>CM056205.1:43258084-44458084 GCA_029692085.1 Gymnothorax javanicus
GTCACGATCTGGATTAAAACACACACACACACACACACAAAGACCCACTCACTTATACAACCATTTCAGATAAACACAGCACTACGTGTCATAAATTTAAGCATGTGAAAAATAAAATCCTGATGTGCATAACAGCATTGGCAGTGATAACTGCTAATTTTTCTAATTCAATGTAAACTGAAACTGTTGATTTTTTTTTCTTTTAAGTGAGAAAAAAAACATCTTAGAGATTCACACTTCGAACTCATGTCAGTTCCATCTCTCACTTCCGAAAGTTATCAATGACGCAGCATCACTTTTTATTTCACAAAGCATGTATGGCATCATTTTCTTTGAGTTTAACTTGAGTGAGGGTCGCTCGTCACCACACTGAATGGATGGAATCACTGTATTCATTGTGAACCCTATGGAGCCACATTATTAATTATGACCCTCACAACTCACTCAGGCTAAAGTTCGCAAATGGAATTTTTGTGTGCTCTGCCACCGAAACACAGTCTTCATACTGATATGATTGCTAAGAATCAATGAGATGGTTTCCCTCCTACACATACGAGATGTAAACATTTGCCCACATTGCCATGGGAAAACAGGCACGCATAAATTCTCAAGCTTGTGCAATCACTCAGATATTTAACTTGAATATTCTTGTGGATTTTCACACTTGAATGTCAGGGACTGTAATATAATCATGTAAATTGTTTTGTTTGGGTTTAAATACAGCATGAGAACTCTTTCAAATGAGTCAATAACCCAACATGCTGTGCCCACCCCCTATAAAAAACTACTACTATTTTGACCGACTAAAGAAAATAAAATAGTCTGACAGCAATGCAAAACTTCTTATCTGGTACATATTTTTGTTCTTTGGGTTTATCCTTCATGAATGTGAGATGATATATGAAGATCTAATCACCGCCCCTACATATGTCACTCAGCTTGTAGCACATCTGCTTATTGTCACATCTCTGGTGGTACAGCATATGGTTGGCCCAAGGTAGTACCAATACTAATGCATGAGCATGATAGTGTTACTTCCCATTTGTAACAAGCTTAGTATCCATCTTTACATTGAAAGTCAAGTTTAGCTGGGCCAAATTCAGCTTTATTTAACTATGTACGCGTGGTTGCTATCGCATATCAGCTGGTATACTGTATGCGGAGGTCATTATCATAGACGGTAGGCCGAAGCAAAGCAGCCTGTTATTCAGAGGAGAGAATGAAGACAATAAGCAATTGAAATTTTAAAAAATACTTGTAAGTAACGTTACTGATTAAAAAAGCGACTGGAGGACTAATGCATTTATTTTTTTCTATTGCCAGCCATAACTTGACGCTGCCTCCCTCCCTCCTACTTTACATAGGATTACATATGATATATTTATTTTATGCTCATGAGGCAAACTGGCTCGCACATAGAAACTAATGTTGTGCTGTATAGCCGATCGTTTAGACTGGGGTCTGCTGTACAGCCCTAAAAATGTGCGAATTTCCATTCTGTAAAAGACAGTGTTGCGTCAGTATGGGAAAATTGCCCATGAAAGCTTTTGATTCCTTACCATAATGACTGTGTGGAGAGATGTACGTGGGCCTAGAAAATGCATTTGTTTTTGTATCATATGTGCTCGAACAGATGTGGGCCAAATTTAGATGAGCACCCCCCTAAAACCAACATATGGGGATAAATCGATGAATAACTCTCAATTATCACAGCGCTAGTTCTAAAATTTAGAACTGTTATTGTTGCTGCCATCCCAAGGAACAATTTGACACCAAACATGGCTTAATAGCTTTGAAAATATGAGACCCAGGAGGAATTGAAGCCATAAAAAGCATAATTTAGCTACATTTTTCATCACAAATTGAAAGTTTAACATTAAAATTATTATAGTTCCCAAAGTGATCCACCCTAAATATTTGGTAAAAAGTAGGTGCAGTATGCCAAGTTCATTTGCACAAAGTTTCAAGAAATTCTTTCACTGGTAACAATGTAGTAGGACGGCTGCATGTACACCATCCTTGGAAAATAGAAGAAAATCTAAAAATCCATTTTGAGGCAAAGGCAAACTAGATCATGAAAGCAGTGAATAAATAGGTCACAGTGGATCCAGTATTCATCATTTAGGGTCTTTACCATCATAGGAATAATTTTAAAAAGCATAGATTATATCTGGATCTCTTCTGGATCAGGGCCTGTATTCACAAAGCATCTTATCTTACCGCTAGGAGTACTCCTAAGTCAAGCTAAAACATTTTATGTAGGAGTAAAATCTTAAAAGTTATTCACAAAGCCGCTGAGGGCAACTTTTAGTTAAGAAAACTGGTAACTCCTAGAATAGGAGTAGCTCTGAGATAGGTGGGAGTAAATCTCCGTTGCTATGGATGACGTCAATTCTCATGCACTAGTCTTAGGACAATGCGCACGGTGATTGGTTATTTGGTGACAGGGCGGCCCATTGAAAAAATATCCCACATACAACCCATGGAGGAAAAAATGAGGAAAAGGTCAAGCGGCTGGTTTGTCCCATAAAATAATAACATGTTGAGCACTCTTGAAAATACACTATGCGCAGTCCCCACATATCACGCTCTAGGCAAATAACCACACATAGGAAAGAGATGGTTGTAAAAACGCCAATAGCATAAAACAAGTCAATAATAAAATGTGTCATTTTCCCCAATAATTGGCAACTTATTACCCAATGAGAATATGTGGCGATCATTTAATGTCAAGCCGTTCAAGTTTGTTTACTAAACTGTCATGGGTGAAAGTTCAGAAAGGACGCGAAAGCCCAACTGGAGCCATGACCAGTTACTGCTGCTGGCCCAGTTGGTGCTGGAGTGAAAGCATGTAATCAAAGGGAAATTTGGCTTGGGGGTGAACAGCAAATCGACGACAGACGACTGCGAGAAGCGGTGGTATGGGCTGCAATCGCAGGGGAGGTCCGAGATTGCAGCCTATAAACGGGCTATCGTTTAAACAGGAAAGCATACTAAGCTTGGTTTGTAATTTATAGCCTACAATTTAAACATGTATACAAAATATGACATAGGCTGGTATTATTATGATGATCTATTAAATGTAACCCTCGCTCAACAGCCTAATAAAATAATTCATGCATAGCAGGAGGAGGTACAGCACCAAAGCCACTGTCCCTGAGCAAGTGGCATCCGGCAGGCACATAATGCCTGTCAAATAATTGGCATAAGCTGCTTTCTATTAAAATGCGAGTCATGCGTGGATCCTGGCTATTTCGCAACAATGTCCAAAACATAGTATTCGGCATCAAATACTATCTGGGTGTTGATGGAATGAACTTTTTTTCTATTTACAAATACCTCTTCATCTTGGGTCGGAGAAATAATTCAAATATGGGTCTCGTCAATAGCACCGATGATACCGGGCATACCTGAGATGTGCATGAATTCAAGTTTGATTCTGTGTTGTTGGCAAATGTCCATTGGAAACTGGATAAACTGTCGGATGATATGGGGTTCACGGAGCGCATTGATGAATTGAGCGACTGACAGATTACTGTGAAATCCCTAAATTGTCCACGTCGCAAAGTTGCATTTTTCCAGTGGCCAAGTAACAAAGTGTTGTCAAACATTTTATTTTGGGGCTTATTGGGTTGTTTCTTCTGGTTGGAGACGTAATTCTCTCCCTCACCAAGTCAACAACAAATAAAATCCCTTCACGGTCGATCCAATATCTTTTCAACAACTGTGCATCATTCAGAATTTCCAAGTCATTCCATCTTTCAACAGCAGAAGCCATTTTCTGATTCTTTGTGAATAGGTTTTAGCGAGTTAGGAGTCCTCTTGACTACTTTTAAGCTCTCCCAGACTCAGGAGCTACTTTTAGGCCTAAGATGCTTTGTGAATAACACTTGGTAAAAATAATGAGGAGTCCTAAATTTGCGACTGACACGCCCATTTTTTCAGGAGTTTATCCTAAATCCGGCAGTTAGGACCTACTTTTAGCGCTAAGATGCTTTGTGAATACAGGCCCAGATCTCCCTCGAAAAGATCCAGCATGTATCATATGTATTGTGTATTATAAAGATGAAAGATTTATGGTCAGCAATATGTTGTGGTTCAATTAGTTGAATATCTAATCTTAAGTTGACATCTAAGCCACTAATTATATGTTTCTTTTCATTTGTTGAGAACTTGTCAAAATGTATATGCATAAGGCTGAATGTCTTTGGTTTGAGACCTGAAATAACCCAGGTAGTATAATACACTTGCAACATGCGCATACATGCTATTTGTTCTGTTCCCTGTGCAGGGCATGTGCAATAATAGTCTGTAATAGGGTCATTAACTAGAGTAACATCAAACTCAATCCATACGTTGTGCTTAGTTTGACTCTGTTATGTGAATGTATCTGACAACGTATAAGGTTATCAAGGTGTTTGTACACCCAAACTTCATAGTCTCCCTCATCATTACAGTGTTCAGCTCTGTATCCTGGTGCCTGTTTGATCTGATAACATCCGCATGCCAACGTTTGTAAGTTTTCCAGAGGAAGTTCAGGAAACTCGACATCAGCACTTTCCGAGGATGGTGTACATACGGCCGTCCTATCTGCATTGTTATCGGTGAAAGAATTTCTTGAAACTTTGCGCAAACGAACTTGGCATACTGCACCTACTTTTTACCAAATATTTAGAGTGGATCACTTTGGGAACAATATTAATTTTAATGTCAAACTTTCAATCCGTGATGAAAAATGTAGCCAAATTATGCTTTTTACGGCTTCAATTCCTCCTGGCTCCCATATTTTCAAAGCTATTAAGCCATGTTTGGTGTCAAATTGTTCCTTGGGATGGCAGCAATAACAGCTTTAAATTTTAGAACTAGCACTGTCATAATTGAGAGTTATTCATTGATTTATCCCCATATGTTGGTTTTAGGGGAGTGCTCATCTAAATTTGGCCCACATCTGTCCTAGCACATATGATACAAAAAACAAATGCATTTTCTAGGCCCACGTACATCTCTCCACACAGTCAATATGGTAAGGAATCAAAAGCTTTCATGGGCAATTTTCCATACTGACGCAACACCACCTTTGGTGTCTTTTTCCATACTGTTTATGTCATAGCCTATGAGGGGATGTTAGCAATCAGAGCTAGCTGCTGGTAATAACATACACATACCACGTGTAGAAACTTGAACAACAATAGCATGTGACTCTGGCCAGGATCTGGGCTGAATGTAGTCCAAATCAGTCTGTTCCTGCACAGATCTGGCCTGGAGCCACCTGTTATCTGTGAAGCAGCACGCGCTGCTTTGCAATCCTTATCTTTACATATGTACATGTTCAAATGGATGCTCCCAGCAAAGACCGGTCTTAGCTATGCTCAGGGGCGACTTTGGATGATATAACGGGCGTACATTGTTCACTGGGAGTTGGTCTTGGCAACAACCAATTTAAAAGTTAAGAACATTTTAATTAAGTCCTGTTGGAGCAACTGGTCCCTGGACACAAAACCCATCAAATTACCTTCCCCAATAAGTCCTGCATCAAATTCTGCAGATTCTACCAGAACTGTTCAGCTGATAAATCACAGCAGTGCTGTGTGTGAAGGTGCTTCGTGGTGAGAATATGCTGGGGAGTACCTCCACCAACCACACATAAACACATACACAAGCCACACATAAGGCATCAAACTGAACTGGAACCTGTGTGCTGGGTGTCATGTGGATAAATTTTGGTCAATTTGAATGATCTGGAATAATAATTGAATAGTAATTTGCATCTCGCTGTTACTCAAGACCAGTTGTAACAGCGAATGAAGTTCTTCAGCTTAAAGTTGTCTTTCAGCTCATGTTGTTTATTGTGAAGTGTACCTGGTTCCAGAGGGAAAGATAACATTTCTCAACATGAAATGCATGTCCTAGAACATATATGTGCCCAGTTTTTTTTTTTTTTTTTTTTTTTTTTTCAGTGCAAAAAAAAAAGAAAAAAAATCCATCAAAACTGAAGAATCTTGTACCCATCTTATACCCATCCCCTGCCAGAGACTGATTTGTGCACACTACGTAGTACTCTGTGGTATGACAAGGTGCATCTGTTGTATCCCCTCAAAAATTTTCAACTGACTGGCTGTTACTTTGTTGTAAACCCAACATAAGCCCAACAGAGCCTCAGTGTCATGGATAGATGAACAGATATGAACTGCATTTCATGCTTACATCAATTACATCATCTGGAATATTTAATTCAAAGCAATACATCCAGGAAAACAAAAATAAAACAGAAAATTATTTAAAATAGAACATTTGGTTGCAGAAAAAAAAATACGTCAAAAAAAAAAACTGCACTTTACAGTTGATTGATCGGTTGATGGATTGACTCAGTGAGATTGATTAACCATAACATGAATTGACCACAGGATACAGGCCCTAGAAACTGTTTTGCATGCAGTTCTATTATTTCAATCCATACTGCTTTGCCGAGTTATTATTTTTATTTCATTAATTTTTTTAGTTTGGGGGGCTAAGACTGAAAGGCTACACCTAAATCTATCAAGGAAATACATGAAGCCCTACCGCACCTATCCATATTTGTCCGAAGCCCACGATTGGAGCGTATTCTGCATTGCAGTTTAAATTATTCAATAATATTGAAGTATTCTCATTTTACATTAATGCTGTTTTTCACACGAATATTGCTAAACAATGAAGTGAAACCGTAGGTAAGTGTTTGACTGACGTCGATGTTAACACACAGATATTGCTGTCCATTTGACATAACAACGAACATCGACTGAGGGCGCGCGAGTGCGCATCCATCGGGTGAAGTTTATCCCTATGTCAGGAAACGGTGGGCGTGTTCAACTTTCACAAAAGAAGGGGATTGGATCCCGGACTTGTATAAAGAGTGGAAAGCCTGCCTTTCTGAAACCGACTGAGAGTTCGTGTTGATCGCGGTCTGCGTACTTCTCTGAAGTGAAGAAGCGCTGGCTCAGCCTTGCGTTCCCCCCTACACATCGGTTGTCCATGTGTCTTCTTTAGTTCATTAGCTGACTCGGAATACACATAGTATCAAATCAATGAAGGAGAGAAGAATCAGTGAGAAAATAATTAAATCCAGCATGGATCCAAATCAGAGTGTGAAATGTAAAATAGTGGTCGTGGGAGACAGTAAGTGCGGTAAAACGGCTCTGCTGCACGTGTTTGCTAAAGACTGCTTTCCAGAGGTAGGCTATGTTCTTTGATTTCGGCAAATGTGAGGCTACATGTGTGGGGATACCGGGCTGTGTTCCTAACCCTGGATAATAGGTTTACATGTCTGAATTTACCTATCGCTGCAGTGGGTTTGATAATTCGTGGTATAACCGACCTAGCTGACTGATATTATGGGCAGCATTGTTTAGTTTGCCAATTAATCCCTATAGTTAAACCAAACCTTGTGTGGGGTACGCATTACCTGCCGACTTTTTCCCTTTCCTCTGAGGGTTTCATCAGCTGTTACTGCGTTATGTTCGGGACCACAGTCAGATGATGAAAGTAACTCGCTTTTACTGTTTCTGTCTAGAGCTACGTTCCAACGGTGTTTGAAAATTACACGGCCAGTTTTGAAATCGACACCCAAAGAATTGAGCTCAGTTTATGGGATACTTCAGGTAAGCGGAGCAATTTTTAAGGAACCTATCACAGTTCGTTGACGAAGTATTTGCCCCCTTCCCGATTTCTTGTATTTTTGCTTATTTGTCATATTTAAATGCTTCAGATCATCAAATACTTTTAATATAAAACAAAGACAGTGTGAATAAACACAAAATGCAGCTTTAATGTTTTTTTTTATTGAAAGTAGAAGTTATTAAAAACTATCACTCCTGTGGGGAAAAAAAATAAATAAAAATTGTCCCCACACCCCTAAACCCTATAACTGGTTGTGCCACCCGTAGTGCTAACAACTGCAAGCAAACGTTTGCAATAACTGGTAATGAGTTTACTATATTGCTGTGGAGGAAATTTGGCCCACTCTTTGTTGAATGGTTTTAATTCAGCCACGCTGGAGGGTCATTGCACATGAACTGCCTGTTAAAGGTAATGCTACAATATATCGGACTCAAATCAGGTTGCTCCAGAACCTGCATTTTGTTTGTTTTGTGCCAGTCAGAGGCAGTCTTGCTCCAGTGATGTGGATCATTGTAGTGCTGCATAACCTAATTGCGCATTAGCTTTAGGTCACAAACCAATGGCCGGACATTCTCCTTCAGGATTTTTTTTTGGCAGTGAGCAGAATTAATGGTTATATCAATTATGGCAAGTTGCCCAGATCCTGAAACAGCAAAGCAGCTCCAGACCATCATACTACCACCACTGGGTTTGGCTGTTGGTATGATGTTTTTATTGTGGAATGCTGTGTTATTTTTATGATTTATGGAAGGTGACCCATTTCTTCCAAGAAGTTTCACTTTTGACTTATCAGTCTGCAGAATATTATCACAAAACATTTGGCAGATGTGAGATGAGCCTTTGTTCTTTTTGGTCAGCAGTATAGCTGGGCGATAGATTTATCAGTATAATTTTAAGCGCAATAAAAGTAATTGCCTCCATGGGGCGGACAGATGAACTTGGTCCTTTTGTTTTTCATGAATTGTGCCTGATGCTGTCCTGAACATGTGGCTACCAAAAATCGGAAGCCATATGAAAGGCTTGCAGAAAATAACCTCACGAACTTCAGCATTTGTCAGTGATGTGCTGAACAGAGCAATGTTAAGGTCCACAGAATCATCACCTTTTAGCCGACAATTGCTCTCACCCCATTCCGTTTACTTTGTTCACTTTGCAGTCAAACAGTTCATTTGATCAGTTACTTGTTACATTTGTAAACAGTCTAATTTATTTTGATAACATTTTTACTTGTCACATTTTGAAAGTTAAATGAGATAAAACATGACATTTGCCTGAATATGTTTGCTAGATTATTTCTAGTCTGACATTTGGCTGCTGTGTGGAATGCGATAATTTATTTGTCACATTCAGTATGTTGAAAGAAAATGTTTTATAACTGTAGGCTATTTAGATGCTCAAAAAGTAACTGAAATTAAGAGCTATGAATTTATTTTTAATTAATCTTTTTCTATCATCAAATTTTAAAAAAATGTTTGAAAATTTGTGGCACAGGTTTGCCTGAATGTGTTTGACAGGTTTTCGGTGCATTTGACCATTTCGTGTCAGATTCATGCTTGATATGCTTCACAAAATGCATTCAACTTTGCAAGGGCCATCTTAAAATTAATTTATTGTTGACGAATCTTTAATAATATGTAAAAATTCTACGACAAGGGGTGGAATTCAGAAGACATTGCCAATAATCTGAATAATTAGTGAAACATTCTTTCAACCCAACACGGTAGCCTAGTTAGGTCTGTCTGCTTCTCATTATCACTTCTTAATCCTAGGCTACTTGTTGGTTTAGATTAGTCAATTGCCTAAATAAATGGCTTGATTGTTAGTTAGGCTAACTACAAGGAAATAGATTTAAGGTTGGCTAATTATGCCAAGGTGATGGAAGCTGTCCAACCTCACTGGTATTTAGTTTACTTAAACCCATTTTCTTCCTGGAAGCATTTCAAATGGCCTCTAACATTTGATTGTTCTATACCACATCAGCTATGCATCATATAAAAGATGATAAGCAAGCTCCAATGTCTGACCCATGGCGGCAGTTACTTTTATTACACTTAAAATTATATCAATAAATTTATTGCTCCGCTCAGCCCTAGTCAGCTGTGGGTTTCACCTTGCCGCTCTCCCATGGATGCCATTTTGCCCAGTTTTTCTGTGATTGCAGAATCTTGAACCCTGACCTTACCTGAGGCGAGTGAGGCCTGCAGTTCTTTTGATGGTGGTCTGGGTTATTTATATTTGAGACTTCTCGGATGAGTCGTTGATGCATTCTTGGAGAAATTTTAGTCAGCCAACTAAACCTGGGAAGGTTCACAACTGTTCCAGGTTTTCTCCATTTGTAGGTAATGGCTCTCACTGACTCGCTGGTGTCATAGAGCCTTAAAAATGGTTTTGTAACCCTCTCCAGACAGATGGATGTCAAACTATTTTTCTGGTCTGTTCTTGAATTTCTTTTGATTGCAGCATCACATGCTTCTTTTTGCCTACTTTGCATTTCCAGACAGGTTCTATTTAAATCATGTTTAGAGTCACTGGGGCTTGCAGTAATCATGCCTGGGTGAATAGTGAGGTTGAACCCAATCAGTTAAATTTGTTTAATTGATTGATTTATCAATCAAGGGGGCAATTACTTTTTCACCTTGGGTCAGGTAGGGTTGAATAGCTTTTTCCCCTTCAATAAATGAAATCACCATTTTAAAAACTGCATTTTGTGTTTAGTCAGATTATCTTTTGTCTACTATTAACATTAGTTTGTGAAACATCTAGGAGTGACAAATACAGAAATAGAAGAAAATTGGGAAGGAAGGAAATGCTATTTCATGGAAATCTTTGTCAGCAGGTGTGCAGCCAATTATCCATCATTATTCATTTAAAATTCTCTTCCCTCTTGACATCACACGGGGACGTGACCTCTCAGGCAAGAAGGAATGATCAACTTCAGCCACTTAGTTAATCAGTTGTTAATCATTGTTCACTCACACTTGTGATGTCAGAGTGGATAGATTTTGTAATGGCTAATGGATGTGCACCTAGACCATCAAAAGTTAATTGGCTAAGAAATTTTTTGATCAGTGAAGTTTAGTTGGGTGATGTTATATTTGTTGTTGTTGCATTTTTTTTTTCTTGCAGTATAGTTTACGTGTGAACACTCAATGCTTTTTCCATGCTTGTGGTCCTACACGTTAAAGGTTTAAAGTTTTATTAATCAAACAATTCCTAATTTTGTGAAGACATTCAGCAAAAATCCCCCCCAAACCTTTGCATTTGATCTGTCACTTGGTTTGTCTATGACACTTAAAACAATGAACTTTGTAGCTCCTGGACATTATAATTTACATTAGAGGTGAAGAAAGCATTGTTTACCTCTGTTGAAATGTTTAAACCAGCATCCTTTTTGAACTGGATATTTTTGAGAGTGCTTGAATCTAGGTTATATGTAATGTTGGTGAATGTCTTGACAGAACTATTTTAAATTATTGTTTTGGTGCTTTAAGTTGGTATTTTCAAACAATGCTCATATTATTTCCATAGAATATTAGATATCCAACTGAAGTTGTATTAGACTAATATTGGAAACCTGACCCTTTTCCCATAAATCTGCCTGTGGAACCTCAGCTATAATGTACCAGACAATCTTGGGATTTGCCATTTTGGTGCACCCATTAAATTTGCGAGGTGTCACCCAATGCAGTGCGAGTCTTTCCCTCACCATAGACAGTCTGGAGATGGTAAGGGTGGGTTGCTTTGCTGCTTTGGAATGTGAGGAACGAGCCGGCTGGACCTGCAGCCAGACAGGGGTATTAAATCTTGGTGTACACCACCCAGGCCCCCCACCCATCATCCGGCCTTCTCAAAGCTTGGAGCTGGTGTATACATAATCTCCTTTGTGGGGATGGTGCAGGTTATGGATTACGCTGGTGAGCGAAGACATTTATCCAGATGTGAGTAATTGGCCATAAGGTATGAGCCCTGATGTGGTCCGGCTTTTCCCCCCTCCCTTTCACACCATTTACTCTCTTAATGGCCATATTTCTAAACCGTTTCACTGCTCACCAATGATTTATTGTGTCCATTTCCAATGGAAAAAACAACCCTACAGAATCTGTGTAGCCCGACTTGCCTCGCTTGTGGCGGTGCGTCGAGATGTGCTGTCTTTGTGTTTTTTGGAGAGAAGTAGTTTCTTTTTTTGGAAGATGGCCAGCTCAGTACAATTAGGCTCGTCTTACCTGTTTCATGTAAAGACTGTTTACAGCTTTGCTGCAGAAAACCCCTGGGATTCCCGGTTTGCAGTCTGGGAGTAATTACGTGCTGTTGCCAAATTCTGCCCCGTACCCTGTGATTGGGCGCAGTCCCACAACAGCCTGGTGCTTTACATTTCTTTGTAGGGTGGCGCTGGCGGGCCTCCAGTAGGCTGTCTGTGTGTCTGCAGGCTTATCCTGGGGGTGGGGGGTGTGAGCCTGTCCAGACCTCCAGACGGAGCTGTAATTTCTAAACACCCCCCCGCTGGCTTTACCTTCAGATATGCCTGTGCACCGATCTGGAGGTTCTGAGTTAGAAGCCTTTGGGATCTATTGCAATTGGGAGCCTTTTTAAGCGTTTCTGCTCTATAAGTTATATGGAAAAATCAGTGTGATTTAATGAATTTTCTGTTTGTCATGAGATGTTGAAGTTGAATCGTCTCATTTGCTGACACATTGATTTCTGTGCTGATGGGACGGCCCCAGGCACGCTTACACCAGATTGTGCTGGAGGAGTTTTTAATGCTTCAGTGTTGGTGCTCTGGTTGGGGACAGCTGCTGCCTCACCGCTTGACTGACAGCTGTGAACCAGTGGCAGCAGATCTGCGGGCAAATTGATCACTGGCCTGGCTCTGCATTTGTGGGTGCGCTGGCGGTCCTGGTGGGCTGGGTC
The DNA here is from genome assembly GCA_029692085.1 of Gymnothorax javanicus. Classification (NCBI taxonomy): domain Eukaryota; kingdom Metazoa; phylum Chordata; class Actinopteri; order Anguilliformes; family Muraenidae; genus Gymnothorax; species Gymnothorax javanicus. The sequence goes on from CM056205.1 coordinate 43,270,649, forward strand.
TTAATCAAGCAGCTGCTGAAAGCTATGATTACTGAACAGACCAGGAATTTTGGAAATGCGGACCGGAACTCCACTGGAGTAAGCTTTTTACACAGAAAATGGGTTAATGAGCTTCGGAAGGGGAAAAAGCTGACTGGATCCAGCAGCATAAGCTGGTGTATGTGGGTCAGCTATCGAGTTATGGTTTATTCTGTAGTTTCTTTAAGTTCCCTAATGGAGAACAATATCAGGTTTATGAAAGGACTCTTGAATTGCTGTTTCAGAGCCTCGTCTTTGTCGAATCAAGCCGACCTCTGACGGAGCTCAACTCGGTGGGTGTATCTTCTGCAACAGGGGTGTTGGGCATGAATAAGGCTCCTCAGATCTCCTGGCAGACCCACAGCGGGTGGTTGTGTCCCTCCCCTCCATCCCCTCCCCGATTTGCACACCCTGCATTTTAACCCCCCCCTGCATAATTACTGCAGAATTGCCTGCAGGTCCACAGCTGCTGAATTGGCTCCTCAAAAGCCTGCAGGGTCCAAATCGATATCAGTCCCCAGAATCTCGTCTGGGGGGGTGCGGGGTGCGGCAGAGGGTGTCCAGGAGACGTGCCCCCCTCCCTCCCCCGCCCTTACCCCTGCTGGGCCACCACTTTTGTTCCTGGATTATCTCTGAAGGAGCTAATGAACCTGCTCTGTCAGTCAGGGGCTAATGACAAAATGAAGGTAATTGAGGAAATGGCTGGATGTCATGGTCTTCTATTCACTAGCATTTAATTCCTTTGCCTTAAGTAGGGGAGGGCGTGCCAAATAATTCTGCTCCATTAATGTGTCATCTTGGGCCCCTGGAGGTTAACATTTTGTTGGGTTTTGGTTTCAGTGACGGTGGCTTTTGGACATCCAGGTGGTGAATTTCCAAAATTCAGGGGGGCAGGGGAACACTCATTTAATATTCATGAATGAACTGCTACCTGATTGGCTGACTTGAAGCACTGTGGAATGTCTGACAGACCTCAGGAGGACACTGTCAGTCATGGAACGTTTTGTCGGCCAATCAGGTAGCGGTTCTTTCGTGAATATTAAATGTCTTTCCCTGCTACCCTGCATGTATGAAAATCTCATCCAGTTGTGATGGTGTGGATGGGTATTGCTGCTTTCAGTCACTGAGGCTGGCCTGAACACTGACTGTGCTGTGTTTACTCAGACTCTCGGCACTGGGCCAGAGGTTCCTATGCGATCCTCAGTCATTGTTGCAGGACTGTGCGCTCAGAGCGAACTGGGGCCGCGTGTCTCGCATTCCTCGGATGATGTCTGTTCGGCAGAAAGCCTCTATTGTCAGCCTTTGAGCAAGAAGCTTTTTCAAAAGCTTGTCAGGCTTTTTGAACGAATACACCCCTCCTCCGTATTATTTTACCTTATAAATACTGAACTGAAGGCCAGCGTACTGTCAGTACAGTAATATGCAATGGCCTGTGAATGTTTCTGCTTTCTCCAGTGATGCTTCCACATGCCTTATTTGGCTCATCAATTGAGATTGTACGGGCTTCAGCTGGTACTGACTCATTACTGAAAGGTTAGGGGGATAAATCTCCTCCACACCGTGTAATTGAATTTAATTATGGAAAGACTATTTCCTCAGTTGGTCACGATGGCCTAGCTTCAATACTGTATGGTATTACTAGATGCTTTTCCAAGCTGTCGTTTTCTAATATGTGGACAATCATGGACAGGGAAACTGGAGCAACTGATGGGGATGTGTCATCACAGATTAAACTCCATCTTTACTTTTCCCTGGCAAGCACTTGAAAGATTATTGCTGGTCATGGCTTATCAGCAGATATCACTTTGAGGAATTCCGCTGAATATTTACCATGTCAGTGACACCGCGACTCATCAGAATGAGTCAGATGCAAGTTGCCATTTTTCTGTCAGAGATTCCGTTTCCGGATTTCTGATCCTTTTTTCCTTTGGATTTTTTTGCAGGCAAATGTAGCCAAAGGTCTGTATTTAAATGTTAGCTGAACAGAATTTTGTTCCAGGAGATAAATTAGATCTCTTAATCTTAGCTTTAAAATTTGAAGCTGACACTTGCCGTTAAAACAGAAGTTGCAGTCTTGGAACTACTTTGGCAATGTCTCGTGCACCAGGGCTGGTTGTACAACCCCAGTTCAGAAGTTTGCACATCATGGGAACTTTAAATGCAATCAACAGGAGCGATCTGAAAAATCCATTCACCCTCCGCTGGATTGAAAACCACACCATTTGATGCTTTAAGTTGTGAATTATATTTGCTTATTTAAAATCTTGTCCCTGCAGTAAACTCCTACAAAGTTGGAGCAGGGGCCATTTTGGACAAAATGATGAGGCAAATTGCAATAAGATGATGTAAAACTGGTTATATTATCCAGCGGAAGTAATTGTGGTGTTGTATTAAAGGGGACTCCATAGCGCCCCGGTGGCTCATCGGTCTAAGTGCGCGTACCATAAAGGCTGTGTCCGTCCCGCAGCAACCTGGGTTTGATTCCAGCTCAGGTCATTTGCTGCATGTCTTCCCCAATTCTTCTCCCCAACTCTCCTGTCTCTCTACACTGTACAACTGTCAAATAAAGGAAAAAGTTCCCAAAAAAATAATTTTTAAAAATAAATTAAAAAAAAGGGGGACTCCATAAAGGGCCTAGGCTAGTCATTGGAGCAAAATTAGGTTGAGGCTCACCAATCTGCCAACTGATGCGCAAGCTTATTATCCATTACTTGGAGAACATTTCCCAAAGACAATTCAGTATAATTGTGGGAATTTCACCCTCTGCTGTGTGTAATATAATTTAAAGAGAAACTGAATCAAATCTCTGAGCATAAAGAGCGACACGGAAAACCACTTCTGATCTCCACTGCCTCAGACGTAACCATTTTAAGAGCCATCATGTGACTGTGATGGGTATTACAGCACGGGCTCGGAAATGCTTCGGTAAATTTTTGTCATTGTTAGTTAAAGCTTTACTATTCCAAGCCAAAGTCATGCGTCAACTTTGTCCAAAAGTACCCCTGACCTGTCTTGGCTGTGTATTATTGGATATGGACAGTAGCACAGTGGAAGTATGTTTTGTGGTCCAAATCAATGTTTCAAGTGGTTTTTGAAAAAATCACTGATTGTGTTCCCCATGCCAAAAGCAACAAGGACAATCCCAGCTATCATCAGCATCAGGTCCTAAAGTCTGTGCCCATCATGGCATGGGCGTGTGTCTGTGTGCATGGCATGGCTGACTTGCACATTTGTGAGGACACCATCAATGCAAAAAAAGGTCTACATTTTCAAGCACCATATGCTGCTATTTAGACACTCTCTGTTACACCTCCGTCTGCTCGGATTACAAGCGAATTACTGCATAATAAGATGGTTCGAATGCTTGATTGACCTGATTGCAATCCTGATCTGTCTGATTGAGAATGCATGGCACATTATGGCGCAAAATATGCAGCTTGATCAACTGGTCGGTTTGGTGCCAAACGCTGAAAGAGTGCAATTAAAAGATATGGTGTTAACAGTTACACAATGGTAAATGGTAGACTGTGCCAACTTTTTTTGACTCCATTCAAGATCTATAATTGTTGGCGAGTAATATAACTTAAGCCAGTGTGTAGAATCACTTTCATTGCGAAAATATGCTGATCCAGAATACTGGGTGTTTTGGCAAATATATCAGCCACTATGGCGCTCCGGAAAAAAGAAGTCCCTGCTGCCTTATTAATTATCCCCCCGGCATTTAATGTGGGGGGATATAGTCATGGGTGCGGTTGTCTGTGCGTCCATCTGTTTGAACATTTCGTTTCCGGAGCATAACTCGAAAACCGTTCAATATTTTTCAACAAAACTTTGTGTGGACTTTTATCATAACCTGACGTGGTGCCTTTTGCTAATCCGAAGTTGATGTGGAGCCAGAGGGATATGCCATCTCCTGATGGCGCTTGCTCTTAAAGCCACGGACACTGGCTACCATTTTTGGGGACAGGGGTAGAGATTCGGCCTTCCGAGCAGGAGCTGCACTCTGTGACTGAGGAGGAAATGGAAAAGAGCTGGACCGTGGACCAGATGATGAACAGGCAATGGCCTGGAAGGGCAAACAGCAGAGGGCACTGCAGGTGGCAGAGAACCAGAAAGCGAGGATGGGCCGCAGTCATTGGAGGAATGACGGTTCATATTATCCAGGATGGAGAACCTGTTGCTGAACATTAGGTTCTGCGGAGGTTCAGGACAAATCGAACGACGACCTCCTCGTCTTCCTCTTTGGGTCGTGCTCCGTCCATCTCACGAGCGAGACGGGAAAGTGGTCACCAGTAAATTGAGAAGCCGTTCGTCCTCTTTAATTTGAAGTGTGGATATTCTTTGTTCAAGCTCAGCGATCTTTTAGCCGAGCTAAAGACGGCTCATACATCCAGCAGGGGAGGGAAGTGGTGGAATTGTGCTGTGTTTCAGGCAGAGGGTCCACAGGAAATTATTAAAATAATTAACTTGAAGCTGACACGATAAAATAAGGAAAAGGCCTTTTTAAAAACACGATCAGGCCTTGTGCACGTTAAAACATAGTTTGGTAAAACAAGTAAAGAAAAAAAAATGATAGATGGCTATTTCAGCCAAACTGAAAGACTGCTCACACAGGGTGCTGCAGGAAAGCGCTATGCCACAACATGAACAAGTGTTGGACGCTGGCACTAAGGAGCTGGGGTAGTTGCTTTAGTTTGGTTTATGGGTCATTCAACATCATAATCTTGGAAAAGATTTAGAATGCAATGTATTTTATTGAAAATCTTCATAGTTACAAAGTTATTACAGCAGTGAGCACTGCTAACCAGAGCTGCAGGCATTTCAATCTTTGGGTATTTATTCATGGAATGCCTCAGGAAGGATTAGCACAATTTGCCCCAGTATTCTATGGGAGTTAAAGGTTTTGTCTAGCAATCTGCCTATTAAACTCTAGATTTGAAATCCTAGTTGCTCATTTATTATTATTATTACAGGCCTCGAACTGCAGGTGATAAGGGGCACGGCAAAAGTTGCTGTGGTCCATGCTGAAAATATAAGGGCACTACGGTAAATGTGCCTCCATATTAGGGGCGCCACAGCAAAGTCTGCCGCTACCTTGGGGGCACAGCAGCAAATCCCCCTTGGAGCTTTAGGTCATCACTTTAGCTAATAAAAAGTAAAGGTCCGTAGTCTCAGATGTTCCTCACATAAAGTGACCAATCAGCGTGCGCTATGCAAATTAAAACCATTCTCGAAAGAAAACGTTTCCCATATTTTTCCCTGCTTGCTGTCTTGGAAATTGGCTCAGTATTGCACTGGGACATCGTTTGGGCATTGCTATAATGCAAGTACAAGCAAAGGACATGCCAATCAAATGCCGGGTCATTGAAAAAATAATCATATTTTGCCATTTTGTCCATCTTCTGCCACCCACAAAATTTGGACTTTCTCCTGTCATTCCAACACTCACACTGACAACAGTGCTAGATACTGGCTATAAAGACCACTTCCCGAGCTTTATCAACACACAACACGCAACCTAAGAGAATTTCAGTACCTCCATAACTTCATCAATTTGCCACACTTTGCGGTCGGCATTTTTTTTTTCTTTTTTTGTTCCTTTCACCTGTTGGCATTGTGATCGGAGTTAAAAATAGAAGAGATACATAAATTATTCAAGAATAATTCTGCGCCCACGATCGCAAGAAAAGGGCGAAAAAGACAGTTGTAAAAACTAGTGGCGGTTCGTCGGCTGTAACAAAGGGAAGCCAAAACCTCGCCCTTCAAAGCTTAATGACTTAAACCTTTCGCAGTTTACTTTTCTTGATCAGCAGTTGCTCATACGAATTGGTAGAAGGACAGTCAAATTTATTTTCGATAGCATTGTTATACATTGCACCACGAAATTATGAAGGGTTTTCTTTCACACATAAATTACGACGTAAATTACCATAGGCCTGAAACGGCATAGATTCGCAAATTGATTAGTGAGGCTCATTAAGCAATAAGCTGTGTAACATCGCATTCTTTACTTCTATATTAAGATTGTAGAAAACGGAATGTCATGGCTTCTTGCGAAAGAAGCCTCGCAAACTAATTTATAAAGACGTATTGATAATTTGCGTCGTCATTTGCTATCGAAAATAAATTTGACTGTCCTTTTACCAATTCGTATGAGCAACTGCTGATCAAGAAAAGTAAACTGCGAAAGGTTTAAGCCATTAGGTTTTGGCTTCCCTTTGTTACGGCCGACGAACTGCCACTGGTAAAAATGGGAAATGCTATGTGATTTATTTATTTTGGGTAGGTGTTTTGGCCGAGGGGCACTTTCGGCAATGCGGGGAAAGGGCACGGCATTCTACAGCCGTGAACTGGGGCTTTTATAGGTAGGCAGCATGGCAAACAGGTATTGCCGTCATGAAATTTGAGCCCCCTGTTGTTGTTGTTGTTGTTGTTGTTGTTGTTGTTATTATTATTATTATTATTAATTATTAAATGAGCAACTATTATTATTATTATTATTATTATTATTTAAAATGGCCTGTAATAGCCAGGGTTATTCATCGATACCTGGTGGTTTCCTGCCCACTCAGGTATCCATGACCTTTCTGATAGTTTGCGTGGAACAGCAAGAATATTCTTTAACGGCTCTCTGTAACGGGAAAGCACTGCTGCCTAGTTCTGCTTGATTTGGCTGCATGTTGAGTCTCAAACTTTTTTTTCGTAAAGCACCAATGATGGGAACAAAAAGGACCTCATGACAGTTCCACAGACGTTTCAACTCTCTTTTTAAATCTTGGTGTTTTTAACCTTTTCCTTCCATCTGGCTGAACCTGCTGTTGCATGGGCATGAAATATCTATAAGAATGCATCATCTTATCCAAAACCACCTTGTCAGGCCTATAATGGCCTGTTTCGTGAGTGAATAGGCCTAGTCCCTCTCGGGAGAAAATATGAGCTAAGGATTGCCAATTTGTCCAGAAATGCTTGAGAAAACCATTGAAAGGTTTCAAGGTAAACTGAGTAGAATATTTCTGTTGCTGTTTACAAGCACATCATTCAAAATTGGTCCCTTGTTTGCGACTCAGCCACACCAGAAGCGCACTCCTCCTGACTCTAATTCGGGCTGTGCACCGATCAGTACACACTCTTGGTAATTTTAGCTAGCTCAAAATTATTCAGTATTGTGATTCTATACCTGTTCTGTATTGTGAAAAAAATACGCTGCTATCAGTAATATGAGCTATTGTTAGCTATCCTACTGCTCATTAGACACTTAGCCTTGAACCTCCCATAATCTATTGTGTGTTCAACAGGAAATGATTCTAAAATCACACGTGGTGCTACATAGATCTGGGGTTCCTTTCTCAAAACTTGGTTATTGCATTGGTTGATAGTGGGATTTGGTGTGGCTGTACACTGCTTGAATGCAAAGTCACACAGCCAGCTAGCTTCTATTATAATTTTGCCACATTGGTGGGTTTTCAAGCATGAACTGCCTGTTTAAGTTCATGCCACAGCATCTGAATTGGATTCAAGTCAGGACATTTACTAAGCCACTCCAAAACCTTCATTTTGTTTGAGCCATTCAAAGGCAGTCTTGCATGTATACTTGACTTGACATCATTGTCCTGCTGTGTAACCCATCTGCACTTGAGTTTTAGGCCATGAACTAATGGCCAGACATTCTCTACCAGAACATTCCTGAAGGACAGCAGAATTCATGGTCCTATCAGTTATGGTAAGATGTCCAGGTCTTGAAGCAGCAAAGCAGCCTCAGACGATCACATTACCACCTCTATGCTTGACTGTCTGTGTGATGTTCTAATTGTTGAATACTTTGTTGGCGTGACACCTGTTGTAATGGGACCCATGTCTTCCAAAAAATGCCACCTTTTAATCCTCAGTTCATGGAATATTTTCCCAAAAGTCTTGGTGGTCAAGATATTTTTTTGGCAAAACTGAGAGGAGCCTTTGTTCTTTTTGGTTAGGAGCGGTTTTTGCCTTGCAGCTCTCCCATCAAAGCCATTTTGCCCAGTATTGGTATTGTGAAAAGAACTGATCTTAACTTGGGCAAGTGAGGCCCGCAGTCCTTTAGATATTGGTCTAAGTCTTACTCATCAACCTTATGGATGAGTTGTTGAAGCTCCTGGGAAGGTTCATCACTGTTCCAAGTTTTCTCATTTGTAAATTCTGGCTCTCACTGATTCGCTGGAGTCCCAGAGCCTTAGAGATGGCTTTGTTACTCTGCCCGGGTTGAAAGGGGTCAAAGACTTTGTTTCTCATCTGTTTTATGATTTTATTTAGATTGTGGCATAATTTGCTGCTTTTTGCCTATGTCACACTGTCAGACAGGTTCTAGGCCTATTTAAGTGATGTTTATATTCAACAGGGCTGACAGTAATCATGCTTTGGGTGTGTCCAGTGAAATTTAACCCAAATATTAATAAATAAATTAATTCATTGGTTGATTTGCCAACTAAGGGCACAGTTACTTTTTCACTTGGGGCCCAGTAAGGTTGGATAGTCCCCCCCCAAGAAATGAAATCCTCATTTGAAAAATGCAGTGTGTGTTTACTTGGATTATCTTTGTCAAGTGTTTCAGGTCAGGGTTCTAATATTAAATTGTGACAAATGTGCAAAAATGAAAGACATTGAGAGAAGGTATATACTTTCTCACTGCACTGTACATGTAGTCATTTTCTTCGATTTCTTTATGGCAAAGGAGACATTCAACCTGGCTCATTTGATTTATTTGACTTTCAGCCGAATCACATTTTCTGTAGATGCACTGTTTGAATTGACTTTTTGACATTAATTGTACCTGTCTGTTTCTCTTGCATGTTATTATGTTTCATATGTGGATCAGTAGTGTTTTTTTTTTTTTTTTTTTTTTTTGCGATCCTTGCATCATTATTTGTGGAACTAACACTGATGCTGTTCTTACAAACGTGTAAAACCGTAAATGGTTAATGGATTCGGAATTTGTGCCCTTGTTTATAAGTTGGTATGATCAAAGACTGAATTTGTTTTTTTTTTTTTTTTTTTTTTTTTCCCCCATGAGGATCTTCCCCTTTTTATTTGATGTGATTCTGGATGCTCATGACTCCGGTTATATTAAGTGATCACATCCCCTCAGCAGAATCATTTTCTTGCCGCAGATGGAGCTGTGTAGTCTTATTTTATTCATTTATTTTTTTTTAGTAAAAAATGCTTGGATATGTGCAACTTGGAGGAGGCCATTCGAGCTCTGAAGGCAGTGAAGGCAGCGCTGCTTATGTAGCGTGCACATGCTGAAACCCTGCTGCCTTACAGGCAGTTTTGATTAAATTTGCGCAGTCAAAGGGTGGGGGAAGCTGGATGCTTTTCACTCCAAATGTTTTGAGCTGAGTTTGCAAAGAACCTCCCAGAGGTCACATAATACTTGGAAAACAAAATTCCCTGGATTCCGAGCAACCGGAGTATGAATGTGTGGGAAGTGGAGATTTTGCACGGCCCACGGTATGGGCCTTGCACCTTGATGTAATGCTACACTCGCACCGCTGCGCTCTGATGGGTGCATTTTCTGGAATGTTCCACCCCACCCTGTGCCTCGCACCCCACTGCCCTCACCATTTCACATTTCTGCTCCTGTGTTTTTCACTCTTCAGACATTCAGTGCCATTTTGCTGAAGACTTTGAAATGAAAGGTCTCTATCATCCAGTCCTGGAGGGTCATAAGCCTTTACTGGGATCAAGATCAGCAACCAATACATTATTGCACGTGTAGCTTCTGTTTAGGAACACATCAAAATCGCATTGTCAGTGGCCATCCTGTATTTCAGTTTGAGATTCCATCCTTGAACCACAGAACATCAATCGTGACCCATTTCAGTAAAATAATTTCTGTATTTCTTGCTCATGAATGTTTGCCTTGAAAGTACAACAGAGAAAAGTTTCAAAGTTATCCAAACTGTGATGGTGTGCAAGTCTCAGTTCAAAGTAATTTTGATGTCTATTCAATAAAAAAAAAAAAAAAAAAAAAAAAAGTGTTCTGGCATTTACTCCCCGGACAGTAACTGTTCTGCTTCCTCCAATGAAAAGCTGTGCAGTAGTATAGCTGCAGTGACTGTCTGCTGTGGTAATTGTGCTGCATTCTGAGTCTCCTGCAGTGCTGCAGTGTTGTTGCTGCGTTTGTGCAGAATGCTGTGAAATGACGGGGTGCGTGCAGGGCTCTCTGCTTCCTCTGATCTGGGGCCCAGATGTGCAGACGCTGCTCTTGCGATCTGTCATCTCTCTCTGCCGGTTAAAATGGTCTTTTGCATTTGCTCTCATAACGACAAATTGACCAGATGTTGTGCATCTTTTTTTGACATGAAATGTGACTAGAGGCTAGATTCACTGGCTTTCTGGGCCTCTGTGCCCCTGCTTTCCCGTATTGTGACTAAATGTGTTCTCTAATTCCATTTTCCAAATTGGCTTTGTAGCTCCTGCTGTTAGTTTGATGCGCATAAGAATAGTTTTGTGGCCATTTGCTGTTTTATTGGAGGAGTCTTTATCCGAATTGCTCCATGTTGAACTGACGTTTTTTTTTTTTTTTCTGCATGTTCAGGGTCGCCTTATTATGACAACGTGCGGCCTCTCTCCTACCCTGACTCGGATGCTGTTCTCATCTGTTTCGACATCGGCCGGCCTGAGACCCTGGACAGTATCCTGAAGAAGGTAAGCGTGTCTGTCTTCAGCCCCTTTCAATGTTCAGTTTGTTTTTCCTGTGATGCAGTTACGCTCGAGTTTGTGCAGCCGGCCTGTGGGGCTGTGCAGTTAATGCAGCTGCTCCGGGCAGGTCGCACTGCACACTGCGACATCTGTACTGTGCAGGTTAATAGTATGGACTGTACCTGGAAGTGGAAGCACTCTTCCCTTGAAATAGTTGATTTTTTTTATGTTTTTTTTGGGGGGCGTGGTATAGGAGCGCAATGCACTGTGTTCCCATCATGTGTCTTATCTTATCCTTTCGTGAATTCCTTTGATAAATTCCTTTAGTGAATCAGCAGCTGTTGTGAACAGCATTGTATGTGTATGATTGACAGCTGCAGCTGATGTTGCCCACTGTGTGCAGCTGGGTTAAACGCTGACCGCACTCCTGCCTCTTATTTCAGTGGAGAGGGGAGATACAGGAGTTCTGTCCCAACACCAAGATGCTTCTGGTGGGCTGTAAATCAGACCTGCGCACCAACCTCCCTACACTGGTGGAGCTGTCTAATCACAGGCAAGCACCGGTGACATATGACCAGGTCAGCATCACTCTGTTTTTCAGCAGCCTTATACTAGTCATAAAATGTGTGTATAAAACTTCCATTGATGGTAATTTTGATCCAGTCATTGTGTTTTTTTTTTTTTTTTTTTTGTCAGAGCAATAACAAATGGTTCAAATGATCAGCAATGGAATCAGTTTTCGTTACGTCATTCAATACGTGGGTTAGAAACCTCACTCTCCTGTCTCTTGTTTAAACGATGATTCTGAGTCGCCTCAAAAATTTAATAGACATGCCTATGTACACCATGGCGAAGGAAAAAACACTGTACTATCTTGACTTGAGAATGGAGCCTTTTTTGACCATTAACACTGTTTTTATGTTTGATTTTGTAAGCTTCCTAATATTTTTTGGGTCACTAAATCTTGATCAAAGACCACTTTATTTGGACGTAGTTCAACCCAGATTATGGCCTATAGTTATTATGATGCGTTTTGTCCATGGAAACATTCAACAATGGGTTTCCAGCATGGATGAATCCATGAGAGTGGATAGGAATTCGATGACTTAAGATCAGGGTGCAAAATTAACTTTTTTGTCTATCGGCCAAATGGCCTGTGAATGTTCAAATTTTACCAGCCACTTAGTAGGTTACCATTATTTTTTTTTTGGCTGGTGAGTGAAGCAAGTCTACCAGCCACCAGCATATTTTACCAGCATTTGGCTGGCGGCTGGTGCTAATTATGGCCCCCGCTTAAGACCCAAAAAGCCAAAATTCTCATTTAATCTGACTTGAGGACACTGCAGAGAGTGCAGGCTGGTTCTTGCTACGAAAATACCTGATTGGACCACTCCATGGAGGATCAGTTATTGGTGCTGAGGTCTTCTGGCCTGGGTCTGAGTTCTTTGCTATTTTGATCAGTATCGGCAGCTGATAGAATTTGCTATTTTTGGTCTGAATTTGTAGTTAAAATTGAAATAATGCCTTTCCCCACCTGGGCCAGAGCCACGTTGGATTCAGTTGGTATTGATCAGAGTGATGTTTAAAATTGTCATATGCAGAGGTGGAAAGTCCGGGTTCAAAAAGTAAAAATCCTCCTCAGAACTTTACTCCAACCACTTGATTTACTTCTGCCAGGAGATAAAGCTAATATGATTGATCAGCTTATTCTGTGGGAGGGAGAAAAACTTGGCCGGACTTTTACTTTCTGACCCCTGGATTTTCCACCTCTGGTTATATGTACATAGAGTATTTTTGTACATTGTCTTTGTACATTCAGGCATTGCTCTGTAAAAAGGAATTTAGAATATTGCCTGTTAGAGTGCATGTAGCAGTTTGTAACTGAAGTGGTCACTTGTGGTAATGATGCGCTGAAATGTCCAAGTAAGAGCTGAGGACTATAATGCCTCTTCCTACAGGGTGCCAGCATGGCCAAGCAAATATCGGCTCCGTATATCGAGTGCTCCTCCCTTCAGTCTGAGAACAGCGTCCGGGACATTTTCCACCTCGCCACCCTGGCCTGTGTCAGCAAAAACAAGAAGCACCTCAAACGCTACAAGTCGTCCCGCGCCACTAAGCGCATCTCGCACATGCCCAGTCGGCCGGACCTCTCAAGCATGTCATTGGACATTCGCAAGGACAAGGCCAAGAGCTGCTCAGTCATGTGACCAGACATGGCACTGTTTGTGGAAGTCAGGGACAGAAAAGGGTGCCCAGAAAGAGAGGCAAGGACCCCCCCCGCCACCCCCAAAACAATAGCACGAGTGCAATGCATTGGTGATGGGATAGAGGGATGGGGGTCTGGGGTTGTCGTTTCTGCGCTTTAAGTGCAAGCACATCGTTTTTAGCTGGGGCCGACATGCAGAAGGTTGAAGGAACCTCAGAGGCATGTGAAATGGTTTATCATGGGCCTGGCTTGGCCTTGCTTCCCCTCTTACCCCCACAACCCTTGGGGGGGTCGGGGGATCTGTTAGTTTGTCAGGGAGGTCTAGAGAAAGGTAAGGTCATCTGTAACCACTACAGGATACTAGGCAGAGAAATGGGTCTCCAATTTTATTTCTAATATCGTCAAGAAGAATGCCCAAGCAGTTGGTGGTCTTGCCCCTTCAGGAAGCCTGCATCTCAGTTGGAGATGCATTTTTTTTTCCGATAGAACCACAGCAGCCAATTTCTTTTGCTGACCTCCAGGCCCTTGCCGATAGAGCAACAGATGCACTCCAAAAATGCGGGCAAGTTGTGCTTCCTTTCTGTCCTCTTCGCTGTTACTGCCAGAATGGTTTTGTCTGTCAGAACTAAGAAGTCTGCCCTTAGCAGCCAAAGCTGTAGCTGTGAATCTCTAAACATTTTCTGGGTCTTTTGGTTCTTGTACTGGTCCAGTGTTTGGGAGGATTCTTCCTTCCTGATTTCTGACCCAAGAAAATCTTGGCAGTGTGTTGAAACCCCAGGACTTCAGCACTTGATCTAGTTTTATCCAACATTCCTGTCATCTTTGGTGGTCAGGATCTTAAAGCAGGGTACTCCTTTAATTGATTGGATTTTTTCCCCCCTTCACCTTCCCCTGGGGCAGTTTCTGAACAGCGCTATCTATAGCCTCAACACCAGTACCTGACCAAACTCTGTTAACGTGCACTCAATCTTACCTTAGCGCAGGGCTCAAAAAGAATTCCCAGGGTACAATATGATGCACATGCCCGTCCCATGATCTTGTGTTCGTTTGCAAAGATGGCTATGCAACATTCGTATTTTTCCTCCCTGACCCCCTGCTTAAGAATTGAGAGAAACCCCAGGGCAGTGCAATTTTACATTTGTTTTTCTGATGCCCAAACAGGTGTGTGTATATATATATTTTTTTGCTCCACATGTACAAGCTCAATTGTATTTCATTGGAAAAGCTTACTAAACGTTGAAAGATTGGGGTAGTTAAAGCTGCTGTAACTGATTTGGTCATTTTAGCCCACTTCCTGCCCGTCGCTGAAGCAAGCAGTCCCCGCCCCCCGTCCCCAAGCTGAACAGGAACGTGCATCGGTTTCCAACAGAGGCAGAGATTGAGAGCAGTGACCCAATTACAATATAAGTACAATATAAACAAACACTCTCAGTGATTGTCGTGTGAAAGCCACACTGAAAACATGGACCAATGACACATTACATCCATACAGAAACTTCTATGAATGACTTTTCGAAGGTATTGGCTAAAGCAAGCTAGTGTCCTATAGCCACACCAACAGGAAATGGCACGATGGCGTCCCTAAATATGGTGAGGAGATCGTTATTACAGAAAAAAATCACAAAAACACTTTTCTGTTATCCCTTTTAAGGCATTTTTTTTTTTTTTTGCGCTAATATTTTTTTTTTCTCGTACACACTGTTGCCGTAATAGTAAGACAGCAGCCTCCCTTTGTCAGAACAAATACCAATAGCTACCAAGTTTTGCTGCTGCACTGCTAATCAAGCTGTAGTCGGCCACAAATGACGACAGTACATTTTATAAACTAATATTAGCAGGATTAAAAACCACCAACAGGACTATCCGAGACTAATAAAACTGCATAACTACTACGGAGTAAAACATGGCTTACCTGTCCAGTAGCTGCAAGGCTAGTTGTGCATTGCTTTTTAGACCCTTAGATTCCTTGTTTTCTCAACCTCGCGAAAGCGGCATCGATTTATACACTGCTCCTGGCCATCTCCTGTTTTTTCTTCCTTGACACTATCTGTCCCTCTGACGGTTCTTTTGTAGGCCTTCTCTCGTAGCGCTGGGATTGGAAGCTTCATCCGTTCCGCAACATAGGCTATCAAAGATAAGTGCTCTTCTCGTCTGTTCTAGATCACGCACATACAGATACTGTAGACCAGGGATCACCAACCCTGTTCCTGGAGGGCTACCATCCTGTAGGTTTCTGCTCTATCTTCAATTCGGCACACCTGATTCAACTAATTAGCTGCTTAATTGCCCAGCTCTTGATCTTGTTAAGTACCTAATTAGTTGAATCAGGTGTGCTGAATAGGAGGTAGAGCAGAACCCTACAGGATGGTAGCTCTCCAGGAACAGGGTTGGTGACCCCTGCTGTAGACCATCGCCCCCTGAGGTCACAGAATTTGATCGGTCAACTTTCAGTGGAACCGCGCGTGTTCACAAGCAGAGAGGACCGCCTAATTGGCTAGAGGTAGTGGGTAACTCCAGAATTTTATATACTGCTTTACTGCTGCGGACAGTGGCTGAGAGACCTGTGTTATGGACCAGATACTCTAAATCAATGATCTCTGTGGGAATGTAGAGCAATTTGTTTTTTTTTGTTTTTTTTTTTCTTCAAATCACTTACAGCAGCTTTAATGAAACATGGTAATGAATATGAGTACATTGTGCAGTAGCCCGTTGTTCTAGATGGCCTCAGCTGGTATTGACCTCCACACGGTAAGATGTTTTTGTGCTTCTTTGGGAAGCATTATCAGTTAGTTGACTTATGAATCTGTGTTTAATTTTTTTATTTAATTAAATTTTTGAAGTGTCGACCGTAAATCTGCACCATTTTGAATGTTGAAGGTTATTTTGTCTGTTAAATTGATGTTCCAGCTGTATTTATTGAACAGTATGTTTCCCCTTTTTAAATACAAAATAAAGTTTCATTGTCTTGGCACTCAATTGTTTTGAGTTTTTATTTATTTATTTTTAATAAGATTTGACATTGATGAATTAGTGTAACATGACATTGGCACTCATTCCAACTAAATCCACGGGAAATTGATGCAGATTATGTCTGAATACTTGTGCACTGGACTGAGTTGATGTACCTTGATGACAAAAGAATTATACTTAATTTTGCTGTCTGTTAACAGGAGAGAGATCGAGGGGTACCTGGTGCTGCTTTACTACTCGGGTCTGAATTGGTCCTAGTATGGTCCGCCCTGACAGAAAATGGATACGGGCCTTTGAGTGGCTCGCAGTAAAGATGGTCGTCGGCAAGCCCTGTGGTCGGATGTTCCATTTCCATTTTTTTGGGGGGGATAATCGGGGTTAAGCTGGTCAAAATTTGTTCGTTCATTGCTCCCTAGTGACCACCTCTGGTTGGCGCATGTAGCTGTACAAGCTAAATTGTACGCTGACTACGTGATTCTCCAACAACATAGGAAGCGTGTAATTGGCGGTGTGACAGCATAGTGTGCAGAAGTGAGGGCTAGTTGTCACGTGAGTCGGAGGAATGACGTGCTGTGGCATCATCTTCATGCGTCGATGGGAGCTGGTTGTTCTGTGGTGGGCCAAACAGTTCGGCCATATTCAAGGTTGGGGAAAATGCAATGAGCACAAAGGATTCCTCATACTGCAGACTGCACTGGGAAAGCAGAATGTGGGGAATGGCACAGAAGGAACAATAGCTTGGTGTGCCAGGTTTTCTCTGTAGCTGATTAATTGGCCTATTTTTGTCTGTGGTTTGTTTGTGTGGGATTCATTCTTGCCACTGCAATCATCATTAATTGTGCAAGAAGTGATTGTTTGGAATCACCAATTGGCTGAGAAATGATTTGTTTAATTTGTCTAAAGCATCAGGCTACAGCCCATTGGGAATAAATACATCATTTAGAGCTCATTCAACAGCACTCTGTCAGTCCTACCTTCTCAGCTGACACATGGAGCATCACCGTGGGACTCTTCATCTGGGCCATCGTTTTCATTGAGTTCTCTTTTCTCCAGATGTACAAATGCTATCCATGCTGCAACTGCTGTTATTTTAGATTGAAGCTGCTTTCACACCGGACGCGAAACAAATTTTTCGCACGACAGATTACGTTCAAAGTCAATGCAAAGACTCGAATACACGTGAAAACGCGTGTATTCGCGTCTTTGCATTGACTTTTAATGTAATGTCGTGTGAAAAATTTGTTCCGCATCCGGTGTGAAAGCGGCTGTATATTAGATTCTTTATTAGAGAGGCTTCTAGGCACGCTGCTGGGAAATGTACAGTATTTAGCACTTAAAAAAAATTCTGCACATTTCTTCATATATCAGTATTTTTTTTATTTTTTATTTCCCTCAGGCTACAGAAAGAATGCAGTTTAAGTAGATAAAGTAGAAACCATCCAAAGTTTAGCCATAATCTGCATGGTGGACATGTCCACAGAAAGTATGAATGTAATGGGCTGCTCTGTGACTGGGTCATTTTAGCTCCGCCACTGAACATGTTTGCCTTTAGGGGCAGACCTGGGTTTATTCTCCTGAAAGCTGTGTTTGATGGTAACCTGACTGCTCCAGTTCTGGCTATTAGACCTCAGAGAATGGAGGAGCCAGCCTCGGTCCATCCCTAAATCGCCACCTATAACTAGCAGCGTGTTCCACGGCCCGCCCCACCCACCCACCCAATACTGCTGTGTCTTATAAAGACGGTCTCATCCCTGCAACTTCCTCTGATTTCCATAAGAAGCACAGAGTATGGTGGAGTCATGTAATATTCCACAGCCGTAAATTCATTTATCAGTGAATGGTTGTGAATGCTTAAGAGCCATTCTGTGAGAAAATGGCACTTTTTGAAGGAGTTGAGGAGTTGACCCCCCCTGGAATTGAATGAAACTTGGCAGATAGGTAGATATGGTAGTCTCAGAAAACGCCAAATTTTTTTATGCGTATCTCAAGAAGTCTGCTGGTGGCGCCACCTGGAAGCCACTTAAGTGGCTCAGTTTTGCTTTTGACACCACATTTTACATCAATTATTATGACTTAAGGGTACACAGTACCAGATGTGTAATACTTTTATCATGACCTGTCATACTTGAAGTCTGGATAGACATTAGCACCACATCAGCGCCAAGCTGGGTGTCTATGTTATTGAGCTGGAATTATTTGAGAAATCACAGTAAAAATTGAAAATGGGAATGGGAATAAAATAATATCCCAGACATATACCAATCAAGAATGCTTTATTATGTTTTTACTCACAACGAAACTATCATTTTCAGTTAAGATTCCCTTGGTATCTTGCTGGATTAGTGCAATGGATGGCCGTAAAGATGGTCGAAATTGATTTTGGTGCATGTTTGCTGTATTTTTTTTCAGTAACCCAGATATGTTCCATGGTGATAAATGCTGTTTGTTGTGCTTTTGGAACTGTTTTCAGGAATATCAAGCATTTCTTCGGTAGTATCTACACCTTCAAGCTAGACGGATCCAAAGTGGGAGGAAAACTCATAACGGACCATTTCATAGCAGATTGTGCCTGTGTTTAGGCGGCATTATTTTGTTTACCCAGAATGATAGAGATCTGAAATTCTCTGGATACATAGTCCCTTTGGAGTACATTACAGCATTAGTAAAATCTCAATGGTAGTATTTTCAGTGTAGATGATTTTAAACATCAAATGTCAGAAAAATTCTCCTCATGGGGGCACTGTAGGCTGGATGCAAGTACTGCCCATCCCCAGCAATGTACCAAATAATTTTTTTTTTATTGTCATACACACAGCTAGTTTTCTCAGAAAGTGAAGAGCTTGGTTTGTTACTATGCTGGGTAGATAGCTTTCTGACTAAAGGTGGCGCTCTAAAGAGCTAATGTTCTACCGACCTAATATTCCATATTCCCAGACATATACCAAAGTTCTGTCTTTTGAAATATTTGAAGCACATACACAGTTATAAATAAAATTTGTAATCTCTTTGGTATAAAGCTTGTTTGGTTGTAAACTGGTGGTGACTGTGAGCATTACAAATGCACAATACATGGGCTATTACCAAGTACGGGTACAGCGCAGTCAGAAACCGCACGTTATATAACATGACCAGTCCAAAATTTTTAAATGCCAAAAAAGAACTAATGTAAAAGGCGTACCACCATAAGTACGTATGCAGACATGCGTCAACAGTATACGTACACTTACATAAAATAACAGTCCATAATTTGAACTCTTAAAAAAAAAATCTTCATCACACAACTGTGTACATGAAGACAGAACATATAGTACAAAATTTAAAACTGTTTTATACTTTTTATGTTATCCAAAGCGAAATGATGTGAACACAGCATTTGACTAGCTCTATCCGTCAGTCTGTTTTTGGAATTCGATTGTGGGTTGGCGGCACCTGGTGGTGCGGACCAGAGGTGCTCCTTGGCCTTGGCCTTGAGCAGCCATCCATGGCCTTCTTAGTTGGATCCGGGTCGATGTTACCCACAGAGCCAGTCGAGCTCGAGGCAAGCCTTACTACACTGCATCCTTGGTCTCTTCAGGGCTCCTTACAGGCCGTTGATAGTGAGCTTGTCTGTCTCTGAATTAAATAGCGGGCTGCAGCCTATATGGCGCAATAGTTGCGTCAACACCCATGGCTTGGTACGCACGGAAATGGGAAGTCTGTAAAAGAAACCTCGCCCTCCCAACCAGCGGGCATCCCGTAGGCTAGACATCATGGGCAGGTGTTAGGAATGAAGGCATGCAAGTTACCACTACAAATGAACTGCCCTTTTCTTGGCAGGGTGCTGCTTGCTTGCTAGGACCTCTGTGCCCTTTATCAGGACAACCACTCGCTAGACGCGACTGCTGTGCCCTTTTTCATACCCAAGCACCATACCCTAGGGAAATCCTAGAATTAACACTGAAGCCTGCTCTCCGATTCTAATAGTAATGCAAAAATGCAGAGAGTTTATTTTCTGAAACTCACCAACACTACAAAACTGTACACTGTACTGACTACTGGTAAAAGTCTTGCATGTTGACACAATGCAACAATCACCGCCAACATTCTTTTCCAATTTACAACCAACCCAGCTTTATTCCAAAGAGATTACAAATTTTATGTATAACTGTGCATGTACTTTATTTATGTGAAAAGACAGAACTTTGTGATATGTCTGGGAATATGGAATATTAGGTCAGTAGAACATTAGCTCTTTAGAGTACCACCTCTGGTCAGATAGCTATCCACCCAGCATGGTAGCAAGCTCAACTCTTCATTTTAAAAGAAAACTACCTGTGGGCATCACAAATCAAAAACAATATCTTTGGTAAATTGCTGGGGATGGCCAGTACTTGCATCCAGCGTACAGTGCCCCCTGGAGGCGAATTTTTCCGACTTTTGATGTTTAAAATCATCTACACTGAAAATACTACCATTGAGATTTTACTAATGCTATAATGCACCCCAAAGGGACTATGTATCCAGAGAATTTCAGATCTCGATCTTGCTGGGTAAACAAAATAATGCCACCTAAACATAGGCACAATCTGCTTTGAAATGGTCCATTTTGAGTTTTCCTCCAACTTTGGCTCCATCTAGATTGAAAGTGTAGATACTACCAAAGAAATGCTTGGTATTCCTGAAAATAGAGTTCCAAAAGCACAACAAACAGCATTTACCCTCACAGTACAAATCTGGGTTACAGAGAAAATATACCGCAAACATGCACCAAAAATGAATTTTGACTATCTTTCTGGCCGTCCATTGCACAAACGCAGCAAGATACCAAGGTACTATTCACTGAAAATGATAGTCTTGTTGTGTATAAACACATAATAAAGCATTCTAGTTTGGTATATGTCTGGGGTATTATTTTATTCCCATTCCCATTTTCAATTTTTTTTTGCTATTTCTCAAATAATTCTGGCTCGATAACGTAGTTACCCAGCTTGGCGCTGATGTGGTGCTGAAGTCTAACTGGACTTGAAGTGTCACAGGTCATGATAAAAGTATAACATATTTGGTACTGTGTACCCTTAAGTCATGATAGTTGATGTAAAATGTGGTGTCAATAGCAAAACTGAGCCACTTAAGTGGTTTCCAGGTGGCGCTATCGGCAGGCAAAGTGAAATACGGACCTAAAAATTTGCCTTTCTCTGTGAGACACCCATATCTACCTATGTGCCAAGTTTCATTCAATTCCAGGGGGGTCAACTGCGCACCAAATGTCAATCTCTCGTGGAATGGCTCTTAAAATCTAATTAGAATCAATATACTCTCTTGCATCCTGAAAGGTATCATTAATGGAATTAACTAGGCTCTGACTGCAAGTTTGCCTTGCTTTAGGAGATGCTTTAGAGTGTAGATAAACTGGGAAAATGCTCACCCCGCCCTCTTTGCTAAATGCATTGCTCTGGCTTAATAAAGGATAACGGGCTTCGTGAATCTTTCAAGGAGAAAGAATTTATTTTAACTTTGGAAGAGAAGTGAGCTTGTTAAAAACTTTTCCCATGAAACAATTCTTAATGGATAAGGACAAGGCATTCCCCCCACTGAAGTGATGGGCATTCCAAGGTGAGAACAAAAATACTGGGGAAAAGCAAACATTAATTGGAATTTAAACAGCCGACAGATCAAGGAAGTGATAACACGGAACTTTCTGGAACTAGAGCTTCAAATCCATGAGGGAAAATAAAATGGAACAAGCTCATGTTATCTTACAATATAAAGTCTGAGAGTGTTTGATATGAAAATAGTGTCAAATCCTTACCAGCAACAACAATATTGGTACTTTCACAATATTTTTCTGACAAAAAACAGGACAGCTGTGGTTTTCAACAGCAAGTCAGCAGCTGTGATATGTGATCTTAGAAATATGTGCATTGTGAATCTAGCTTCTTTACATGCGGATGGGATCTGAATTCCATAACCATTTGTAAAGAATATTTTTCCATCGTTGTTCCGGAGAATATTATCGAACATTATAACAAACACAATGGAGGCTATTCATATTAACCCCATCAGGGTTTTCACGAGAGTGGGGACTGCCACTACCATAAATATAATTGAGAATCTGATTCCTATGAACGTCATACACTGAGAAGCTGTTTTTCTTCTTTTCTTGATGATCCGTAACATGTTCAATGTACCTGTGATTGAATACTTTATTTTGAAATTAAGCTTTTACCTCCTAAATGTACTGCTAGTTTCCCTCCACCCCCAATGGTACAATCTTGTGCTCAGGAGTAGAGAAGTTTGGCTCTTTCTGAACATCCTTTATGATTCAGAGTCTGTAATGACAAAGGAGTCGTGTGAATCCCACACATCCAAATCTCCTTAGAAACGACTGATCTGCCATGTTAATTCACCCTCCTGTGGTCTTTTAGTGGAATTATCTTAAGATGCATTAAATGTCTCATTGCAATTGTTACTTCCGCATGAGTATGAACCTTGAAGAGTAAGGCAATGATACGCTGACTCAAAGTGGTAATTATTTCGATGATAC
Organism: Gymnothorax javanicus; assembly: GCA_029692085.1. Taxonomy (NCBI): domain Eukaryota; kingdom Metazoa; phylum Chordata; class Actinopteri; order Anguilliformes; family Muraenidae; genus Gymnothorax; species Gymnothorax javanicus. Next base: position 43,293,040 of record CM056205.1, read on the forward strand.
CCTTGTAAATCTATGCAAACCACCACCAGATTAGGTGCGTTGATGAAAGGTTTCTTAATGAACTGAGAATAGATGCATGTACTTTTAAGGTCATTAATATATTGCAAAAAAATCATTTGAGCCGATTGTCTTCAACAAAGAAATTGATCACAGGGTGCTTTTTGACTTATAGCCTTGGTCACCTTTTCTCACTGGGAAAGTTCAGCAGGAGATCTCAGGAACTGTCACTATAAAGGTTAATTGATTTGAGGGCCCCTGGTCTTGAGCATCAGGGATCAGCCTAATTTAGCCTTTACTGGCAAACCTCCCCTGCTACCCTCACTAGCAGATGGACAGGTATTTTCATCTCTCTCCATAGGAGGGAATAAGCCAGCAGATTAATGCAGGCTGCTGGCATTGAATCTAAGGGGCTGCCACAGCCAGGTGGTGAAGGATTGTGGGATGCCGCCATAACAATCTCTCAGTGGTGAGGTAGCATACATGATGTAGTATGGATCCAACGTGGATCACAGTGGCCGTTTCCAAGGCGGTATGGTATACAGTGAGGCACTTGGGATGGCACTAAACTCATTGAGTTGTAGACTAAGCATATCACTGCTCAACAGAGTCTAATCAACAGCTTATTACATTGGGCCAGATTCACAGACGTTGATTAGCCCAGGAGAGGATCACAGATGGATTCATCATACCAAGCACAATGTAGTCTGACTAAGCTTCATTTGTGTCTGTGAAATCAGTCCTGGATTTATCGAGGAAGTAAACATTAATGCTTTACATTGATTTGCTTTATTTTTTGTTGGTGGGGGAGCTTGAGAGGATTGTTTAAGTGAGCCTGGCAATGACAAGGCCGGTTCATAAACCACCATGCCCAAAGCAGGAAATAATATTTTGACTGCTGCTGTTGCACACCCTGAAGTCTGAGAGTAAAACCTGAGCAGATGCTTGAGACTGGTTTTTCTGTGACGCATCAGACGGAGCCAGCATTAGGCATTAGACGCAATGAGAGGCAAGCTGGAGTTTACATAAATGCATTAATACATGATAGCACAGCCACACTCATCATGATGCTAATCTTACAGAAATGCTCGGTTCATTGTTGCCCAGAAAAAAATACAGAGACCACAGGTGTCACGAGGAACTGATTTTATTCAGGTGTGTATCAAAGCTGTTTTCTTACCACGAAAAACATTGACTATCTTTTGTGTACCACATTTTTTGGTCACCTTTTGGCAGAACTACAGACTTTAGATACTTCCAGGAGGAAGAGCTAATGACACTGAATATATAAAATAAATAAGTGGGCTCCATCCTGCTATGTAGCTGAGAAAAGGAAAAGCAGAGAGCCTGCCACATTGGCAATGCTGAGAGTAATCTGAAAATGTATTTTGTTGAGATGGGATTTCTGCTGTCATTGAGCGATGACTGTGTGGATGTGTAAACACTGAAATGAATTGAAACTGTGTTGTGATCAATCTTTCTGAGTGCAGTGTATGTTCCAGTAAACAGCCTCCTACAGATGCCGTTCCATCATCCAGGTGTCTAATGGAGCCTGGAGTAGACAGTAAAATCAAGTTTCAGATATGTTTGATTTTACACATCCATGTGCAAGTTGGGCATGTATATGGAGTGATATTCAAATCGCATTTCTATTGTCTACAATTTTCCTGAAGTGTTAGGGAACAAGACACATTGCATCCATCATTTATTTTAAAAAAGGAGACGTTATCTGATTTGCTGTGCGACCGTGGGGCATTATTTTATCTTCTCTGATTTTTATTGCACCCAAATTAGCATGCTCAGTTACATTTCAAGCAGGAATTGAAAGACAAACATTTAACACAAATTGAGCAGTACTCTCACACTGCATTTATTTCAGGCCACTGGACTTGATACCAGACTGTGGCACAACCATACACTGGATCAGGACTCTGAGGAGATTAACTATTGGACCTTAATGAGAAGTCAATGCCACTTGAATGGTGAATGCTGCACCACTGTCATTGAGTACTATGGCTCCGCAGAATATTAGTACTTTCTTTTGATATCAGTACTTTCATTACTTTTTTAATTAATTTTTTTTCTTTGAATATATATCGACTTATTGTCTGAAATAAACTCCTAAAACAATCAAACAAACAAATAAATACATTTGCTGAGGCACATAGTAACTATCAGCAGTTATTCACCAAGTAATGACAATCAGAGTAGCATGTTTTATATTGCTTTTAATTAATCAATATGAGTCAAAACTTTTAACCAATAATTTCAAATAATTTTGAGAGATTTCTATCGCTTAAATTTTTTTGAAACAGTGCACACACTTGCTTTTTGTTGTAATCCACAAGTCTCGATACGTACCAAGTACTTTATTGGTAGAAGACTCTCAAATGGCAAACCAAATGGAAGTGTGAATTTTTAGTCTCATTTGAATAATACATTTCATTAATGGTTTTCTGCTGGCCCAGAGATGGGGAAGGAGGTCAGAGATCGAAGTCCTTTGCAGTGAATCAGCTTCATGTTCGTCTCTCGACCAGTCTGAGCAGTCAAGGCAATTCCACGAAACCTCAATCTTGTTTTTAAAATATGTGAATTCCGGATTTGCTGTGCCTGCCAAGCGAAACCACAATGTGCTTCTTGGAACAGGTTGGGAATTTTGTTGGCCCAGGATTAACCAAGGCAGGAATTTTTGGAAGAGACTCAAAATGTATTACAATGTCCTATATTATGGAGGTATTTGAAAAAAAAGAGTGCTAATGTGCTAATGAATGGGGTGCAGCTGTAAAGCCTGATTGCAGCCCTTAAGGCGAGGGCTGGGTCACACGCAGCTGTCCAATTGCAGACTGGTTTTAATGATAAAAAAATGCAGGTTGGCTCTTAAAACTTAACTGAATTGTAACCGCAGTATCGATCGCATCCTGGCAAACTGAATACACCAAAGCCCTGATAGGAATGCAAAAAAAAAAAAAAAAAAGCATTTAGAACAGCTTTGCTGGGGATTGGTGTCAAAAGAATGGCCTTTGGATGGTGTGCTTGGGTTGAGTACTTGGGTAAGACCACTGATCTGTATACAATTACTGGATTGCTGACAACATCATAATATTGAAGTGACTGTGCTGCCATATTGGTATGCCCAGCAGTAGTCTCCCAGAACTTTACGTTGTAGTCACACATATCTCATTTGGGGGAAAACATCCCCTCTCAGACACTGAAAAATAAAACTAGCACCATAACAGTCGTTGTCTTTATTTCAAAATATTGGGGTGTGACATACAATCGCGTAAAACATATGCAGGTCCCAAAGGATGTCTTCTTTTTACACTTCAGAGGTTGCAGCCACCACTGAGTAGTTGCCGCGAAGCCTGCGTAAAAGTCCTCTGAAGCAAATGGGTTCAGTGAAGATAACACTATGTAAGTTGAGCAAAATAATTCTATCATTTACATGAGAAGAAAGGTGAGTGGTGCGTCCTGGAGGAGTAGCTAATAAATAAAACTGACATTTGTTATAGAGTGTAAATCACTTAGAGTCACTTAAATGTTTATATGTGTCCCCATTGATATCCTTGCAAAATTAAACTAGTAAGCAAATTGGGTGACACGAGAACATGAGCCTTGTCTGTGCTGCATAGCCTTGACGATTTGCCCAGTCAATGCCTAAAAAGGCTCTAGGATTCTTTGCACCTGGACTTTTTGTCCCCAAATTTTTTGTTTCCAGACTTTTCGTCCCCTAGGAATTTTCGTCCCCTGACTTTTCGTCCCCGGACTCTTCGTCTCTAGATTTTTTGTCCCCAGTAATGCTTTGCCCTCTTCCTGAATTATAACTCTATCCCTAAACCTAACCCTTACCCTACTATCATGGTGATCTGTCCCGTCTATCCATCCTTCTGTCAACTATGGTGGCACATTTCATCATCATTAGGGGATGAAAAATCCGGGGACAAAGAGTCCTGTAACCCTTTTGGACATCAAAACAAAAGCAGATTCACAATATCATGTAAAACAGGTGAAATTGGTACGAAGCTATAGCTAGCAGTAGAAAAAAATAGGACCAATAGCCCTGTCCCTCACTCGCCCAATAATTGAGCTCATTGCTTAGCATTTTTGAAAAGGTATACATTGTACCAAGGAAGCTCCATACCAAATTTGGAATAAATCCAGCAGGTAGTTTTGGAGAAAAAGATTTTTTATGTTTTTCACAATTTTTTCACAAAACTGAGAACAATCGTGATAGACTTTGTCCCAAGAAAGGTCCATACCACAATTGGAAGTAAATCGGGCCGCTAGTTTCAGAGAAGATTTTTAAAGATTTTGCCAACAGATGACAATTGCGATCATGACCATGATCACAACCAGGACGCCGGCCGCCATCGGATCACAATAACTCACGGCCAATCGGTGGGTGAGCTAAAAATGCAATTGATGGATGTCCCGAGATCGCTATTTTTTTTTCAGTACTTAACATGTTTTTTTCAGTACTTACACGTTTTTTCGTTGAGCTTGAAAATAGCCAGGGATGTCCAGAGTTACAAATCGCCCACATGGAGGGAGTACTTCTTTTTTATGTTTTCTTGTTTTTTTATACTGATTTCCTGAAAGCTGGCTTTCACTCAACTTTAAGGAAGTTTAGCTTTCCAAAAATGGGTCAATGACCCCATCTGCTGACCAATTTATTTTGTTTTAAAACATTTTCACAAGCTTTGGAGAGACATCTGAAGCTGATCACCCAGTATGAATACAATATTGTAGCGGTTTCTCCAATAAGCGGACGCGGAGTCAGGGTCTGGAGTTTTCGCATAGCCCCAGAAGCGGAGCTTCGCTTTATTTCTTCTGCCATACTCATGTAAACATAACAATTGCCTCTCAGAATGGCACAACCTCTTAGTAACAGAGCATATTACACACACCGCTCAGGCCGCTGATCAGCCTGCTTATATGCATCCCCTGGATCGCTGTGATTGGCTCTCGTTAGGACGGAGTAGTGCAGCCAATCACAGCGGCCTAGGGTAAAACCAAGCTAGTTTGCACCGCGAAACGCTGCAACACAGAACTCTGGCGAAATCGCCACATAGCCCCCACCTAAGGGGTCACCAGTCCCCCGACGACCCCGCAACAACAAAAACACATCTATTTACAAAAAAAAAATTCACACAACTATGTACAGTCAAAGTCCGCGGCATCGCCGGACTGGGCAACGGTGCACCGGCGTCGGAGTTACCGCAGCCGCCGGTGATGAAGCTAGTGAGTGGGGAGGCGGCCTGTTAGCTGGCCGGCAGTTGGCCGGCGGCAGAGTTACTGCAGCCGCCGGCGCTGGAGCGAGCGAATGGCGAGATGGGCTGGCTGCGATGTCGGGAAGGCTGAGGCGGTACGGGGTGAGCTGGTCTCGGTGCAACACCACAAACTGCCTTTTGTGCTGCATCCGGACCCAATAAGTCACCTCTCCCACGCGACTGATGACTTCGCCCGGCCCCCGCCAGTGGTGCTGGAGTTTCGGGGACAGGCCCTTCTTCCTGACCGGGCAGTAGATCCAGACCCAGTCTGCCTTAGCGAAGGCCTGCCCCCGACACCGGACGTCTTAGTTGCGCTTTTGACCCAACCCTGCAGTCTCCTGCGCCCATCGGGAGAAATCATGAGACACCCGCAGCCACTCCAGCAACTGCCGGTAGTAGTCCGCCTCCCCTGTGGCTGGCTCCGCTGGTTCGGGTGGGGCCCCAAACACCAGGTCCACAGGCGTTCGGAGCTCCCGCCCAAACATCAGAGCTGCTGGGGTGCACTGGCTCGACTCCTGCACGGCCGAGTGGTATGCCCACAGGACCAGGGGCAGGTGTTGATCCCAATCGCGCTGGTGCTGGCTCGTGAGGATGGCAAGCTGGGTGGCGAGGGTCTGGTTGAACCTCTCCACCAATCCATCGCTCTGTGGGTGGAGAGGAGTCGTCCGCATCTTTGCCACCCCCAGCCTTTTGCAGACTGCCGCCAGCAACTGCGCCTCGAAGTTCCGCCCCTGGTCGCTGTGCAGCTTATTAGGGACCCCAAAGCATTTGCTCCACCAAACAGCGCGCCGTCGTCTCCGCGCTCTGGTCAGGCACGGGGTATGCCTCAGGCCACTTGGTGAAATAGTCCATCGCCACCAGGATGTAGCGATTCCCAGCTTCGGTGACTGGAAATGGCCCGAGGACGTCCACCCCTACCCGCTCCATTGGGGCGCCGACGACATAGCGCTGCAGGGGAGCATGCAAAGTTTTGCTGGGTCCCTTCTGAGCCGTGCAGGAGTCGCAGCAGTGGATGTGGAGTTCAATGTCGCGGTGGCAGCCCGGCCAATAAAACTGCCCCCTCAGGCGGCGCAGGGTCTTCGTCACCCCGAAGTGGCCCGCCCCCACCAAGCCATGAACCAGCTCAAGGACCAGAGGGTCCTTGTGGGGTACCAAGAGCTGGAGAATGTCGCGCCCCTGGCCAGGCGCCTGCCAGCGCCAGTAGGCCAGCCCGTTCAGCAGCTCCAGTTGCTGAAACTGGCTTCGATAGGCCTTCAGCTCCGTATCCTCTGCCGCAACCTCAGCCCATGTCGGTGGTACCTTCGCCTCCAGCCAGCCCCTCACCCAGCGTGCTGTCTGCTTCCTGCTCCTCCTGTAGCTGTTGAGGTTCTAGCGGCACTGGCATCCCCACTGCCCCTGTCAAAGCAGCTGCCACTTTGAGAGCCGGCTGGTCTCGCTCGTCCAGCCACTGACAGTACCTGCACTCCAGTGCGGCACACGGTTGTCTGGACAGGGCGTCAGCGTTCCTGTTGTGGCGGCCCGGACGGTGCTCAATAGTAAAGTGGTAGCTTTGCAGAACCTCCAGCCAGCGCGCTACCTGGCCTTCGGGATCTTTGAAGTTCAGGAGCCAAGTGAGGGAGGCATGGTCGGTGCGCAGGCGGAAGGTGGTGCCCTGTAGGTACGGGCAGAAGTGGCGGAGCGCCCTGACGACCGCCAGCAGTTCCCGGCGAGTGGTGCAGTAGTTGCGTTCTGCTCGGCTCAGAGCATGACCGTAGTATGCGACTACTTTTTCCCCTTCCTCGTCCTGCTGGGAGAGTACGGCCCCTGCCCTAGTGTTGCTGGCGTCAGTGTCCACAATGAAGGGTCGCTGGACATCGGGATAGGCCACTACTGGGGCCTGTGTAAGGGCCGCTCTGAGCGGGGCGAACGCAGCTGTGCACTCCTCCGTCCATTCGAAGGCTTGGTTTTTGTCAGTGAGACGGTGGAGAGGGCTGACGATGGAGGCGAAGTCCCGCAGAAACCGCTGGTAGTAGCTCGCCAGTCCCAGGAAACTGCGCAGCTCGCCCACGTCAGTCGGCACCAGCCAGCCTTACACAGCGGCCACTTTTGCTGGGTCTGTGGCCACCCCCTGCCCACTCACCACATGCCCCAGGAATGTCCCGCCGGAGCACCTGACACTTTTTCGGGTTGAGTCTGAGCCCCGCCTGCCGGATCGCGGCGAACACATCCCGCAAGTTGGAGAGAGCGCCCTCGAAGCTGCTGGCATGCACCAGGAGGTCGTTGAGGTACATGACGCAGCGGTCCCGGGGAACAGCTGACAGGACCCTCTCCATTAGCCGCTTGAAGGTCGCGGGGGCGTTGCAAAACCTGAACGACATAACCCGGAAGTGCCACACCCCTGTCCGATGGTAAATGCTGTTTTTAATTTGGCGTCGTCAGACATGAGCACCTGCCAGTATCCGCTGCGGAGATCTAGCGAGCAGAACCAACTGGAGCCTGCTAGGTGGTCAAGCGCTTCGTCAATGCGCGGGAGAGGATGGATGTCCTTCCGGGTCACAGCATTCAGGCGCCGGTAATCAATGCAGAACCTCCATTCGCCGTTCTTCTTTGGCACCAGGACAGCGGGGGCTGCCCACGGACTATCGGAGGGTTCGATGATGCCTGCTGCAGCCATCTCCCTCACCTTTTCCTCTGCTGCTCGTCGTTTGGAAACGGAGAGGCGGTGTGGCCGCAGGCGAATGGGCGCAGCGTCGCCGGTGTCGATGTGGTGTTGCACCAGATTCATCTGAGTGCATTCCTCGTCATGGACGGCGAAGAGGTTCAGGTTGCTGGTCGGCAGGTGCTTCAGCTGTTGGCTCTGCGTGGGATCGAGGCCACTGCAGCTGCGCTGCCACAGCTTGTGGACTGCCTTTGTTGTGTCAGCTGACGGCGAACAGGATGGTGGTGAGGGGGCTGGGCAGACGGGGTTTGTGCGTCCGCTTGGGTTGGCTGGTTGGGGCGGTGAGTTTGTTGGCTGGGCTGAGGCTACGGCAGGTGGGTGAGCTCTCCTCACGATCTGTTCTCCTGCCGTGGACTGGAGCTCATAGGCGTCCGTTCCGATGATGAGGGCAGGGCGGGCGATGTTGATCGTGGCGCCCCAGCGCGCTAGCAGGTCTAGGCCCACGATACAGTCGTTCCGTATCTCGGCCAGCCAGAATTGGTGGTCGAGGCGACGATCTCCAACGGCTATGCCCACCTTCTTCCAGCCCATCATGCCCATCCGCTGGCCAGTCACGGACTGCAGCCGTGTGTCAGTGGGCTCCCAGTGGGCGTCGTGGAGGAACCCTGGGCGCACCAGGGAGATAGTGGTGCCCGTATCAACGAGCGCCCTGCAGGGTTGCCCATCCAGCCAGTACTGCAGGTACAACCCATTTCCTGAGCGCAGCCGGCCTATCTGTGGAAAGTTGCTCTCGTCTGCCCTTAATAAGGCAGGGAAATAGAATTCTTGCATCCCTGCCTTTAGAAAGGCAGGGGAATTAAACTTTCGCGCCCCCGCCTTTAAAAAGGCAGACGGCTGTTCGCTCAGATTAGGCTCGGCCGGCTTGGGCTCAGGGTGTTTAGGGCCGACCTGGCTGGGAAGGATGGGTCCCCGGGGTGGCGGTCTCCTCACTGCGCCACCCTCGGTTCGTTTCCCCACGGCTGGGGCCCTGGATGCTTCGGTGTTGGGGCGGGGCAGTAGAGGTCGATGTGTCCCCACTCATCGCAGCAGTAGCAATGCCGCTGTGAGTTAGGCAAAGTGCGTGTCCAGCGCACCTCCTCTGTCTCCCCGCTGAACTCTGCCATGCGGACCTGGGGGCGTGGCCTGCCCCGCTCAGCTGCGTTGGCTTCCCCCATGATGGCCGCCGCTAGCTCGGCCTCCTTCAGAGCCTCGTCGAGGGAGCCAGGCGCTGCGAGGGCAACGTAGTGGCGGAGCTTCTCCGGCACGAGAGCCTGAAGAAACGCGTGCAGCGCCAGCTCGTCTTGGCCTAGGTACCCAAGGTTTGGGTACCCCAGGTGAGCGTGAAGGCGCAGGACGGCCGCCACAGCTCCCCAGCTCTCTCCGGATTGTGGATGGCGACTCGTCAGCCGACTTCGATGCAGCTCCACAGACTCACGGCGCCCATAGCGCCGTTTGAGTGCGGCGATCAGCGCCGATAAGCTGCTTTGTTCGTTCGCGCTCAGGTCTAGTAGAGTCTGCAGCACTGGCCCCTCCAGCGCTGCCACCAGACGCATCGTCGTCTCCGCCTCCGTCCACCTGCTGTGCTGGGCGATGAGTGTCATCTGGGTGCGATATGGCTCCCATGGGGAGGAGCCGCTGAATCGCGGCAGCTTGACTCCCCGCTGCGGCACTGACTGCCGCCCTCGCTCTCCCAGGCTCAGCGCGGGGGTGTGGTTCTCTTCTGCCGCGACTACCGCGGGGCTGCTCCGCCGACCCCGGCTTGCTATCTCTGCCTCCAACCGCCGGATTTCTCGCCGCAGTTCGCTGCATCCCACTTCTGACACCAGTGTAGCGGTTTCTCCAATAAGCGGACATGGAGTCAGGGTCTGGAGTTTTCGCATAGCCCCAGAAGCGGAGCGTCGCTTTATTTCTTCTGCCATACTCATGTAAACACAACAATTGCTTCTCAGAATGGCACAACCTCTCAGTAACAGAGCATATTACACAGACCGCTCAGGCCGCTGATTAGCCTGCTTATATGCATCCCCTGGATCGCTGTGATTGGCTCTCGTTAGAATGGAGTAGTGCAGCCAATCACAGCGGCCCAGGGGGAAACCGAGCTAGTTTGCACCGCGAAACGCTGCAACACAGAACTCTGGCGAAATCGCCACAATATATTACTAATTTGGATACCAGTATTAAATTGGAAATTAATTCTCAGAAATGCCTTATCTTTTCCAAAAAGCAAGCACATTATTTATCACAATGAAAATAAAAATGTTTTCCACCACTTTGCTTTTTCATTATCAAGTCCATGTATGCACTACTTATTACAAATTAAAAATTAAAAAGCATTGCACATTTGCTATTTCATTTTCAAAAAGTGTTCCGGTATGTTGCAAACAAAAATACAACAAAAATGCAAATCTTAGGATGAAATGCATTCTCAGAAATGATTTTTATTTTTCGAGAAGCAAAAGTGTGCTTGTTTAAATGCTGAAATACAATCTTACTTCCAAGATTGCAAACCAAAATGAGAGCACATCCTCAGTTGTTTTTGTTGTTACTGCATGACATTTCCTATTGTACCTCTAATTTGACTTTTTTTGGGGTGGGGGGGGGTTTGCTTTTTACTTGAAGATTTTAGACAGCATTTCATTTGCAACTCTTATTCCAATGCAGTAAATACACAGATACACTTAAATAATGAGATGCACAAAAAATGCTCAGAAATTTTTTTTAATTTAGGGTGCACTATGCAAGTTTGTTTACTTTCACTTCTGTTGACATTCGAACTCAAACAAAACAGAGTTAGCCTGCCCCACCCTCCCATAGTTCCCCCCTTCCCATGCTTCCATAACTGTCAACTCTTGTCGGTGATTGGCTGGGACGGTTTGTCATGATATGGGGCACAGCCTGTGCCCCTTGTGTTTATCTGCAGTTTGTGACGCCTGTGGGGTCGCCAGAGCCCAGGTTTTTTTTTTTTTTTTTACAGTGAATTTAGGGGCAGGCAGCTAGTGGATCGTGGAGAGATGTCGGCGAATTGAGACAAAAATATTATCACACAGAAAATAAACAAACTTGCATAGTGCACCTTTAAAGGAGTGTGTCCTGAATGGGTTTTGTGCGGCTGTTCCGTTGGCATTTTCAGTCCAAAAAGGCGAGACCACAACACTATCTACAGGCACCAGAGTTTCACCTCTTGGGATCTGTACATTTCGCTTAATGCCGGGCAATGCAGTATGGCTGCTCAACCACTTCTGCTTGCTTCAACTTCCCAATGCAGTTCACCACTGCTTCAGTAATCCAGTTATTTAAATAGATCGGTGAGTAGGACATATCAAATAATTTTCAAAGTCAAAGATAGTGAATGTATTCTAAGCATTTTTTTGCTGTTTTCTCCATTGCTATGTTTAATTCAAGGAATTTAAGCCCTTAGATGTCAATGCCCCATTAACCAGTTAATGCAGTGAATTCATCTGAGGGGAATCTGGGAACAAATGATGCTTGAAATTGCAGACGAGAGTCTTCCTGCTCACGATTCTGAAACAAGTCAGAAAAAAATTGGGGTAAATATTATTGAATTGTTGAATATATTAGTATCACACCCAAAGGAAATATCTTCCTGTTGCACTTTAATGCAAAATTGGGCAACAATACTAATACAGAATGAGAAATACTTGCAGGCAGAGGTTGGTGAGCAGAGAAAGGGGGAAGGGTGGAAAATTTATATTGATTCTGGTCTCCACCCATTTTCAGATATTATCTTAAATTATTTAGGTAATTATTAACTGATAAGATATTCATATGCTCAGTTTTACCTAGCTTGCCTCAAATAATAGCATCATTTGCTTTGAGAATTGTGTACATTTACTGTATCAACATATTTGTCCACAACTGTCTTCACTCACAGAGAGTATTCATAGAAACAATGTGCAATGTTTAGATTCTAAAAAAAAACCTTTAAAAGCAGGTTTTTCTGTTATTGGGTATGTTGATAGCTAATGTGGTTGTGAATGGTCGTGTTTATTTTTGTTATATTTGCTTAAAATGTGATGTTTGTGAAAATGATTTTTCCACTGTAAATCCATCATATAATGTCTCACCAACTGATTAGTCAGTTCGTTGGTATGCGTTCTAATCAGGGAACATTTATGAAAACAGGTTGAGACCAATGATTGAAAGATAGTTTTCTACCCACCCAGTTCACACCTTGGCAACTACTGAAGGCCCGGGCTTGAACAAATATGGAAATGCTGCATACAGTTTGTGTGATTGGATGTGAAAGTCTTAGGGTGGAAAGACAGAAGATGCGATCATAGAGAGAGGGAGTTCGGTGGGGGAGAGGGCCTACCCGACCATCTTTAAATTGGTTGGCAGTAACAAGCATGTGGGCGTAATAACCCACTTGGCCCTATATCCAAATTACTGTTCCTAACTGCAGAGAGAGCAGCACACAGGCATTATTATTAATGACTGAAGTGAGTAAAAAAAAAGATTCTTCAGGTTGAATGCTGGAAATAAGTCTTGTTAAGAAAGATTAAGCAGCTCCAACTTTGCATGGGTCTGTGGTTTTGTTGTCTCCAGTCCTATAATATTGGTTTTGTCGCAAAAAAAAGAATCACTTTTATGCTGTTTTTAATATGATTTCTGACATGTAATCTCTAAACGTACATCATATGTGTGACTGTTTATAGCCGCCCACTGTCTCGTAAGTGACGTGTTGAGGCTTGCCGCGTTCACAGTAAACGTGTGACCCATAGGCTCCATTCACAAAAGCAGAAAGAATGCATATGAACCTGAAATATACCTGCTTAAACAGGAGTGTTGCATCATACCGAAACTACATTATGTTATTAGAAGGAATGATGTCACAAAGGAAAATTGAACAAAGCCAGTGTTTTTTCATTCAGTTCTTGCCTTGACAGGAATCCTTTTCTAGTAGAGTGCTGTGCTGTTAATTTAAAGTTGTGAAATAATTCAAGATCACTAAAAAGGTAATGAAAGTGCTGTTTTAAGAGACTGGTCTGAGATCAGTATCGGGAAAGCAATCCGGGGTACATGGCATGCTGCATAGTCCTCACTCACAACTCCAAGGCTTGGCGGGACCATCTGGGGGACTCACCACTCTAGAGTTCACAGTGAAGGGAGAATCCCAAATAAAATGGTTACTTGGTTTTTTTAAATAGACTTCACCGAAGGCAGAGGGTATATAGAGCTCCTAGGCAGAATTGGCTGAGAACCCTATATAGAGGGACAATCCTGTGGGATTGTCCTGTGGGATATGCACCATAAGCAATAAATAAGAAGAAATGGGTGGGTGCAGGACCACAGACGGGAAGGGCAGCACAGAGCAATAATTAAATGGAAGGTCATTCATAGAATGACTTGCCGAAATCGTGCACAGATCTCTGAAACAGAATGAAGAGAATGAAGTTGGTTTCAAGTCTCTAGCTGTAATAGTAGCAAAGTTGTGAACCAAAATGTGGTTTTCATGTTTTTGGTGACCTTGACCTTGACCTTTGACCTAAGGACTAAAAAAAGTATAGGCTTCTAGTGACGAACCTCCTCTATCATATGGTGAAATTTCATGAACATCAACAATATGGAAAGGGTAAAGAAGCGTGTTACTAACAAACAGACAGGCAAACAAACAAACATACAAACAGGCGACTAACGCAACCTACGAATATATGGCAAGTAATTATGAAAGTAATGAAGGGGAACAGAAGGAAAAACTGGATCAAGGATGGCTAAATTACAGGAAAAATAATTTATATGCAGTGGTGGCTGGTGAAATATATTCTAGGTGGGGCTGTGCCATGCTCAGTTTTCAGCAACCATCCCACTAGGATTCAAAACAAACAGCAGGATAGCAGTGCTGTGTGGAATAGCAAGTAATTGCTTAACTACAATAATAAACATCTGAGTCATTTATATATACAAAAACAGACAGCTAACAATATACTGCATAGTGCACTAACTAAAGCTTTCCATTTGAAAAACTTGAAAACAATGAATTGACTTGAGTATTTTTATTAATAACATCTGTTGGAAAAAAATATATATAAACAAAATAATATAATTAATTTAATTAAGCTGTGAGAACGTTTCTTTTATCAGAGTACTTCTCTATAAGTTCATTTATTTTGCTATTTTGCTCTTCTTTGGGTTTTCTTATCCATAGGCGAGCTAGCAACATAACTAGTAAGCAAGCTTGCAGGCTCGAATGCAGAAGAAAGAGTGTTCTTTACCGAAAGGATATTGCTAGGCAACGATCTGCGCTTTGCGTGTATTTACATCAATGACCACGGTCTATCAGGCCTGGTGCACTCCATGTAAATGCAAATCACAAAGTCTGACGTAGGTACGACCATCCAAAGACTTACTAACTTTTTTACACCCTGCTGGTGCACTTCACTTCTGTAGCCGCGGTAGTTGATGAAACACATGCGGCTAGAGACAGGACATCATTCTTGTAGAAGATAAGGCTAGCGAGCAAGAAAGCTATTCAGATACCTGGTTAAGGGACTCTAATGGTGGCTAGCTAGCTACCATATCTCATACGGCTAGCGATGCTCGCCGGGCTTGGGCGCTATCAGAATCGCCCTTCGGACACTATTTTTTGATGGCGCTGATTGGCCAGATTTATACTGCTACACTGCTACCTTACCCCAGCAACAGTCCTTTCATTGGCTACAGCAACAGTTTAATTGGCTATACTCGTCTCTGCTGTACGGGCACTGGAATGCTAGTTTTCCCCACAATATTTCATATTATATACAATATGCCCTATTGTGAATTTAAAACACATACACAATTAAAATTAGAAATCATTGCTAATGTTAGATTTTTAAAAAATTAAAACACAAATAACAAATTTTTTTTAAAACACACTCTCCACAAGGGGGGGGGCGCCCTAGCGCCCTCTACTGGCCAGCTGCCACCGTTAATAAGACTAAGGACGCGACAGCAACAGTTTCTCATATTCTTTGCAGTGTTTAGAGAATTGCCCTGGATTAATCATCTCCATATTTCCAATGGGGAAAATATCAAAGACCACCAAGCTTAATTTGCATCTCCTTAATCATAAGCTCTACTTCTGTTGAAATAAAATCCATTCTTTATAAATGAAGCAGATACAGTGTCTTCAGGTCCTCACTGTAAGTTACTGGTGTAGCTCTGTGATCTCGTATGTCTATTCGGCCAACAGCAAAGACAAACAGGTTTAATTTCCCAAGAGCATTTTGTGCAGCATGGAAACCCATTCTTTCCTCCGGAGATCAATATGGTGACTGAGGGCAGCTTGTCTGTGTAACTGAACAATCATGATTCTCACCAGCCAGGGTCATCCTGACTCTGAATGTATCATAATCGTTTTGTTGCCAAGAAACACCATTTTTTCCCAGACTTAATCATTTCCCATCTGCTATGCACTGGTCTTAAGTTGATGGTGTTGTAGTGTTTAGAATTTAAGCGTGCCAAAACCCATGGCCCAGCTTATCCTTTAAGTTGTCTGATAAACTTGTTGTGTTGGAAGGAATGTATCCTTTGAAAAATTTGCATCTTTATTTGACCATGTGATCAGCGCTGGAATGTTACTGTTGCTCTGCCGCCTCCTTCCTCAGCCCATGGCAATTTCTCAGTGCTCCTATTGCAGTGATGCTCTCCACATCATGGTGAATCACAATTTTTTTTGCACATAAAGCCTGAATGCATTCCTGGCAGTATAAAGCATAGGTGTGAATGGCCTCTGCATTGTGACATTGATGTCCTTTACCACAGCCCCCAATCCCCCATCTTTACAGACTCCGACATCTGACCTAGACCCGCTAATGGCATTAGCATTGAGGAGCTCTGAACTTGAAGGATACCCTATTCCCTGCTGTGTCACAAGGGGCATGTTGTTATTAAGTATAGGCTGGACAATAAGCATTAAAATTAGAAAGACGGGCGGTGAGGAATAGTCTCTCAGAGATTAACCCTGTACTTTCCAGTGTCCGCGCCCGCTGATGCGAAGGAGTCGTTAGACCTTCCTTTCATTCAAAAAACCAGCACTCCATTCCTTTTGCCAAACCCTGGTGCTATATGCACTTTTGGTAGTTTATTTATTTTCTTAATTAAACTTTACATTTAAACAAATTTTGTCAGTGAGGTTTCAATGAAAGTTTGTCATCAAACAAAAATCCCAAATATTTTTAAGTAGCAACAGTGTCAGTTTGTTCACCTTGAAAAGTAACAATGCTCTGATTCAAAGAAATCTCCCTAGAATTGAAAAGACCATGAGTTTTTTTTTTTTTTTTGCATTGAGAACAAGCTTTAATTGGTGATGTTGAGCCTGCAAAATATCTAAAGCATTTTGGACATACATTAAAGCCTTGCTGAGAGTGGGTGCACTGCAATAAATGATTGAATCATCTGCACAGAAATGGAAGACTGCATTTGGAATGTTTTGATCCAAGCAGTTGATGTAGAGACCAAATAAAAGTGGACCCAGAACTAAACCCTGTGGGACTCCCATCCTGATGGTTAATATCCTGATGGTTAACATATTGAATGCACAATCAAACTGTGTAGCCTGAGTCATATCAGAAAGATAATCAAGAAACCAACCAATAGCACAGTGTTTCCCAAACTGGTGTGCCGTGAGAGCTTCCTAGGTGAGCTGCGAGAAAACCCACTCACTGTTTTTTTTCTGATAGCCTAATAAAATAAAATGGCTGAACTTACAAGATATAAAAAAAACAATCCATGTCATTATCAATTCATTCAATTCAGTTTATTAAAATGCCTATTTAAAATTCCTTCTCTATATTTCCGCATCATGTATTCTACTGTACAATTCCTTCTCGTGATTGGCCAATCACACATCGTCTAACGCAAAAAATTAAACATTCCCCGGTAAAACTCAGCTAAAACAGCAGTGTAGGCTAGTTGAAATGAAACAACGAAAAAGGATAAATTCCTGGCCAAAACCTCGAAAAGGCTGTCCGATTAAGACCCTGAACCACCTCACTCTTGCTGCGCTGGCCAGAAAAAGAAAATCAAAGTGGTGAGCAGACTTTACAGTGAGGAATATCTGACTTATGGGTTTACATTCACTGCAGATCCCGCTACCCCAATACCACTGTGTCTTGCTTGCGGCGAAAAGCTGGCGAACGAAGCTATGGTGCCAAATAAATTAAAAAGACATCTTTCAACCAAACACCCTTCTGTAAAAAAAAAAAAAGACTGTGAATAAGTTAATGCGGTCGAGAAGCCAGACGAACAAACAAGCTAGTTTCATGACGAAAACCACAAGTGTCAGAAAAAGCATTAGAAGCTAGCTATCTGGTCACAGAACTAGTAGCAAAATCAAAGACGTCTCACACAATTGCCGAATCTCTTATCCTGCCAGCATACAAAGCTATCATCGGGACCATGTTGGGTCAAAATGCTGCCAATGAAATATCGAAGGTTCCTCTCTCAAACAATACAACTGGCAGATGAATAGGAGAAATGTCGGCAGATATAGAGGACATTGTAATGGAGAAAATAAAGGGAGTGGGAAATTTGAGCTGCAATGTCAGTGGACATGCACAATTACTGGCCAATGTCAGATATGTCGATGGGGAGACAATTAAAGAAAATTACTTTTTTATCTAATTTTGCCAGAGAAAACTACAGGTGAGGAAGTGTTTCGAGTGACATCTGAGTATCTGGAGAAGTGGGGGCTGAACTGGATAGACTGTGTAGAGTGTTTGGTTATAATTTCAGCTGTAATGTGAAGGAAAAACCATTCCCAATGTCACTACAGAGCTTTTTTCCCAGGTTTCTATGTTCTAGTATTGATTTTGACCCCCCCAAATCAATTTCGGCAGGAAACAGCTAATTAAATATGCATATTTTGATTTATTCATATTCAGAGGCACATATTGCAAAAAGAGCTCTGTGCAGACATAGATCATCACAAAATTAAGAAAACTGCCAAATATAAAGTTAATTGGATGTACAGTAGCTGAGAAATCTGTATGTTCTTGTTGAAAATCTGTATTTTTAGAAAAACGTGATTTTAGTTCGGCAGTAATAATATGCTCGAAGTTTGACAGTAATGTTCTCAGGAGGAATACATTTAGTATTTTGTTTTTAGTGGTTTTTAGGATTTTTTTTTACCTCCTTAAAAGGCACCAGCCTCATAAGTAACTCCCCATTCTTAAATCGGTGTTTCTTCCCTAGTTTTACGTGCTTGTCGAGTGTCTATTCGTTTCTTTTTTTCAAGTTCTAGTGCACGTTTTTCACTCTATTTCACATGTTTTCTGTCCATTTAATGATAGCCTTTCATTGAGGTGCCCCTGCCTTTATGCCAAGTTTCATAAGAATGGAGGCAATTCCTTGTTGGACATCATTGAAAGTCACCACACTCATAGCTGTTCCAGCCTTGAAGACAGTGTTCATGACGAATGTTTTTCGGAAAACGACTCCATATTACGGAATATTTGAAGGACCACTTCATGTTCTTACCTCAAAACTAAAATTTTGAACCAAAATTGGCATTTTGCTTAGCTATAGGTCCCCTTAACCTGTTCACTGATGAGAGATTCCAACACTTTGACAAGGGCTGAAAGTTTAGAGATTGGTCATTAGTTATTCAGCAGTGTTGGATCCCCTCCTTTTATCAAACGAAGCACAAATGTAGCCTTCCAAACCTTTGGGATTTTATTTGAAATAAAGGAGAATTAAAAAGATAATATCCAAATGAGTTGGACCAGCTGGCTTTCTAGGGTCAAGCTGTTTCAAGGCTCTTTGAACCTCAGCAACAGAAAATGAGGTTAGATTAAAAGTCCACAAGGTTAGATTTTACACCACCAACAATGGTGCCAGAATTTCCTGATTCCACAAAAAAAGAAGCATTGTTGAACCGAAACCCTTACATAATAAAGTGCTCATTAAAACAATTCAACATTTCAGTCTTATCAGATACCACAACATAACTTTTCATAATAAAGGAAGGGATGCATTTTCAGAGACAAAAAAAAAAATAAAAACCTTCCAGAATTTCTTATGATCATTCAAGCTATGTGTTGTAACTGACAAATAAAACTCTGTCTTAGCTTTTCTGATCAGAGAAGTGCATTTATCTCTCAGATGTCTAAAGAGAAGCCATTCCGCCTGAGAACCCCACTTCCTTGCCTAAGCCCAAGTCACATTGCATGCAGCAGGGAAGAAATTTCAGCTGCATACCAAGGGTTGTCCCTCCCCGTGATCCTAAACTTTCCTTTGGGACCATATTTGTTTAAAATTTCCAAGAAACTATCATGGGAAAATTTCCGAGCCATTTCAGCATCATCCAGAGCAATTCTCTCCCAGTCAAAATGAAATAAATCATGTAAAAAAGCTTGTTCAACAAACAACTTCATATTACGCCTATCGAATAAATGAGAGTTTCCCTTTGGAATCTCTAATTGCTGCAATCACTCAATAGCAGAATCTTAAAAAAAGTAGGGCCCGTATTAAAACCATCTTCCTAAAAAGTCTGGAAGGAGAAACTCTAAAAAAAGTAGTCAAGAGGACTCATTATTTTTTGCTAAGTGTTATTCACAAAAACATTTTAGGCCTAAAACCTATTCAGTCAAAGACTCCTAATCGCTAAAAATTCACAAAGAATGAAAATGGCTGCTGCTGTTGAAAGACAGAATGACTTGGAAATTCTGAATGATGCGCAGTTGTTGAAAAGATATCGGATCGACCGTGAAGGGATTTTATTTGTTGTTGACTTGGTGAGGGAGAGAATTACGTCTCAAACCATGAGAAACAACCCAATAAGCCCCGAAATAAAATGTTTGACAACACTTCGTTACTTGGCCACTGGAAAAATGCTACTTTGCAACGCGGACAATTTAGGGATTTCACAGTCATCTGTCAGTCGCTCAATTCGCAAACAATCATTGCGCTGACTGAACCCCATATCATCCGATAGTTTATCCTGTTTCCAATGGACATTCGCCAACAACACAGAATCAAACTTAAATTCATGCACATCTCAGGTATGCCCGGTATCATCGGTGCTATTGACGAGACCCATATTTGAATTATTTCTCCGACCCAAGATGAAGGGGTATTTGGAAATAGAAAAAAAGTTCATTCCATCAACATCCAGATAGTTTTTGATGCCAAATACAATATTTTGGACATTGTTGCAAAATGGCCAGGATCCACGCACGACTCGCATTTTAATGGAAAGCAGCTTATGCCAATTATTTGACAGGCATTATGTGCCTGCGGGATGCCACTTGCTCGGGGACAGTGGCTTTGGTGCTGTACCTCCTCCTGCTATGCATAAATTATTTTATTAGGCTGTTGAGCGAGGGTTACATTTAATAGATCATCATAATAATACCAGCCTATGTCATATTTTTGTATACATATTTAAATTGTAGGCTATTAATTACAAACCAAGCTTAGTATGCTTTCCTGTTTAAACGATAGCCCGTTTATAGGCTGCAATCTCGGATCTCCCCTGCAATTGTAGCCCATACCACCACTTTTCGCAGTCGTCTGCCGTCCGAGGATTTGCTGTTCACCCCGGAGCCAAATTTCCCTTGCTTTCGCTCCAGCACCAACTGGGCCAGCAGCAGTAACTGGTCGTAGCTCCAGTTGGGCTTTCGCGTCCTTTTTGAACTTTCATCCATGACAGTTTAGGGCAAACAAACTTGAACGGCTCATCATTTAAATGATCACAACATATTCTCATTGGGTAATAAGTTGCCAATTATTGGTAATAAGTTTTATTATTGACTCGTTTTATGCTATTGGCGTTTTTACAACAATCTCTTTCCTATGTATGTTTATTTGCCTAGAGCGTGATATGTGGGGACTGCGCATAGTGCATTTTCAGGAGTGCTCAACATGTTATTATTTTATGGGACAAACCAGCCGCTTGGACTATTTCCTCATTTTTTCCTCCATGGGTTGTATGTGGGATATTTTTTCAAATGGGCCGCCCTGTCACCAAACAACCAATCACAGTGCTCATTGTCCCAAGACTCGTGCATGAGAATTGACGTCATCCATAGCAATGCAGATTTACTCCCAGCTATCTCAGAGATACTCCTATTCTAGGAGTTACCAGTTTTCTTAACTGAAGGTTGCTCTCAGCGGCTTTGTGAATAACTTTTAAGATTCTACTCCTACATAAAATGTTTTAGCGCGACTTAGGAGTACTCCTAGCGGTAAGATAAGATGCTTTTACGGGCCCAGATCAATTAGTGATGATTTCTCTGAAAATCTGGGATTAGGTCAAGTAGGGGAATTAATCAATTGTGTTAAATTCAGAAATTAAATTGAGCTTTTAAAGCATAAGATACAGGCACAAGCCAGTCCAAGTTAAGATCACCTACCACAACGATCTTATGATAATGCAACTGTGTGAGTAGGTTCACCAGTGTGGAAATAGTATCACTGGTCGCAGATGCTGGCCAACAGCATCCAACCATCATGATCTGATGAGCTTTGGAAACACCAAGATTCAGGGCCAATAACTGAAATTGTTGACTGCAAGATTCAGAGAGCGTTACCTCCCGTCCTCCTTAGTACATAAATTGTTGTCTTTTGGCCATTTTACATCATTTGAATATCATGCTGTGCCTTTAAAAAGTAGACGTAATATAGTGGCTGTCACAATTTATCAGCCACCTAAACACAGTGTGATTTTTTTGGATGAATTTTCTGAGCTGCTGTCAATTATTCATGCCAATTACAGCAGAATTATTGTTTTGGGTGATTTTAACTTGCATGCAGACAACTGTACAGATGCTAGAGTGTTGGATTTTAACAACCTGTTGATTTCAGTGGATTTATGCAGCACTTAAAGGGATAGTTCACCCAAAAATGAAAATTAACTCATCATCTACTCACCCCAAGGTTAACCGAAGGGTACCTGAATTATTTTTGACCTCAAAACACTTTTGGGGTTACAAAGAAAAACAGCATTGAAGACAAATCCAAATCAACTGAAGTCATTTGTGACCACTCTTTCAAGTGTGTAAAAAAACATTTTAAAAATACAAGATGCCTCCAAACTGTTTGTGCAGCGTAATCCAAGTGTCCATAAGACCTCACTATGGTGGCCAACGAGGGTAAATAAGCTTTTCAGTCAGTGAATAGTAACATTCGTAGTGAGGTCAACTTCTTCCGTGAAAATTAACAGGGCTCCTGGCTAACTGGCTACATTGGACATTTAGGCTAAAAACATGGTGAAAATATGTCTTTTCAAGTCAAATTTGAATGTCGGGTCTTACGGACACTTGGATTACGATGCACGAGCAGTATGGAGACATTTTGTGTTTTTTAATTGTTGTTTTTTATGCTTGAAAAAGTGATCACCAATGATTTCAGTTGATTTGGATTTGTCTTCAATGCCGTTTTTCTTTGAAACACAAGTGTTTTGAGGATGAACGAAATTCATGGACCCTTCGATTAGTCTTGGGGTGAGTAGATGATGAGTGAATTTTCATTTTTGGGTGAAATATCCGTTTAAATGAAGCCACCCACAGGCAAGGACACACCCTCAATCTTGTTTTAACTTGGGGTGTTTCCATTACAATCGTCTCTGTTTCTGGATTTACCATTTCAGACCATTTTTGAGTATTTTTACTGTTTTAGTATATAACAAGGTTAAGTTTACTGACCGTACCATTCGGAATCGCTAACTTCACTCTGATGCACCTAAAAAATGTATGTCTGTCTTTCAAAAAGGCTGCTCTTGCCTGCTCTTTTCCTATGATGACACACTTAATTGCCTATGTGGGCGAATAAGAGAAAGCATTGACTATGTGGCTCCTTTAAAAGTGAAAAAAGATTTGAACAAGCCCAGAGCTGCTCATAAAACAGCTGCTCATAAAAAGTTGTGTTGAAGGGTACAACGTAAGTGGAGGAAAACAAAATTGCTAATTCACAATGATCTCTTCAGGACAATATTTTAAAATACAACCAATGCATCAAATTCTCCTGGCAAACATAGTTCTCCAATTTAATTGCCAGCGACAAAAATAAGCCTCGTACTCTTTTTCAACTGTCAAAAGAATGCTAAAATCTGCCTTGTTCAGTAAATTCAGAGCCACTTTCCTCAGCTAGGTGCAATGAATTTGCAAAAGATTTTAGGGACAATATAACTAAAATAAGGATGGATATGTCCACAAGACGAATAAGTGATCATGCTGAAATTGTCCCAGTCTCACCTCCAAAGAGCTCTTTTGGTTTCATTAACCTCATTAATTAAAATCTTTTAAGCAAAGCAATATATAGTCTGAAATCATCTACCTGTGCCCTTGACACTATCCCCACCAACTTCTTCAAAAAGTATATACTTGCTTTTCCGGTGAATTGTTAACATTACCAACTTCTTCTTACAAACTGGCATTTTTCAATCTATTTTTTCAGTCACCCTAGTTAAGCCCCTTCTTAAAAAGAGTACCCTTGATTCATTTATTTTCAGTTATTTTAGGCCAATTTTATATCTTATATTTTTTGAGCAAAATCATTGAAAACCTTGTTTTCTGGCAGTTAGCAGAATACTTAAATACAAACTGTATTTTTGAAACATTTCAATCAGGGTTCCATGCAAGGTATAGCACTGAAACAGCTCTTGGTTACATTTATAAATGACATCAGAGAAAATTTGCAAAATGGTAATCTGTCTGTCCTGGTGTGTTTGGACCTCACTCCTGCCTTTGACATGATGGAACAAAAGATCCTTTTTTTTATGCAGGAAAAATGGGTTGGGCGCTCAGGCACAGCTCTTAATTGGTTCTGAACTTATCTGCTTGGTCATGAATATTACATCTCAGTTGATGAATTCTCCTCAAAGGGAGTTGGCATTACTTGTGGTGTGCCTCAAGGTTCAATTTTAGGACCTATATATTTACCTTATACATGCCCCCCTGAGGAGTGGTAATCCGCAAAGATAACATTAATTTTCATTGTTATTTGGATGACACCCAAATATATATATAACAGAAGTCATGGCAATTGGTGATGAGGCCATGAGGGAAATGGCAAAAAATTGGATGTCCTATTTCATGGCAACTTTTGTTGCAGAAAGTAGAATTGTGACTAAAACAGCTTTCTACCACCTGAAAAATGTTGCCAAAGTTAAGCCCTTCATCTCCCCTGCAGAAAAGTTAACACACACATTTATAACTTCTCGTTTGGATTACGGTATTCAATGGCCTTCCTGAAAAAGTTATCAATAAATTGAGACTAGTTTAAAATGCCACAGCCATGGTACTTACAAATTCTGGGAAATTTGTACATATTACTCTTTTTTTTAATTATTACACTGGCTGAAGGTTGATTTTAGAATGTATTTTAAGGTACTCTTTTTGGTTTTTAAAGCTATGCACAGACTTGTCCCTGACTACATAAATTAACCATTAGTAAAATATGTTCCTGTCAGAGCCCTTAGGTGTTCTGATTCCCTCCAATTGTCAATTGCATGGGTTAGAACTAAAACCTATGGAGAAACTGCTTTTTGTTCATATGCCCCCAGACTGTGGAATATTCCTTTGGCCAATAAAAAGTCTGAATCTGTGGACATTTTTAAGAAAGACTTGAAGACCAATCTCTGCACAGTCTTTCTCTTACAAACTCCTTTTACTAATTATATATTATATATATACATACTATAATGATTAGTACATTCTTTTTCCATTTTATTGCAATTTTATGTATTTGTGTATTTTACTTTTTTGTGTTTACTGTCAATTTTCTTTAATCTTTCTGTAAAGCACATTGATTGGCACTTTGCATTTGAAATGTGCTATATAAAAAAAGTTTATTATTATTATAACTATTATTATTATTACCTCAACATTAAATTTGTATTTAATATATATAGAAACACCGCCACTCCTAACTGGGTGATCAACGCAGTATATATTATAGCCATTGGAACAAATAATAATATTTTGAACGGATTTTGTTAACCAGATTTCAGTTAACATAACATTATGGGCATTTGTCGAATTCGCCCAAATCTGGGCCATATCCAGTTTGAAAATTAAACTTTGACAATTAAGGTGAGTAATACCCAGGCTTCCCCTACGTTTAAAATCAGGAGGCTTAAGACATTGCGTAGGTATATCAGGACCAGGGTTAGATTGAAAATTTGCTGAAATTAAAGGGAAAATTTATCAAATTTTCAATTAATAAAAGCTAATCCGGTATACATTTAGCCAAACAGTATCCTGCTGAATAAATGCCCCAAATTTGTGTTTTTCTCAAAAATGAGTCTTTATTGAGGGCTGGAGAATTTCGAAAACAAAATGAAGATTGACTCAAATTTGCCATTAACGGATGTGGCGTAACGGGAGGCATTCTAAACGCTGAAGTCAAGCAGAAAACAAAAGGACAGCAAGATGTTGTCAAAGAATATTATTTCCATAAATGGATGAAAACAATTATTTTTCACATCAGAGGGGAAAAGGAATAACATGACAATCAGCCTGTAGGCATGGTGCACCAAAACTGCTTACTGAGAGTTTCATAAGGCCATGAGGAGGAAAGGTGTCCAAAAATATGTAGCTACATACATGATGCCAACAGGAGACCTTCAGAGTCTGTTAACTCTGATTCCACAATGCACAATTGACAAACAACATAGTCATGCAGGTCAAATGAGGCCCTGTTTGTACAGCTGGGGTGTGTTTCCCAAAATCACAAAGATGCTAACTTACATAGTTGGAATCATTGACTGAATGGACCAACTATGTAAGTTGCTAACTTAGTTAGCAACTATGCTTTTGGGAAACGCACCCCTGGCTGGCTAGCATTCTCAAGCTTTTTGCTATTAAAGTATTAATTTACATGTGTAACAGTTGCCGTAGAAACTTGAATTTATTAATTTAATGGTGAAAAGTGTGAGCATGCTAGCAAGCAAATTACTCACATTGACTTGAACAGACTAGAAGCTTAGGTTTTTTTTCATTCTCCACTTCCAGCTCCTGCTCTCATTCAGGCTCCGCAATCATGGCTGAAGTTTTGATTTTACTCAAGGTCTCGTGATAGAATATGGATTTAGTTTCGTTATGAGTCATTATTTGCATAAAATAGTTTGTCTTCCCGACCAGATTTTTGCGTATTTTTGAGGTCCCCTTGTTCGTGAATAATTGGAGAGAGACAGAATCCTCAGAAGTTATCTTTATTCCAGCCTTGATTGTGCAATAATCCAAACCTGGAGAGTAGTCCTTGGCCAAGAAGTCCTAACCCAGCTTTCTTTACAGAGCCATATTTATGGGGAAATCTCAACCAACTTTGCTCCAGTCACAATACATGGGTCGTACACTGATTATCTCTTAAGTTTTTTCTTTCTCCTATTGGTTGGCAAGCTCTCTATGGGATTCTCTGGAAAATAATGGTGGTTCACAGAAGTATTGGTCTCATAAAAAAAGTAAGAAAATACACTAAAAAGGAGTGGAAAAATACAGTCAAAGGAATAGGATACAAGTAGATGCATAAATGATTCAACTGATTATATTTTCAGTAACAACTAATTATTTTACTGAACAAATATTGATCAAAGCTACAGAAATCAAATACATTTAAACGTCTCACCTGATTATGTTTTCAAATCCACTAAACAGAAGCCCACTTACTTATCAAAGCTACGGAACCCGCTGCTTATATGTGTGTGAGCTGCTCATGCATGTGTGAATTGAATTGCTTGTGTGTGTGTGTGTGTGTGTGTGTGTGTGTGTGTCTGTGTGTGAACTGCTTGTGTGTGTGTGTGTGTGGGCATGTGTACGTGTGCCTGTGTGTGTGTATGTGTGTGTGTGTATGTGTCTGTGTGCACTGCTCATGCGTGTGTGAACTGCTTGTATGTGTGTCGTGTGTCTGTGTGTGCAGTTGTACATGTGTGTGTGTGTTTTACTGCTTCTTACATAATCTGGTTATTGATTTACTAATGAATATGATGAGAAAGAGAAATATTGAAATATAATCCTCAACAGTTTCTGCACTCATTTTAGGATGGGCTTATTGAATGGCGCCCTGGGCTTATTAACCTGCTTTTCTGAGTACTAAATAGATGGAGAACATTCGGGACCGGAGCAGTTTGGGCTCGGCTTATTGACCGATGGCTTATTAAGTGGCGATTTCCATAATTCCAAACCCACAGGCATCATCTGTGATAACTTTATTAAGAACGAGCTGAGCTGATCCATCAATGCCCGTTTTCATGATTTTCTCAAATCAGCAACAGCATCACAAAACTTTCTCGAGAGGGGAACACAATTTAACGGGGGAGCAGAATCCAACACAACACCAGGCTCCATGAAATCTGCTCGTTTCCTCCTAACAAAATCCTCCCATGTCATTTGAATTGTGAGGCTTTTTTTTTTTTTGGAAATTTATGGACCATGATGCCTCTGCTTGCATCGGCCTTATTGTTGCAGCCGTAATCAAGGCAGATATTTGACATTTTCCCAAGGGAATAATCCACAGTTAAGCATCACTGAGTCCAATGCCATTGACAATGCCCGTTTCTCAATACCAAGAATGCCAAGAACGGACTTGCATTCTTGGGAGGAACGTTCTTGCTACTCGTTCTAGGAGGAGTACGCTTCCAAGGCTACGAGCATTCAGAACGCCGTCGATGGCTTGAGACGATGCGTCCTCGTTGGTATTACGCAATACACCAGCCAGTGAGCCGCGACTTCCTCCGCCATCATCCTTTTTTTTCCCCAGTAATGTTATCTGTGGGGGAAGAGGGGTCTGTGAGCGTAAGCTAGTTAGGGTGCTTAGCTTAGCTACGTTCCGCCGGCTGTTGCGGAGTTTCTGTACTCCGAAAACATTGGAGCATATTCGACATAAAACATCGTAAAGCAGCCAATATTCCAAATGTACTCAGATAATAGTTCCTCGCCTTAAAATTACCAGAAGAGTATTTAGCCAAGAAATAGCGAACAAATGTTGCAACAACAAAAGACTTAAGCCGCTTCCACACCGGACGCGAAACGAATTTTTCGCACAACAGCTTACATTCAAAGTCAATGCAAAAACTTTGTTTCGCGTCCGGTGTGAAAGCAGCTTTACTGATCCTGACCTTCTCTGGTCGTTCTTAGGGGCGTCCGCTCCCGCTTGGATGCCGAAAAGAATTCTGGGATATGCGTGCTGTCAAGTTCACACAAGTTACCATCCGATGCATCCTCGGAAAAATAGGCGTGTCAAGAAGACTTCCGGGAGTGGTAACCGTTCTCGTCAAGATGCAAACTTTGAAATAAGACAGTACGTGGTCTCAGACGGATGACGTTTCTCAAGTTAACAAGAACAGAAGTACAGAGAAAAACGCATATTGAGAAACGGAATGTTCCCTGCAGCTGGCTCGATACCTTCCGTGACTTCATCACCGAAGACGGCCGAAGATAAATTCTTTCCGAGATGATCGCGATTTGCAGTGATTAAAATGCGAATAAATTTGTAATGGCTGATTATAATTTGAAATGACCAGTGCACAATGGATGTATTTATATTATAGATTCCACGGTCCACATTTTATTTTTTGATGAACAAGCTCTCTAATAAATGCGGAAGAACAAAAGACCTCTGCCTAATTAATTCACAAGGCATAAGTTTATCCGTTTTTTACATGTAAAGCGATCAGAAAATCAGGAAGAGAGCAAAATGGAGTTATTGAGCCAGTTTTTCAAAACAAGAAGGCAATAAAGGCTGAGCCGTTTCTACTCGTTATTTGAACACTGGGAAAGACGCATGGGCTGTAGCCAATTTCACATCAATTCCAGAGAGATAGAGGGAATATATTCGTGTGAATAAAACATCGGGATAACCATGCGATAATCAGACTCACTCGCCGAACAAAACCCAACACCCACATAGCCACAGACAGTTCGTCGGCAAAGCAAGCACAGTCCAAATTTAATCTCCTCCGCAGTTTGTGATGTGACAGTGATTAGTTCAACCGAGTAGGGGATTTTTGAAGGAAGGCAAGTTTGTGCGCCTGCATATAGGCCTAACGGAAACGGAGACAGAGAAGATGCGGAGAGGAACCTAAGCTGATCTAGGCACTCGGGAGAGTTGGCAGGACGCGAATTTCTTCCCCTACTCTGGTTCTGGGCTCAGATATAACTTATTAACATATGACCAATCACTTTTGCACGCTCCTGTCTTATTATCTATGCACTATACAATGGCGCCATGGCCGAATCACATACTAGCGTATGCGGGCATCACCCACTTGTTCACGAGTTGAATGAAGTTGTTTTGGAGGTAGGTCAGAAATTGTATTGATGAAGTGGATGTCCAAGAGCATTGTATTCACTGTAATGTGATTCAAAACGCACTATACGTTGCACTGATTTGTTAGATCCGATGCCAGGCTATTTCATCGCCCCCTCAAGTAGTTTTTATTCGTATCGGTGATGCGTAACTGAGTCTATGGCCAACAATGTGTACATTTCACTTGTCTCACCTAGAAGAATTATTGTTTAGACGAGAGTTCATCGAGTAATAGAATAACTACCGTATGCAAGAAGTCGCTCACATGGGTGCTCAAAGTGGTCCAGAAAAAATGTAACCGTAGCAAAAAAAAAAAAAAAAAAAAAAAAAAAAAAACTGCATTGGAAAGATAAAAGTTCTTAGGCCTAATAGGTGCAGTCTTGAATCTTGTCTGCAGCCAGCTAAAGTTACAATCTTTCGTTATCCTGAAAATCTTACCAAAGGATTACGTAGCATTACATTTGCTTTTTTGAAGAAGAACAATAAAGTTCATTTTGCGCCAAATTCAGTTAGGGGTTTAAGCAAAGAAATAGATTTGTGACTTTCAAAGCGGCACAGGCAGGCAACATAGGAGCTGATTGGTCAGATGTTAATAAGTTATACCTGAGCCCAGAACCGGAGTGGAATAAAAATTTTGTTGGCAGAAGAGCAGCCGCGAATAGGCCAACACAGTGATGAGAGCCCGCAACAAATTTATAATTCCCAAAATTAACTGACAGTAGAACAAAATTCTCGATTCTGATTGGCTCTTATGGAACAGGATTCGGCACCAGAATCAGCGAGGCAGGGACAAGAGCAGCGACAGAAGAGACGCATCAGAAACTCCAGCAGCTGGTCAAAGGAGGAAGTGGTTAGGTGAGCACTGAGTGGGGTGCGTTAGGATTCAGCGAACTCACTGGACTAGCCAGAAAAAAATCCAGTGCTTTTCCGATATTGGCATTGTTCCTAACATTAATATTATGAAGGATTTTGTCTGGGTATGAAGGGGCAGGTTTGTAGCGCCCAGAATTATAACATACCATCAAACTTGACTTACTGGACAAAGAAGCATTCTGCCAGCTTGATCTCCGCTCACGCGCTATGTTGTATACCAGTATACCCGTATTTCCACTAATACAGACTGCATCCGGACAACACTGCGCATTCAGGCAGTGTTGTAATCCGTTATGTGTTTCCTGTGTCCATCATTTTGAAGCCCCTTGTGCAGTGTTTATCACTCCGAATCCTGAATGTAACTGGTAATGTATGATACTGTACAAATCCTCATGTATCCTAGATTTAAATATATTTAATGTGATTTAATGTGTTGGACGGCAATCATCAATCAAATCAATTTATCAACGGTCCGATCAGTTTGTTATGTGATGAAAATGGTTACTTTCCTTGTTTAAGTTTTTGAACTGGAGCTTTCTGGAATCAGTGCACTGAACCTCATCAACAATACTGTGACCTCTGTTTTACGGAAACTCAGTGTTTTCTGGCCTGCTGTTTCGCGTGTATTCGAAATAACTGCAGTTTTAGGCTCCCTCTGGTGGCCGAGATATGCTACTGCAGCGTCTCTCTGCTTTCCTCCCTTATCTCTCACCATATGCTGGGCCTCTGCACTGACTCAGCCTGGCCTTAGGGTCTGCGCCACTACCTCCCATCTGCTCTGTCTGAGTCGCCACGGTTTGGTGGCACACCAGTAAAAAGCAAGGGACACCTGCTAGTGCCCTGCCTCTTGCGGACCTTCATTTGGCCGAAGACTTGTCCAGGCATCCCCCCGCCAAAAAAAGTCCCCAAGCTCTTTTCAAATGGCCTTTGTCAGTTTGTTTGATGGTGCCACTCAAGTGTGCCACTGCTTGCCAACAGCAGAAGGTCCCTTTATGTGAAAGATTAAATTGGCCCATGGACAAATTGGAGCAAAGCCATCGCACCCAAAAACATCCAGCAGCCCTCTCAGTGCCCCCCCCCAACACTTTTCTTCCATGAAAGGAGCAGTCCCCTTTATCACCTGCCTATGATTGCAATGGAAATTCAAATCTGAAGGACAGTGATGACCGTAGCACTCTAGTGCTTCCACTGTCTCAAAAAAATGTGGTTCCGTAAACCTCCACCCCAACTCCTATCCCCATTAAACACTAAGATGCTCTAATCTTAGTTTATGTGTCCTGCTCTGAGGAGTTTACTTCTCAGAACAAGAGGAGTCTCTTAATATTCCACTATAATGGTCTCATTTACAGAGAATGCGGCTCCACCATGGTCACATGCCGCCATTAGAACAAACAGGAGAAGAATTCACTCGTTTCCCAGCTGAGGGTCTTCTGCATGCACTGAGTAAACACTGTGAAAGGCTGTATCGACTTGCTATTTTTAAGCTGTTAAAATAAATTTTTTCCATGCTTGTATTTTGATCTTAGTCAGAACATGACCAGTGAAATTCAGTACCCAGAACCACCTGTCTTCTAGGAATGATTAATTTCATTTTGCATTTTGTCTGTAATTGAAAATGCAGTCCTCATCTCCATAGTTGTGGCTATTGCAGGGGCCACACCCAGGAGGAACAAAGTCATTGTACAACTGCAAATCAGAAAAGGATAGGATGCTACAAGGCTGTGAAAAAGTATTTTCCCCCTCCCGATTTCTTCTATATTTGCTATTTGTCATATTAAAATGTTTCACATCATCCATCTAGTTTTAATATAAGACAAAGACAACATGAGTAAACACAAAATTTAGCTTTTAAACGATTATTTCATTTATTGAAGGTTTGTGACGATACACAGTGAGTCTGTTACATTGCTATGGAGGAATTTTAGCCCACTCTTCGTTGCAGTATTGTTTGAATTCAGCCACCATGGGTGAGGTTAAGTGTGGTGTTAGTCTAGAGTATTAGTGTTAGTGTAACACTAACACCTGTCTTGCCTCGCCGTTGGTGACGGGTGTTAACACAGTGTGAAAATGAGTGCGATAAAATTTGTGACTGTGTCAGCGTTAATGTCATATCATATGGAACCAGAGGAGTCGATCAAATCTCTAATATTAACAAAACTATAGAATATTATATCACAAGTAACCAATTTTGTTGAAGAATTGATCTTTTCTGATCTTTTATGAGATTTACGCATTGTGAAACTTATCTGCACGCATAGTGCGGTGTTAACACCAGCTTCTAGAGGTTAGCACCAGCACGTGGTCAAGTTTGGTGTAAGTCATGATAGTGTGGCTGAGATCAAGTATGCAGCTAGTGTCAAGTGTTAGTGTTATTTTGGTTCAAGGTGTTAACACCTGCATCTTCACATTGTGCCATTTGCTAACAGCCAGATTTGTAACACTATTGCTAACGGTAAAACTAACAACAACAGAAGTGCCGGCAAGCCTCACTGGTACTGTCTCCTACTATCAAAACTAACACACCACTTGACCTCGCACTGGTGTAAACCTCTGGAGGTTTGCATTATCATCAAATCATAAACGCACATAAGTTTCATGATGCATTGTTTTCATAAACAGAAAGGATAAAATTTCCAACAAAATTCAGAAAGGAATTACTTGTGATATAATATTTTTATTGTTTTGTTGATATTAGAAATTCGACTGACTCCTCTGGTTCCAACCATAACCCACATATGATATTATCACAAACTCCGACACAGCTTTTAACACTAGCACTCGATTTCACACCATGTTAACACCCAACACCAACGATGAGATCAAATCTGGTAGTAAGACCAGTGTTAGCGTAGACTAACACCAACCCTTTATACTGACACCATACATAACGGTACACCATAGATGAATGTATAGTTTTCGCTTTTGAGTTGTGTTGCTGTTGAGGTCATCAAGATGTTTTTGGCAAATTTGGAACAAGCCTTTGTGTTCTTTTTGGTTAGCAGTGGTTTTCACATTGCAGGTCTTCCATGGATGTCATTTTTACCCAGTGTTTTTCTTATTGTGGAATTGTTGACACTGACCATAACTGAGGCAAATGAGGCCTGGGTTCTTCAGATGATAGTCTGGGTTTTTTGTGACTTCCTTGATGAGTCGTCAATGCGCTGTTGGAGGAATTTTGGTTGGCCGGCTACTCCTGAGAAGATTCACAACTGTCAAAATTTCTCTGACTGAAAACCTTTTTTCCGTCCATGAATGAAACCGTAATTTAAAAGCTGTATTTTGGGTCATTCCATGCCAAGTTACCCAAGGCCTCCCAGATGACCCCCTCAGATCACGCCGAAAGGAATCCTAAATATGAAGCTTTATCCGTTTAACAACTATGCCAAATTTTTGCTTTCATTTCCTATTTAGCGTATACACAGCTTTTAATATTGGCTCTGGCATCCTGTTTTGGCAGTCACAAATGAAAATTTACATTTTTTTCCAACTTGAGCAACTTATAAATGTGTAATGGAGCAACCTAGGAAACTAAACTGCAGATATTTACTAATTGGTACCAAAATTTGCAGATTCCTTCCAGTATCCTCCACTAGACTGAAGAAGAGAAGTACGGTATTTTCTCGGATGTTGTGTCGCCAATAATATGCACAGGACCTGGAACCAGAGAAGTACAGCAGCATCATTTAGTGGCTCTATCAGTACTGAATTTGTAGCCCCTGCCGGTGGCTACTATGGATTCATGCTTGTTGTCTCTGCCGCCGCTGCTGCCGCATCCATAAACACTTCCTTGTGGACGCTGTACAGGCTGTAATTTTTGACCAATTACTTTCATATTTGGTATGAACATGTGTTATACTTAAGTTATGACACCTATCAATTTTGGTTGCAATGGTGACAGTATTGGCCGAATAATGTGCAAAAAAGGGGAGAAGCGGGCTTTTGGGGGCTACACCCATGCGGTTGTGGGCAACCAGACTGTCTAGTTTCAAGCTGCACTTCATGTATACCAAGCTTGAAAATACAGTGCTTGTGTGTGTGACAGAAAATGGCATATTGGGAACATTGTCAAAACAAATGATGAAGAACATTATGTGAATAATTTTGTGAATTTTATGAAGCAGGGAAGAGGCAATACTTTTTCATGGGGCCCAAAAACAAGGAAGAATCAGTGCTGGGTGCTATTACATGATATTATTTGAGTGGTTGAGGCCCTGGATATAAAACATCATGGTGGATGTCAGTATCAACTTTCAGACTATGACTTTAAGAATGCTAAAGAGTCATTTTCTTAGTTGTGATTATCACCTGTATGTGTCTGTTTCCAATTGTAGATTTACTTTTGAAATAGCAATTATAAAGATGCCCTTCAACTGAACAAGAATATCGGCAAATGAATGGAGAAATGATTTCATTATGCAGCCATATGAGCTAGATAAACTAATTTGGTCAGTAGATAGACCATATATGGGACAATTTTGAGAAAAAGTTTGAACTTCCCACCTAGTGGCCAATATTGTCAAATCAAGCCCTTGGATGGGAATGCTTAGGTTAAAACGTGTATAAATGATCATCTGTTGGGATTATGAAGGCAGGAATGTAGTTGTGAATTGATAATGACCATATAATCACTGTTATATGGGAATAAAATTCTGTGTTGTCTCATATTCCTGGGAGGGCCCCTGCAGTTTCACCTTTTTTTAGTCCAGTTTGGCCAAATAGCCTTTTTCAGGTTCCTATAGGTATAAAAATAAGCATGCCAGGGGCATTCTGATGCCAGAATTTGAAAGTTTGGGTGCCAATTAATAAATATTTGCCATTTTTATTGCCCAGATAGCTCCATTTCAGATTTATCAGCTACTGAAATTGAGAAAAATGTAAATTTTCACTCTGCCAGAGTAGGGAGCCAGAGTCAGTATTCAAAGCCTTGTACATGCTGACTAAAAGGAAATGAAAGCTAAAATTTTGCATGGTTGTTATTACATGCATACCAGAGCGGTGTGATTGGATGGAATGGAATTGCGCATAATTTGGATGAAACGGGATGGGATCACTTCTCCGTCCTGCTGCAGGGCTCTGATAAATGCATACATTTAGGATTTTTTTGTAGTAATATCTGTAGGGGTCACCCAGGGAGGTTCTAGAGATCTAGGTGTTTTCACACGGAATGAACCTTATGTGACTACTTGGGTTATCTTTGTGTGATATTAAAATTAGGTCAGTGATCGGAAACATTTCAGTGTGACAACTATGCAAAAATATTAGAAATCATGAAGGGGCAATACTTTTTACAGCTCTGTATATTTACAAATAAAATGAAGTTGACCAGAGTAAACATTATATATTATGTTTTCTTGTTGTCTGCAATAAAACATAAGTCAAAGTAGATTTAGAGATCACTTCTTTTTTGTTTTTATGTGCATTTTCCATGCTATCCCAATTTTTTTTCAGTTGGGAATTGTATAATTGGGAGCAAGAGATGGAATAGATAACACAACATGTGACGTCTCCAATTCTCCCAAAACCCATTTACTGATACACAGGAGGAATTACTGTATATCTCAGACAATTTACTGCATTTAAATACTTGACCATGAAAGATTGCATTAATTATATAAATGGCC
Organism: Gymnothorax javanicus; assembly: GCA_029692085.1. Lineage (NCBI taxonomy): Eukaryota > Metazoa > Chordata > Actinopteri > Anguilliformes > Muraenidae > Gymnothorax > Gymnothorax javanicus. The sequence continues at coordinate 43,328,721 of CM056205.1, forward strand.
AGATGGCTTGAATGAAGACTGCACTAAATAGGTCTTGTGTTTGGGGTCTTTGTGTGCCATTATTGGAGAACTGAAAGAGACACTGACAATAATTAGATGGCTGATATAATCTGAAGAATTGGTGTCCCTATCCCCATCCACTCTTTCTTATTGTGTGAGCGAATGAACAAAGGGACATTATTGAAATAATCTTTTCCCCCTCATGATGATTACAAAATATTGTTCAATAATTTTTGGAGTTTTCTTGACAAACATGTTCACCAAAAATAGAATAAAATAAAAGTAAATGTCTTTTCCCTCTTTCTCTTTGAAGGATTCAGTCTCTGCAAACTCAGGAATCTTCTGCCTCTGACGGTTGGCAATAATGACAGGGATCTGTTGAATTTGCATTAATCTTCCTATTCATCTCAACAGTTTACTTGGCCAGTTTTTGGTGTCACAACCTTTGTGTTCATAATCGTCTCCTCCTCCCATGCAGCGACCTGTGTGTATATATATTTGTGTGCACCATTTCTGAAGTGTATATACACCGTACTTTGAGTCTTGCAGAGTTGATGGATTGTCCGTGCTTTTTCTCTTAACCCCTCTGCGCAAATATAGATGCCGGCGTTCATAAATTCCGAAATTTAATTCCTGAATAATTCTGTAATTGAATTTCCAAATCTCTTGCTTCACTGGAATAATTTTCCACAGTGTCTGTGACACAAATACTGAGTTATAAAGCCTAAATAGGCTCATGCATAACAGGAAAAAATTGGCATTATTTGTATTTTGCGCAAAGGGGTTAAGCCACCCCTAAGTGATTATCTTCTTGTCAAGAACTGTGTAATCATTTACAGAAATTATAGAAACCATTAATGATGGTAAAATACAGAAGTACTCTTCAAAGTTTTATTAATAGGAACAAACTCCCAAGCTTTAGCTCCGGTCTCCAAGATTCGAACCGCATTCCTGTTAACCTGCCTCTCCAGTTTGTTCCTCTGCCCAGTTTATTAGGAACACCTTCCAAGCCTTCATAAATCTCCAGAATCGGAACTGCTTTCTGGCTAAACCCTTCGACCTTGTGATCTGAAAGTTCTGCTCTGCTGAAGGTGAACACCACCTGGCTTCTGCTCCTGGATGCCACTGGATGGGCGGGACATGCCCATTACCCCTCCCTCAATACCATTTGAACTGAACTATGCTCATACTACTCTCGGCTCTGTCCCTTGTTACCATTACTGTATTCCTATCAATGAACACCTTCATTGGATTGTACTCTGACTCTGTATCTGGTGTCTTGTCTGTATCATAACAATATGGCCCTGTTATGTAATTTTCTGAGACTTTCCATTTCTCCTGGCTAGACTTAGACTTCAAGCATCTGCATTTAATACATTTTTTAATGAAATATATTGGGCAGTGCATACAGGTTATTTTATTTATTTATTTGTTCATTCATTTATTTTATTAAGTTTTAACCCCTTTGTGCAGATGTGTCCACCAGCGGACATGGAGCTGCAAATTTATGCACGCAGTTACACTATTCTATCACTAGATGGCACACCCGGATCAGTTATTGAATATTCACAAGCAAGCCAAGCTCGAACATGGTTTAGAATATGGACGAGTTCACTCCCATCCCTGTTTTTCAGGAGTTGCATGAATTTAACTCCTCAGCTAAGCCTGATGTGCAAACTGGTCAATATACTTGCCCATAGTATCTATCCAGCAGTTCACAAAAATGATCTCTTGCGACAGAAAAAAGTCGTTATTCTCTGTAGCAACCACTTCAGCTACAGTGAGCCAATGGTATCCCAATTAGTAAATTCAACATGGGATTGATACTGTCACCCTATATCAATTATAGTAATCACATATCAAAAACGCACAATTCCCTGCCATGGATTGATGCATAGATTCTTCCTTCGACGAATTCAGCACTCCTTTATATCCTCCAAAGCATTCATGTTGATAACCAGTCACTCAATTGTTTACTTAGGCTGATCTGCGTAACGCACACTTATAGTTCACGCCCACGTGAAGCTTCCCCGATAATGATGTCTTGCTTGACTCTTTTCTTATCCAATTCCAGAGTGTATAAACTTTCCAAAGTAACTTAAAGACATTGATTGGAAAATCAGAAATGTATACAAACCTTTGCATAAAATTAAAACAAGGTAGGTTGTATTCTGTTAACGATGCGCACAGTTGCGCAGCTGAAAATGACGCGATTGAAAAAAAAAAAAACTCCCAATACCGGCCTGAAGTGCTCAGTTATATTTATGGGATTTAAATGAGGTACAGACATGGTCGATGGGAATTATTCTGAATGAAACAGGCCTGGAGGGTTCCTTCTATCGGATACATCTGTCTCTGGAGGAGTGATTCAATGAACAAAGGTTATACTGCTACTGTGGTAGCATTTTGCTCAATGTTGCTTTTTTTTGGAATTTATACCCCCTGGTACGTTCATTGCACCATACTGTTCAATGTAGGGTAGAATATTGCATGATTTATTTCCTGATAGTAGAATGTCTGTTCTGTTAAAATAAGGTATATTTCAGATATTACTGAGTCCGTGAGCTATACTTGTTCCTGATAAGGTGTGGAAAGTGTTTATATATGATTGTGAGCTCAGAAGTGGGAACTGCTAGCTTTTCATTGCGGGGTGAATGTTCTGGCTGTTAAATAAATAGTTCCTTCAATTAGTATGTGTGCTGGCTTGCGGGACTCTGAAGAAAAATGGAGAAAATTCTAAACTTTATAATGGAGAAAAGGCATGTTTTGTGTTTGGAGAGGTTACAAGTGACCACTGATGTCCAACTGCATCTATATTGATAAACTCATGTTAAATTCAACCAGAAAATCATTGATATTGAATTTCAGGCGTCAAAAGTTGATTTTGTGTTAAATATATGATAATTTTATGATTTGACAGTGCACCATTTTCAGGGATCTTAGAGTTTGGGAGCCACCTGGATAGCTGCCAAATTTGGCTCCTAGAGAGTAGGTAATTTAGAATGTAATGCTCAGATGAATTATACTTGTGGTCAAGGAGTTTATGGTCCCAGAAATGTATAGTTTTAACCCCCAGCCATTTTTCAATGTTTGCAGCCCCTTTCCTCTACCAAAAACATGAAAATAAGTGGAAATATGATGAAATTCTAAATGCTTCAAGTGTCTTGACTCAGTTGAGCCATGCCCTTCCTCTCTGTAAGGCTGCAATCTCAAATTATAAAGCCTTAAATAAGGTAACATATAAATCGAGTTCTTGGGGAATATCGAATTCTTGGGGCACTCGATATTATGTCATTTGAATCCATGCTCACTGGGTATAAACTTTCCTTATATCATAGAATTTTTAAGAGTGCATCCCCTGCCAGGGATTTGAACATAATCTTACTGTCTGAATATATAAAGTCTGGCCATCTTGCGGCTGGTACGTTGCTTGAATATATTCTTGGACATGGTTTTTCGCCCACTAGGGCGGCGTTGGATGGTGGTGACAGGGCTTCGCGGCGGTGTCCGGCCAGGGGCGGGGTCGTTGACTCTTTGAGGTACCTCCTCTATTCAAAGGAGTACAGTGTCCCCTCATCCCTGGAGCACACCCTCGCGAAGCTCTTGACTAAGGCCTTTTAGGGCTTTTCTTTAGCTTCGCTGGGTTTTGTTCCCACTTGATGTGATAACTGTACACTATGTAAAATCGATGTGTGAAACCTTCAGGTGCTAGCCTACATTAGGTAGGTCCATGTGTGAATCTCAGGTGCTGTACACTATGTAAGCTCAAGCGTGAAAATTTTAGGTGCTTGTATTTTTATTGTTGTGCTGTATCTTATTTCTCCTTCTTAGGTTTAATGTGTAAAAATTTTCAGGTGCTGTACACTACATAAGCTCAAGTGTGAAAATTTTAGGTGCTGTACATTCATGCAAGTCCATGTGTTAAAACTTTGGGTGCTGTATGTAACTCCATGGGTGGACATTTTATAAGGTGCTTGTATTTTTATTGTAATTATTGTGCTGTGTATTTTTTCTCCTTTCTAGGAGGTGTTAAATAAATAAATAAATAAATAAATAAATAGCCAGATTTGGCTTCTGCGCAAAGGGGTTAAGGCACAAGAGGAGACATCCAAGCTTTATGAATGGGCTTTTAAAATGATGTTTTTAAATGCATCAAATTATTTAATTAACTTAAACGCTGAGTGATGTGACCTAATTTATGATAATTTGTCAAGATATTAATGATGTATGTAAGGATGTGGTCAGCTGGAAATTACAGCACTTAAGGTAATTCAGCTTAAGGAGGAAATGATCAAATAATTGCAAGTGTTTCTGTTCAACTTCACAATGGCAGAGTAGGGAAATTTTATTATTAATTTATTATTTTTAAGTTTTTGCACATATTACAAAAAGCAAACACAGGTAATAGCCCCTTCCCCTTCCCTACCCCTCCACTTGTTCATTTCCCACCTAGAATGACATACAAACATACTAAATCAGGTGAAAAAGAAAAAAGCAATTCATCATACCAGCACTAATGAGTGACAAGATAGGATAAATAACAGGAAAAATGATGGTAATATTAAGTATAACAATGGAGTTGGGTTTATATGAAACCAATGATTAAATTAATAATAATAATAATAATAATAATAATAGCACTACTGCCTCACAGCAAGGTTGTGGGTTCAAATCCGGCCTGGGGCCTTTCTGTGTGGAGTTTGCATGTTCTCCCCGTGTTCGCTTGGGTTTCCTCCAGGTACTCCAGTTTCCTCCCACAGTCCAAAGACATGCATATCAGGCTAATTGGAGATGCTGAATTGCCCATAGGTATGAGTGTGAGAGTGAATGGTGTGTGAATGGTGTGTGTGCCCTGCAATGGTTGGTGCGCTGCTCAGGGTGGGTCACTGCCTTCCGCCCAGAGTCGGCTGGGATTGGCTCCTGCACCCCGCGACCTTAATGAGGAAGAAGCGGTACAGAGAATGGATGGATAATAATAATAATAAATCAAAACAATAACTATAATAGTAATAGTGAATCCATTAGGTGATAATTATGTTAAATGTTGCTACATAAACAAGCACACAGAGCAAAATCAAAAGAAAGTACTGCGCTTCATTACATTTGTATAGTTTTTTTTATAGTTCATGTGTTTGTATGATAAGGGGTTGACGGGGGTGGGGAACAATTGGATTTGAAGTTATATTTCCATGGAAAGAAATTTACATTCTGTGAGAAGATTTAACCATTGTGTGATGTTTAATTTGTTTCTTGTTTTCTAGTTCAGGGGTTCCCAAACTCGGTTCTGGGGACACACTCTGTCTGTTGGTTTTTGTTTCAACCACAATTGCAATCCAAGATTTTTAATGAGTTGCAAATTTTTCTCAGCTGCGCTAACCATATCCATGTGGATTATTATTATTTAAGCCGCATTATGTCAGAAATAGCTATTTGGGCTGCATATTAAAATTGTACTATGTTACAAATTACTTTATTTCATGAAAAGAGAGGAAAATTGTGTCTCTTGAAAATGTAGAATCAATTGACATGTAATTGTTGAAACTGTGGACATGCAATCACTAAAACTAACCATTTAGCAGGTATTTAAGATTTCAAAGACAAAGCAAAGTGGTTTCAGAGTCCAACCTGTTTGGGGTTATTTTTGTGATTGGTTTTAGGAAAACCATTTGGAAAGAACTTGAACATCCATGGACAGAGCCTATTAGCAGCTTATTGATTCACTACAGTCTTGATTTTGATCATTTAAAACTTACTGCCACCTTGGCTTGGCTTCCTTATCAGGAATGCCACAAAATAAGCTCAATGTAAACCTTGGGCTTTTAAACATAGTGGAACATATACCCATTTCTAAGTGGTTTAAGAGGGTGAAACATCTGTCTGGCCTAAAAAGCAATTAATTAAAAAAAAATTAACAGTTTGTTAATTCTGGGATTGTAAGTGTGGTTGGAACGAAAACCAGCATACACACCGAGTTTGAGAACCCCCATTCTAGCTTAAAGGGCATCTAAAGTCGATTCCCATTGTTTTTGTTTATCGATCAATCAGCAAGCCGCACCTGCACGCAAACGAACCGAAATAGAAGGATTATCTACGCGTGTACACAAAACATTGGTTTATATGAATGAAATTGGTCATGTGACAATGCAAGATGTCAACAAAAGCAAGTGATTTGTTTGTAAACATTGGACGTTCAACGTCCCGTCTGAGAATCGACTATAGATGCCCTTAAACAAGATTTATTGGCGATGCCAAGGGCAGTAAGTACGGGTTGATTGTTTAGGATGGATGGATTGATAGCTGAGAGGTCACCAAGTGGGCAGAGGGATGGAGAAAGAGGCATGCTACAACTCATAATGAGAGATATCCTGTCATTGGCTTGGTTCCAGAAGTGTTGTATCAGAGGACATTAAAGCAGTGAAATTAAACTTTAGTCACACAAAACTTGGTACCTGCAGAAATCGGAAAAAGTGAGAGGGAGGCAAATCAAACCTAGTTATCATCTGCAAGAAAGAGCCAAACTGTATATCAACAAACTGATCCTTCACAGTGCACAGTCCCTTCTCCGTCCAATTAACAAATGCGGAATCTGTAAGGCCAGGCAGAAAGCAATGGTTATCACAGAGAGGGGAATATAATGAAAATTTATATATCTCGATTGGACTCAATATTCACTACCCTGTATAAGCAAACCCTTAAAGTTTTGGATCAGAGGTCTAACAGCTCCCATCATTGTATCATTTTAAACAAACACAAACTTCTGAGCTGGGAAGATGTAATAAAATATAGGAACATCTTTCTAGTTTATAAAGTCTTGCACAACCTAGCTCCTCCTCCTCTTAAGTCACTCATAACGCAACGTAACAGCACATACCGGACTACCAGGAGCACTACCCGTGGTGACTTTTTAGTCCCATTTAGAAAAAGTATTTTTGGTCAATCGTCATTCTCTGTTACAGCCATACAAAATTGGAACTCACTACTCGCCCACATTAAAGATATAGACACACTCTCCACCTTAACTAAATATCTAAAAACATGGTTTGCTGATAATGACAACTGCTTCCATTGAATTTTTTTTTGAATGTGGTGTATGTGTGTTGCATGTGACATGATCATAGACGCTGCCCTTCTGTCTTTGCGAACTGCCTGCATATCTGCAAGTTTTTAAGATGAATTGTTGTGAATGTCCTCTTGTGCCCTGTTTTCTTGAATTGTTTTTACTGCATGACTTGCATTACTGTTTTCTGCTTTTAAATTCGCTACTTTGATCCCTTACCCTGTTTGTGTTTGTACCTATTTGTTCATATATTTTGCATCATTGTTTGTACTTGTGCCTGTGCTTGTGTTATGCTTGTGCTTGCGGCCTGCTGCTCTATTTCATGTCATTTATTTTGTTTGTATTTGTGCTCATTTATACTTGCTTTGCATTGTATTGTATTGTCTCTTTCCCCTTTTCCCCATTCCCATTTTCCCATTGCCCTGTGTCTTTTCTTTTTTTAGGTAGTCTTATTGTCAGCTGGCCGGGGATGACAGCTGAAAATTAGCCATGTTGGCTAAAGCTGCCCTGTTTACTGTTGTGACAGTTAATTGATGGGGACTGTCCTCGTAATAATAAGCTAATAAATAAAATAAAAAATAAATTTCTGAGTATAAAGTTAGAGCCAGCCCACTCGTGTACTGATAATTCGATTTTGGAGAAAAGTGTCCGTTATATGTGCTTCCAAATCTAGCCACGAAGGGGCGCTGCAACTCTGAACATTTCTTTCAGGCGAATTTAACTGCCAGTGTGCAAGTGCCCTTGCATTTGAAGCCGAAGCCCCGTAAAAATGTCTGAAGACCGGAAGAGCAAGCAAGTCCCCGTATGATGAGATTTAAAATTCCAAATAAAAGGCTAAAGTTAAGGGATCAATAGACACTGAGAAAGAAGCATTAAGGAAGATGGGTAAATTCTGAAAAAAGATATAAAAAAACTAAGAGAAATCATTTTATTATGGCATTTACATACACGATCGCTGACAAAGTAAGTCCTCTCCAAAATGTACCTTTTCAGCTTTATTATGGCCTCAGCAAAATTTAATTTAAATTAATGAATATTGCATTTATTTAGCACCTTCTCATATGAGACACTCAAAGCGCTTAACAGTCATATGGGGGTAATGTCATCTCTCCACCGCCAATTGCAGCACCCACCTGATCATAGCCAATTAGATCAGGGGATGATTAGATGCCAGGTCGAAAGAGCCAGGTTTGGAATTTAGCCAGGACACCTGGCAACCCCCGACTCTTGTCGGAGTGTCATGGGAAGTTTGATGACCACAGTGAGTCAGGACATTGGTGTAACGTCTCATCGGAAAGACGGTGTCACCTTCAGTGCAGTGTCCCCAGCCCCGCAGTGGGGCCATCTGGGATTATTTCACCAGGGGAAATATCGCTACCTACTGGCCCACGAACACCACTTCCCACAGCAACTTTGTTTTCCCATGTGGTCTCCCAACCAAGTGCTAAACAAGCCCACACCTCCTTAGCTTCAGTCATGCGGCTTGAGCAGATCGAGTGGTGGCATGGCTGCCAAATATATTGAAAGTTAAAGATTCTTCAGAGCCTCCAAACCAAGATATGTGAAACGATCCTTCACAACTTTGAAAGTACTGTCTGCCAATTGCTTGGTATCAACATTATCGGACAGTGACATATGAAAAAGACACTCTTCTCATAATATTTACAGTTAATAGGGAATGTGTTAAACAACTTTACCAGTTTTAGAAGATGAGACAGTGTAAGGCAGGGTCACACAGATGCAAAATGACCTCCTCACAATATAAGGAAATCGGACTTACATTAGTACCCCTTTTGATTCCATCAATTACAGAGCAGTTCCTAATTTCTGACAGCAAACGGTTCATTCGCAGTAAAACCAGTCAAATCTGAAATGACTCGGGGGAGAAACATGTCTAGCAAGTCTGCCAGCCAAGGCCTTGGCAAAATTTTGATCATAATTGAGCAGACTAATAGGTCTTTTCCGAGATGGCACAGGTCATTGCTACCCCTCTTTAAAAGAACACAAATGTTGGCTACATATATAAAGAAGGTGGGAAAATATTATGTGTAACAGAGTGTACACTCATGCCGAGCAGTAAAGGGGCTACAGCTACCAAAAAGGCCCAATAAAATTCAACCCCAAACCCATCTGATCCAGCTGCCTTACCATTGGGAAATGACTGTATATATTTCCACATTGCTTGCAGCATGATATCAGCATCTAACTCGTCTATAACATAATTATTATGCCTCGGTTAGGACCCGCCCAGCATACTCAGTCTGTGTATTTGTTTGTCTGTCTGTTACCATCATAACTTGCGACAGCGTGTGCATCAAGCTAAAGTAACAATGCCAACAGTGACAAACACTGTTCTCTTGATTTTAAATAATTTTGATTTTTTGTAGCACTTCATGTTTCAGTATACACGTTTTGTATACATAATGTTAAGCCACACCCACATGATTTTGGCACAAGGACCGTGACTCTATTGACTGTTTATGTATTCAAGCTTGCTTTTTTATGTTACTGTACAACTATTGTACATTAAGCAATCATCAGCACCTCTGGTGCTTTCATTTAATTTAGGCATATGAATGACATCTAGCTAACATGTAATTTCAGCTTCTGAAGGATTACATTCAAAGTATATACAACCCCAATTCTGAAATAGTTGGGACAAAGTGTAAATTATTAATTAAATCAAAACGCAATGACTTTCAAATCACACCAGCCTGTATTTTATTCACAATATAACAGAGATAACATAGCGAGTTTTGAAACTGAGAAATTTTACAATTTTATCCACAAAATGAGTTCATTTCAAATTTGATGGCTGCTACAGGTCTCAAAAAAGTTAGGACAGGGGCCTGTTTACCATGGTGTAGTATCCACTCTTCTTTTTAACACAGAATGGAGGCGTCTGGGCATTGAGGAGACAAGTTTCTTGAGTTTAGCCATTGGAATTTGATCCCACTCGTTTAATACAGGCGTCCAGCTGCTGGAGAGTTTTGGGTCTCCTTTAACGAGCTTTTCGTTTAATTATGCGCCAAATGTTCTCAATCGGTGAAAGATCAGGACTGCAGGCAGGCCAGTTCAGCACAAGGACTCTTCTACCACAAAGCCAAGCTGTTGTAATAGCTGCAGTATGTGGTTTTGCATTCTTCTGCTGAAATACACAAGGCCTTCCTTGGAATAGATGTCGTCTGGAGGGGAGCATATGTTGCTCTAAAACCTTTACATACCTTTCAGCATTCATGGTGCTTCTTAAAACATGCAAGTGTCCCACACCATATGCACTAATGCATCCCCATACCATCAGAGATGCTGGCTTTTGAACTGAACACTGATAACAGGAGGGGTGGTCTTTCTCCTCTTTAGCCCGGAGGGCACGATGCCCATGATTCCAACAAGACTCAAATTTGACCATCAGAACACAGGACACTTTGCTACAGTCCATTTTAAATGAGCCTTGAACCACAGAACACGGCGGGCTTCTGGATCATGCTCAACAATGGGTTCCTTTTTGCATGATAGAGTTTTAGGTGGCATCTGTGGATGGCATGGCGGACTGTGTTTACAGACAGTGGTTTCTTGAAGTATTCCTGGGCCCATTTAGTAATGTCAATGACAGAATCATGCCGATGAGTGATGCAGTGGCGTCTGAGGGCCTGAAGATCTCGGGCATCCAGTGAAGGTCTTCGGCCTTGTCCCTTACACACATAGAGATTTTTCCAGTTTCTCTGAATCTTTTGATGATGTTATGCACTGTCGATGATGAGACCTTCAGAGCCTTTGCAATCTGACGTTGAGGAACATTGTTTTTAAAGTATTTCACAATTTTTTTACGCAAGCCTTCACAGGTTTGAGAGCCTCTGGCCATCTTTACATCTGAGAGACTCAGACTCTCTAAGACATCCCTTTTATAGCCAATCATGTTACACACCTGATGCCAGTTAATTTATTTATTTATTTGTTTGTTTTTATTTCGGCATGATTGTATCGTCGTTTCATGACAATTTCAACACAACATGTATCATGACCGAAAGGGTCTCTTAATCGCTTATCAAAGTCCCGCCCCCAACTCCCATAAAAACAGTTTGATTATAGTTAAGATATCATAGAGATTTATAAATCACAACAGAGCTGAGTGTCCGTTTACACTACGATTTAAGCGTCACAACATAAGATCATGAAGATTTATGAACATCATAAAGAATTATAAATCTGACTTCTCGCAGTATGTTTAGTCCATCATTGCCTTCCTTGATGTCGAATCCAATTTTATTGAGCTTTCCGTCGAGGCAAACCATGCTTTTCAAAGTTTTCTTTATCCTATGGTCGATCAAAAACAGACCAAGCCCCAATGATAGCAGGCCCGCTATCATAAATCCAATTAGATAGACGTCCTCTACATCCTCGATGTCCAGGACTGCCAAACACAGTGAACGCCACTTTCCCCATGCATCCATGGTGTAACCGGCTGGGAATGTCCCATCCGGGCATCTCGGTTCTCCAGCACCTGTCCCTCGTGGGAAATAATTATGTCAATTGCATTTAACGACCAGTTTATAAGGTCCATGTTGGTTACAGCTGTCTGTAGTAATGTGCTGTGACAGTTGTCTTTCAGACAGATGGCCTGGTGTGTCCAGTAGATACAATGGTACAGATTTAACAATAGCAGTCCACATATTTAGCCTAAACAAATTAAATTACTAGCTAAATGTTCTTTCAGCTGAGCCTCTTATATATTAATTGCTTTTTCAGCCCTTTTTTGCCTGTGTCCCAACTTTTTTGAGACCAGTTGCAGCCATAAAATTTGAAATAAGCTCATTTTGTGGATAAAAATGTGTGTCTCAGTTTCAACATTTGAAATGTTATCTATGTTCTATTGTAAATAACATTGGCTTACGTGATCTGAAAGTCATTGCATTTTGATTTTATTCACAATTTACACTTTGTTCCAACTATTTTGGAATTCGGGTTGTATTTATTTCTTTCTTTTTTTTCCATTATTATGTGTTCCTATGCCAGCATTAAGTGAAAAAAAGTTCATCTTTTTTCTCCATTTAAAAAAGAGACTATAGTCTTTTTTAAACAAATCTTTGAATTGGCAGATATTTTCTTCTTTTATGATACATAAATGGAAGTATTTGAAATAAAAGTATTCAATAAAAAAAGTTTGGCCTTTTATTATCTTGGGCATACAAGAGATTTTATTGACTAATGACTATTTTTGCAAAGTGCATTTTTAGTTACAACTATGCAAAATTTGTTGATCTTTTTTTTATTTGACCTTTTTTTCACATTTTTATAAATAAAAAGTCTTGCCCCTTCTCACCATTTGTCATAAAGTGCAATTTTACCAAAAGTATGTCAAATTGACTTGTATTCATTTTCTTTTTTTGTGAATAAATGCTATGCAAGCATTTTATGTAGAAAAAAATAAAAAGTTGATCTTTTTACAACGTGGGACATATATAGACTATAGAGACTATATACACTTGAGTGTTTTTGGCAATTTTGCTGAATATGCGTTTTTGACCACAATTATGCTAGGGATACCAATTTTCCGTGGTTGTGGAATCGCAGACAGAATCACCTAACTGGCGTTCTTAAACAGAATCCCAAATTTTGTGTGGAAATTCCACCAATTTGAGAAATGTTCCAAATAAACATCTTTTGCCTCTGAAGGAGATGCCAAACCTACTTATAAACTAATAGAAATGTTTCAGAGACAGGATTCCAAACACCACTGAGTAGAAAATAGCCCTAATTATTTCCCCGAAATACGAGTTTCGGGGATATCATGGTTTCGCCCCACCCGCCGCGTCCGCAGATCTTAGTCGTTAGAGCGATAACTCACAAAATACTTTACATTAGCTTCTCATTTTTAGCATATGGGTAGATATGTGGAGAGGATGAACTGATTAGATTTTGGGCAAGTATGCACTCCTAGGTTTGCCACCAGGTGGCGCTATATATTGAAAAAATCTGTTTTTTAACCATATCTCTGGCACAATTACTTACACAGACCTCAAATTTGCCTCATATTGTAGGTCTAGTAAAGGGGAATCTAATAAAAGGGGGCTTTGAGGATTGGGGAATTTAGGGGATATACCCCTTGCTGTCGGCCGCCGACAGCGTAGGCCTAGTTTAAGATTAGAGACTGCAGTCTTGTTTGCACAGCCGGCCAGCAAGGCCAGAGGGCTGGCTAAGTCCCCAGACAGTTGCTATCCCAATTCATTCCCGGCACAGGAGGAACTTGTTAGTACCGTACAGTAACGTGCCAAATTCAGCCTTGATAAAATCTTTATTGAACATTGAGACACTAACCTCTACCAAAGCAACTTTGTCACTGTTGTTTATGGCTGTATTTGATACATGAAACATGCCCATTCTCAAAACACGACTCAATCATAGCAGCCGTCCAGACAGAACTGCATTGCCACCAGTAGTCTCTCGTATGATTGAATGACATTTTATCCCATAAATTAAGATTTGGAGTAATACAGCCATGTCATGCATGTTTGATATTCCATGTAATACAAGTTTCTAGCATCGCGAGTTGTCAGATTCCATTCAATGGCAAATTTCAACCAACATTTTCACAATGGAAACAGTTGGTAACAGTTTCTACTGGGTGGTCTATTCAAGTCAATGTGATAAATAATTCCCTAGCTAGCATGCAAACACTTTGCGCTATTGAAGCAATAAGTTAAACATTGAGGAAACTTAAATTTATCAATTTAATGGCCAAAAGTTCTAGCATGATTGCAAGCAAATTATTCATCCCATTGACTTGAAAAGACTGCTAATGAAAAGCTTATGCTTTTTTTTTTTCATTCTCCTAATATGATTCAGGAATTTAAGGGATAATTAGATATGAAATAAGAGCCTTAGATATCAAATTTCTGAAACTCGCGTCATAATTTTCATTTATTCCTCACCTAAGGGTTCATTTTTCTGTAAAAATACACTAATAATTGAGGGGGAAAAAAAAAAAACACTAAAAACCCAAATTAAATTCTAGCGATATTTTATGAACGTTAATGGCAAATTTTATAAACGAGCATGAACGGCAAATCAACTAAGTCATTTCCCGATTTCTACGATATGTACATGCTCTCCAAGTATTTTAAATTTAAAAGTTAAGAAAAATTTACCTTTTTGATCATTTTGAACTTGTGTTTTAGTCATTTTCAGTAGATTTGAATTTTTCCCCATTTTTATAATTGCCTTCCATGTATTTTAAGAGTAAATGATAATCAAGAAAACTCATCTTTTTCACTATTTGGGACATTAGATAGTGGTCTTAGATTTTTTTTTTTTTTTGGGTGATTTTGTTGAAATGCATTTTTGATTGTATGTATGGCTGAATAGACTGAGATTATATTACGTTCTCATTTGTTCAATGCCCATAAACCCTCCCATTATTTTAAAAAAATAAAAATTAAAGAAAAATTTAGACTTGCACTTCTGGACATTTGACTTATGTTTTTTGGTCAATTTGACCCAAGCAATGGCAAATTGATTTTTAATGATGCATAACTGCCCAATAAGTATTTAAGGTAAAAATTTTAACAAATAAGTTTGATAGTCATATCTTTTTGCCATCTTTTCAAGCGCATATTATTCCTCAACTATTCCAATTTAATGGAAATTAATTTCCTCATATTAATGAACAAATGTTATCACAAGTATCCAATTTTCTCAATTTTACAATGCATGAATGCTATGAAAGTACTTTTTTTTAAATTATTATTTTTTTTTATTCATTTTTTTTATATATAAATTTTTCAATCCCACCCGAATCTGGAATGCCCAATTGGTGATTTTACAATGCTTGCTGCCAATTCAGGAAAATGCTATGCCTATCAACCACCGCTTCTTATACACTCATTGGTTGAAAGTTCAGAACTTTAAGCTTGAGAGAAAAATATCCCTTCCGCAGTCCCTTTTTTTTTACCCCCTTTTCACCACCTTGGACGCAAGACCATAGTCTTAAGTCAATATTTCTGTCAAAATTAATTTTTGACTAAAATTATGCCAAATAGTCTGACATTTAAACATGAGGAAATCAATTGCACAGTTCATATCTTCATGTTTATGAAGCCCAGATACTTCAAAATGTATTTACACATTTTAAAAATTAAGCTTTTTGCAGAATTTAGTGCGCTAGACATAAAGAGCACAGTCTCATACATTTTGGGATTCAAGACTACGGGTCCATTCAATAAATTATCTCCCACTGTCTCAAGTTCTTTTTGGGGTAAGACTATAGTTTCATGCATAACGTCGTCAAGGAGCATGACTGTTGATGATGCAGCCATAGTACCTCCAGGACATTGGCTGCCCTCATTGAATTTTCATGTATGGTGGGGTCTAGAATTTACAGAAGATTTCACTCAAGACAATATTTTGGTTCTGTGACAGAAAACAACTGGCAAAAAGGCCACAAACGCTTGGGGGGGGGAAGCCCTACCGGATCAAGGCACATCAGTAACTGCAAGCAAAGAAGAAACAAGTTTCTCAAACACATTAGTCATTTGGCAAAATAAAGTAACAGTCCGAAGGAAATCAGGTTGAACTTCAAAATGATTTCAAACATTAATTTTAAATAGCAACTAAAAATGGTCAGTTGAACTAAGCAACAAAGATGGGGCAAAAAAAAAAAAAAATCTAAAATACACCGTTTTTTTTTTTTCCCCATTGCCAGTAAAGCCCAAAGGAATTAATATAGAACATCTTCACCATTGATTCTAATTGCCATCTGCTTCACACTATTAAATACTTGAAACTGCACAAGAAATCACCAGTCAGTAGTGCAAAGAGCAATTCTTAAAGAAACATTTTGCAGTAAAACATCCTCTGTTTATTAGTGGCAATGTAAATAACAAAGTAATCGGTCATGCATGGTAACAGCCAGGCTTTATTGCTTGCACATATTTTCCTCTCTAGATGTAGCAAGTTCTCTTCAGCAAAGGCCATTTTGCGAAACTTCAGAAGAGGAGCAGCTTATTTTTTTCCTTTCCAATCTTGTCTCATTGAACATTACATAAGCAAGGCCATGTCAACCAGATTTTCCATGGCTGGTTAAACCTGGCTGAATATCAACTTGAATCAGCAACTGAAGTCCAGTTTTAGAAGTGTATTCCCCCAAAAAAGTATTTCCTCCCCGACAACTATCGCTGAACCATAGTAGTAGTAGAGACACACAAGTGCTTTTTATTGGGATGTGAATAACACTTAAGACCAACAATAACGGAAAAGTGGCATAAATTGCTCTGTCAGTCAAAATTATTGATAGTGATGTAACAAGTTCTTCAGAGACAGCGTTGAATTCGGCGTTCAAAGTCCACCAACAAGCTAAACACATAGCCATTTCATTAAAAATATAAACACCAATAATGTTTCCACCCTGCAGCTGTGACAGTACGTACATTACCACCCATTTTAAATATCCACCAGATCTCAATATGGCAAGAATTAGCCTAATTAATTTTCCTGTTTATCTATCATTATTAAATAAGGAATAGTCATTATTTTTGTCAAAGCAAATGGACATAGTATCTTTAGATATTTTTGTCATCTCAGATGTGATTTACATTTGCAAGAGTGACTCAAATCTGGCCTGCTGTAAATAATTTCACCTAAAGTAGAGACCATGCCACAGGTGCCTCTTCCTGTTGCTCACAAGACATAGGAGGAAGCTGGTCTCTCTCCAACATCCAGACGTCATCACTGGAAAAACAGCTATCCTTCGTGACATTATTTGTATTAGGATATGCACAAATTAAGAAATATTAATACTTTTCTTAAATACTACACAGTTGACCTGAAAGTCCTGCTAAATTTCAGAATTCTACCCTTTACACCACCCCATAATCCCATACATCCAAGCTATAAATGAGGTTCTAATTACAAAGATTCTCAGTTGAAGGTGCCAGGCCAAACTGGGATGTGTGTAAATGGGGGCAGATCAATGGAGACACTCGATTGGCTCAGTGCTGCACATAATTTCTGAGGGGCTGATGGGAGCTGTAGTTCATGAACATGTCCAACAACCTTGAAAAAATCCATATTCAGTGTTCCATGTTTTAGTGTTCAATGTGCAATTTCCATCTTCTAAAAGCAGCCCCATCTTTCCATTGGCCACACCTCAACAGACCGCTGGGACAAAATGCAGCAGTTTTTTCCCACCCCATCAACAGCAGGAGGCACTAGAGCGGGGCTTCCTATGGAGGTTTACTGTGTCCGTGGGGATGAGGTGCTCCCCCCTGTCCTCCATGACCAGAACCCGCCTCACTGCTTCCTCAAAGGCCGCAGACACGTTGGTGGCATCCTTGGCACTCGTCTCAAAGTATGGGTGGTTCCCGTTATCCTGGCACCACTGCTGGGCCTCTTCGGTGGTCACCTGCCGCTCCGTCACATCCACCTTATTGCCCAACACGACAAACGGAAAACTCTCCGGCTCCTTGACATCGGCGTAGTAGATAAACTCCTTCTTCCAGTTGGCTAGGTTAAGGAAGCTCTGGCTGTCGTCCACGCTAAATGTGAGCAGGCAGCAGTCTGACCCACGGTAGAAGGGAGTCCGGAGGCTGCGGAAGCGCTCCTGGCCTGCTGTGTCCCAGATCTGCATGGTCACTGTATGGCCATCCACCTCCAAGTCCTTGTTGAGGAACTCCACGCCGATGGTATGGAAAAGGTGTGTGTCGAACTTGTTGGTGACATAACGGTTCATGAGCGAGCTCTTCCCCACGCCACCATCCCCCAGGAGAATGACTTTGAGCAGGGACGACTTTGACGCCATGACCTCTTAACTGAGCTCTTCCTGGATAAGGAGAGTCCAAGAGATGCAGAACAAACATTTTATTTTAGATTAGACTTTTTTATACTGAAAATCACACTTATTTGGCAGATGCATTAAAGCTGGAGCTAGTAACTTTTTGTTTGATTTAGTAGAAATATAATACCCTTTCAGTCTTCAGTGATTAAAGTGGTCTGAGAGCGAATTGGGATCTCTAGGTTTTCTCCTGCCTCTTTATTCAAGGGTCTAAAAATTCTACTGCTCCTATAATCTTTAACCAATCAGGGCCTCTCTCAGATCACTACATCCTGATTGGTTAAGGGGCTGTTCTATCATGCTGCTGCCGGAGTTCCATGAGCAATCACAAAAATTAATACAAAGGCGGAAAGCAGAAATACAGAAGCGTTGAAATCTCCATCTAACCTTCCGATTCCTCCGTTGCCAATGACTACATACACTAACACTCAATCAAAAAGGAGGTGGACTAAACGAGAAATAAAACCCCGTCAACATTGGGACTTTTCAATGATTGCTATAACTTTGGGATTTGAGAGGTATAAAATCAGACACAGAGGTCACTACCATTCTTTTGCATAAGTAACAAGCTAGCAGTGTTTTTTTTTTTTTTTTAACTTAACCATTTTGTGACATGAAATATGTTGCATTAATTTGGTTGTAATAATTGCAGCTGCCATACACCACGTACAAGTGTTTGGAAGCTCAGCAGGCATTGTGTTCGCATGCTCCTACATTAGCACTGCAGTAATTTATTTATTGGGGCTGGGCTCCAGTTGAAACAAGTCAAAACATGGTCAACAACATAAAAGATACTATGAACAGAGGCTCCCAGAAATGCCACAAGGGCAATAACTTCTTCTTAAAGAACTCCATCAGGGTCTTTCTGGTCTTAAGCTACACACCAAATTTGTTATCCTATCTGTAACAGTTTCTGAGGCTGTCCCTTTAGAAATGGACAGAGTCCAAAAATACTGATGAAGGGCAATAACTGAAAAAATAAAAAAACTCCATCAAAGCCTATATGGTCTCAAGCTACACACCAAATTTGGTTATCCTATCTCTAATAGTTTCTGAGAAAAAGCTGTCCCCCATGGACGGACACGGACGGAGCTCAAACCTTTTCACTTCGTGGCGGGGGATAATAATGTAAAAGAAATCTATGTAACACAATAGTTGACAACGTGTAATACTTATTACCTATAGCTCTAAAAACCAAAGCCTACTAATGTTTGGTAGCTAAGCATAGCATCACTGTTTTGCATTCCGTAGCCCACTGAGTTGGTGAAAATAACGTAATTCCACATAAAAACAGATCAGTAGGTAGCAGCTGGGAAACCGATTTTACTCTGTAGTGTACAGGGATGCAAATTAGACTCTTTTAATTAGAGGGCCTCCTGTACTCTGCCTCCCTTTTCCAGTAGATGGACCTGGAGCGCAGTGATTACCAGTGCCAAGGCTCTCATCTTGAAAACTGTTAACCCTATCTACACACGGGGGGCTTTTTATGCCCACACCAATTTTCACGTCGTATAATTTCTGAGCGGCTTGAGCTAGGACCACCAAAAAAAAAAAACAATTTCATACCAAGTCCACCATCTTTGCCATTTCAATCAATGTAGTGTCCAGGTTTCATCAATGTAGTGTCCAGATTTTCTTTTTAACATATTTATTCCATTATATTTACAATATCTTACGTAATTTAAATTTGCAAGAGATTACCCTATTATGACAGTTTTGGGCAATAAAATGAAAACATGATGTCATAATGATGTCATAATAGGTCATAATAATACCATAGTGATTTAGTTTTACGTGTACATCATCCCCTGCAAAAGCCCCAAAACGCCCAGTCTAGATCAGGTTAATGCAAAAAGGTTTTTATAATCCTCATCGCTGGGTAGCTTTTGCAATATGGCTAGTTGCTACGTTTGGTAGCTAATGCTAATGTCAGCAAGGTGATGTTAGTTTGCTCACTTGCTTGGCTATACAAGCATACAAGATATAAAACCTTTTTTCACTGACATCTTTAGATTACCAAGCACAATTTCAATGGTAAGTTTCCATGAGTAATATGCAATTGCTCAATGTTTAACAATTTTTATTATTAAAACTGTTTCTTACTTTAGACTCGGACATTGTGGAGTTCCTTGTGCGTTTCCATTCACTAACTAAACTCGTGAACAATGAGCCTTGTTCAGCCAGAGGAGCTATGAAAGGGAGGGATCGGCGGGGTATTTATAATCAAAATCCCTCCCCCTCTTGCTCTTTTCTATAACGTTACAAACTGAAGCTTTAATCCTAGGAGATGCACATTGAGTTCATAGCACAGTTCGCTGACATAACAAAACACAGGTGAGCCATCGTGTAGTATCTGCAATTTATGGCCATGTACACGCCAAGTCTCGCTCACGCGGTAAATGTAAGATGAGCCAGTAAAGAAATGGTATGTCAGAGGATCATTCTAAAGAAACCCAATCCATCAAAAACTAATCAATTATGGGACTAATTCTGATTCATTACAATAATGAGTGTCAATCATCTTAGGTGAGGATAGGATGCTGAACAGACAAATGTTTGACAAAAACAAACATACTCCAGTTTTACCAAAAATGGGCAGAAAATTCACTAATTTAAAAATCTTGAAAATGGTAGTTGAAAGGCACATGATGGAAACCATTGTGCTTTTACACAATAAAATACATAATACCATACACATAAAATGTTTCATCTGTAATATCAATGTCACGCAATTCAGCCATAAATTGACTCTGGCGAGCACACATGAAAAATGTGTTCACCAGAGGAGTTCGTACGGACAGGGGCCAGCCAAATTCAAGGACTTTCAAGCACTTTTTCGGCACTCATTTTTATTTTCGAAGATGAAAATTTTATTTTATTTTTTTTTTATTATTTATTCAGTAAATGCTAACCACAATCTCTGATTTATACTTGGTTTAGGATCAAAGCTACTGTTCACGCACTAAGCCAGCCCAGCAACATCGCAGCAACAATAAACAAGCCGTTTTGTATTCAAATGCGTGCATTGGTCCCGGTCCAAACCAAGTGTAGTTGATTTCCTTACTTAGCAGGCTCATATTTACATACCGTATATGACCATTTAGTAGCCCGGGCCTTTATTTCGCAAAATCGACTTGGACCCCAGGCGTTTATAAGAACCAGGCGGGTATTGCCAACAGGACATTATTTATTTCTGCACCGACCTGCACCAGGCCAGATCGGCTTTCCTACACAGTTATAAACTGACTGAATTTAACCGTTAAATTAACACATTGTCTCCTTGTCATTTTAACTGTAAGTGGAGTCTTGCGTGCATTTAACCGTGGTTTACACTGAAGATGCTTTGAACTCCGTGGTAAACTTATTGTAAAATTACAGTTAAAATAACTGGCTAAAAGGTGCCAGTTAAATTACCTGCAAAAAGGCTTCAGTTTGTTTATTATTAACAGTGTATTCGCGGAAACTGAAACTGGCGCGGTTTCATTTACATACTTTAGTTTTGAGACTTATACACTGATCCCAGTTGGGGCAACACGCAATATCATCCTGTTATCCATCATGTCAGGGCAAAGACGGACTAAATGAAGACAACAAGTAGGTATGAACACTTCAGAATGAAGTTGTTCTGATCTTAATACACAATGCTTACATATAAATTCATATATGCATAGCTATAGTTTCTTCCAGGTATAGACCTGAGTCAGACTCGCAGGCACAGATGAATGCAAACGCTTTTTCTTTGAACGAAACGAAAACGTAGGTAACTAACTGAGCGATTATATAAAGCGTAAAGGCAATCGTAGAGCTTAATCTTTAGCTTTGCCAAATAATAGAGCATAAATATTGTTGATTTACAATTCCTTCTTTGTGTCCTTTTTTAAGCACGAAATGATAAAAAAAAAAAATACGGAAAACACGTCCCCCACCCAAAAAAATTATAATTGTCGACACCCATGTTTACTGTTTACATGCGTCTCATTGGACATTTATACATACATAAGATGGGAGCTATTCTGCTGTGTCCGCTTAGGTCCAGCCAATGACGCTGTCCACTCTAGTTTTTTTATATCTCTGTGCCAAAGACCGTCTGCTATTTTTTTCCCCCCACATCTTTATTGACATCAGATATAGGCCTACATACAAAGACAAACCGAAGTTTGTTTTAGCGTCTGTGTTACCGCAACACGGGGTAACACAGACGTTTATATACAATAGTGCAAATAATCGCCCGGGCGTTTAATTGAACCGGTGTTTAATACAGAAAATGACGTCGGACCCCCGGCGGCTTTTAGCACACAGGCGCGTGTTTGCACGCGGGCGATTATTTGGTCATATACGGTAATCCAGTTTTGCAACATTAAAATAATCCCATAATCTAGTTTTGAAACATTAACATAATCCCACTCATTTTAGCTAAATGGATAGAAAACTGGTGCAAGTATCACAGTTTTGAAAGCACTAGCTAGGAATTGCTGACTAGCTTAATAGCAAATGTTCAACCCCAAATTCTGTAGGGAAAATTCAAACAATCTACTAATTGATTGGAACATATCAGGTTACATTTAATTGGATAAAGATACAATGTTTGACCAGCCCTCCACAGAATATATAACTAGAATATCTTTGAAAGAGGCAAATATTAATCAACTCTTAGCAATTTATTGGATAAGCAGTTTGGCAATATTAACTCTTTGAGGCATTACATAATATGGCAGGAGCATTAGAAAAAAAAAAAAAAAAGTAAAAAAATAAACTGTCAGCTGTACTGAATTAGTTTGCAAGCAAGTCAAAAACATTTTTCGAATGCATTTCACAAAATAGTGCCATCATTCTTTTCTTCTCTCTATATTATTAAAGTACTTTTTCAAGGACCAAATGAAAACAATTTAAGGTATTCCATTACTTCAATTTCTGAGTGCCAGATTCAAGCACTTCTTATAACTCAAGCACCTTGTAAGAATCCATGCCAGTACTCCTTTGCCCCATATGCCACACAATTAGGCCAGAAGTAACATCCAGGTGCTTGCCTTCCCAACAATTAAAGGGATAGTTCACTTTTTTTTTTGAAGTGGGGTTGTATGAGCTACAAATTGCCACTACTTACATTAGATGCAGTAGAAAGCTCTCTGATCTCCTCCAGGTAGCCGCACCAGGGCTTAGTGCTGGATGGAAATTTAGGCGATACACTGTTGTGAACGGAAACACAGAAACAGCGTATTTTCGCGGCCTAAAAGAGGTCCTATCTGAAAATAATACAACATTTCAATTGTGCGCTATATTTAAAAATTAAAGCACTTTAGCTGCTCGGAAAAAAACACAGTTGCTCTTGAACCAACCAACTGATGTACTTCTGCGCGAGGTGCATCGTAGTTCACTGCGCGCTGTAGCGATCAGCTGTTTGGGTCACAGTAAAGCTGCACAAACGCGTGCATTCACGTCTTCGCATTGACTTTGAATGTAATCTGTGTGCGAAAAAACTCGTTTCGGCGTCCAGTGTGCAAGCGGCTTAACCGCGTTTCTGCAGGTCGGACGGCCGTTTAACATCATAAATATTTGAAAATGGTCCGTGTGTCGCTTTCTTGGACGTGCAAGCAAAGCTGTATCCTGGTGCACTTACAGCTTCCACTGCATTCCTCTGCGGAACGTTGGACTTGTAGCTGTGGCTAGCTGCCTCAACACGGATATTGATACGCCACCCGTATCCCTAAAAGAACTCAGTGTTTGCAGTATTCATTTTTCCAAAGAGGATTTCGTTTAGCTACATTCAGGGAAATCTCAACAGTGCACGCTGAAGAGCACTGCTGTACCCAAGCATCACGTAAAAGAGTGAAACACCTGAGAAAAAGTCTAATGTAACATTGCAGCACAAATTGATATCAAGATAGGATCTCGCAGCCACATATTGTGTACCTGCTGTCCAGGTTATTGTAGGGATTTTTTTTTTTTTTTTTTTTTTTTTTTTTTTTTAAATTTGAGACGTGATTCTATGCCATTGAAAATGCAGCCCTGCCGCAAACCGCCGGAGTCTGACCCAAACAGCTGATCGTTACTGCGGCGCGAGTGAACTACGATGCACCTCGCGCAGGAATACGTCAGTTGGTTAGTTCAAAACAACTGTGCTTTTTTTCCGAGCAGCTAAAGTGCTATAATTTTTTAAATATAGCGTACAATTGAAATGGTGTATTATTTTCAGGTAGGACCTCTTTTAAGGCCGCGAAAAATACGCGTTTCTGTGTTTCCGTTCACAACAGTGTATCGCCTAAATTTCCACCCAGCACTATGCCCTGGTGCGGCTACCTGGAGGAGATCAGAGAGCTTTCTACTGCATCTAATGTAAGTAGTGGCAATTTGTAGCTCATACAACCCCACTTCAAAAAAAGTGAACTATCCCTTTAAAATGCACCATGAAATTAACAATACTTCAAAACAAATGTACAGTCATAATTCAATTTAAGGGTCAGTAAGTCTTCAACAAACATTGATCAGATTAGGCAGATTTGTATCGCAAAATATGAGTTAAATTTCAACAGTTTTGACGAAATGCTAATCAACATAACAATCCCTTTGCAAAAAATGCAATGCAAAAAATCTTGATATTTCATGGATCCCGACTCACTGGCCCGCAAACTTCTGAATTCCCGAGCCACAAAGCAATAGGAGAAGTTTTCATGACTTTGATTGGCTGGAAAATGATGTTCCTTATTTGCATACTAACCAATCAGCTTCTGGGGAGCGCATGCATGCACATGGGACTCGGGGCTTTCTAGTATAGTAATACGCTCTATCATCTTTGGCCATGACGGCCAGACTCTGCTATGTGAGCCATCCGGAACCATTGCGTATTAAATTACCTTACTCTTTCGATATAGCCACCGAGTTGGGTAATAAGCTAACAAACGTTAACAAAGGAAAATCTTTGTAAATGATCATCATATCAAGGCGACATGATTTGTTTCTTGCCCCAACTTTACCAATTTTGCCGGCTGTCATAGGCATGAACTTATCGAGGATTTCACGGCAGTTTCGTGCAACCCAACTGAACTTTCACATTTTTGGGACGTTAGCTTAGCTAGTTCAAAAGCAATCGCTTAGGTACAGCTAGCTGGCTAGTGAACCTATGGTGGTTATGATGCCTATTGGAGAAGTTTTTATAGCTCTGATTTGTCACTTTCAACACCATTGCACGCAGACGATCTCTTGCAACACTGATTACCAGCTTATTTTACCTTAAGAGCAGACAGACAGTTCGGGCCTGAGACGTGTTATTTCATAGCTAATTTTAGGTGCATTACCTTGTTATAAATGCTATCGTGTATTACATTACTGGTCAGATTATGAAGCTAACCATCTTCCTATCTAGCAGACGCTAATCAAGAGAAATCTTTGTGATCACTGTTATACTAAAGTGATGTGATTTGGTTTTTGCCCTAATGGAAAAAATTCCGTATCAGTCCTCCACTTTTTTCGGCTTGAACTCTGAACTGCCTTGACTGGATGTACGTACGCATTCCGTTTTTTTTTTACACTCGAATGTTCCAACAGCCACCCAAACATCATGGTAAGCAGATCAATGTCATCAAAACTTGCCCCATTGCTTTGTGGTTTAGGGAATCGCAAGTTTGCCGGCCTCTCCCGAAACATGCACAATGATCTCTGATCATTCAAATACATGTTCTGGTGTCAAAATGTGACTGAGTTGGAGAGCGCCTTGTGTGACTGGATTTTAATGGGAGTGGATTCTTTAACATCTCTGATCAGGTGTTAAACAACATTATGCTGCAGTAAGGTATAGATAAGACAGCTGTACTGCAGGTTGCTCATAGTTTACAGAAATTTCAGAAATTTTTGGGAAACAGAAGTGTGCTGCATTAAATTATGATTGTTCAGGGTAAAATTGATGCCTTTTGGAAATAATTTGTTTTGCTTTCGGAGTGGAGTTGTATTTCTATTGTGATTGTAATTTGTTATTTGGAAAGAATAAAAAAGCCCTTCTGTCATTGAAAATCTGATATATTGGTATTTAATTTTTGCTAATCATTTTTCAGATGTGCTAAACAATTGCTAATCAAGTGATATAATGATTAGCAAAAAATGCTAATCAATTTTTTTCCTTAATCTGATCACTGACAAAGGGTTTGACAGGTCCCACATAGTTAATCCAATACAAGGATCTCCAATGCATTTTAGACATCTAATCTGAGAGATACTTAAACAATGCACCTCTTTAATCATTCCATGCATCTACTACATACATTCAGGCAAGACAAATAGTTCATTTTTTATGGTTGTGATTTTGCAATCACAGAGCAGAGTTAAGACGTAACCCTAGTTAGAACCCTAAAAAAGGACTGCAGTGGCAGTATGCTGTGCTGCAAGTTGACTGCCCCTTGATTAACATGCAAAATTCAATAAAGAAATCGCTGTCATCTCGGAGTAGTGAAAGGCAGCTAAAAATCTGCTCTCAGTCTTATGACCGTCATGAAGAGCCTCACAGGGTGCACGCACACAGTGTCCCTACCTCTACTGTTCACTGAAAGTCTTCAACATCCACCTGGAAAGGGGAAAAAAGCAGGTAACAGTTAAATTTCAATAGAATGAAGTGCATTGGACAGGTCCACCAGAGCATTAAATGCAATGCAGGCTCCTGAACTGAAAATCATTCCAACCATTCTACAAGTTGCCCAAAATCTGTAAGGATATAATAAACCAAGTTCCCTTTTAATTAATAAAACAAATGACATTGGAAACAATTCATTCTCACAACCAGGCTAACCATATGACAGAAATTAAGCAGCAGGAGAGAAAGGCTATGGCATACCGATTCATTCAGTCAAAGCCCCCAATTCTTTTCCTTCTCCAAATATTAAAACACTCCTGAACTCTGCTACCATCTCGTAATAGTAAGCTAAGAGACTGCTTAAGAAATCAATTTATTATGATAATTTCGGTAGTTTCCAAGCAAACCTCCCTGTTCTTGAATCACCACATTCCTGATGAAATCTTTTGCCTGATGTGCCAGCACCCTCATCAACATACACACAAAATATGGCACAATCCCACAGAGGTCTTACCAAGAAACTGATTTAATCAAAGCTCTGATTTACTTAACAGACTTCAATTAGCCCAGTAAACAACTCCGTAGACAAAACTCATACACTTAAAGATTGAATAATTCAAGATGGCACATTGTTGGGACAATCCACAGGCAGCAAATCTGATGCATTTTATCAAAAGCAGACTTCTGCTCAAAAACCAAAACATGAAGCACCATTAGACAAAGAGTGACTCTTATTAAAGCAGCATCAAATTGACCACTAGATGGGGAGACAGCCTTCTACGGGTTGTTTTGTTCATTCACAATTCTACCGAGCTGCCACTAAGGAGCAACTGTACTTGAATACTGATTACTCAAGCTGTAAAATGAGTTAGGGTCACACAGCTACTAATTTGAATGTGCTGGTGTACTCCGCAAGTTCACAATTAAAGACCTTTGTTGTCTCCTTAAAAAAAAAAAAAAAAAAAAAAAAAAAAGCATGACTTCGGAGTAGAACTGGCCAATCCTGATTCCAAGGGAGCCACAGTCTGCTGGGGTCTGTATTTACCATAAATAGGTCATTCCATGAAAAAGGAGCCAAAGTGTGCCACTTGGTCTGATTTTTTAAAACCTAGAATTTCCATCAAATTATTAAGTCAAGTGATTGGTCAAACCTGAAATACAACATTTTCATCGTCAGAACATCTCATCTCAGAAATGCACAGAACAGGCTGATAAAGGTCGTTGCGAGTGTAACAAGGACACAAAATCTGTGGATTGGTGGTAAAGCAAAGTAAAATACTGTGGAAAAATAAAACAATTTCATATATATTCTATTTTGGTCATCTGGCACAATGAAAGTGATTCTGGGCAGACTGACCGATTGGATTAGGATTCAAAAAAGTTATTTGTAAGAGGACACCATTACACGCGAAACGACCTGTGAACATTTTAGGTACAGGTGATCCATGAATTGCAATTATTTCAGTACTTTATTTCTCCCTAGGTATCTGCACAATGAGCAATTTGTCTACAGTATAGCCAATTGGATAGGAAACCCTACTTTCACTGTTTGTGTGTTGCGCGTAACATGGACACGAAAGGCCATTTTTGGCATTTCCCAAATTGAATTATATGTTGCTTGAAAATAAAGTTCTAATGACTGGCAGACAGATGCCAGCATTTGTGAATTTATGGCTACAGTTGGTTTTGTTGCTTGCAATCATTTATGAATAACAGGTGGATCAGTAGTCTGAATGTAACAAGCGTTGCGAATGTAACTAGTTGGACACGAAACTTCAATACCCCCTAAAATGGCAACTGCAGTAATTTTTACCTGTGTCATTAATTCTTCACATAAAATTTAAGGCACTTCTTCTTTGAATAATATTCAGAATAATTTTTCCATTTAACCCTTGGATTTTATGCAAATTTAAAATTGGCTACGTTGCGAATGTAACAATGGACACAAAAGAAATTTTCGTGATAAATTTTGATCTTTTTTTTTTAAGACTTCACTGTTGATACTTAGGACTGTAATGTGTTTGAAATAATCAACCTGTACGTGATTTGGGATTAGTGAATATGTTTTCTGACACTTAGTCATTTGGCAGGGGTTGTTTGAATATAACATCTGAGGACACCGACTGTTACATTCGCAACACACACTTTTGGGCTACCGTTCTAAATTTCATAGCACAACCCCACAAAGCATAGTACTGTATTAAATCATGGCTAACTTTCTTCATAAAACAGCAAAATGCTAATCAATTGCTCCCCTTGGTGAAATAATTGTGTCTTGAAAAATGTTGATCTTAGATGTCACATTTTGCCCTTGTATTAAGATTTAGTTTACACTAGGACATCAACTTTTTTCAGATATTACTGATTTTGTGGGCTTTGTATTGTTTGAGTTGTCAGACATAGCTAAAACAATGGATGCTGGTAACTAAGATTAAATCTAAAGGATATCTCCTCTATTCTGTCAACCCCTAACTTATAATACGCCACTGGCTCCCTTTTTTCATGGAATGACCCATATACAACAACCACCCAGAGAAGAGAAATCAGGCAAGGCCCACTTTACACTTAATGGATTGCTTTTAACTGATCAATGTGTGTGGAGCATTAGAAAGCCAGCAGACTACACCTCCCAGAACCTGTGATGGCCAAGACCTCGTGAAAGAGGAGGAAACTGCCAGATTTTGCACACAATCCACACCCTGCAGGCTGGATATGGTTCAAAAAACCTCCCAGTCCAGCAGCCTTTCACAAACAGACAAACACTATTCTATTGCCCTGCATGACTGTGTTCTTAAGCTCAACAACATTAAAATGATTCCGAGAAGAGCATTTGCATACACTCAATCGTGCCTAGATAATGGCACAACTCAGAAATTACCCTGAAAAGGAGTTTGCATCTACAATTAATTGCAACGTCTATGCAAAGCCATTACCTTTGCTGTGCAGGACCTCTCATAGTAGAAATATGCTCTTTATATGCAGCGACAAGATCAAATCGCTTCTAATGTGCTTGAATGCAATACTCCATGTCATGTGATCACGTCATTCCACCTGATAGGAAAGTCATTTAGCCAACATCAACAAAGCACATGCAGGACAGGAGGACTTAATACATCAGCATCATCACCATTTCTGTGAGCATAAACAAAGGTATCAGCTCTGTTGCACACACCACCTTTCCATGGAGATAAATCTGATGAGCATCTAGTAATACAGGAAAAACTACACTAGATAATCTGATATAGGCACATGATAAAAGAACAGAAAGTAAAACTTGACCAACATTTCCATTAGAATCCACTCACAGCATGGCTTGTGCATTCACCAATCAATACTCAAACCTTAAAACAGGCACAACCAATCAAGACCAGTAGAGCTGAATCTTACTAATGACAGTAATATGAATCCTGGTAATGCAGTAACAATACAGCTAAAATCTTTTAGCCAAATTCTTTACAAAGCAATAAGTGACTCATTATTCAAGTAAGCTTCAGTGCCCAATACCTTTGCACCAAGCTCCAATCGGTGACAGAGTAAACAAAAGAATGGCTGTGGACACCAAAAAGCCCATTTGCTCATTGCGGAAAATTAACAATCCTTTTGCCAGCAGTGAAAAGCTTTCATTCAGGACAAGAACGTGACAGCATTCTATATGATAGTGCACTCTCATGAACCGTTCTAAGTACCTTCATTACTTAGATTTTAACTGAAGGCAATTGCGGTCTCTGCTGATAGTCACAAGGGGTAGAAAACCTTTGCTCACAAACGCAAGAGGAACCAACTCATCCGCTTTTCCCAGCAGCATTAAACGTCCAGAGTCAGCATTTCCAAAACTCCAAAGCTACTACCCTTAAAACGTGGGGATTAAAACAAATCAACTGACAATCATGTGCTTGTTCTTATTTTTATTCACCCCTCTGAAAGAACAGGGCAAGAGGGGCCAGAAGTTTCACAAGACCGACAATTGAGTCCGACGACCATCTGAAAAATTCTGTTTGCTGGGCTTTTCAAAATGTTACATTGCAACAAAACATTCTCTCTTGCAGTAGCTGTATGAATTCGACTGGTCACGTTTTACAGCTCAGTGGTTACAAGGGCAGTTTCTTGATTTAAAGTTCAAAGAACATGCTTGTGCAAAGCAAGGATGAACACAGGAACTATACACGTCCATAAGTTCAGAATTACCTTAACAGGCTGGCCATGTCATCTGGTTTGCAGCTTCTGTAAATAAGAGATGCAATGAAATACATTAATCAGGAATAGTATTAATTTTATACACAAAAACCCTATACATGCACACTCATCGCCACTACGTTCATACAAACAAACAATATAACTGTCTTCCTTTAGACAATTCCATTACCAGTCAAACAGGAGGCGTAAAATAACCACTTGGGCAATGATTCGGAATGACCACCTAGTTTGTAAACCAGCTAACGTACGTTAAAGGGTCACCGATTCAGTATTTTGATGAAGTACCACTGCATCGCAGTTTCTTTTGGGCCACTGGTTCAGGTGCAATCATGACAATTGAATTTCAGAGAATTGTCCAATTAAGCAGAGAAAAAAAGATGCCTCAAAACAAATTTTGATCATTCACGTCGCAGCCGAAACAATACGACGTTATCAGGCCTGGCTGTGTCAAGCTGCTTTCACACCGGATGCGACACTAATTTTTCGCACGACAGATTACATTCAAAGTCAATGCAAAGACGCGAATACACGCGTGTATTCGCGTTTTTGCAACTTTGAATGTAATCTGTCGTTTCGCGTCCAGTGTGAAAGCGGCTTCAGAACTTCAGTTCTCTCGGTTGACTGGATCATGTGCCAAACACAGACTTATCCCGCAAGTCACAAGGTTTACTCGGCGAGACTGGGCCATTCTTCAGTGCCATCATATTGAGAAGCAATGTGCGAAATACGAAAAATTGCATCAGTGTAAGGCTAATGTACACAGAATTAGCTAAATATGGTTTCTTCGTACAGTGCTTTTATTTATTGCTGTAACGTTAGCTAGCTACAGAATATTAACCGAGCCAGCTAGCTTAGATGACGGTGTTCGAGTTGCTGGCTGTGCAACTTCAAGTTAGTGACACTCGATGAACAACTAAGTTTCACAAAGTAACTTTCAGCTTGCAGATGAGGCCCAGAACAAGTAGCAAAGTCCCGAACGAGTAGCTACCCAGCCAGCCAACTAACCATGAGAACAATACACTGACCGCGATGTAACTTGGCTGGCCAGCTAACCAACCATCATACGTTACCCGCGGCAGGCGAGCTTGCTTGCCAGGCTCGCTGATCATGGGTAGGGCTAATCTGCTGAAAAACTACAAACGTCTATACTTTCCTTCATAATTTCTGTTTCTTAATGTGATGAAATTTTCGCCAGTTATTCTTGAGATGTATATCTGAGTTGATGGGAAAAAAAGAAGAATTAGTAAGCGAATTTTCACCAGAATGTTTTCAGAAGATTAGCCCTACCCGCTGACCATTACCCCTGCAAATCTTCGCGAACACAAGCACGTCAGCACAAGTTCGCTAAAAAAATATGCTAACCGATTAACAGCCAATATTTCAACCAATGATTGAACGTTAACGAGACTCACTAATGTTTTGCAGGAAATATTGTGCGAAAATATTAATTATTACGTGCAGTAAACTTCGCTAGCCAAGTTAGTGAGCAGCAAACTCACCATTCACAACACTTCCACGAAGAGGAAAAATCCTGCGCTTTAGTACTGCAGTACTAACGTTAGTTCAAGAACCAAATAAACCGAATTCAGTCTGCCGGCGTAAGGTACGCTAGCTACAGAGATCTGCTTGAGACAGCGTGAGGTAAGCCGCCCTAGCTTTACTAAAATAGCACGTTATTATCGCAGCCTATGGACCGTTTCTGGCATTATGAACCTAACGAGCTTGGCTCATGTAGCAAGCTAAGGTTCTAAGTTCGCTAGTTAACATTAGCTACCTCGTACAAGCAAATGCAAGCAGGCGTTAAGCCGCTTTCACACTGGACGCGAAAAGAATTTTTCGCACGACAGATTACATTCAAAGTCAATGCGAAGACTCGAATACACGCGTGTTTGCATTGATTTTAAATGCAATCTGTTGTGCGAAAAATTCGTTTCGCGTCCGGTGTGAAAGCAGCTTCAGCAAGATAAACACACGTGATCAAAATTAGCGATGAAGTATTTTTTGACTGCCCGAAACTATGGAAAAGCTAATGTTAGCTAGACACATCGCCTCCGACTTTTCCCTGTGAAAGCCGATTTAAGCCACATAAGTTAAATTCCACCCAGCTCGCTAACGTTAGCTGTGGCGACTGTTCTGATCTCTCGGTGCCAGTCCGCGATGTTATCCAGCACTGCTTAATTGTTGACAATAACGTAATAGTAACCGATACGCTAACAGTCACTGATCTTAAGAAACCGGATCGACCAGTAGACTCCACATAACCTACCCAAAACCGGTCATCAACCGTACCTCGCGCGTTGAATCGCTCGAGAATAATCACTCCAATTCTGCAGGTATTTTGGTTTATTATTGATTTATCGCATCTCTTCCGTGAATGATTATGGCCTCCAGTGGCTCCTCTCCAACATGGCGTCCCCGGGCTGTGCAGCAATCAACGCAAACTCATGTGACTACTGTCGAAAACTCCTAACTACCGGGTTGCCAGACATTTGAATAAACCAGTGGCTCCTAAGGTCGGCCCTGGGGACGATGCTGGTTTTCGTTCCAACTACAAGTGCGATCGTAGGATGTTAATAAGCTTTTAATTTCTCCAAGTTGGCTGCATTTCATGTTTTTAGCAGTTATTTATCGTCTTCAGACACGTTTTAACGGAAATATCCACGTGTGCCATGACGAATTAAAACCCCAAACATATTGTGTTTATTTTTCTATCGTGCAAGCAGTTTCGGGTGAAACATTTTTAAACTGATAAAACGCTGTGAAACTCAGTGAGCTCCAAAATTAGAACGTAGATGTTTTGTGTTCCATTAAAATAATTTGCTTTAACTTAAAACATAAACATCACACCAAACAGGTTTGACATTTGCATGTCCAGTTTTTAGTACTCGTGACCATGTGTCCACGGTTTCACCACTAGCGCTCCGAGGCTGAACATTACCTTTCAACTGGCACAAAACCAGGAACTCAGACAATGTAATCTTTGATGAATTTTGAGTTTTCACCTGTTTTTGCCCTCAAATTTCATTGGAACTAAATGAGTCTCAGGTCTCTTATTCATGTTTCATATAAAACCCATGTAGTAGATTTGCCAATAATAATTACAGTCCTCTACATTGATTATTGTTGTTATATCAAAACAAAAATGGTCATTCAAACAGGCGCATGAAATGAAAAAGCAATTTCTAGCGCCCATGAAGTTGCGAAATTCCAGCGTCTAGCTCCCAGATTACAATCATCAAAGGCTTGCGCACCAAATATTTACCATGCGAAATTTCAAATTGATATCAGTCTCAGATTTTGAGTTATTAAATTTAAAAACAGGGTTTTGTCTAGCGTCTGCAAAATAACAGCAAAAGAAGCAAATTCCTCTAATTTTTCCCGCAAAAGCTATTTTGAGATATGGGTCTAAAATTGTGCACATTTCCTATTTACCACTAGAGCTTTATTTGAGAATATTTAAAGCAAATCTTAGGGGGTCAGGCCTGAAAATTTTCTAATATCTTTTGATCTGGCATCGAATGACTCTATTTTCCATTTGATGTAATACTGTGGCCATGAAAATATAGCGTCCTGGATTATAATATACTGGACAAAGAAAGTTAGGGATCACCCCAAATTTTGAATTTGAAATATGTGATAGTTTGTATTTTTTTCCATATCATATTTTAATATTGAAAAGTTGGGTGATCCCTAACTTTCTTTGTCCAGTATATTTCTCTCATAAGTGTGATGTAGCTTCAGTGAAGTGCTGCAACCAGCAGATAGAAAATATGTGACACTGTCCTAAAATATGACAGAATGCTTTTCTTGACTTTAAACCTACTTCAGGGAAAACTTAAGAGTTTAAGAGCAAATCCAACATTACTCACATTACAAGTAGGTTTCAAGTATCTGGAGGCTCACCATACTGCATTTTACTGATCATTCACAACATTTCAGCCATGTCAGCCATTTCTATTCAAGAGGTCTTCATGATTTCTGCAAGTCCATCCTCCACCCACTGAGCTCCCCCGTCCCCCCAAAAAACATCACAATCGTGGCCCTGAATTTCTAAGAACAACCAGTAACATTTTTTTTCATAACTCAACCAAGTAGTCTCTTCACAACTTCAGTATGTGAGTGATGTGAAAACTTTTATTTAATATGAGTACCAAAAAAATTTGGTTTGCCTCAGACCTTCTATTTCTTCTGAACCATACATCTGGATATACTAACAATACAGCCACACATAAATTGTTTTGCCATTTCATGTTTGAATTTTCAGTGGTCATGTTACATTTCAGCTGGAATTGCCCTTAAGGTGTTAAACAATCAAAAATCGATGGTATTCTCAAACTTTAATCAGAGTTTGGTCCAATGCCTTAAATACAACAATTGTCCAATATTGACAGATGGAATGCTGCTGCATTTTGCGAGTCTTGGCCTATAGTCCATTCATTCATGCTCACAACATGACCATGTTTTCTTATAGGTATGACAATGGAGCTAGGCACACTTGGGGTCTTCTTTGATTTGAATGAAAATTTTTCTAATTTTTTTTGTAATGGAGGACTCCTGAACGATGAATCTAGCCTCTCTCTGGTTAGCCATAGAAACCTTTAAAGGGACATTATCATGGTGCAGCAAGTCACACTCTATAGCTGCATAAATATACAAAATCAGTCATGTGTTGGAATGTTTTCATGTGGGATCATCCTTTCGAATTATTTAAATGTTTCTGATAAGTTTATGGAATGTGCCACGACACTTCTAGCAGACGGTATTTTTGAGGAAATTACGCTAGGGGCACTGTAAATAGTGATGTCATCCCGGCTCACTATGGCTGTCATTTTCATCTGTATTGCGTTCACGCATTATGCATTGTGATGATAATACTTGAACATTACGCGTCTTTTGTGTGATATCCGGCTATTAAAACAAATCGCCAGCCTCGAAAGAAAGTGGGCAAGTTAGATTTCCTGCACATAGACCTCGACTATGTCTGACATACAAGCATACATGACGAATGACGCAAACTTACTGTGCGGTACAGTAGCCTACCCCGGGGATATACATGATATAGAGGATCTTATGAGTAAGCGTGTCATATGAAAGTTATGAAACGAGTTGAGTAAATTTTGCGTTTCTTGCGAGCTTTATGTTTGTACTGAGCTTCATCACTTTGGTAAGCCGTAATGAGTCACATTCACCGTTGAATTTGTCATGGTTTTTAAATTCACAGTCAACACTGACTAGCCAGCAAGCTAACAAACTAATGTTACATAATGGTTATGGAAAGGTACTCCGTGCATGCTGGCTAGCTTGCTCATTTCATAAAAACTGCGGTGGAAAGACAGCGATTGTACTGTGTATGCTGTATAAAGCGTATATGCAGAGTAGCCGGCGTAATGTCACAGCTAAGGCACAATAAAGAGACTGCTCTAATAAAATGGCATGCCCCATTCAAGGGAGAATAGCCTGTTTACTCACACCTTTTGTTCGATATTTGAATTTCATGGGGGTAAATCACCCAGAAAAGGATAGAAGTTGAATGTACAGTTCTCTGGGAATGATTTAACCGCCAAATTGTATTGGATGATAATGACCCTTTAAATTATACAATGTTTTTAGACAAAAATAATTTCCCCCTCCATGGCAAACACCATGCAGGATGCTGAAAAACTGGTTTATGTGTTCCTTGTATTCTCAGATAACATTTGTAATACACTACTTTTCATCTGGCTGCCTAAATACTGCATTTACTATAAAATCTTACAGCAAGAACTTGAGTGCATGGCTAAATTAGCTCCAAATAAAAACTACTGGATTCAGTTCAACCTTTTGAGATGAGAGACCACAAACATGATAAATATGTTCTAATAAGAACATTTTACTGCCGATGGCACAATCACTGATGATGGTAGAAAGGAATGGAGCTCAAGAACGCCAACTTATTGAGAATTCCCTGAGGCCCTTTACTCTTTAGCACAGGGCAGAGGGGAATGCATGGTCTCATGCTCCACTCACTCCATGACAGTCACATGACCAGAGAAAGCAAATGAGCCACCCATTTATCCAATAAATTCAATAGATATTCCTCGGCTTCTCACAGGGCAATAAATTCTATAAAACATTTCTTCACAACCAATCAGAGGACTGCATAAGAGAGCAGTATAACTGCTTGCAATTTCACATCTGCTTGAATCATCCTGATATGTAAAGTTGACCAAGTTTACAGTACTGTCTAAGTACTGATTTCTTGAGAATGGAGCTAATACCACTGAATTTTGCTGAGAATACAGATTATTAATAGTAACACTGTACAATATCCGCAAGGAGGAGATGTTGATAAATTTGGATTCAGCTCATGACATTGAGCCATAATGTACTCAGTTTCTCGGGCACAGATCATGGCTAGTCCTTGAGTGAATTTACTTTTGAATGGAGGTTATGCAAACTAAACTGAATTAGGTTGAAGATTAAGATTAATTTTCCAGTTCTATTCATCTTTCAGTCATATTTCAAGGGGGCTGTCACATCAAAAATTATTTAAAGAGTTCCACAAAGAAATAACTAAGGTCATGGAGTTTAACGCTTAATAAATATATAAATGACTCATTATTAGCTTCAAACTGAGAATGGTATATTTTGACCCAAACACCACACGAGAGCTTTCTGAATGGGAGACGCCATGTATCTCATTCGTTGTGAAACAACGAATGAAAGACGCTTCTTCACACCATGATTTCATCACAAACAGACCCAATTGGAGTGGTACCACTGCTCTCCACAGCCGGCACAGGTCATAAAGGTCATTGTGTCCTCATCAGAATTGCCCTGCCGCACCCACCCCGGCAGGAAGAGAGCGCCTCTGGAGATCTGCGTCACTCGACAATCACAGCCATCACAGCGCTTGCACCGGACCTTATCTGTCGGAGTCCCCTCTAACCCCAGGGGGCGCTGATGCTCGAGGATTGCTGACTTGGTGTACTTCGCCCTAAGCTCCTTCAGCTCCGGACTGGCCATCTCTGTTGTGGACATCTTGGCAAAGACTTCCGGCTCCAGCTCTCCTTTAAGTAGGCCTTGTCGCAGGTGGGGACTTCTGAGGTTACCCAGGTTTGCAACTTTGCTCCTGATACAGGATTTGTACTTCAGATGGTTCTGGCCATGCAGCAGGAAGATGTGCTTCTCAATGTCAAGGGCCAGGTCTCTGAGATCAGAGGCTGGCTTGACCCCACTGGTTTCCTCTGGCCTCAGTGCTTGGATGAGCAACTGAATGCACTTGGACCTAAGAGGCATGATGTCACTGATCTGGGACATTTGAGTCGTGGATTTGTGGGAAGTCTCTGCAGGCCCCTGTGTGTTCTGCACTTGTGATGTCACTGTTGAAGCCATCATGACACCACCTTTATCCAATACCAGCACACCCTCTGTACTGTCCTTGAGTGACTGGGCATCTGACCCTGTCACGTGTGGAAATACCACTCGGTGCCTCCAGCTTTGCTCTGAAATGTCACACCCCTTTTCGGTCATGTGGCTCTTCCTCTGACTGGTCTTCTCCTCTTCCTCCCCTGGGGGGAGGCTGCCATCAGTGCCGTCACATGACACCAAACAATTTCCACCCCGACATCTCCCCTTTTGCTCCCAGACTTGGGCTTGGCCTCTGGCTTCCCAATTCTGATGACAGGAACTTCCTGCAGCGGGCAGGGTTTTTCCACACAGTTTCCTCCATTTTGACAGCAGATGCTTTGCTGCATTTTTCACCGATGCTACTGGACAGGTCTTCAGGACCAGATACAGGACTTTAGCCACACCTGTTTCCTGAAGTACCTCTGCATCAATGGGCACATCCTCTAGGTCCTCCACTAGTGAATTTACATCTTCATAGTTGCCCTCACGGTGAAGTTTTTCAATTTGATGCACGTGACTTAAAATCTGATTTTTGTCCATCACAGCAGGGACTAGAGTCTGAAAATGCAATTGATAGGAGCACATCAAAGTATAAAAATGGCGGGGGGGGGAGGAGGATGATTCTGTCTATCACATCCAATATAACTGAGCTTAAAATTAAGTGACTGTGGAACTCCAATATTGGTGGTAAAAAAAAAAAAAAGTGTATTTTCTTACGAAGGCTGCCAGCAAAGAACCAGACTAGAGCCAACATTGGAGATGCATTCATACAGAGCCAAAGATTATTAATACACCTCTTTTAAAGTGTTATCACTTCATCGGGTTCCAAAGTAATCATATCTTACAATGCTAAAGTCCTTTCTGACAATAAAATTACTTATCCAGGAGTAAGAAAGATTAAGTCCTTAAATCCATTGCTTCCACCCTCTATCTGTAAATAAGCCTATGGGTGGGATAAACTGCGCCAATTTAAAAAAAAAAAACATTCTGATAGGCTACACTCAGAACTCATTTCGCTACTGAACTCATCCTTGATCACTTCAAAGTTGTTTATTACACGCGCAACCACAACTCAAGAAGGCAATACTTTTTTTGTTGAAGTATCCAGAAATATGTACACGTACGGCAGTGTACGTCAGTTACATGTAACGATATGATTAATCCACAATCACCAAGGTGTAGACATTGTAAATTATCATCACTGTAGGTGGCTAAGTAAGACTCGCCTATGTGTCAGTAAAAGTTAATGCAGAGACTGTAACTATTGCTTATATGGCTAGCTGCATAATCTAAACAAACTCTACTTACATGGTCAGTGTTCATCTCGTTAGCTCTCAAGTTAACTAAGCAATCTCCAAAATGCACGAATCGGCAGCGAGACAAAGGTCGTATCAGGTGACACAATTAGAATAAATTTATTAACAGTGCTTCATTTCACTGAGTGGCACTCATGCTGCATATATAGCAGCTAACGAATACAATCTTTTTATCTCACGTACCCACGAGTCGTATTGCAGTCTACATGGCCGCCATGTTTGTTTGGAAATTGCTGTAAACGTTACGCCAGCGGTTGATAACAACACCACTAGATGGCACCAGAACACTGTGAACGTGTTTTGATACTCAAGCTGCATAAGTGAGAAATGGATTCGAAAAGGGATGGGAAATTTCGGTGTTGGGAGTGTTCGCCATGTGTTCGCAGTTTGCCAGTGTGTTTCCGCGCGACTGATTAATTCAGGTCACTCATTGGCTAATGAGTCCACATACCTTGTTTTCCTGGCATTAATTGCCTGCTGATTGAAAGAGGACAACAAAAGCATAGAAACACTGCAGCTCTCAGGACCAGAGTTGCCCATCCCTGAATTGGAGCATTCAATCGTCATTTATGCTTGTGGTTCTCCTGGCAATACTTTCACCTAACTTGCAGTATTGCCATATAAACACAATGTGGACAGGGGACTTTTTTTCACCTAGGGCAAGATAAGGTCAAGATAAAAATCTATGAGAAAAAACACTGTCTGGTTGTGGGGTGAAAGTTGTAATTTCCCAAACTAGTCCCATGGCCTTTATTAGGTTCCTGATGTTTAAAGCCAAAATGACAGATGCGTGTCAACACAAGGAAGTGGGAGAAAAGACCTTTCCACCTCGACAAATATTCTCAACTCCACCCAAAGGAATGCCAGGATGCATTCACTTGCTGTTTTCCTAACCGCTGTCCTCAGAAAACAGACATAGCACATGGAGGTTTCATTTTTTTTAAATGCAAAACACCAAACCAGGTGCCCAAGAGGATGGGGTTTCAGCATATTTATATTTTTGCCATCCTCTGGTCTCTGCCATGTAAGGAGAGTTTCACTTCCTAAGTAGACTTCTTCCTTGAAGCCATTTTTTTTTTCTTTTTACCACATTAGTGGTCCTAAATTACCCCAATCCCAACTTTTTTTTTTGGAATACCATTGCAGGCCTGAATGGCCAGAATGGATGTATATTTAGAAATAAGATTAAGTTGACCAGACTATATATTAAATCTCCTGTCTTCATATTGTCTGCAATGAAATACAAGTCAAAGTAAATTTAGAAATCACTGCTCTTTGTTTTTATTTTCATGTTCCTTGCCGTCCCAACTCGCTAAGCGAGAGGTCTCCCTTTGAAATCCTACTATTTCACTGGATCATCTTCAGTGGAATATGAGGGACCATCTGCACCCTATAGTGTGTATAGAACAGTCTTATCTAGCCTAAAATAGATTAATCTCACCAAAATCTGCAGGATATTGTTTGATATCCTGAATTTGCAGTCTTGGCTCATCTTGGCCAATGAATTTATTTGTTCATCCACATTTTGGGATATGATCCAAGGTTGACCTGTCAGCAGGTCTTGATCAAACCGTAGGTTTTAAGCCTTGATGTGTCACACTGTCTTTGGAAGAAATGGTTAAATGGGGGTGAAATAAGTATCTAACACTTAAAAAACAGTTTTTATTGTAATACAGTATGAAAACATAATTTACACTTGTTTGGAGTTACAATCTTAATAATAAAAGTCACGAATGAATGGCTACCAACGACAACTGAGGTGAAACCTACGATACTACAACTAGAATTAATTGCTACTGGCAGTGGTCCAAATTAAACCAGCCCCTGAACTACAGTTTTTAAGTATCCATTAATTAAAAAGTAAACTGCTGGATGCCTATTCCCACATCAAAAAAGACCACACACACACACAGACACACACACACACACACACACACACGTACACTCACTCATACACAAACACAGATTTTGCCTTGCTGAGACCAGGAGTTATTGCCTCTCCAAATGTAATTAAAACAAGTGACATAGAAGTAGCTTGAAAGGCACTTCAAGGCTCTTCTCCTCCATTAAACCTTTGTATCTTGGGGCACGCCTGTTTTCTGAACATCTTGAATGCATGCGTGCAAAATCACTAGGTTAGGTACTGACACAGGATGAAACAGCTGTTGCGACAGTTGTTGTCCAGTTTTTGGAGGACTACCATTTTTTACACTGTGATGGGTGTAAATGGACATGTTAATAATATGAGGGTCAGGTCTAAAGGACACCCTGAACAGGAGGCAAACATGCTCAGGACCTTGCAGGTACAATTAGAAAGTTTGCATTTCCTCCTTCTTTGAAGTATAAGGTGACAAATATCTGATTAGAATGTTCTAACATAACTGAACAGTGTAGTTCCCTGCAGTCTTTCTTGTCATCAGAGCTGAGGACATAACAGCATTCTGTGTCTTACTGACAGTTAAAAGCAATGGACTTCTAGAATACTGACTTTTGACTTTCAGTATTTTCAATACAACTTTCAAAAAATCTCCTCTCCAAGAAGCTTAATGCTGGCCAGAGGGGAGAGGTACATGATTCCAGTACTTCAGATTTCGAACATTACACAGTTTGTTCCTTTGGCGTGTATCTGTTCATTGCGAAACGTGTCTGTCCCAACATGTGATTATTAAGTCTCCAAGAGACTTGAAACCTTTTTTCTTCTTTCTAATTTTAAGCTGAAAAATTAGCTTTATCATCAAAATCATCTTTCCCCACAAGTAAATCTTGAAATGCGTAAAAGAAATCACCTCATCTATCTTGTTAAGAAAAAAAAACAGAAATAAGATGTCACTTCTAAAGAGTAGACAAAAATGTTTGTTAAAATGGGCTTATGTTTTGGTTTTTGCAGTATTGCACAAGGTGTGATCAAGACAGAATAGACTTTGGACACCTGGGACAGGTAATAACACGTTTCCTGGGTTATGCATGTAAAGAACTTCAGAAGATTGCAGATTCGTCCTCCTGGCAGGGACCTGATGTTAGCACCACGTTGTCCAGTCCCATTTCTCCTCCCGAACCTGAGCCTCTTTCAGCCTCAAAGATGATCTACAGAACAAGAATGGTGGAGGAACAGGAGAGTGAACCTGGTACTATTAGGATATGGTGCTCCTTTGTTCTTGACTGCTCCAGCTATTGACAATAAATGTCAGAAGTCATTACAGTTACAGTATGTTCAACCCTCCATTGTCCTTTCTGACTACAAAGTTTCTAAGTCCAGGGCTGAGAAAGATAAAATCCTTCCATACATTGCTTTCACCCATGAACAGTCAAGCTGAGCTCACTAATTACCTGCTGGCTGAAGAATTCTGCTCAGTTTAAAATGCTGGTGGTTATACCATAATACTTAGGTGGACATTTACTTCCTAAATTTTCCACCTCAGAGAGCCCCAAAGATGAGTGAGACAGAGGACAGATTAGTTTATTTGAAATATTGTACTGGGTGAATCAATCACTGCACTTTACGCCGCTCTAAACAGTAGACCAGTCTGAAATACAATAGGACTGAATGACTGCTCGTCAGAATGACTGAATGGCAGTCAGTCAGACTAGATGATTGTGTGAGCGAGTGACTGTGTATCTGTATGACCAGCTGGCTGAATGACTGAATGACCATATGATTGAGCTGTGGTCAGTTTAAATGGACCGTCTCTCACCGACTCTGGAGGCTCATCCTCCCAGGCTACAGTGATGACCT
The DNA here is from genome assembly GCA_029692085.1 of Gymnothorax javanicus. Taxonomy (NCBI): domain Eukaryota; kingdom Metazoa; phylum Chordata; class Actinopteri; order Anguilliformes; family Muraenidae; genus Gymnothorax; species Gymnothorax javanicus. The sequence continues at coordinate 43,371,792 of CM056205.1, forward strand.
CAGTGTGCCAGTCCTGATCCCTCGCACGGGTCTGCTCCCACATGGCATAGCGGCTGTTATCAAGGAGCACTCTCAGTGCCCCCACCTCCGTCCCCACCAGCCGGTAGTTAAAGGTCAGGCAGAAGCCCCCCTTCTGTGCTCGGTCGCTCAAAAGTAGCCTGAGTCTGGCCATATCCTTGGGCTCGCCCTGGAGACTGGTCACAGTCATGTAGTACCCTATGCCTGCAGATAGAGATCACGTGATGCAATAGCACCCAAACCTCTGCCTGAGTACCACTAACTGGATCCAGGTTTTGACAGGGTGCTTCTAAAACATTAACGCGGCAGCCAAGGTGGGCCAGTCCTTAGTAGACACGTCCCCACATTAGTACCCCAGAATGAGACAGTCCGAGTAATCTGCATAGCTATGTCATCAAAAAGGTCCCACCCCGTGGGCATAGCTCGAAAAATTTGAGAAAAATATTGTCATTAGAAAACATTGTCATTATGTATACTTAACTCAAAAAAAAGCATGATATTGCATTGGGTGCCAACAGCGGCAAATTGAACGCACATATCGATTGATTTTTATTGCTTTTCCAGTCATGAAACGAGGGGAAATAAAACATCTGAGGGTGAAAAATGAAAATGCGCTCGACGCCATCTATGTGAGCAACGCATGCGTCTATCCGAGAATGCACTTCCCCTACAGAAAACCCAGTTTTTGCTCATTTACGCATGGCTGCCCTTAGCGGGTCTTTCAGGTACAGTCCCTGTTTTCCATTTTCAGACAGAAACAGGGAAATAAAGTGTCAAAAGATTACATTAGAGGCAGGTGCCCACAGTCAGAAGTGCAGAGTTCCTACCCTGTTGATGGGCAAAAATGGGTTTTCAGTAGGGGAAAGGCACGCAAGTTTTGCTCACATAGACAGCGCCAAACGGTACTTGCGCCACCCTGAATCGCCTGACCCCTCATCTCATGATCAGTTTGGAACACTGTCCAGAATCTGTCACGCACAGGCTGTAACCAGATGTGGCGCTTTGAGCTGCCATAGTCACTGGTGGCTGCCCTAAGTGGGTCGGTCAGTGACAGTGCCTGTGTTCCATTCTGGATAGACAGCTGACTGATTGTTGAACGGTGACAGAGCAAATGACGCACCACACCTCGGCGGTTGAGACCTGCCCAACATGCCAGTGGCTCTTTTTTCTCTCTCCTGTGCCACAAGCCGCTCCATTTTCATTGATGCAGTAGCATTTTTTCATTTTTTGTTTTGTTGGCTTTATGTAGGCTATTGACCACACCCAAAAGAACAAGTCAAGTGACACTGTTCACATCACGAACAGCTCAATGTTTGATATTACTGAAGTGCTTGGTGCGTTCACATGGCGCACGTCAGGATTACAATACCACACGCTTTTCTTTATTTCCACTCGTGCCTCACTGGAAAAGCAATAAAAAATCAATCGATTCTTCAATTTGCCGCAAATACAGTACATACCTCACCCTTGCGTTTCTTCTGGAGTTAAGTATACTTATAGACCACTATAAACACAAAATTTGTGCCAATTGACAGAGCCAACTGGAACAAGAAAAAAGTTTATTTTTATTTTGAATAGTTCTGAGCAGAGACATTATTTTTATGTTCCGGTTCAAGTGTTCCAAGGCCTCCCGTACATCCCCTACATCCTCAAATAGGCAATAATTAGAATTTTAGAAGAAATCATTTATAGACCCAAAAGATAAAATCAGATGTATCATAGTTTCATTATTGTGATGATTTAAAAATGCTGTTAATTTACAGAGGCTTTTTTGGTTAAAATATTTCTCTAAATTTTTTATGTTGGAAAACATGCCAAATGTGGGACAATGTGATTTTTGCCCATTTTTTCCCACACAAAATGCTATATAAAACGAGAATGAAAAAAGACATCAAAAAAGCTTCCATGAATTGCCAGGGATCATGCCAAGAAATCAGGATGTCAAATTTGGTAACTATACCCATGAGTCCAGGGCTTTTTTAGTTCAGCATGACAGCAAAATGCTGTATAGACAAAAAGCTTGACGATGTATGCCAGTAGCTGCTAATTCATGGATTTGTTTACTTGTCGCAAGAACATAAATCACCAAAACAAAGCATTTACATTTATTTTTCATCCTACCTGTGTCTATCATACTAAAGATTCCATACAATAGAGGCAAAGTATTGGAAAAAGTCAAAATTGAGGAGCCCACCTAAAACCACATTTTTGACAGTGGTGCATGGCTTTAACTCTATATAAACACTCTTGGTGCAAATGCCAAATGACCACTACCTGAGTCATGGTAGGACACACCCCAGTCAAAGTCGTCGTCCTTATCCTGCACCCACTCACACGCTCCCTGGTCGAAGTTGCAGTCCATGATGAACTCTGAAAAGACAGTTAAGATTTCCCGCGGACAGCTCACACAGCAGCCTCACTTTCCTCTGAATGCAGCAGTTATGTAGAAAGAGAAGCTGAACATAGAAGCTGAACATAGGAATGCAGAAAATTTGAGGTTTAAAATCCAGGTTCAGCCTGTGAAAGTCTTTCCCAGTACTATAGTCCAATCACCAGAGTTACTGAGCCAATTAAGTGTTTCCCAGCCTCCTCCTTGGGCCACACCAGCCGCATCCAGGTTTTTTTTGCTGTGTTCCACCTTAAGCAGACTGTTGCAACTGGTAAAACTATTCAAGCCCATGATTCCTTGCATCAGGTGTGCTTAAGGAGGAACACAACAAATACCTGGACTTGTCTCGTGGTCAAAGGAGAGGTTTGGGAAACATAGCATCATCTGGTGCCATTCTTCAGCCAGGAGATAAAATTGGCTGGGTGAGAACATGGGTAGAACAAACACACGGCTGGACTTTCACATGCTAACTCCTGGACTTCTCGTGACTCTGTAAAATGCAAAAAAGCTGCTTTACCCTCCAGTCCAGCTGTCACTGGAATCTCCTTTACCTCTGTCTCAGGACCGAGGACCGACTCTGGGGCTGAGAAGACAAATTACATGGCATCAGTGCTGTAGACAATACATTCTTGCAATATTACAGGAATATTTATTCAGTGTTATAACATTGCCACTCCATGGCAGCAAAATTGCACAAATGTTTTGTACTGGTTAGGATTCTCATGCAGTTACTGAACACAACAGCCACGAGAACATGGTTCACAAGAATATTGTTTAATATAAAGCAATCTTGCAACGGCAAAATACAATGTACTGTAAAGTAGTGGAAAAAGACCGATAATTAGGAAATCTGTGTTTTTCCAGCGGCGCACAGCAACTGCCACCATGGGCTATACATTGCAAATTGTGGTCTCTCATTTACTCAGTCATGGACGATTAGTGGAGACAATTAGTGGGACGCATATGCATTACTGCCCAACTTTGACAAAAAGGACGCAAGTCACACGTCTATGCAACAAGTTGGGCAGATTATGCTCCATGGGTCTTTTTACTGTTTTGTTCTTGTTCTTAGAACACAGAAACATTTCTCAGAAATTTCCTCATTGACTTTTGCCATCCACAAGCTTGTCCATGGCCATCAGTCAGTAATTTTAACACGCTACAGTTGAACATAAAAATGCAATTCACAGACCCGTAACTCTTCCACATAACTTTCAATTATCTGCAGAGACTGCACCAACCAGATGTACCAAAGTATCCCAAGCTAATACTGGAGCAGCAGATGTACCCAGGCATGGCTAATGGAACCTGGAGAAGAAGCGTATTGTAGTATAAGGGAATCAGAAGCCAGATGATAGGCTCTCCCCCCTGAGACAGTGAAGTCTGTCTAACACCTGTTCCACTGGATGATAATAAAAGGCCTGGCTTGTTTCACTCCTTCCTGCCCAGTGAACAGGATGTGCGCAGGGAAATTCATGTCCACAGGCAATTGAGTATTGTGTGAAATTTCTACACCAGGCATGTCTGCTCGTGTCCCAAAGAATATGGAGCCTAGGGCACCTTCCTGCATCCCTGACTGACAGTATTAAATCCCACCTACAAGAGCGCAATACAATATTCAAAGTTAAACCACCCCTTATGAAGTACATAGACCGAAGTGTGTCAGGCAGTACACTCTGTTAGACTTTAAAATCTTATTTCTATTACTTCTTTGCCAAATAATATTAAATATTCGCCAGTGACATTAGACAGTCTGACTCATTTGCAAAATTTGCTAGTGAGGTAGGAAAATTTCATTTGTCAAGAAAAAGGAACTTCAGATGGGCCAATATTTTTTCTTTGCTGGACTAAAACAATCGTTCAGACAAACTTTTTGACTTGAGCAGTGTGACGTTAATTCTAGTAAAAAAGAGCCAGAGTTACTTTTCCAATAGTAACTCTATTTCATTTTCAGCATAACACTATCTCCATTATAAAAACCGTTGGTTTTAACGCTAAGGAGGGTCACAAACGACCAAAACGTGTGCCAGCCGAAATGGAATGCACTACACATTTTTATCGTTCTCTCATATTTTGTGCGTGACAAAAAAAAAAGGACTTTTTTGGCTGAGTGTAATCATTCCTCACATAGCAGGGTAACAAACCAAATCACTCATCGTATCTTGCGTGCGGACCAGACCACCTTTCAAAACCTTTTTAGGGAATTTCCATTTAGCTCTGAAAACATTTTCCTGATCTGTGCCAAACGTCAACATTGGCCTCATTCCTCTGGTTCTTACACACAAAGAAGAATTTGTAGAGAGTCAGACAAAATTACCGCAGTGATGTTTGGGCTCTAGTTCTTTTGTCATTATGTTTGACAAAACATGCACAAATCTCGCAGGAGTCTCCTTTCAAAGACAGTACCCTGGTATTTTGTGTTTTCAAGCTTCATAACTCTGCCAAAATGTAAGTACTACAAAGACCAATCTCAAAAACAGAGCTGGGTGCCATAATCCTTACAGAATTTTACTTTGAATTTATAAAATGGATGCTGAATGATGAAATCTTTGATTCTTTGTGAACTTATAACATGAGGGTATGTATAGTGGCATTACTGAAAGTAAATAATATTTTCTGAAAACATTTTTGTCCCGTAAAAAGCTTCCTGGATCCCCCTCAGACTGGTCTCAGGCTCATGCATCTAAAATGAGAATCATTTAGTAAAGCTTGCTTTCTGGAGGAATCTTTCATTAGACTTAATTAAAGGACAGTTGTCTCGCACACCACTAAGAGACAGTCAGCCCCAAATTTAGTCTCAAGTGTGAGGTCTATAATTAGGAGCAAGCTCAAACTTCATAGTGCACCCAAGGTCAAAGTTCAATGGCGTTGGGCCAGGCGGAAGAATTCACCAAACAAACCCCGACAGAGACGAGCAGCTGGTACTGTGACTTGTGCCCTGAGCAGAGGCTTGTGTACTGCAGTTAGGATCCTCGACCCACGGGAATGTCTCCCTGAGAGGACAGCAGTTCCCATGATGCACCTCAGTCCCATGATGGTCATTCCATATAACATGAACCAATTCTGAAATAAGTTTCTACCTGACCCCCTCAGAATCAAATGATTTTCTTTATACAGTAACATTACTGTAATTAATGAAGCCATGCAAAATTTCACCTACATACTATGAATATTTTCTGAGTTAGAGGCCCTCAAAATACATAGGGGCGGATCAAAATTTAGCACTTTTCAATTTATGTTATTTTTTCCAGTATATTTAAGCACACACAATGTCATTCGTACAGGAGATAACCACATGAAATTTCCACGGATGAAAAACACATTTAAGCTCTGTAAAAAACTGCAGCCAAATACATTTTACATCCACTCTATGTGTTTCAATTTAAGGCTAAAATTTTACGCATTTTGTACGATTTTTTTCTATGACCAACATTGAACATCAACATCACGGGATATATCATAGTTTCAGGGGCAAAACTGCACCAATTTAATTTCTTTGACATGATGTAATAGAAACAAGCATTGGTACTTTGGATGTCTTATCTGTTTTCTGATAATTTGCCAGAGAAAGCTTTAAAAAGTGCATTTTGGGTGCATTTTCAAGGGTCATATCACCATGTGGGAAAGGTGGTTGGTTGAAACAAGTTCTAGCATATAAAATGTCTCATCTCATGAGCCTGGCATCAAAATGTACATAAACATCTTCTAGTCACGATTACTTTTGTGTCAAAATAATTTTCTAATATAGTCATATTTTATGAGGCTACCTCCAACACTTATGAAGTTATGAGGGCTCAAAAATACTGAAAAAATAATGCTACTAAAAAAGATTGAAATTTCCATCCACCCCAACATATTTTGAAGGCCTGTAACTTGGAAAATATTCATAGTATAAATGTGAAATTTGCATGGCTTCATTAAATATTCTAGGTTTATTCTACAAAAAAAGAAAAAAAATCAGCTGATTCTGATGGAGTCAGGTGGGAGGCACTGAGTTATTTTTCATGAAACGACCCATGATGCAATTTCACTTCTTAAAATGAATATGATGAAGATCCACAACTATGATTCCCCATTTACCAAGTCATGTTCATGTTTTATTTGCAAACAAATGTGCAATACAACAAACATCCACTGAAAAAAAATAATAAACCTGATTTTCTCAAACAATCCAAATTTCCAAGATTTTTGTCTTACTTCATTGGTCTTTGTGTAGATATGCAGAGACATTAATGTAACTTAGAATGTGAATGTGTGGTACACAGATAAATACATTAAACAGACTATCAGGTCAATGATCACATTTGAAAAAACAGGGGGACGCTCACACTTATATGTGTGAGTGTGTGTGTGTTTGTTCATATGGGAGACCACCCAGGGCTGGGATTTGGCAGGATTAGCGGAGAGGAGCCACAGGAAAAGCAGAGGACACTCACAGAACGCGTCTCCCCTTGGACTCAGATCCTCGATCTCCACCTGGTTCTCCTCTTCCTCCTCCTCCTGCTCCTCTTCCTCTGGGAAGTTGGACTGCTCCTCATCAGGGGACCCAATGTACACCTCCCCGTCATAGTCGAATGGCTGCAGACGAATCCTGGGTGGGAGGGTGACTTCAGGGATTGCGTTCTTCAGCTGCTCGTCGATGATGGCGTCGGGCAGGGCTACGGCATCAAGACAGAGTTTACAGCAAAGTCTCTGGCAGCGCTTTGACCACAACTAACACACTGCAAAAACCAGAACATGAGGATGACTCACTGAGTATTTTAGTCTTATATTAAGACTTGACAGGCCAGCTTCATGGACAAGGATTAAGCTTAGTCCTGGACTCAGCTGAGTTTTCCACAGAGAATCTCCAGTAAAAGTGTAATTTACTCGAGGACTAAGCTCCTATGTCAGTGAAACTGACCCAACGCTCTATTATTACGACTATTGTTACTACTATTACTACTAAAATTCTTGTAAGACCAAACCCTAACCCTTTTGTGCAATGCTATGACAAAGATATATGGTCCAAATATGAACAAATATGAACAGAAGCCTGGAGTATGATACAAGATAATCCTTTACTTTGTGTCTCAAACAGGCATGAGCCAACCACAAAGGGCACCAGGCTATCCTTGTGCAAGCCGAGCCTGATCATTTATGACATTTAAGACGCAAAAGGTCAGTTTTATTTTGATTCTACATAAATAACTCATGAAATAAATGAAGAATCCTCTCCTTGTATTGTAGGTGACATACTTATTAGTGTTCTCCTCCTGAAATGTGAACACATTAGGAAGTCTTTCTTTTAAATACTGCAATGAAAGAACTGAATTGGTTATGTATTGCATATACTCCGTACTCTGTAACAGCAGACATACTATGGAGAGCAACGCAAAAGCTCATTCAATCATGCAGGTAAAGCACGGCAGATTCTCAGTGAATTTATTTCATCAGCGCAGCCTGCACCGCAATTCAGTGATAGGTCGAGGTGATTTGAAATACGATTTATTATCGTTCAAGGTGATTTGAAGTGTGATTCTTTACTGGTTAAGGGGATTGGAAAAGTGATTTTTTTATTTGGTCAAGGTGATTTGAAGTATGATTCATTATTGGCTGATGGGATGGGATACATGTGATTTGCTACTGGTTGAAGTGATTTAATGTGTGATTCGTAATTGGTTGAAGTGATTTGAAAGGTGATTTTTATTTATTGGACGAGGTGATTTGAAGTGTGATTTGTCATTGGTTGAGGGGATTTGAAATGTGATTTGTGATTGGTCCAGGTGATTTGAAGTGTGATTTGTTATTGGTTGAAGAGATTTGAAAGGCTGCATGCTGGAGCTCATGGCACATGCTACAGTGTGGAGCAAGCTGTAACAATATCAGGCGGAGAACAGCCATCTGGGCACTGGCAGAGGTGTGGGCCAGGGGAGCAAAGCATTGTGGGACTGGAAGCGGGGGTTGAGAAGTGCACAGCTGAAGAGGAAAGCCTTTCATTCAACTCTGATCTCACCGTTCAACGACTCATCAGCACTCCCCCTGTCTCCATCCCATGTGCTCTGATAAAAGGGCTTAACTACAAAAACAGAGAGGCGTCTTCAAATGGCACAAAACTCGCTGGTTTTAATTCATCCACACTTTCAGAAAACTTGGTTCCAAAAGTAACCCAGCCATGGAAGAACCATGTCCAGTTCAAAGGTTTTTTTGGCCAAGGACTGTATTCCATTCAGTTCAGAACCCTCGAAGCTTTCACTTTTCACACCTAAATGAAGGCTTCCATGCCGAATTAAAAAAAAAAATCCTGCAAAGGGACAATCCAAAGAGCTTTTTTTGCAGATAGCACCAGCCTTCATCAGACAAACTCGCAGTGCTGCTCACCTCTGCAGCAACATCTGAGACTGGCTCAGATCTAACGCAACGACTTTTCCCCTAGAGAGACCTTTTCCTGTGCCCAGCATGCTGTAGACACGGCCTCAGTCAGTGGCAGTTATTTACACAGGTGCGGTTTAAATTTCAGGGCAGTCCCTTTGCTAGCATCTCCTGCTAGTTCAAAGATCTCTAAAAACAGAAAGGAGGCCTGGGCAGGACTAGAGCTGCCAGATCTTTCTCAAGAGCTGGAATGATGAAGGTAGTCAGAGTGTCCCCTTTCTGCTGCCCTAAGGCAGTATTTAACTCAAAAGCACTAACAGCACTTCATTATTCCAAGCCCTCTAGCTTCAGCGCTACAACTTCGACACTTAATTTTTTTTTTCAAATCACTATCATAAAAATTTTGTGCCCCGCATGACTGAAATAGTTATTATTTTGAAACAAATGACATTCAGACTCACCAGAGCACTCAACACCATTTCCGCGGAAACCTGGCTTGCACCTACATTTGTAGGACCCAGGTGTGTTGAAGCAGTTGGCGTGGCGACTGCAGGTGTGGACGCCGGCTGCGCACTCGTCAATGTCTGAAAGCACAACAGCACCATGCTAACTGCCCCCATGAGGAAAAGAACTAACTATTTCCTACAGAAAAGATGGAAAATCCAGAAAATAATGTCCTCCCCAGTGTCTAGATCCAACCTCCTTTTCTCTAACCAGGAGGTGTAACTAATGAGTGAAATAAACAGTGTTTATTCATGAGGGCAAAACGTGATGGGAGTTTTACTCTCCGACCCTTGATCTCCCCCCCTCCGCCCTAAACAAAGATATTGTTTTGGGGGGCAAAAATTGCCAAAATTGAGACAAGTTCCACTAATGGCAATTATTCAGACGAGTGGGGAACTCCCCCCTTGCAGCATTAAAAGGAAAAAAAATGTTCATTAATTTGAAGACTAACTGAACTTCCAAGTTGTACCCACCTGCGCAGTCATATTTCCCATCCACAAACTTTAGATCATATCCATTGTGGCACCTGCAGAAGTAGCTGCCAAATGTGTTGACGCATCTTCTGTTGGGCGGACAGAGATGAGTTCCTGTGGCGCATTCATCGATATCTGGGGCAGGGGAGGGTGGTGAGAAGTTTTGACACTGTGTTATTACACTGGTTGCACAGAGAGAACAATACTCTTTGAAATCTAAAAATGGTTCCAAAAGGAACCCTGTGATTTCATAGAGGTTCTTAGTCAGGCATAATAAGAGTTAAATCTGGGAGCTTTTACACTTTATATCACCAGTGAGTGGGCTCCATTAAGGACAAAAAAAAACCAAAAAACTATTTTTTTTTTTTTTTTTACAGTGGAAACCCTGGTTTCCTTCTAGCGTAAAATTCTGTCACCACGTTACTGTAAAGTTTTGTCAATGTTTTTACATGGCAGCAACATTATGAGAATGCTTTGTGTTCATTGGGAGTCAACTCAGGGCATATCTTGAGCCATAAGGGGAGGGGATCTGCACAACTCAGTGGAAAAAATAACTGTAAAAAGGGCGATGAAAATATTTGCCTGCTGGGACGTTATCATGAATTAACTATTTCCTGCGGCACTCTCCTGCTCTGCATTAGCAATCCTGCAGGACTTGGCTGGGCTTCCCCTGTAGAGTCTAGTTCTGTAAGTCACACGAATAATACAGGGCCTCATTTAAAAAAAAAAAAAAAAAAAAAACAATTTTAATCTTTAATTGAATGTTAAATCTTTAGTATCCATCACACTAGCATACTACAAAAAGTCACTTAATCGCTTTACACCTGTTCTTGAGGAGACAAAATTGCACCATGTAAAAACCATGAACAGGGAAAACTATTATTATCATTATGATTTCGGAAGTGGGTGTGTGTCTGTATAATGGATAACTGGAAAGTCATAACTGAAGTAGGAAACATCAAATTTATACATTTAAAGGAGCTACTTGCATTAATTCTTTGCGGGCAAAATTACATCAGATTTAAAAATAAGTATTTATTAGAGCTTTTATATGTGTTTCTAGGGTATTATGCTGAGGGTAGTTTGTGAATAGCATTCACAATGTCAGTTGAGCATTGATGGGTCACAGAGGTTTTGCGGTGATTTGACCAGCCAGAAATCAGAGGGAATTTCTCAGTAATTCACTGCTAATATCCTGTTTTCCGATGTCTCTTCAGATATTCCTTAAGGATCCTGGGATTAAGCAGTACCTCTTGTAGCCAACATGCAGCACCACATCACTCTACTCCCATGTGACCTCAACTGCCAGTCAAATAACTGCTCTAATGTCATGTGACCTCCAGTAGGAGCAACACAACCATTCTACAGTCATCATGTGACCTATTGTACCAGCGCAAGACTTTATTTTTTTTTAAGTCATGTGATCTCTAGTGACAGGACCGTGACTTTTCTGTGGCAATATGAAGTGATTGAGACACATTTTCACCAGCTACGCACCATCACCAGCTAATCTCACAAATCAATTTGTCCTGTGGTGCGCAAAGGCCTCTGCCATTTTGTGTTAAGGGTCAGAGGTTAAAGGTCGAGGGATGCGGGGCAGCCAGTAGAATTGTGGCCAAGGGGATTGGCTGGGACCTCCACAGACAGTAGGTCAAGCTCCAAGGTAGTGAGAATGACATCAGCACAGCCATTGGGTGCGTGAGTAAGGCATTTAATCGAAGAGTGCTCCGGGATGGACTGGCCCCTGCTTAATCTAATCTCTGGATAAGAGCGTCAGCTAAATAACTGTAATTTAATGTCTTGTAATGTCATGTAATATAATGTAATGTAAACGATCGCTCACCTATGCAGTTCCTTTCGTCTGGAGCCAGCTGTAGCCCACTGGAGGGGCACAGGCAGCGAATCTCTCCTCGCACCTCCTCACAGCCGTACTGACAGTGAGCCAAAGCACAGGTCCGGGAATCTGTGGGGCACAGCCAGTGTGTTACTCCACATTCACACAGACACACAAGAGGGCAGAACAGCAGGTCCAGAGCAGAGCAGGAAGAGTGCTATGAGTCAGAACGGCAGGTAAAATCTATGGTGATATTGCTCAGTGACGGTCATATAATACAGGCAGTTTTAAACAATGATAGGAAAAGGGAGCTTGTGTGTATAACTCCCTACCCATATTGGGACAAAAATGTTTTCACGCCCAGTCAAACAAAAACAACCTCATTCAGCACCCAGAGCGCATGTTGAGCAACCAGTATTCAGGTGTATCAGATGATTGCCATGTTTGCAGGTTTTTAAGTTGACATGAAAACCGACAAATATGCCAGATCCTCAAGGGGAGGGTTGGGCAGCGCTGCTATAGACCAGAGGTTCTCAGCCATCGATAGAGCCGATGAAGCAGCAGGCTTTTGTCCCAGCAAGGCAGTTACACAACTGATTCAACTAATAAAAACCTAGAGTCCTTGTTACAGGTCTTGATAAGTAGAAGAAGTTGTATAACCGATTGCTTGGAAAAACAGACTGTACCCACCCCAGCCCATTCTGATAAGTATGAGGCCATAAAATCGATACAGCATCCGCTACATGGGTTGACAGTGCGTTTTTAAGTTACACACCCTCAGGAGGGAGACAGAAGGAGTAGGACTGGTTACCGCTGCTCTGTACTCACTGATGCAGGATCCGTCCGGCGCGAGGGTGTAGCCGTTGAGGCAGTAGCACTTGTAGCTGCCGTGCGTGTTCATGCATCGGTGCTCACAGGGGCGGGGCTTCAGGCCGCACTCATTCAGATCTGCAGAGAACTGATTGGTTACTCCCCACTGAGCGCCTCACGCAAACTCACTCAGATACACTGAATACAGTGAGCACCATAATACATTGGACAGTGAAACGGCTTCAGTTATTTTGGTTCTGTTGGCAGAGTCAATCACCAGATTTGAGTGCAACTGAGCATGCGTTTAACGTGCTGTAGAGACTGAAGGCAAAAAGTCCCCAAAACAAGAAGAGAACTGTAGATGACTGCAGTACAGGCCTAGCAGAGCATCCGCACGTATCGTGTGGCAATGTCTAGACGTCGCGGACTTAAAGCAGTCAGTACATGCAAGGGCATGCCGCCAAATATTAAAAATGATGACATCACATTATGTTGAACCGTCCAAAGTTTCCCATCCTCCTGAAAACAGGTGGGGGACAACAGGGGTTGGGGGGGGCTCTGCACAAAACATGCTTTCATTTCAAAATTCATCCTATATGGATGGAAAACAATATCAAATTACAGGTGACAGTCTGTGCTTCAACCTCATTGTCATAGTATCCTGTCAAACTAGAAGTGCCGGAGAACAGACTCAAAATTTAAAAAATGTGTCACTGTCCAATGAATAATGGTACTTACTGTATATGCTCCATGATGACAATAATGGCAATCAATAATAGATCCTCATGATATCCAGCAAAAAAATAATAATAGTTTTTGAATGTTTTTACCCTTGTGTTCAGTTGGAGTTAGGTTCAAAGGGGCCGACAAACAAAAGTTGTGAGTAATGTCATCAAGTGAAGAACCATGCCTATAAGTAGTTCTAGTAAGGAACATTCATGCAATAAAAAGCAGAGAAAATAATGTTGAGTATTTTTTTGAGCCTTTAAAAAGGGCTGTAGGGTCCCTGGAAGCACTGACAGAACATAACGGTTAAATTCGTTCAGCAAAATATTACTTGAATGAAAGATGTGCTGCACTGAAAAAATGAAAAATTTATAAAAATGTTGTTACTTAGCCAATGATTCCAGTAGTGCATGCATGAGTGCAGTGGAATATACTGTATGGTTCTTTAGCAAGGGCATGGGAAAGGTTTTGAAATTGGGGGAAACAGTTTTGTGCTTGGGGGGGCTATAGTACAACTTACGCATTTCCAGGACACATTCATTAGTGCCAAATCTTTGCATTGCATATTAGAAGCAGGCAGAATAATGTGCACAACTGCATGCCCATGAAAAGGTTTTGTCCTGTGTGTGCTTATAATGGAAGTGACCCTGTTATCTCGAACAGGGGGCAGGCCAGAGTAAACACTGCGGGTCATATTCGTGGTGCCACTCAGATCTTAATAGCTGATCTAGGGCTAGTTTTCTTAGGTCCATTAACCCCCCAAACCTCGTACGATGATGACTGGAAGGCAGTGGTAGCCTCCAGGACCGGGCACAGTACATACACCAATAGGTTTAGCTGAGCCAACCACAGATGGTGACCAGATACACCTCTTTGCAAGCAGCTTCCATAAAATTTATTTCTATAAAATTAACCGGCAGCTATGTGGCTAAGCTACATGAGCTCACTAGTTCTCAAAAGTAGCTGCCTCCAAGTCAAGAATGAGTACAGCAAGGAACCCAGAGCCTAATCCTTTCAAGATAGAACTAAGCCAGAACATCCCTCCCACTTTCATCCCATTAAAGAATAGGGTTTTTTTGGCATGCAAAATTCTAATTTGGCATTCTAGAACTCCACTACTTTCCATTTTCAGTAACAATCATTACATCTGCGATGGAATATTCAGTTAAGAATGTTCTTATGGCATATTTTGGTGTCCTGCCACCTTACAGGGTTAAATGACTTCATGAATGTGGGCTTGTGCGTTCTTAAACAACCCCAGGTATTTCCGTTTTTCCGAGAAGAGAAGCAGAAGATGCACAAGGCTTACTTGACGGGAGGAAACCCTGGAGTCCCGTTTATGTCGTTAACATCACTGACCTTGACTGCAGGTTTTCCCGGTGTATCCCGGAGAGCATTTGCATTTGTTGGGCCCAACACATTCCCCATGCTTGCAGCCGTGTTCACACTGTGCTGTTTGGCATTTCAATAGAAGAAGAAAAAACAACAGAGGCTAGAGAGAGGTTGACAGTTTGATCAATGTACATGTAGAAAACATTAAGATTGGAGATGGTGTGAGGGTGCTATGAATGACACTACTAATTACGTTTCAGAGGAAATTTTAAGATGTTAGACCATGTTGTCTCTTTAGAAATCAGCATCGAACCTGTGCTTAATTAATGGTAAAAGGAGATTTTTTTTTTTATCTCAAGAGGTAAATATCATGACAGATATTTTTACTTCCCATTAGGGGCAGGAAGTTCATTTTTCAGACTGACTGAACATTCACCTCTGTTGGAAAGATGACAGAACTCAGGGCTGATCTGTGTGCAACACACGCTCTGCGCCCCAGGGGTCTCTTACAAAGCCTCAGTGATATTTCTGTCACCGTATCGGCACTATATTTATGTCAGGTCAAATCGGGTCATTTTCATAGCCCAAGTGATCATCTTGTGTATGTCAAACACTACATCTATTCATGCTGCAAACCTCCTGCCAAGAATAATCGCTACTTGTTTTAAAAAATAACTCTGTTTCTTTGCTACACAGGTCCTCCTGATGCAGGGGCAATGAAAGAGTAGACATAAAGCAAAAAAAGACTTTTATCTCTTAGACTGGGAGCTAATATTTCCTTGCTAAGAGAAAGAAGAAAGTATGCACTAAGCGCATTTCATCCAATGGAATACATTTATCAGAAATGATATATAGATAGAGAAACAGAGGGTTGAAAAATCTTGCCTCATCCACAACATTTTTGTCTCATTCCGCTAAACAGTAAGACAAAAATATTGCCCATTAGGTGAGATGTTTTGACTCATTCCAGGACTTGAGAATTTTTCACTCATCAAACAAATATTAACCTAAAACAAGTCAATATTACTCCCTTAAGCACAAAAAAAGAGATTTAATTCTCATTCCAGGACTAAAACCCCTGCTATGACTAAAGGTTTCGCAGTAAAAGTGTGCAGAAGAGCTCATACCTTCACACTGTCCAACTCCGTTCCTGCTCCAGCCGAAGCAACACTCAAGCCTCCTGCCGTAACGACACAC
The DNA here is from genome assembly GCA_029692085.1 of Gymnothorax javanicus. Classification (NCBI taxonomy): domain Eukaryota; kingdom Metazoa; phylum Chordata; class Actinopteri; order Anguilliformes; family Muraenidae; genus Gymnothorax; species Gymnothorax javanicus. Next base: position 43,387,426 of record CM056205.1, read on the forward strand.
ACCTGGGAAGCTGCCTGCTGGGACCTGCCTGATGCTCCTGCAGGTAACGCATTGAGACACAGAACCTCGAGCAGCGATAACACCTCTCTTTCAGGGTCAAAGGCCAATACTCGGGCTCAAAAATTACCCCCATCCTGAATAAAAGATCACTGAAAACCCTCCAAATGTAATTTTTTCAACAATTTTTTTTTTAGCAATACACAGTATAATCCTGAAGTCATAATCATAAAAATCAGAAGTCATAAAGTTAATGTAGTAAGACAGAAACATTTGTTGAAACAGGCGTTTTTTCCCGAGCAGGATTGGGTGCTGATTGAGTAGATGATGGGGCTTATTGCTCCAGAGGCCAAACTCGCGCGCAAACTGACTGAATCCATCCAATAAAAGTGAAGTGGTGAATATGGGGGAGATCTGGCCTGGGGGTTTGTTTTAGCCGCAATAAAGACCAGCCACACCTCAACACAAAACAACAGTCTAAGATAAAGCTTCCTCCCTCTAATTAACTCCATCTTCAAAAGCTATTCTACCCACACCAAACAAATCAACTGACCAAACAGGGCCTTTCACACACAAATGCACTCACAGATAAAGAAAGAGAGAGAGAAAAAGAGAGAGAGAGGTTTCCAAGGTTTCTGCCTCCCACAGCCTGAAAAAGAAAGACTAACATAAAAGGCTTCATCATCTTCAATTACAAAGTAAAATCCTCTTATTACACATGTTCCTGCTGTGCCTTACCTTGCATCACCTACCAATGAAGCATATTTATTTGAACTAACATCAGAAAAACAATAAACTATCAAGATTTTGTTTCTGTATCACAGAACACACCAACAGCGGTCTTCATTTCAACATTATTCAACACACATTAGCGCAGAATCAACATCATTCCCCACTATGTGAGCTTTTTCGTGACGGTACTATGCCGCAAATCCAAACTCACTCTCGCCAGTACAAGCAAAATGTGTTTTCCAGACTCAAGGACTCGCTCATAAGAACATGCAGTGCAGTTTGTAAATATTTTTTGGCAATTACACTCTATGGGAAGAACTGTGATTCCTACGTGGTTTGCAGGATATGGATGTAAATTATTGCAAATTAAGCTGTCTCTATGCTATGCTCATATTATTTTCAAACCCAATGTGCAGGAGTGATTCTGTCCAAATAATACTAACCACCCTGTGATATCAATTATGTGCGATTTAAAAATATGAATAAATTTAATACCGTGTCTGCCCTTAAATCATCGCTGCTTTCAGTGCTGCGCTACCGTTTGCACCCTTCAGCTTTCTCAGAGTAAGCAGCTCACTTCCGAAAATCAAACTCCACCTTCAAGCACGACCTACAGAAAGTGAATCCCAAAGGAGTTCGACCAGAATAGCCCATGGGACGTGAGGCTACTGCAGCAACAGCTGCCCTGGGGCTATTGTAAGGCACAATCTTCGCAACATTTGAGCGACAAAAGTCCATACCATGCAGAGCAATGGCCAGTGTGCCGATAGCATGAACATGCACTAGTAGGTAAATTGTAACAGCATTAAAAAATAGAAACCCTTTAACAGCTTACCGTAATAAAACAGAAAATCTAGCCGTTTATCAGGAAGTTGAACAGTGTAGCATGGTACAGCAGGGAATTTTACCTGTTCTACAGGAGACTTAACCCTTTAAAGTGCAGAATTTACAAGTATGTGATAAGAAAGTTCATAGCTGGGTACTCTACCGCTCTTGCAACAATCACCGCTGCTAATTCAATTCAACAGAGTTCTAGAACACTGACATAGAATTCAGCAACAAAAACATATTGAAACCCTACTCTTCCAAAAGGTTAACAACTCCTGGGGATCATGGTAAAGCAATATAATCTCACCCCAGAGCACAGGGATGTGAGCAAGTGCTTGACTGGCAAGAGAAAGTACATTAGTGATATTTCTAAAGATTTACCCAAACACAGGAGAGAGGAGATCTTAAATACTTCTGAGAACTGATTGTATGGTTCAATAATTAAATACTTAAAAGCGTTTTGTTGATATCCTGTGATCTTTATCCAATTTCACCTCTATATACCCATTCATCAATGACCATAAAGCCAAAGTTGCAGTGATGTGAGATTTGAAGAGCATTTTAACCCATTGAAGAGAAGGGCATTTTTTCTCCAAACTCAGGTTTGAAGTCAGTGTTCCAGAACTTCATTGGCTGCAGTTATCATTAAGTGATTGACAAATAAGCATTAGCATATCTAGTGCTAATCACACAACGGCAATATCAACCCCTAAAAATGCTATAGATGGGTTGATTCCAGTAATGGAGGAGAGGAGGAACAGGGTATATATCCAGCAGACTCACCAGGACGGATCCGCGCTCCCACCGGACACGAGCAGCAGGAGGGGCAGGGTGCTGATCCAGCCGTGGGGCAGCATGTCTGTCTACAACCGGCAATCTCTGTTCGCTCTCTTCCTCAGTCTCTCTCTCTCTCTCTCTCTCTCTCACTCTCTCCCCCCGATCTGTCGCTCCAGACACCCAGCAGCAGGGGGCAGCCCTGCAGGAGGTGCTAATTAGGTTGCGAGGGTTTGAGAGATCACACACTACCTCTTGCTTTGTTCAGTGAGTTTACCGATTTCACTCTAACACACCAATTCTCTCTCTCTCTCTCACACACACACACTGTCTCTGCTATGCTCAGTCTGTTTACCTATTCCTCGTCAATAGACACACTCCTTCTGCAACTCTCCCAATCTCCTTGTCTCTCCTTCTCTGTCTCTATCTCCCTTTCTCACTCTCTCTCTTTCTCTGCTCCTCTCCACCTCCCACTCCCTCTCTCTCTCTCACCGTGTCTCTCTGCCCTTCTCCCTCACTCTTTCTCTCTCTCCCCCTCTCTCTCTCCCTGTCTGTAAGCTTGTTCCCAGATGGAGTGTCTCCAAACCTAAGCTGGAATTCCAGAGGTGGGCTGTCATCACAATGAGTGACATGGGAGTGGGGGGTGGGGGGAGGGGGTGCAGCCCAGGAAAGCTTCAGAAACAAGGGAGCGTGATTGATAGACTAAGCTCTCATCTCTTTTCTGCATACTGCGGGTTGACTGGCACAAAGAAAGAAATTTTTTAAAAAAAGAAAAACATTCCAAAAGCCGTCTTAGCCCCTCACTGAAAGAGCATTCAAAAACTAGTAGTGTTAGATTAGTGGATTAGTGCTACTACATGCTTCAAAAGGTCACAGTGTCCACTGTGCAAAGCACCATTTGCATTCTACCCAAGACTGCACTGGAATTGTAGTCCTCATATTCGTTACACATGCGCTGCATAATTTTACTGGAACTGCAGTCATCACATTCACGAGACATGCGCTCAATTATTTCTCTGGAACTGACCAATTTATTTCTTTTAAAAGCAATAATATTTCTATGAGAAACCAATACTCTTCCAAGAATCACAGCTCACCTTAAATCGACGGGTTTTAGGTAGTGCTATTGACTCTTATATTTGAATAAGTACAATTTGCCAATTACAAATGCACTTAAAGCCAATAATGTTTTTTGAATCTATTGAACCATACAATCAGATCTCAAGCTGAGCTCTCCGCTATAGAGGCACTAGGATATGGCATGAGGATTTTCCAGTGGTGTCGGAGGTGACTGGTCAAATGTATTTGGTTGTCTGAAGACTGCCGTGAAGTTAAGGGCCTGTTACTTCCAGCTGGGCTCGGCTTTGATGTGTTTAGCAAAAATAGATACGGCTCACACAAATGTCACACACATGTTCAGGGAAAAAAAATTTCCGCAATTAAAGGCCTATTATGCGCCAGAATGGCTTAAAAAAGGTGCCGGACATCTGGTCAGGTGATCAGCGCTCGCAGCTCATGGGAGAACTCCTGTGGGCCCCCTTCACTCTGAAATTAGAGCATGCTTTACACTCAGCACCAGATTAAGAGAGAAAAACACTTGTAGATAATTGCATAGGCTTCCCATGAGCCCTTTCACCTCAGCATGTTGATGCCAGACATACATGTGCAACACAATGCATGTGTGGAAAGGAGTGCGCGAGCAGCAACGCCTTGAATGAACATCCTGAGTGCACTTTCCAAGAATCTGCACAATGACAATATTTTCAGCTTTCTGTCCCTGTACTGAAGCACAATGGATTCAAAATCAATGAATATGAGGACAAACTATTTTCAGCCTGCAGGTACTTTAACCCATTTAAACCGGGACATCATGTGCGCATTTTAAGAACGTGTCGTTGCCGACACAGATATGCGCGTAATTTTGAAAGTACCGTAATTACTGTAAGTTTTGCGGAATAGAAAAAAAATTCCAACTGTTCCTGAAAGCTGAGAAGCTGTGCTTCAGCCCAAATACAGGTTACTATGGTAAACATGGCAGCATGATTCTCTGCTGGGATTTTTGCATTAGGCCTTAAAGGGTTAATCCACATCGAGTGAATCCATGGCAAAAATTGCCATGTCACTGTCCACATACTTTAGGACTGCTCTCTATTTATTGTACTGGCAAAATACCAGCTGCTATATCCAAATATCTATCTTCACAGTATGGATGATGAATCCTCTAGCATTTTACCATTGCTCTTAATTCTGTTTGATGCATAAATACATGGTTAGACATGTTAAGATCTCCAAGATCAAAGCCTCAGGAGAGGTAATATTTACAGACCACATGCTTTGAGCACGGATTGGGATGCCCCTTCCAAAAACCTTGAAAAGATTTGTGGTTTGTTTGAGAGACATCTTGACGCGAGTGACAAAAGTGCTTAGACAGATCCTTTTCTATCTAAATTACACCACATTTATTTTGTGTGGGTGCCAAACTAGGCATAGAGAGTCATCGACACCTTCAACCAAACCCTTCACCGTTTATTCTTGTGTGTTTAGATATAGATGAGCCAGTATTGCCTTTTCCCCCAGCTTTCTGCTCGCATGGCTTTGTTGTAGTGGCTAATTGCCAGGGAATTAGAACTGCGCTGCTTCCTTTCCTTTTTCCAAGTAGTATAGAGCCGCAACAGCCCCTGCTCACAATGACCGGCAGTGAGCCCGCATTAATGAGGTCCCATTGGCCTTTCAAATTCAAACCGCAACAACATCGAAAAAGCTAAAGGGGATGAAACACCTAACAGTAAAAATGCCAGTTTCCACTCACAGAGTAGAGAGGAACAAGGGTAATTATTTGCATGTGAAAGAAAATGGCTGCATAGTCTCTTTGGGAGTATAAGGTATGTCCATGACTTGCCTGCCAAAGGCGTACGTGTTTCGCTTATATGGGGAGGTGCGTATATGTGTGTGCCTGTGTGTATGTGCGTGTGCAGGTGTGTGTGGTCCTGTACACAACAGTCTTGGTGGAGGAGAGAGGGGTGAGGATCATTCCTTTTCACAATGGAGGGTGGCCACATGACTGACACATCCCAGGAAAAAGATTCAACATTTAAATATGGACCTTTAGCGTTCCAAAGAGGTGATATTGTATTTAGTGATGGACCGACTATTAATCTGTAATAATAGCAGTAAGGGGCTTGTGATAAGACAAGCTGTGAGAAGGTACTTGCATAGATCTGAAAAGAAACAGAGTCTTTCATCTACAACCCCAATTTTGAAATAGTTGTGTAAATTGTGAATAAAATCAAAACGCAATGACTTTCAAATCATACCAGCCAGTATTTTATTCACAATAGAACAGAGATAACATAGCAAATGTTGAAACTGAGAAATTTTACAATTTTATCCACAAAATGAGCTCATTTCAAATTTGATGGCTGCTACAGGTCTCAAAAAAGTTGGGACAGGGTCCCGTTTACCATGGTGTAGCATCCCCTCTTCATTTTAGCACAGAGTGGAGGCGTCTGGGCATTGAGGAGACAAGTTTCTTGAGTTTAGCCATTGGAATTTGATCCTACTCTTGTTTAATACAGGCTTCCAGCTGCTGGAGAGTTTTAGGTCTCCTTTGACGGACTTTTCATTTAATTATGTGCCAAATGTTCTCAATTGGTGAAAAATTAGGACTGCAGGCAGGCCAGTTCAGCACACGGACTCTTCTACTACGAAGCCATGCTGTTGTAATAGCTGCAGTATGTGGTTTTGCATTGTTCTGCTGAAATACACAAGGCCTTCCCTAGAATAGATGGCGTCTGGAGGGGAGCATATGTTGCTCTAAAACCTTTATATACCTTTCAGCATTCATGGTGCTTTTTAAAACATGCAAGTGTCCCACACCATATGCACTAATGCATCCCCATACCATCAGAGATGCTGGCTTTTGAACTGAACGCTGATAACAGGAGGGGTGGTCTTTCTCCTTTTTAGCCCGGAGGACACAACGCCCACGATTTCCAACAAGAATATCAAATTTGGACTCGTCTGACCACAGGACACTTTGCTACAGTCCATTTTAAATAAGCCTTGGCCCACAGAACACGGCAGCGCTTCTGGATCATGCTCAACAATGGCTTCCCTTTTGCATGATAGAGTTTTAGGTGGCATCTGTGGATGGCACAGCAGACTGTGTTTACAGACAGTGGTTTCTTGAAGTGTTCCTGGGCCCATTTAGTAATGTCAATGACAGAATCATGCTGGTGAGTGATGCAGTGGCATCTGAGGGTCCGAAGATCACGGGCATCCAGTAAAGGTCTTCGGCCTTGTCCCTTATGCACAGAGAATTTTCAAGTTCCTCTGAATCTTTTGATGATGTTCTGCACTGTCGATGATGACACCTTCAAAGCCTTTGCAATTTGATATTGAGGAACATAGTTTTTAAAGTATTCCGCAATTTTTTTAACGCAAGCCTTCACAGGTTGGAGAGCCTGTGGCCATCTTTACTTCTGAGAGACTCAGCCTCTCTTTGACATCCCTTTTATAGCCAATCATGTTACACACCTGATGCCAGTTAACTTAATTACTTGCTAAATGTTCTTTCAGCTGATTCTTTTATATATTAATTGCTTTTTCAGCCCTTTTTTGCCTGTATCCCAACTTTTTTGAGACCTGTTGCAGCCAGAAAATTTGAAATAAGCTCATTTTGTGGAAAAAAATGTAAAATGTCTCAGTTTCAACATTTGAAATGTTATTTATGTTCTATTGTAAATAACAGATTGGCTCGTGATCTGAAAGTCATTGCATTTTGATTTTATTCACAATATACACTTCGTCCCAACTATTTCGGAATTGGGGTTGTAATTCCTCCTTCATTTAAACCATTCTGAACGGCCTCATTCTGAACAGCCTCTGAATCAAAGCAATGCTTTCTCTACCCGAGAATAAAAGATTAAGGTACGCATGCAAATGCACAATCTGGTTGAGAATTTACAGCAAAAGCCACAAATAAGTATGATTTAACAATTATTACATGCAGAAATTTTGGCAAGTATATCAGTCGGTTGCGTTAGATGTCTGCTTGTCCGTCAGTTTGTTAGTTACGCACCTTTCTGCCATTTATCCTGCACCAATCTTAATGAAACTTGGAGACATGTTAGCATAGGTAACTTGCCACGGACCTATACTTTTTTAAGTTTCTATGTCAAAGGTCAAGGTCAAGGTCACACAAAAGGTCAAAAACAAACTTTGGTTGATAACTTCGTTGTAGTGGGTGGAATTTCGGCGAGTCATCGTTCAATGAGCAATTTTTCATTTTTGTTATGATCCAGACCAGGCACCAAATGTGGAGCCAGAGTACAATCCATGATTAGAGTTTATTGATAGTAATATGGTATTGACAATGGGATGGAGCCCAGAGCGGAATGACACAGTTCAGCTCAGATGGTACTGGCTTGAGAGCAAGAGCCGCGTCCGTGCCCGACCAGTGGAGTTCCAGGACAACGACCAGATGGAGTCCACACTTTGCCAGAGCAGAATGTCACATGGCTGGATTGAAGAGTCCAAGATGTGATGCTCAGGGACCCAGGAACACTCCTTGGGCCTGTAGACCTCCCAGTCCACCAAGAATTAGAGCCTGCATCCCCTGCGGTGGACGTCCAGAATCCGAAGCACGGTGCATGCAAGGCTACTATCAAGGAGCCTGGGGGGTGCCAAGGAGCAGGAGGGAGGACTGTAGGGAGACAAAGACACGGCTTTCATTCTTGAGACATAATATTGGGCAAGTATTACAAAGGGAATGGGGAGGAGGACCCTGACAGTGGATGGAGATAATACTCTTGATATGGTGAATGGGCCAATGAACCAGGAGGCGAGCTTCTTCAACATTTCCTGGAGCGGGATATCCTTTGTGGCGAGCCTGATTTCCTGTCCCACTTAGTCGGCAGGAGCTGGTCAGTGATGACTATTCCCTTGCTTTTATAAGACAGAGAAGAAAGGCATGGGCTTGTCTCCATCCTCGGTGGGCACAATGAACCAGCAACTGAGCAGAGGAAATTGCCATTTCTCTCTCCTCAGACTGGAGTAAAGGCGGTTGGCAAGCCCAGCAATATTGAAAAAGAAACATGACAAGACTGGCAACAGGAAACAAGTTGTGAGCCAGCTGCACCAAAGTGAGAGGACAGGGTCACATGGCGGGGTCACCTATCATCAGGCAGAGTAGAGATTTGCCCAGCTCCTGATGCAGCCTCTCCTCCTGACCATCAATCTCCGGGTGCAACCTCTAGGATAGACGAGGGACCCTCTAGGCCACAGAAAGTCTTCCACAAGCGGCAGCCAGATTGGCAACTGCAGTCAGAGACCACCTCCTAGGGTACAGTGCAGATGCAGACCATGTGATGTTACAAAAGCTCAGCACTGACAAGTTGTCAACCTCAATCCATTGCTACTTTCCTTGGCCATGGGTGGGGAACCTCCAAGTGCTGTCATAGCCAATGGTTTATGAAGTACAGGCCTGGTATCCTGGAAAATACCAGGCATCCTGTATAGACTAATGAGGGAGAGGGTATGGGAGACCATGGCATGCCAGCTATGATTGGAAAGGTGAGCCCATCACAGTTAAGTGGAAAGAAGGACAGGCAACCCTGCTCTGACAAAATTTCCATTGCTACCCAGGGGATGAGGAGGATCTTTGGGCACCAAAGGCACAGACAAGATAAGGATATCAGGCCTGGTTGAACCAGGATGAACCTCCAAAGTTGCTGAAGAGGAGGGTCAAGACAGCAGTCAAGAGGTACTCTAGGTTGCAATGGTGTGTCCAAACAAGGAAGGGGAGACTGAAGCCCACCAGCCAGTGCCTCCACTCTACAAAATCGAGCTTCACAACCAACAGATCATCAATGGAGTAGTTCCTCTCAGCAGCAGACAGATGACGTGAGAAGTATGCACTAGGGCGTAATTTGTCATTTCTATCACAAACTGCCACTAGGGGTCAAAGAGCTTGAGGACTGGAGTTATAAATAATACTTTGAGATGTTTATAGCCAGAGGCCACCTGGAGGGTCCAGGGAAAAGGAGTCTTGAAGGACATGAGTGCTGTTGGGGGGGCACAAACTGCAGAGTAACCTTTAATGAACCACCGGTAGAACTTGGCAAACCCGAGAAACCTCTGCAGCTCCTTACGGTCTTTAGGGTCTCGGCCAATCCAGATATATATATATATATACATATATATATATGTGTGTGTGTGTGTGTGTGTGTGTGTGTATAAAGTAAACATACACAAACTGGGAGACCATGGGGGTATACTACGAAGCTGGCTTTGTGATTAAGCCTGACTTCAGCACTTAGTAAAACCAGGAACCTCTTCAAATCTGGAACATGGACTAAAGTAAAAGGAGCTGCTCCGGGTTTTACTTTAACTTAAAGTTAGGCTTAGTCACAAAGCCAGCTTTGTAGTATACCCCCCATGTCTTGGAGGATGCCATTAATGTAGTTACAATGGGGCGTTAGTGAACTCGAATGTCATTACCAGTTATTCATAATGCCAGAGGGGGTCTTAAATGGTGAAATAAAGACAGCCCCGGACGATAAAGAATGCTGAGTCCATCAGAGGAAGAGAGTAATAATTCTTGATAGTTACTGCATTAAGAGCTTGATTATCAATGCAGGGACATAGAGACCCATTTTTTGGCCTTGAAGAAGAAACCAACTGCAGCTGGCAATGAAGAAGCTCAAATAATTCCAGAAGTGAGGGATTGATTAATGTATTCCTACATTGCCTAGGACTCCACTGTGGTCAAGGAGTACAGCCAACCCCTAGAGGGTTATGTTCAGGGGTCCAAGTCGATTGTAGATCTGCGTTAGTGAGGCAACAGTTCACTCAGCCTGACTGCGGTTAATAGGCATTAAGGTGTCTAAAATTCATTAGCCTCACCGCTCTATAGCTGCCACTCCTGGTTGGCCAGGTGCCGTAAGTTGTATGAGCCAACCGTGCACTCCAATGACATGAGTAGGGTGTAATTGGCAGATGAATGATCCTCTTGTGCATATGGGAACAGTGCCAATACAAACACAGTACTGGCAATGGCAATAAATCGCCTTAAACTTCAAGCACAGATAGTATTCAAATCAACAACTGCATTTCCTGAGATAATCCCTTTAATTGATCCTGCTCATTTATCAGATCTCAAGGGATAGAGAAGATTGGGCAAGACTACAAATTTCAACAATACCCCTCATTGGAGAGCCAGAATAATTCCCTTATTAGAGAGCTCTAATTGTACATTCAGCAGAGTAAAAATTTTTTTTAAAGCTATAATATTCCCATTAGAGAGCTTTTACAGTACTCTCTAATGATCAAACATATGAGCACTCTTAAGCAGAATTTTTCCCATTTAGTAAAACACAAGGACCATCAAGAAAATTTTCTTTGAAAAGGCGATAGAGAAATGATTGGATATTCAGTATAATTATACAATATCTCAACTGCACAGAATAATTGATTCATGCAATTGTCTTTATCATAAAAAAAGTCAACATAAAAGAAGTCAGAAATACATGCAAGGTCCCAAATACAGATAGCTCTTTTCCGAGAAGACCTTTTGCACCCAAAGACAAAGCAAAGTATTGAAACAATTGCCCCAACAAAAAATAAGAAAAAAAAAACAAAAAATCATGAGTGTTGCAGCAGGCAGACACAGGTCCCGTGGGAAACTAGACCCCACACAAGTGACACAGTCAGTAGTTCTTTACCCACCCAAACAATAAAGATGATTGACTTTTAGTTAATGCACTAATCCACAGCAATTTATGCTTCATTTATTAATTCATTTTTATGCAGTGGAGCCATGAATTCACTTACATAGGTCATTCATGATTAGCCCCTTGGGGAAGAGTACAATGAAGTGTTCTACCTGGCCCTCAAAACTACACCCCTTTTGGCCTAACAAACCTAGCCACCCGGCACTTTCATCATGATGTCAAACCAACATAAACAACCATGCAAGAGTGCTTAAAGCCCAAGCATACAACATTTTTTCTGCGATAGGCAATGAGAATGCTCTAAGGTCTTAGGCTAGGCCCTTTACCCCACATTACTCCGGGGTGGAACTGATCCATGTCGAGTGTAACAAAGTGTATTCCTCAAGATAAAAGCATCAGCTAGATAACCGTAATGTTATTAAAGCAGAAACACAGGCAATTGGCTTTTCATGCAGATTTAGAGGCATTAGTTGACTGTTTCTTAACAGCTGTGTCCTGAGGTAATTTATGGCGCCACATTGCTTACATTTTTGCAGGATTTAAATGCCTATAAAGTTGCATTTTTCATCGCAAACAATTTATTTCAAATTTGACTAATAATCTGTCACATTTAGTGTCCTAGATCTGTCAGGGATCTGACTGCTCTTCCCCTCCTCAGGAATGTTTGGCTGTAGATCTTCCTGAAATGTAGCTTAATAATAACCTACTGAGCAGGGGGAAATTCCACATCCTCACAACACAAACCACCTAATTGTGTAGGCTTGGCTCCTGCCCACAAGCGTTGCTCCAGCACAGTTTCTGATCGTCAAAAATGTTTCCATAAATTTTTTTGCACTATCAGGGGTATACTCTTCCTCTATAATGGACCATCAGAGACATAATTAAATACCAGTAAGCAGCAGATTCCTAGAAACGCGAAAAAAAAAAAAAAATCAAAATGTATGTTTGCGTCTCCTCAGCTGGTTATACCGCCAATGGGGAATTTTAGTAAATATACACAGATAAGCCAAAACATTCAAACCACTCACAGATGACACAAATACCACTGATTATATCGTAACAACAGCGCAAGTCAAGGTCTGCAGACAAACCATAGATGGTGAACGAACAGTCCAATCCCATAGTCATATTGGATGTGGAAGAAATTTGACCTGAGCGACTTCAACAAGGGTCACATCATTACGACCAGGCGAGTGGGTCAGACCATCTTTGAAGCAGCAAGGCTTCTGGGGTGCTCTCAGGCTACGGTGGTGAGCACCTACTGACAGCAGCCCGAGGAGGGACAAACTATGTACTGGCAACAGGGTGTCTGGCACCCAAGGCTTGTTAATGCATAAGGGCAATGAAGGCTATCCCATCGAGTCCGAATCGACAGAAGGGCTACTTCGGCACAAGTCGCAGAGAATTTTAATTATACTTATGCAAGAAATGTGTCACAACTCTCAATGCATCGCACCCTGTGTATATCGTTTTGTCACTACAGACCAGTCATAGCACCCTTTAAAACCCAGTCCAACACCAAAAGCGCCAACAACAAGCAAGTGAGCATGGGAACTGGACCCTGGAGCAGTTGAAGGTTGCCTGGTTCAGTAAGTCCCATTTTCTTTTACATAATGTGCATCAGCTGGGTAAATGTGCACCATTTAGCCAGGAAAGATATGGCACCAGGATGCATTGTGGGAAGAGGACAAGCTGGTGGAGAGAGTGTGACACAAACCTTAGCAGTGAAAATCTTGACCGACTCCACATCCAAAAGGCAACAACCTCAGCCGTACAGCATCCCAGAGATTCCATTCAGTCCAGAGAGAAGGTCGTCCCTAACAAACCACATTCACCTTAACCGACAAAAACTTTTCCCAGGAAGGAAAAGTTCACGGGAAAACAGTTCACAGGTGGGCTCCAACTAGAGTTAACAGATGCCTGTTTCTTGATTAAATTACTTGCATAGGCTTGATTTGTGGCCGTAGACAATGTGATATCTGTGATCTGTTGACCAGCGTAATTGATGAAAGATATTTTGAGTAGGTTTCTAATGGAAGGGCTTGTCAATAACTCATCAGTCCAACAGAATGGCCTCTCAAGCCCTGACACGCTAAATTTCACCCATACGCTTGGTGAAGGCCAAAGCCCAGCATGGCTGCCTTGCCAGCAAAGAATGGACGGTTCTCATTCCCCAGCTGTTAGCGTCCCACACATCGAGTGATGTAAGCATTTCTCAGCAGCGGCAGACAACAGACGCTAGGGTGGTTTCCTGAGTGCCAGCAAAGGTGACAGGATGTGGAGTCAGTGCTCCATGCCTGACTGGCTTGCTGCTCCTCTCATAATGAAGCCGTTACGCTCGAGACGACCACAGCGCGCAGCCCCCACTGAGACGAGTGTAAATAAATCACGGGGATACCAGGTCAAGTGGGCCTCCCAGGACACCAGATACGCTCCAGTAATGCACTTCTCATATTACAGCAAAGTGGTTAGTGTTTTCTTAAAGACAGCCAAAGACTATGCAGTCTCTTCAGTCGTGTGCTACTGGCTTAGCTACACTGCAAAAGGATGAGTAATGAAAGGAAAGCAGATTATGCAGTGGTTAGACTGTCGGAACTTCATTATGCCGCTGAGTACTCGTAAAAATTCAATCCTGGGTGTTGGGGAACAAATCCACTGCTAATGTGTGTATCACAAACATCAAAAGTTTTGTGTAATCTATGAAAAAAAATCACTCATTGTGTGTGACATCTGGAAAATAAATCACAGATTCATTCATGTGGAAAATCTCTTCCCTCCTATAACCTGAGCACCAGTGCTTGATGTTCTCATATTGCTAATTGTGGGTAAAATTCAATACAGACCGCATTGTATGGCATCTCTGTGCATTCTGTTCCTGAGCGCAGTGTGGGATTGTTTGCATCGAGCATCAAATCAAATCAATTTGTCTTTATTTATCTAGTCCTATGACAAGCTGCGGCAGGATTATCTGAACTCTAAAGCTGCTGCCATAATAACGAAACATCATATTTTCCTCACACTTTAGCCACGATTTGTGTTTTTGCCAATTTGGAAAAAATTAATTTTCTGCAGTCTCATTTACTAAGACTAAACACATAATAATTGGAATTCTACCAGCAACCTTATTTGTAAATTGCTCGGCAAAACAAGGATAAATGCTGGTTGGACAGTGGCCTTTATTTTTTAAATGGGCCACAGAATATGCAAGAGGCAGGAAATAATCATGCCCTGCAGTTTCTGAAGTTAAATCAGAAGTATGTGAAGCAGGGTGAGTGTCTGAGTTCAGGTGAGAGGGAGTCACTGGTTAAAGGGGCACATTTACAGATAAGCATGCAAAATAACTTGAAAAACACCAGCCAATTTTTTTTTTAAATCCATCACGGTGAAAATCGCTAGTCTGAGGTTATATTGCAGTTTCTTAAAGTTGGTAATCATTGCTCTTTTTAACTAAATCAAATTATTTACTCAGGACTGGACTAATCATATTTTTTATTTTAGTTTTTAAAATATCCACTTTGCTTGTGCAAACTTTATATTATTTATATTTGTTTGTGTGCTACCATATCTGGCTATAGATAATGAAACTTACCCTCGTGGAATCTCTATTGACTTCACTGTCCATAATATTGGATAACACACAGCATGTTGGAAAATAAACAAAAGGGAAGCCAAAGTGTAGAAAATTGTGGGTTTTCTCAGTCACATTGCAGAAGTCACTTATACTAAAACTAAGACTGCGAACAGCTGAACAATCTCTCTGGTAACCTATGAGCATCCACTATGCACACTCAGTCATTACAGTGCCCCTTTAAGGACACTATGCTGTTTCATTTCTTGAGTGTGTAGCAGCAATAGCACCCCCTGCAAGTGGCCGGTAAGGTCAAATATGCAACTACATTTGATCAATCAGATTCTCCATCCAAAAAATCTCAGTCATTACCAGCCAGTTAATTTGGCTCAGAAATTTGCGTACAAAATCTAAATTTGGTTTATATAGAATACAAACAAATTAGTTAAATTAACAATGGGATGTCAGAATATAAAAGGAAAAAAAATTATCATATCCTCTTATGCCAATGTTTGGTCATTCTTATTTCAAACTGTGTTTCAGCTGTGAAAGAGTGACAGTGGAAAAGTCCACTGACTTCTGACATCACAGCCATAAAATCTACTGGCCCCTAGAGTATTCCCGCTTGAAGCTATATTTTTCACTTACAAGGAGAACAGTCTTACACACTGCTATGTTCAGTGAAGGGACGCCAGTTGTAGCAAGGTATGAGTTAAATAAAAAAGAAATTCATTACAAAAAATAATAGTAAAACCATGTAATTTTTAAGAAATTCATTTACAGTTCAATGTTACCAAATGAAACATCCATAAATCAGAAGATTAACATTATTGCACAAAAAGTATTTAATTATTATTGATTAGCATAAAAAAAAAACAAAGCCTTCCAACCAAAGTCTTCCAAAGTCTTTGTCATTTTTATGCTCTTTTTTTAAAAATCTTATTTCTGGAATTAAAATTGACAAGCTCAAGGGAGTCAGGCCAAATCTACATATTTACAGATTTAGCTAAATTAAAGTAAGATACAACTTTTGTCTGAAAATAACAGCAAAGAAAAGAACTACCCCTTAGGTGTTACAAAATATTTTTGGATTATTTTATGACAAAGCTGAACTGAATGATAAATGCTTAAACATCTGGATCGAAAAGCACACAAAATCCATCATTTTTGCATTGACAGCAAGCTTTATTGACGTCAAATGTCCTCGGAAAGAGGTAAAGACCCAAAGTGTCTGCTTTCCTTTGAGCATTCTGATACCCAACAGCCAAACACAGCGACATTTTAATGAACTGTGAAGAATCGTAGTCACCAATACAACAAATGCTCTACTATTTAAAGGAGCTGGGTCACGATTACTGTGTCTAATCAAAATTTACATCCCAAGAAAATGAATCTGCCTGACTGCAAGTCATAATCTGATTCCATCCTTGCCAATCCGTCTCTGAGCTTTCTAAGGAAATTTGAGGATTCAAAGCGCTATTTTAAGCTTTAGCCAAAGGATACAAAGAATGCAAACTATCCAGAAGAAAGACTATTCTGGGAGTTTAGGGACTAGCTAAATGGTCCATCCACTGTATGGTGCACCCGCAAGTAGGAGGCAGGAGGCAGGAGACAATTCACCCTTTAATATAACATTTCAGTTGGGGGATACATAGTCAAATGTGAGAATGGATGTAGACAGGAATGTACAGTACAGGCCAAAAGTTTGGGGCCACCCTCAGATTTTTAATGGTGCACCAACTGCAATGTGACCCCTTGGTTTTGTGGACAGCATGCCTTCTTGTTACATAAAATTGTTCACGTCCTAGTGACATGAAATCATGTAACACAAAGGCATTGGAACTCAATTATAAAACATTGTGGTCAGTGATCAATCAGTCAAGACAGCTTTAAAATGTGATCTGAGGTCTGGAATTCACCCAAAACCTATTGGCTTCCTATATTTTATGCACTGAAGTCATTTCATGTGCACAAAAATAAGGAAAGCCCAGTTGATGTGTGATTTTTTTAAAAATCTGAAGGTGACCCCAAACTTTTGGCCTGTAGTGTATGTATGGTTTTCCTCATGGAAAAAAAAATGAGAGGATATATAGGTAACTGAATCCGCATGAATATTAATCTAACAATAATGCCAGCTAGGCTAACCACATAAGATAAAACATAAATCACTTCGCTAAACATGCTAGCAGTGTGATGATCAAATCTGGGATCCAAGACCAGTAAAAGAAGCAACATCCTCAATATAGTGATGGTAATATGTGTGCTTATGTAAATATCCACTCAATATCAAGAATATGAAAGATAACTCACTTTTTACTCACAAATACTTCAAAGAAAAGAAACTAAGAATGAGAGAAAAAAACAAACTATAAATTAATATCTCGCCGAAAGACAACCAAAACTGAAAGGGAGGGAGAGCACTACCTTGTGCATTAACTAATTTAAACTAACAAAACAACTCAAAACAAGTGAAAATTTATTTCAAAATCAGCTAAGCCCATACAGACTTTGGCTAAGCTATGGTCATTCAACATCACTGTCACGTGACTGTGAGAGTGTTCCTCGGCCTCTCACTGGCTAAATCTTTTCGAGGGATGGAAAGATGGCAGTCTTCAGTTTTTTTACATTTTTTGGTCACACTGATGTTATTTGAAGCATTGTACAACTCTACAAATAAACAGCAAAATATCCAATTAAAATATCTGGACTTCATATGGGTAATTCTTGTATTTAACATTGGCTTTGAGCAAAAGTGGTCTTTCATTTTAAGTATGTTTTTGATTGATGGATGATATTCAATCAACTGTTTATAGTCCTGAAGGCCAGATAGAACCATCATCCATCCATTATCTAACCAACATGCTCTTGATCAGAGTCACAGGTCACTGACGCCCATCCTACTCGACAATGGGAAAGAGGCAGGGACACACCCTTTGCAGTTTCCCCATCCATCGTCAGGACTGCAAACCATTCTCTCACACTCATCCCATGGGCACTTTTGAGTCTCCAGTTAGCCTGACATGTATGTCCTTCGACCGCGGGGAAAAAACCAGAGTACTTGAAGAAAACCCACATGAACACAAGGAGAGCATGCAAATTCCACACAGAGAGACCGATCCTATAATTTTCCAATGCTGTGCTACCGACTGCATAACGCCACCCATGTGGACGGCTTTGACTAAAAAACTAAATTACGCAGATTTTATTAAATCAATCCTGTTGCCATTCGGTTATGTTCGGTCAATCGGTTGTTTTGTGGACCTTAAGGACAAGAAAAGAAATTATTTCAGAAAATGTGGATTTGCATCAATGCGGTACTGTGATATCAATATTACACTTTTCCACAAGGGGCAGACATGAGCAGTTTTTGGACTAATCCTTATCATCACTCGGAACAATCTGTATGATTTATACAGTAAACGCGAAAATTCAAACAGCAACATTCATTGGCAAGAGATGCATAAATAGACAACAAGGACACCACATTGATGATCTATTGATTCAAAGTCACGAGCAATCCGGTTAGATATTACCATGCAATTGAATATTCAACGAGCTAAAATGGCGAGCACGCTCTATCTAGAGCAATGCAATCAGCCTTCATTTTGTAATTAAATGGTAAGCAATTATTGAGCACTTTGGCACTGCACTCTGTGTGTACGCAAGACAGATTTAATCATCTGTAGCTATGAGTGATTTCAGAGGAAGCACAATGAGAAAATATGAACGGTCTTTCCAGACGTATATGCTCAATTCCAGTCACAGCCCGTCGGACTATGCTTACTCACGTCGCACCACCTCCCCTGTTCTCTCTCTTATCACTCGTGCATGTGGAAGAGGAATTTTACGAAGGGAATTGACCCTTTCTGTTGTGCTGTTTTCTGCCACAGGAGGGCACTGTCCACCATTGTTCTGTCAACAGGATGGGAGGAAGTCAAATTGTTTAATTTCCTGCCTTTGAGTTCAGCATTACAGGAAATGATTCTCATTTCTGCGCCTCAGAGGAGGCACCCAAAAAGGACACTCAAAGAAAATTACTATTAGGAATATTGTGGGGAAATTCTCTGCTTTCCCATTCCCCACAGTCCAAATTTTTGCATTTGGCATTTTTTTCCAAATTAAAAACTTTTTTTAATTGTGAGTTTGTTTCTTTACATGGAAAACAACAAATCACTCCCTGATGTTCTAATTCACAGCAGGCCTCAGATGTATCGTAAAATGACTTTGATTTGTTTCCAAGCCAAATTAATTCAGGAAATGCCATTATCAACTTCCTGGAATGCTGGTGTTTCTTATTTCAGCTTCCTTGTAGCTGCTACGACTTCTGATACCACTGGGCTCTTGCACACAGCAGTTTGTATCCCCAAGAGTTAGAAAAATGTCAAGCAAGCCTTAGAAAGCATGGTCGATTTCACAATGTACAACAAAGACTAACTTGTAACAATAAGTGAGATACACAGTCATGGTGCTCACCATGGCACAGTATCATGACTATGGAACTCACAGTGAGGAAGTGTTCACATAATGAGCATGCATCTCCTGTTTTCATTCAGTAAGGTATATATCTGACCCTGCACTGCAGCGTTAGTTGCAAAACTACTGGCAGGATTATTATGAAAGAGGCAGCTGGACTCTCAGACTGACTACCCCCCGTGGGGGCTAAGCACTGATCTTGATGGCAGGGGGAGATAGAGGACTTAGAGGAGTATTGTGTGGGACCTGCCCTGATCTCTTCCTGCTCCAAAACATTCTTGGAGCACCAAGGGGCGTGACCTGACCTGGTTTCATCTCTTTTTGGAATAGCCACTCACCTGTTTATTGCATAGTGACACATATGTTGCTGCTGTACATTACAATATGTATTAAAGTAGGCCCATGTGTAGTATATATAGCCTATTTTTATCTGCTGTATTGTCCAAAGCCAATTTTGCTGTGGTAAATTGCTGTAACTCCAGAGAAATCGCAATATGGAAGCATATACCATCATATTATGGCAGATATTTTGCACTTAAACTTCACAGCTCACTTCACTAGAGAACTGATGATCAAGTGCCCCTATTCAAATAATTATGGACAGCAGTGTAGCAAACCGCTGTTGCCCTTTAGTAAATACATTTTCAGTACCAGCAGTAATGGTCAAGCAAAACATTGTGTATGATAGGGATCGGAGTCATTTGTGCGTTGGTATTGGGTATAATTATTTTTGTTTAAAAAGTGTGGATCAGTCCATGCTGCCGAGGTGATGTAATGAGCCTCAGCTCAGCTGAGTGGATGGGAAGTGGAACAGCACAGATCTCTCTAGAGTAAACCAAGCCCGCCCACCCCCACCCCCTTTCTGGCCAGGCTGACCTAATGAGCTGTTTAACCCCTTCTGTGACATCATAAACATCTGAATTGACTTTTTTTAAAAGGGGTGCTCTCACAGCCATGCATGCATAGTAAGCCTGAAAAAACTGGCCAATTTTTGATCGAATTTGTCACCAGAGGAAATTGCTTGTTTAGCTTAATATTGCGGTTAATCATGGCTGTTCTTTCCAAAAGCAAATTACTTATTCTAGGGCAGGACTCATAGCATATTTTACTTCAGTTTTTTTAATCATCCATTTTGCTTGCACAAGCTTAGAGGCACAAACTGCGTGTGCTGCTATGTGAGGCCATGGATACTGGAAAATAACGTACCTTCATGGAATCTCCACTGACTTTGCTGTCCATAATACTGGATTAAATGCAGTATGAGAGACAATAAACAAAGGGGAAGCCAACATATTAAAAAAAAATTGTGAGTATTCTAAAGCATTACATTTCCATTGTATTGCAAGAGATCAAAGTCATGCAGCCGACTGAATCAAGACGGCAGACAGCTGAACAATCTCTCTGATAACCGATGAGCATCAAATACGCATCCTCAGCCATGACGATGCCCCTTTAACTGAAAAATCTAGTGTTGATGATGTCACAATCAGGCGCTGGACCCTCGAGTGAGGTCCTTAATCCCAAAGTGCTCCAGGAAAATTGGCCCTGGCTTAACAATAAATTGCTTTGTATAAAAACCATGGGCTAAATCTACTACATCTAAAGGAAGCAAGGTTCTCCTTTACCCTATACAGTTCATCATGTTAGCACCTACAGAGCTGTCCTTTCACATATTGATAGTCCACATACATTTGCTAAAGCAGACAACATTTTAAAACATAATCAACGACCTTCTAAAGAAATACACAACATAAAGTAATAATGCCATATCTGTCCACTAAGTTTATATTTCACTTCCCACGCGTAGCACGGGCTCATGTTTCTAGTGTAATAATATAGTAATATAAGTCAATATAGTACTGGTATAGTAATCAAAGTCAGTGGAGTTCTATGACACATTCCCAAACACCCTACCCGTCAAAGAATTAATGTCATACTGGGCCTGGTATGATGTAATGTCCAGCTGAACAATGCCTAAATTACAGTAAGGATGATCTAAGGCAGAGATAGGACAGGAATGACTGCATTGGCGTGGTTTCCCTATCTTTCGACAGTGAGGTCAGGCTAGCATAGCCGCAGGGTACAGCTACGAATAATCTTTGTAGCTGCATTAGCAGCGACCTTGAGCACTGAAATGCACTGGGTTGTGGGCTGAGATAGATAGCGGCTTGCATTAATGCTAAGCAGAGCATGTGGAATATCGTGGGTTTCAATTATTCAGGTGAATTAGAGGTCTGTACAGTGAGGTTCATAAGAATTTGGACGGTGACACAGCAATAAAGGGATTTAATTCCCACACTCAAAAATTCACTCCATATTGATGTACTCTCATAAATCAAACCTGAAAGTCCACTCATTCATCTGTTTATATGCATTTACATTCACCAAGCATTAGGGACACCACTCTAATACTTAGCTCTCTGAACAGCCTTTGTGGCATTTCTTTGTCGGATGGATTCCACAAGATGAGGGAAACATTCCTTTGAAATTCTGGTCCATATAGACATGATTGCATCACATAATTCATGCAGATTTATCTACTGTACATTCACGCAGCCAATCTTTTGTTCCACCACATTCCAACGGTCCTCAATTTGATTCAGATATGGTGACTGTGGAGGCCAGTGAAGTACACTGAACGTATCGCCATATTCATGAAACTCATTTGAGATGAGTTTTGCTGTGACATTGTACATTATTATGCTGGAAGTTACCGGCTGTGGCATTCAGTAATAGATGGGTATTCAAGGGACCAAAGTCTGCCAAGAAATGACTCTCCACACCATTAACTAGAGCCAGCTTTAACTGCTGACACAAAGTCAGAGTCCACAGATTGACACTGTTATGCCGAACTCTGACTTTACTGTTTGCGTACCACAGCATGAACTGAGATTTATCAGACCAGGCTACATTTTCCCATCTTCTACTGTCCAGATTTGTTGAGCTTGGTTGGACCAACTACAGCCACAGTTTTCCGTTCTTGGCTCACAGGAATGGAACTTAATGCGGTCTTCTGCTGTTGCAGCCAATCCACCTCAAGGTTCAACATGCTGTTCATTCTGAGATGCTTTCCGGCTCATATGTAAAGCGTTGTTCTCAGAGTTACTGTAGCCTTTCTGTCAGCTCAAACTAGTCGGATCATTCTCCTCTGACCTCCCTCATCAACAAGTCATATCCGTCCGCAGGTCTGCCACTCACTTGATATTTTTGTTTTCCAAACAATTTTGTGCAAACTCCAGGGTACTGCTCTGCATGAAAATCCCAGGAGATCAGAACCTTCAGATATGCTCAAACCATTCCCGTCTAACAACAACAACAACAATGTCACAGTCACAGAGATCACATTTTTCCATGATTCTGATGCTTGATATGAACATCACCTGAGGCCCCTACCCAGCACCAGCATAATGTTGTAACGTTTCGTCCGGAGTGCAGAGTGCTGTTGCATAGAGGACAGGAAGTGCAGGACTGGACTCAAGTAATGAGGTGGATTTGGTTGGTTTATTATGCCCAACAGTAATGCAGCGGGCACAGACTTTGCAGACAAAACAAAAGGAACAGAGGTTCCGAACAAGATGTTTACAATAGGTAATACTAGAACCGGAAAGCACTGCCGTTCAATGTATTACACAAAACAAAAAGGAAACAATGTTCTTTAAAAAAGAAATAAAAATGCTGCATTTTATTATAACAGCACATGGCTTAGAGTTTAGAGCTTAGTACGCGGAATACAGAGAAAAGCCTATACAGACTACTATGTCAAACAGGCATGAGGTTACACAGACTTAACAAAGAGGCTAAGATAAGCTCAGCCTTAAATATGCTCTGCTACTACTCAGAGGCAACAGGGAACAGGTGCAAATGATAAATGAATAATGACAGAAGTGCATTCTGGGATTTAGTAGACTGGTGAACTGGACCGCTGGAGGCGCGGCCTTACAAATGTTATGCATTGCACAGCTATAATACTGACGGATTGGATAATTGCATGAACAACCAGGTGTATGGTTGTTTCGAATAAAGTCAACAGTGAGTTTAGTGTGGACCATGTAGGAGTTACAGCCCTTTAAAGATGTGTTACTGTCCAAATACTTATGGGCATTACTTTATTTTCACAGGATATCACGGCGCAAGAAAAATAATCTCTTTCATATGATCGGGCCCCAGGAAGTCAGCAGAGTCAGGGTTAGTTCTTTTTATGGTTGCAGAGTGAACTTCAGGTCACAAAACCACTTGCATATGAATTAAATCTAGAGCAGTTTGTCAGTAATGCTGATTCAAGACCAGGTTGTTTTTCCTCTGATCCCATCTCAAAATATGTACAGTACGTACGTGATGGAATTTGCATTTTTATAGCAACTGGAAAAAATACTGGAGGATAAGTAATCAGTAACTGAGCTGTTGTACATACAAAAACTGTTCAAAGGGGTATGATAACACTGGAAGGCATTGCTTTTATATCAAAAAGTAGAGTGCATCTTCTGTAAATATTAACAGATATAAATGATGAAAATAGTAAATTAAAAAAATAATAATTGAAATAAGTTAGCCTGGTTCAATGAGGGGGGTTGTAACAGATACAGTTACAGCCCCCCCACCCCTTATAAATGGGATACTGAGATACTGTCAATGTTAAGGGGTATGTTAAGTCCTGTCATGATAAAATGTGATGCTCCGTGCTCTTTGGACTTAAATTCTTCTCAAGTGACGTCACATCACTGTTGCTTCTAATGCCATGTGACCTGTGTACCCAGAGATGTAAAATCCAGGGGTCAGAAAGTAAAAGTCCTGCCACATTTTTCTCCCTCCCACAGAATGAGCTGATCATTCATATTGGCTCTCCTTTCAGAAGTAAATCCAGGTGGTTGGAATAAAGTTCTGGGGAGGATTTTTACTTTCTGAACCCGGACTTTACACCTGTGTGTGTACCTTTATGCATCAGACATTTCAAGAGTTTCATTCCAAAATGAGATATCCATCTTTTAAAAACTGACTCTTCATGAAACAGTTTATCACATACAATCAAATGTATTCTCTGAACAATTGGAAAGATACTAGCTGTCCTCAGACCTTAATTTGCTACAAAATGGTATTTTTGAAAAGTGCGTCTTCTTTATTTTGGAGATATACAGTAATGAACCTCGGGCAAAATTTTGGTCCCACAAAATCTAATTTTGACCAACACTCTTGATTTGGATCAATAGGTAATTGGATCGGTCGTGTGGTCAAGACTTGTGGCTGGGGTGCGTGGATTGTAAAATGTATTCTATCCAAATCCTAGCCACCTATAACAAGCAAGGCTCAAACTGGGTTCAGTCACCTTCCATCATGAAATTTGCAGAAGCAACCTTTTGTCCTGAGAGAGCATGGCCATCAGTGAGCATGCTCTTCTCCTAGTACTCTGAATCACTCGCACACTCCACTGTCGAAGTGCAGACATGGCTGATTATAAGCCATTAGCTCTCCCACAGACCAGAGAATCTGCACAGTCAGAGTTGGTCTCGGTAGATCAGCAGACGAGGGGAGGGGGTTGTAACAGAGAACGGGTTGTCTTAGTTCTATAAAATTCCATGTCAGACTTCTAGAACTCTAATACTTTAACTACATCATATTTTTTATGCTCTTTTGAATTCTAACTTGTAAAGTGAGCACATTCCACTTTCGCAAAAATTGGAAAATATGATTGCATAATAATAATGCTCAGTGCACTTGATTTACGTCTTAGTGGCAATGATGAGACATAAAACAGTTTGCAGAAGTTTGGCTTCTGGTCATGTGACCTTTAAAGGCAGCCTCCAGCCCTGTTTCCAGGAGCTTTGCCTCCAGTGTGAGAGCAGGACAGCTCACAGGGCCCTCAGTTTTAGCCAGAGGTTTGGGCACATTGTGTTATAGCACTCTGTTTTAGAGTCAGATAAATGGTTTCATTTCTGTACATAGGCTAACCTCAGATGGTGCAAGGTATGAAATGAAAAAAAGAATTCATAAAATAGAGTCCAATTTTCAGAATTACAAAATAAACAAATTATTTCCATCTTGAATTCAGGGAATCAAAATCAAGCTGGTTTGGGTTTTCCTGGACTAAAAGAGAAAGAAGAAGCAAACTGCTGCAAGCATATGTTCCGTATCTGTGATGGTGCGTTCAGGAACCACAAGCGAGAGAAGGAAATCCAAAAATCGTATGCCTTTATTGATTGCCGGGTCAGGACCAGAAGACACAAATTGCCAAGCCACAAAACGAAATCCAAAAAAAAGGCGCCTAGACAGGCAGGGGTCTGAACCAGAAAAACAGAGGTGCGACGGTACATAGACAGTAGGCAAAAAATCGTAGTCGAAATACAAAGCAGTAAGTCATACACAGGGCATCCAAACACAATAGACGTGGTCGTACAGAAATTGGTCAAAAATCCAGAAAGACAAAAACAAGACAGAAGGGCTATGGCAAAAAATCAAGGTCGGACGAAACAGTCGAAGAGAAACAATAATCAATTGGCGAGACTCTGCACAAAGGAATATTGATCAACAGTGAGGACTCTAAATAGACAGAAGGGAAGTCACATGCTATGTAGGGAACAGGTGAATTGGATGAGAACTAATTACAAAGGAAGGTACACATGGGGAAGTCCTAAACCACAACAATTGGCAAAAGCCAAGACACGGACGGGATTCACGCAGACATCCTATGACAGATAAACAGCTCCGGGCAAGGAGTTCCAAGTGTACAGACAATGAGTGCAGGAAAGCAATTTAGCACGTGTGAGAGATCTCGCAGAAACGTAGGAAGAGACAGGGAAAGCCAAGCAAGGGGCGGAGACTAGAACAGGGCGATTGCTGAGATTGAATTAGTAACAATTAGTAGAGGTGCAGTTTTACAAGTTAACCAAAGTGCTCGTTAGTGAGTTAGTAATATATACATGGATTAGTTGGGTTAGTAGACTATGATACAAAATATAAATGTTAGTCTTGCTAGTAATCTAGAAAAGCAAGGGGAAGGAAGTAAACGAGAATTGAAGTAATAATATGAAACACCAGAAACCATTGAAATCACCCGAAGCAGGTAAGCACACAGACTGGGAAGATGGACTGAACCAACTAGATCACAAGACAGGGGAGACAAGTGCAATGAAACTTAAAATGGCATGAACTGAAAACCGAAGAATACAAAAACCAAAAAGAATAAAGAAAAGACATGACCATGAACATAAAGCATGAACTCAAAACACAGAACCATGACAGTATCATTGCTGTTGTTGAAAGAAATTACACAAGTAAGCTCAGGAATTATTATTCAGTTATTATTTTGATGTATTTAGCATTTAGATAATTCTATTGTACAAAAATGAAAGGCATATATTTATTTTTGTAATATCTGATAGCTGTAAAATGCGAGTGTTTCCACATATTTGACTGGTACTGCATGTCCATTCCTTCCCCCACCCGCCCTCAGTCGCATACAGACATCTCGTCCTCATCCATTAATTATATAACATTATGCCTACTCATCCATTACACGCCATCATACAGAAATATATGACAGGGACAGGGATAATTACCATTGGAGCTTCCAGAATGACCGTGTAGAAACTGCTAAGAGAAAGGGATGGAGGGAGGGATAGTGAGAGAATGAGAGAGAGACAGAGATAGAGGGAGAGAATGGAAAGGTATGGTTTGTTATATACTGTAGGGCCTTGGCAAAAAAGGTTGATTTCCGATCCTGCCAATAAACCACTTGAATTTGGAGACAGGCAGTGTCCATTTTTATGGAATAATCTGTCTAAATATCAATAATGTCAATACTTCTGTGTGCTGCTATACTACTGAATGAGAGTATGATTCTGCATGTTAGTCATAAGAATATCATTGGCTGACAAGGACGGCTGCTGGAAACATTCAGAGATTCATTCTGATTGATGATAGAGCAGCAACAATGCAGCAGCAGAAGTGTGAAGCAGTGCTTGTTAAAGCGTGTGTGCATGTGTGTGCACACACGTGAGTCAGAGAGTGTGTGCTTGTGTGCATCGACCATCTGAATTAATTCCCATATCTCTGAATCTGGCATGATTTTCAGTGAAGTCTGCACCCAGCCTGGATGTGCTGCATTGACTCTCTCACATTTTGCCATCTCCAATTTCACAACATAAAATGAACAGAAACATGATCTCTATGGTGCACTTTTGCTGCAAATACAATATTTCCTTAATGCAGGCAGTGCAGTCAGGGAATGGTGCAGTTTAGCACATACTTAAATTCTATAGCAAAAGTTTTGCAGCAGATACACAATTTTATGGTACAATTTTGCAAAAGAAACATGAATTCTATGATACACTTTTGCAGCCGATACATTATTTCCTTGGTGCAATCAGTGCAGCCAGAGAATGGTGCAGTTTTGCAGCAGCTACAGAATTTCTATGGTCATGTTTTGCAGCAGAAGCAGCATTTCTTTGGTACAGTAATAAAATAAGTGTCAGACACATTATTTCTATGGTGACGTTTTGTGGCAAAATATAATTTCTATGGTATGGTTCTGCAGCAATACAATATTCCATAGTAAAGTTTTGCTTGAATAATACACTGACACAGCAATCAGACTGTGCAGATTGCTGCAAGACACACGTAGCAATAGCTGCAGGCACTGACTTGACTGAAGCTTTCTCTCACTGTCAGCATTGACAGATGCAGATGAAAGACTGCTGGAGAAGGTCTTACAGAGCACTAACTTGGTTAAATCCTCTGTTGTGCACTAACCAGGGTGTGTCTGAGAGCAATTTACCACTACAATGGCAGCAGCTAAATATGTGTATACCCATTGTTAAAACGGCCACTCTGACAATTGTTCCCATTGTAGCCAGTCTTTTTTACCGTACCATTTTCCCACAGGAGAAGATTATTGGTTTTCGAAATAAAATGAAACCCTACCCTGCTCATCCATACTTGACCATACAAAGGGTCTCACCTGTAAAGCAGGTAATATGACAGAATGTTCCGGACAGAGACTCCTAATGCTCCAGGATTTCTCAGTGTTTTACACACTTGTATTCTTCACTAATGGTAACCCTAAAAAAAAAAAAGACAGGCGTAAAAAGCCACAATACTGCTTAGTGTACATAAGCCATAATGAAAAATAGCTAAATAATAAAACATACAGATTATGAAGTTAGGAAAACGCCTCATATTAGGTTTTGTAAGCCCTCACTACATTCCACTGCTTGGAGGGACAGAGACTTTTTCATGAGCAGCTGTGCATGGACAAACCTGTGTAAGGGTGTACCAATGTGTGTTCACGTATGAACAGAAAAACAATTGAGAAAATCTGCAGAACAGTAACACTGTCCAAATAATTACAGACTGCACTGTGAGAAGCCAACATCTTATGCGCAGCTATAGCAAGTGCACAAACTAGCAGCATGAATCGCATAGTGACAGTCACCAAATAACAACACGGGACCTCCTTGCATGAGTCTGCAAATTATGCCCCACAGGACTATAATGGTTGCATCTGGCTTTGACGCATCAAGACTTAACTTGTGCCCTAAGTGCTGCCATTCTATGTTTGATAGTAATATTTTAAAAAAGCATAAAAGTGCCGATGTCAGTACTTAACCCTTTTGCGAGCACCAGCCCGAGGGCGGGCCACCAGGCATAATTGTATTCACAAACACGATAGCGAAAATAGTATTTAAAATTGTGTCATAACAACCCTCACTCTGACTATGCAGTCCCATAGGTTCCACTGTAGAGCATTGTTCAGATTTCTCAAAAAATGTTGAAATCAAAATGATTACCTTGGTAACGGTTCAGAGACAAAAACTTGTCATAGTTTTTCATCTGCAAAACAAGCAAGCTTGGACAAATATCACCAAATCGATTTTGCCATAGAGATAGTAGCTGTGCGTCTTCGTGAATTTCACCATAATTCGCACTTCTACACATGATGCAGTGCTGTAGATTGTACAGGAGCCCTATAGGAACAAAATAAGTGCACCCACTGGCTATTATGTGCTGATCAGATGGAAGTGTTTTAGCCTATCAGCCCTCAGTGGAAACTGGAACTGGAAAATCAAATTCTTTTAGTTTACACAGACAGCCAGTGGTCTGAAATGTCCAAAAGACGGATGCAAATGGCAGTCTAAGGATTAATTTTTATGTGGGAGAATAGTTTCAATGCTTTCTGACAAGGGGGGATTTGGTCAAGAAAGCAAAGGAAATTTGGAAGTGACTTAAGCATATACAATCACACACCAGAGCAGGGATTGGAACCTGAAATAAGGAAGTTCTCGAACTACTGGAAAAGTGTACGTATCGGCGCCGTAGGGGGGGGGGGTAACCATGGACGATTCTAGGGCTCCAGCATTCACAGGGGCCCCACAGAGGATACTGTTATTATTAAAAACATTTATAAATAAAATATATGGACACTTTAATTTTATATTTTTATTTCTGTAATAAGTTGATCAATTTAAAATCAACTTGTTGTTTGTTTCTCAATTTTCAACTTTTTAAGAATAATATTAGCACACGCCCCCCTTACTATTCATCATTTTGTACGGCCCAAGTTATGCCACTACCTGAACTGGTGCGTGCAAAAATTTTTTCTGCAGGTCGGTTGGTACTATTAGATACATCAGCCAATCACAGATCAGCTGTGGTACCATTGTACGTGCCATCAGCCAATCACAGCTCGGCTGTACTCATGCATCGATGAGAATGGCAACGCATTCGACCTCGTCACTGTCAGTACAGTTGTGCACGCAAATTTGTAAATGCTCGTCTGACAATGATGATGTAAATGCTCGAAAATTACAAGTACACTAGCTGGTCTGCTGCAGAAGTCCAATAGTCTACTTATTAGGTCTTGGCTTCGGTGACTAATACTGTAGATCAGAGAGCAAATTTTGTGATATCAGACTGTGTTTTCATTACCAGTTTTTTTATTTCGCTATTTAGATTTTGTGCGTGTCTAAGGGTAATGGAAACACGCCTAGAAAGTGAGGACGATGTCCGACGTTATTAGCCCCCAAAACACAATCTGCTCCGTGACCGTAGACTATTCGTGACATTAACTTCTATTTTGAGTCTTGTTGATACCAGCTATGGATGCATGCATCCAGTGGCAAATGGTTTTATTTACCTAGCTCGTTTCGACATCAATCGCTAACCTTCTATCCTGATTGATTAGATTGGATGCGCACTTCCACTCTGATCCGAAGTTCCGCATGTGCATGATTATTCACGCTGTATGTATGAAATCGGTGACTGGTTGGTCCGAGTGCAAGATGATTTATTTTCATTGGAGTATGATAAAATTGAGAAAAGCTGCAGTTATTATAGATTTATAGTATGTTTTCTTTTGGGTTCCGATAATTGGCCAGCAGTCAGTAGAATAGTATTTTGTCGATTGCAGCAAATGTTCAAAACTGAACAAACGTTCAAAAACTAACTGGTAACGCTTTCCCAATGAACTCCAGTGACGACCATATGCTTATAAGCGTAATGCCTCCAATAGGAGCCTGTGTCACAAACAGTCTACGGTCACGAAGCAAACTGTGTTTTTTGGGGGTAATAACGCTGTACATCGTCCTCACTCTCTATGTGTGTTTCCATTTCCCTTAGAAACGCTCAAAATCTAAATAGTGAAATAATAATAAAAAAAAAAAAAAACTGGTAAATAATGACTGGTAAATAAAAAGCTGACAGTCTGATATCACATAATTTGCTCTCTGATTTGCTGCATTAGTCACTGCAGCCAAGGCCTAATAAATAGACTATTGGACTTCTGCAGCAGACCAGCAAGTTTACTTGTAATTTCGCATATTGTGGAGCATTTACAAATTTCAAATCAATTTCCAGTCATGGGGCCCAAAATTGCTAGTGGTGCCCCTAATTGTACGCGACCGTGGCTAGTAACGCAGGAAAATTCGGACACTCAAAAATTGTTTGTTAGAACACGCATGAACATAATCAAGAAAACATCCGTAAAATATTCATTTTTGGTCACAGAATCATAACATATGAAGCTGCAGTTGTTTAGGCATTTGGCTGTGGATGTATTATTTTTCAAGGCTGATGAGGCTTGGTCACAGTGCTACGGGGGCAGAAGAAAGCATAAAATCTTTTTCTGTCGGACAAAAACTTATATTTCCAGTTTTGTAACTCAACTTGAGTTACATTCCCTGCAATTTTGATTATTTGAGATCAATCTACCAAGTGTCACCTTTCAAACAAGACCATGATTATACCTGTAGTCAAGGAGGTCCAAAGCAGTAAATATTTTAGTTTGGGAGGAAATTTGCTCAAAAAACAACTGCAATTTAAAGGGTTAATTAATCAGATAGTTTATATTGACTTTGAGAGAACAGCAGTTCTAAAATAATCTGACAAAGTGGTCAGCTTGTCATATATGCTTACTCACGCTTTTGTGTTAATAACACTGTGCAAACTCCTGGAGGCATCATAGCTACCAGTCAGACCAGAGTTCAGAGGTTGGGGTTCATGACAGATCATACTTCAGAGGTCAGGATACCTAACACTCTCTCCCCACAAGGCCTGCTGTCTAACTGAATCCTCTTTCACTCAGACATGAAAGATACTATTTTACTGACAGAACTTTTCCCAGAGGTGGGAATATTTAGCCCTGTTTAGTGTTGTTATTGCGGAAAGGGTCACAGTAGGAGATTTTTGTGTGATCCCAGGAAGCTGCATTCCTGGTCTCTCACGCAGAACAAGACATTCAACAGGGCAGATAAAGTGCTTTGATATATCAGGTAAAATCTCATCCTAACTTCAAAGCTCTGGCTGAATTCTTTTGTATAATCAGCCATATTACAGGGGCAGAATGCCCAAAACAAATGAGTACTGCTTTCGGTGTGTCGTGTTGTGTTTGCCAAAACAGGTGGAGAGCTCCAAAAACCAAGCTCATTTATCAAAATTTGATGTACTAATCCAAATGTGTCAGAGCAGTTTACGTTCAAAACCCAAAAACAAGTCACCATTTGACAGGAATTATAAATGCCAAGCACACTATAGTGAAAAATGAAAACCATTGCAATGTAATACGAGGCAGCGATTTCCACTTTTCTTTCTTATTTTGTTTTTGTTTGCCAGCTAATTGAATATGATTGTGCATAATCAGACAATTTTGTGATGTAGAATTGTTGTATTGCAATAATTTGAATGAGTTTTTCCCATGGTAATCTATTAGGTAGCTAATCAGTATTTGTAACTATGGCAGATCAATGTTCCCTATCAATCTGACCCATTTCTATTTATTAGTAAACACCCTGCCCCTCACTCCTCAACACCTCTGATAACTTTTTCTATCTCATTCCTATTTCCTTTACTCATTTTCCTCATTCCTGAAGGGCCAATCACAGCAGGCATATTCCATTTTATCTAGTGCGCCCACCCCTGGGTCTCTCAGCAGTCAGTCAATAATGGAACTGCCGGACGACAGTCTAGAAAATCGACTTCATCTATTTTCCATCCAAATCACATACTTGACCCCCCACCAGTCCAGTGTTCAAGCCGGCCTCGCAATGAATCTGCTCTCTGGGCTGTGACAGATACAATCAATCTGAGGAAGACGTTGTTTGACATTAAAACATCAGTCTCCCCTGTTATAATTAAAGTATCTCTTTTCTGAGCTCAAGACTGCTCCAGCTCTCCTGATTTTGGAGATTTTGGACTCGTCGTATAGTGACGCTACCTGACTTAGCGTCGATATACGAAGAAAAAGGAAGCTTTTAGCGTCCATATTTGATGCAAGTTGAAAACTAGCCCTACCCCGTAACCCCTAACCCTTAACCCAAACCCTAACCCTACCCCGTAACCCCTAACCCTTAACCCTAACCCTAACCCTAATCCGTAACCCCCGACCCATAACCCAAACCCTAAGACTAAATATCAAAAAAAGGACTCCAAAAGCCTCCTTTTTCGTCATACGTTGAATATCGACGCATGGTCTGGTATTATCATTACATGGCTAGTTGGGATGTAATGTGTTGAATTTCGGGCTTGTCAAAGTGAAACGATTTGGGTAAAGTGTTCTGCTATGCAGCCATGGCATATGCCTCATTCTCCTCCTCTATTTTGATCCTTCTTGACTTTTCTACGACATTGGACACTGACAACCACAGACTCTGGATCTCCACTCTAGCTGAGACAGCGACTTCTGGGACTGCCCTCTCTAGTTTGCTTCTTACTTAACTGATAGGTCTCCCAAAGTCCCTGAATAAGATCAGTCACCATATCTCAGCCTCTTGCAACAGGAGTCCCCCAGGGATCTGTACTAGGGCCCAACTGTTTTCTATTTATGCCAAGTCATTTTGCTCTGTTACCAAATCCCATGGCTTATCCTATCACTGTTATGCAGATGAAATTCAACTTCTCCTCTCATTCCCACACTCCAACACATAGTTACATGAAAGAATATCCACCTACCTGGCAGACGTCTCAATGTGGACGGCAAGGCATAATCCACAGCTCAACTTAGATAAGACTGAGTTGCTCTTCTGTCCCCACTGACCTTCCCCTCTTAATGAGCAAGCCATAACTGTTGATGGCAGTACAATGGCTGCTGTACCTGGGGGTGGTCTTGGACAACAAAATAGACTTCAAGGAGCACATTGCAGCAACAATACGGTCCTGTAGATTCCTCCAGTTCAAGAACAGAAGGATTTGCCCATCACCATTCACACAGCACAGCTGAAATCGCAATGGTGATCTCCCACTTAGACTACTTTATCTCTTTGTTTATGGGTGTACTTGCCCGTCATCCACCCTCAACAGCTCATTCATATTGCAGCTGCCCAAAAAATCTTCAACCTTCCAAAATTAATTGTTTTGAAGAGGGATTAAACAAGAATGAAAGTTGTTAAAACAAGCAACATTTGGTCATAGTTTTGAAAAAAAAAAGGTGATCAAAAAATTTAGAAACTGGCTTCATGGCATAAGTTTTATTGTGTAATCAATTGAGAGAAACTGTAATTGAGACATAATCTGGAAACAAAACCTAAGTCATTTGGCTTTCAGTTTTACAATGAGGAAAGAAAACTGGAGTCAATCAAATACTAACATAATATGATACTAAGTGCAAGAGTTTTGATGGGACTTTTGAGGATGTGATCATATGCACAAGGCAGTAACACAACTGCAACGTGCAACAGGTCTAATACCTGCAGACCAAGTAAATTTGTGAGTTAATAAGGTATCTCAACATCCTCTAATCTTTCCCACTTCCTCAGAGTGCAAAAATATGAACAAACACACAAATGCTCTTGCACACACACACACACGCACACAGGCATGCACACACATGCATGCACATAAACCCACACAAGACATAAAACATGCGAACATGCACGCACATGCTCACACACACAAACACACTCATACCTATATGCTCAAATACTCATACTTTTTCAATGGATGTTTCATAAAACTGTGCCTTCGTCATTCAAAAAATAGAACTTCAGATGAGATCAGCTGAGATGCTAGATTACCCACAATGCATTGTGCATTCCCTAGGTGTTCAGAGTTGGTACAGCAGAGGTGATGGGGAGGTGGCAGGAGATCAGGGGCCGTATGCATAACGCCAGAATAAGTGACTTATCCGGAGGATAGAGACTATCCCCTGGATAGCGAGGTTAAAGTGGTTTGCATGTAGAGGGGATAGCACTATCCGCAGTCCTTATCTGGGGATAAAGTTATACCCAGTTTCAACTGGGGATAGCGGCTTTATTCCACGGATTCCGCTGGTCTCGCTGTCTGTTTAGTACAGCTGCTTTCCGAGACTTCCACTTATCTTTCAATTCTGAAATAGTGCGTTCTGTGCAGCCGCACGAATTCACCTTTGCGGCAATTTGGGTCCAAATTTCAGTCTTAATTACGTTCATTACAGCACAAGTATTAGCTGTAAACAGCACTGTACTTTCCACCGAGATTTCCTCCAAAAGGACACGTATTTCGGTGTTAGGAAAGTTACTTTCCGCTGCTGTTTTGGGTGGGAAACAACTGACGCCTGCTACATTGTAGAAAATAGCTATTTGTTGTACAACTAAAAAACGAGAAATGCGTTGTTATGTGTGTCACGAGGAATCCCGTACAGACAGAATGCGCAGAATGCTATAAAACACAGGGAGTCCCCCTTTCTAAAAATAGCGCTTGCGTGTAAACCTGGGATAGCTATTCCCTACCCTATCCTTGACTCATGCATACGGAGAGCATGCAGCAATTATCCCTCAGATAGTTATCCGGACGATAGGCGTTATCTGGGGGTAAAGTTATCCCTCCTCCATGCATAAAGCCCCAGAAGGGTCTCTCCGAGATAAACAGCTCTGTGACTGAAACAGCAGTACCTAAGGACAGGAATATAACAAAGTCAGGGAGCACAGCATACAGCACAGTGTTATCCCGCATACACATTCAAGCACACACACTCACCGACAAATTATGGTTAAGCACGCACACGTACACACACACACACACACACACACACACACACACACATACTGTACATATGCATGAGTATACGTAAATAGTGACACAAGCAGTTTCACACATACAGACACATGCCCATGCATGCACTTTCCTATGGTTCACTCAGGCCACACATTCACCACAGCACATTTTCAGAAAAACCAATACACACATTTTGAACACATTCACACACACACACAAACACACACACACAGCCAGCCCACTGCTGTGCTCATCACCCAATGATACTCCTGCTAAATCACTGGAGGTTAATACAGACATTTCACCACTATTTCTCTTTGCACAGAATTATTTATAAAACAAGGCCTTTAGCTGGGAGCTACAGATATCTCAGTGTCATCTAGACTGGCCGTGAGCGGTATCTGTCGGAAGAACAGCACCCCCCGAGCGTGTCCCAGAACCCAGCTCTTTGTTATCTCGATGAAGCAATATGAGCAAGGTGACCTGTAAATCCCTTAAGCCTTTTTTTTTTTTTTACAATCCAGCTCCAAAACCATAGCAAAAAGGGAGATGCACACATGCATTTAAAAAGAAAAATACAGTTTATTATGGCAAATCAAATGTAACGACAAGACAACGCAAATACCAGGTGTGAAAGTCAGCTTCATCCGTAGTATAAGTGAGTGAATAGATGTTTGTAAAGACTAGTGAAGCAATGTTGTTCAATACAGACTGAAAAACCACCGACAGCATAAGTCAAAATGGAGAAAGCGCTCTAATATGGGAAACAGGCACATTTTTTTCCGCGCAGTAAACGGGACACAGGCGCTCTCCATCGTGCCAATGACCCCTGGCTCCGCCCACCAGGCTCCAGCGAAAGAGCCGCAGGCGCAGGTAGAGAAGGGGGGCCGTAACACCTTTGAGGAGCAGATTTTTTTGGATCGTTGCTTATGCTTCATTCCCATTGTCGTGCGCTCCGTTATGAACGCCACGATTGGCCATTCGTAGCTGATCGTGGAACTTCCCTGAAGCTCCTTTCACACTGGACGCGAAACAAATTTTTCGCACCACAGATTACATTCAAAGTCAATGCAAAGACGCGACATCGCGTCCAGTGTGAAAGCGGCTTAAAATTTCAGGTTCGGATACGAGGTGATGCGATGATCACAACTGACAATTAATCATGTTGATCGTAGGAAATTTTTGAACCGTCCAAAACTTTTCTACACTCAACACGATAGCCACGACTGACCTCAAGATCTGATACGATCACCACAATTACTCCACGATTAAGACCAGGATATCAATCGTGCCACGAATCGTGATAGTGGGAATCTAACGTTATTGACAGCGGTGTTATAGAACATTATTGTGTTCAACAGCCAGCAGCTATTGAGATATCTATTCTAGCCTGTCCTGTTTAGAACAGTCTAGTCATGTAGCTTAAAGGGTCAATACAGAACAAAAGAAAATAAAAACACTGCAGTCCCACACACAGTGAGCGCCTCAAATTGTCGTTCTTTCAAATAGCCCCAGGCTTTCCTTCAAATCCATATCATTTGCATTCATTCATATTCTATTTCCAGAAGGAATTTTCCTGTGTCTTGAACAGCAGCTGTGAGTTTATCTCATTATTGTCTTTCTTTTTTCAGAGACCTGTTTGGGAGGCCAGTCTTATAAATGTCTTAAGCCTTGTAAGAGCTTGACGGCCTGCTGTAACAGGGCGGATGGGATGCCAGTGCAGTTAAAGGGATAGTTCACTTTTTTTGAAGTGGGGTTGTATGAGCTACAAATGGCCACTATGTACATTAGATGCAGTAGAAAGCTCTCTGATCTCCCGCAAGTAGCCGCACCAGCGCATAGTGCTGGGCGGAGATTTAGGTGATACACTGTTGTGAACGGTCCCAAAGTAACAGCGTATTTTCGCGGCCTAAAAGAGGTCCTACCTGAAAATAATACACCACTTTAATTGTACGCTAAAGTACAAAAATTTACAGCACTTCAGCTGCTCGGAAAAAAACACAGTTGCTCTTGAACTAACCAACTGACGTATTCCTCCGCGCGGGCACATCAGAGTAAACTGCTCGCTGTAGTGATCAGCTGTTGGGGTCACAGTAAAGCTGCTTTCACACTGGACGCGAAACAAATTTTTCGCGCTACAGATTACATTCAAAGTCAATGCAAAGATGCGAATACACGCGTCTTTGCACTGACTTTGAATGTAATCTGTCGTGCGAAAAATTTGTTTCGCGTCCAGTGTGAAAGCAGCTTAACTGCAGTTGCGAAGTCGGACGGTCATTAAACTTGTGCAAACATTTCGAAAATGGTCCGTGTGTGTTGCTTTCCTGGATGTGAAAGCAAAGCTGTATCCTGGTGCACTTACAGCTTTCACCGCATTCCTTTACTGGATATTGGACTTCGGCAGCTGTGGCTAGTTGCGCTCACCATGGATATTGATACGCAACCCGTATCCCTAAAAGAGCTCCATGTTTGCAGTATTCATTTTTCCAAAGAGGATTTCGTGAGGCCACATTCAGGGAAATCTCAACGGTGCACGCTGAAGAGCACTGCTGCACCCATGCATCAGGTAAGAGAGTGAAAGACCTGGGAAAAAGTCTAATGTAACATTGCAGCACAAATTGATATCACACATGGCCTACACAGCCACATACTGTGTATCTGCTGTGCTGGTTATAATAGGGATTTTTTTTTAATTTGAGATGTAATTCTATGCCATTGGAATGCTGTCTCTGCCACAAACTGCTAAGTGTCTGATCCAAACAGCTGATTGCTACAGTGCGCAGTTTACTCTGATGGAATACGTCAGTTGGTTAGTTCAAGAGCAACTGAGTTTTTTCCGAGCAGCTGAAGCGCTGTAAATTTTTTTTAATATAGCGTACAATTAAAGTGGCGTATTATTTTCAGGTAGGACCTCTTTTAGGCCGCGAAAATAGGCTGTTACTTTGGGACCGTTCACAACAGTGTATCACCTAAATCTCCACCCAGCACTATGCGCTGGCGGGGCTACCTGGGGGAGGTCAGAGAGCTGTCCAACTGCATCTAATGTACATAGTGGCCATTTGTAGCTCATACAACCCCACTTCAAAAAAAGTGAACTATCCCTTTAAGAACATGTGTAAGAACGTTTGTCTTCACGGAGACAGTGTACATGTCAGTCAATCCTCATCTTGTTGACTCTTCCCCAAATCCTGCATCATGGACAGTGGGGTGAGTTTGGGGGGCAAACCATCCGGAAAAACTGACACGCAAACCCGCACAAATACAAACACACAAAATAAATGCATACACATGCACACATACATGCACTAACATGCACACAAGCCCACGTACATATGCTGACGCACACACGCATGCAGACACAAACACATTCATGTACACATATATAAGCTGACGCACACAAACACTTGTACGTACACATATATAAGCTGACACAAACATGACAAACACACACAAAGACACATACACTGTCACATAAACACATGCACATACATACACTGACGAACGTTACACACAAACACATGCTCACACAAGCTTACACACACTTGTAGAGAGTAACAGGGAGAGAGAGGAAAAGAGGGAGAGAGGAACAGAGAGATGGTTTGTATTTGTGCTTCATGATATTTGCTCTTTGTGTTTTCTGGATGACAAATGAAGTGAAACAGCCCATATGATGCACCTCAGTCTCATAATCATTCACTGCTTCTTTTGCACTTTACCACTTCCTGTTTCACACTCACACACACGCACACACGCACAAACACCTCTCACATGCGCAAATGCATGCCTCTATCTGTGTCTCTCAAACACACACCTTCTCTCTCACAAACACACGCTCCGTTGCGCACAAACCTACACACACCTCTCTCTCACACACACACATGCACACCTCACTTCCACACACACACACACACACACACACACTCACACCCGCACACACCCCTCTCTCATGCACACACATGCGTGTGCAAACACAGAAACAGCTTTCATACAAACCCACACACTGCTCTATTTCTCATGCACACATACAGTCTATGTCATATACACAGATACACATACTCACACACACCCATGCCATACACAAACACACACACGCACACACACACAAACACAGTCAGTGAGCTATGTCAGTGGGTGGGAGTAGAGTGTGCGAACAGTAACACGAGGTGATGCTTATGGTCCCTGTATTTCAGAGGAACAAAACAACACTAAATACAAACCAGCACAAAACAATGCAAAACACAGCTTTTCCGGTGTACAGCTTAAGCCCAGAGGGGCAGAAGGTCAGAACGCCGCAGAGAAAATCCATACCGCTAAGTGCATCACACAGGTAATGACGCTCTACCAATCCCGCCAATGACCGTTTGACACCATGAGTCATCAGCCATTAAGCTACCAGGCAGGCAGGCAGGCAGCAGTAGATTCGCTGAGGTCTGGCTCACTCAGCACAGAGAGAAGAGGCAGGTCTGGTGTGAACAGCCTGCAGCAGAGCTGATGGGCTGCATGAAAGAGGCACTTAAACAAGACATTGCCTTGTCTAACAAAAAAAAAAATCCAATAAACCAACAGTGACATCGTTATCAAAGGAAATAGGGTCACGTCAAAGTTTGCTGTCCCAGTCGATTATGTCCAAACGAAGCTCCACAGCACCCGCTGTTTTTAAAGCCCGCTCAACAAATCAGGGCAGATTTTAGAGCTCCCCAGCTGTACAATACCTGACTCACTGTGTAGCACATAAACACTTAGCCTTTAATGCCGTAAAATGGCTGCAATTCCAGCAAGATTTGCATAATGTGAACGTAAACATATGCAAATTAAACTTTAAAATTCTCTTATGTCATATGCATTGTTTTTAAAACCAATGTCCAGCAATGATGACATTTTGTCACTGTCCACATATTTACTGTACATTCTCTGTGTATCTTATTAATTTTAACAGTATAACAATGAATCAATTGATAAGATTATAATTATAGAAAATACACAACATGGATATGATGGAATTCACATATAGGGTTTAGTCGATGACTAAAGTTTCAGGACAACCACTAACTTAAACAGCTTTAAGACGGTGGTGCAATGCTATTAGGCACATACGTAAATAGATGGTAGAAAAAATGAATAGAAAAGAGGACATTGGACATTTGCATATAACAGCATGTACTGTATACAAAAAGATTAAAAAAAAAAAAAGAAAAAACTGTGCCCCCATTGACTTCTGCTCTACATGCAGATATCTAAAGGGTTGAGACAGACAGGCAGACAGACAGACAGGATGTGATGTCACAGAGGAGACTACAAGTGTCGTTGTCAGCATACCTTCTGTCCTGGTCAGCCAGACCCTACTTCCTGTGCTGTTCCCCGGCAGACACAGAATGTTCCCACAGTCTTGCTGCAATGTAATGGTAATGTCATACCATTAACAAAATAATACAACGTACTTAAAAAACTTCATAAGAATGATGCTTCCTCATCGAGGTCAGAGCTATTCTGAGTTACTCTGGGGTGTTATTCAGAAGGCAGTTCCGTGCGTGTGTAGTGCACACATGTTCACTCCGTACCATCACAAGTCTACACAGAACCAGAGGCACAAGCAGAGGGCATTACCCATGTTCATGCCACTTTCAAATGCATGACATATGAATTAGCTGGTGCACAATAATGTAGTTATATGGGAGGCTGAATCTGCTTGGTACCATCCACATTCGCGACACCTAGCGGCTCTACAGTCTCTTTTTTCCTGACCTCAGACATCTGCCCCAAAACCTCCACTTACATAATATTACACCAGCCAAAAAGATTGGGTAATAAAAGCCTCAATAATCCTGCAGAAAAAATGCTCTCTAAACCAGGAGCTGATAAAAATTTGATGAGCCTCCTTAAAGAGCTCAAGTGGTCCATAGTTTGTGGTAAAATAGTGTTGCTTCAACTCAGGTTTTTGAAATCTGTTTTTGTCTCGAGCTCTGCAGGTAATTTACATCATTTAAAAAAAGTGTGCTGTACACCAAGCTAGTTATCTTCATTAATTTTGACCCACAGGTGCAATTTACTTGTGTCCTCAGCCCGGGAAAAAAACACGAACAGTGTCAATAAGCCACTGCCTTGTATTGAGAACAAACAGAAGTGCTGGCTAACTAGCAAAAAAAAGCAGGAACTAATGGTAGTTTTGGCCAAAAATAAAACAAAATAAAAGTAAAAATATTACATTCACAATAAAATAACAATAGGACAAAATTTGAAAAAAAAAAAAAAAAACCAAGCAGGAAACAGACAAAAAAAAGTCCAACACCAAGTAAAACAAACCGCATTCTGGTGTTGCACTTTCAACAAATAATAGCCTGGAGTTCAAACACAGGCCGTGTATCATAGCAGGCCATACTTCCTGTCTCTGGCCCCGGGATAGCAAGCCGAGTCACACAAACACACAGACCATTTCCCAGGATTCCGAACGGATCACTCCGGATAATTCCACCCCAATAACAGCGGGAAAGCCGAAAGCAGCTTAACCGTCTGTCCCCAGTCAACAGGAAGCTGTTCTCCACAGCCCGATACGCATGCTTAGAATACACATGCACTGACCACTCACTTGTGGTGACTGGGCCACATTTATACGGTACGTTTTTTCCAGCAACTACGGCCGCGCAAAATGCTTCCCTATTAATCCCTTTCAGTCCCACAAATGCATGCATGCGCACGTATGCACACAGACACAGACACACACACACACACACACACATACACGTGCTTGAGAGTATTTGGGGGCTCAGGCTTGGTGTTCGTCCTCGTGCTCCTTTACAACAGCTCTCTGTGAGGTCCTCTGCCATAATAAAAGAAAAGATTCAAGTAAGAGATTGAAATTGAACAGCAAAACGCAACAGTGAAAGGCAGGAGCAGCTGCTAACGCTGGATATGAGACCACAGCTGCGAGACGGCTGCACTCCCTCCTGAGGTGATGTCACATGTGTGAACCTCAGACCGAGAGACAGAACCGACACACAGCACTTCTCAAAATCAATAAGAGGAATATTCGATGTGCTCAAATAACTTTCAATTACAAGCAAGGCTACTGAGGCAGATAATACCGTATAAAGCATGCTCACAGTAAAATATCTCATGCTAATGCTAACTCTAACAGAGCACATACAAGTGCAGCAGGGTCCCAATGTACTCTGTAAGTGTTGACGTGACACTGCACATTCTACTGAACTGAAACTCAATGCT
Source organism: Gymnothorax javanicus (assembly GCA_029692085.1). Taxonomy (NCBI): domain Eukaryota; kingdom Metazoa; phylum Chordata; class Actinopteri; order Anguilliformes; family Muraenidae; genus Gymnothorax; species Gymnothorax javanicus. Next base: position 43,430,200 of record CM056205.1, read on the forward strand.
CGTTGTCACGTCAATAGGTCTATACATTTTCCCACTGTAAGTAGAGTGTGAAAATCTCCCTCTGGGCAAAGCTAGGAAAACAAGCAGGGCAGCCGGTGAGTGAGGTCAGAGCGGCCTTATTACGGGGATTAGCTCGACTTGTGAAACCCGGGAACAAAAGGACCTGGTGTTTTTCAGGCGGAGAATGCAAGGTAGTAGAAAACAGGAAAAAAAAGAGCTCTCGTTCCCCCCTTTTTGTGAGATAGCCCTGCCCCCCTTTTTGTAAGATAGCCCTGACCTGATACTAGAGTGGTCTGCACTGGCGAGCCCACCTTAGCTCACACTCACATTTAGTCATGGAAGGGTCCTTCCCGCATTTTAGACCGGTGAGATCATCATGTGGGTTAATAATCACACAGTCAGCCCCCAACTGAGCACAAAGACTGATAGATGCAGAGTTCTCATGCTGTAGAAATCTATAATGCATTGTGAGCCAGCACAGTACTATAGTATTACAGTATTGTTCAACATTATTCCATATATATTAGTGTTATCAGGACGTTATGAAATATCTTTGACCCTTTAATGATTTTAGATAACAAGTTGTGATTACAATAATGATAAAACCTGAAGATTCTATTTCTGCTGTAACAGTCACTGATAGTAAATTAAAACAATGGACCCTCCAGAACAATGAATTATTGAATCTTCCAAATAAAAAAAATTTAAAAAATCATTCAAGAAGACATGTAATATTTTTTTAACAAACTGCGGAATGTTGACCAAATCTGATTCAGTTTTGCATCCCTGTTTATTTGAGGTAAAATACGGGATAATTTAAAAAATGCATGAAACAGATGAACAGCGCCACAATATCAATTGTGCTTGTTAAAATACTATGCTGTGAATTGCAAAGAAAATGAAAGGAAATGACTGCATCACTCCACGTAAGCAAGTAAGGTCTCAGGCTATTTTGGTAGCCTGTTAGATATCTAACCAAACAATTTCCTGTATAAATCCCATCAGCTTGATGCTGCCAGAACTATATGTCCACTGGAGCCAAGCAGTCTAGAGCCCTACTATATACAGTAGCATTGCTGAGATCTCTCTTATCACATACTGTATGCAGCCACAGGAGAAAACATACACCATCCTAAATGAGCAATGTATAAGAGAACGGGTGCATTCACCACAAACTTGAAAAATATTAATGTCAAAAAGGATTTAAGTCTTATATTCAGTCAAAGTATCATTTCTATTACTTTTTTTGCTCAAGAGGACAAAAAAAATATATATTTGTGAATGAGGTGAGCTGATTTGACTCACAGCAAGATTTGCCAATGACATGCTAATCAGACAAAAAAGTAACGTAAGATAATATCTCCCATGTGAAAAAGGTAGAAAAATAAAGTCCTAATATGACTAAATCATTTGGTTGAGACAGGTTTTTTTTTTTTCCACACCTTTCATTCTTCTGATTACTTGTTATACATCTTTAGTACCATGTTTTTGTCACTTAATTTTATTTTGTCAGAGGTCTGACAGACTTACTGAAAAGTCACCACTCCCATACCCAAGAGATGCCCCACTGAGGTCAGCTTTTCCAGTGACATCACCCTTCTCCCCAAAATGATTCCCAGAGGTCCAATCACATCACGACCTGCTCACCAAAGATCGTGGCAACACCAGCACATCATGTCTGACTCTCGTGCACAAGGCTACACGTGGTATTTACACGTATGCATGCTCATTCACAGAGATACCACACAGATGCCTCTCTGAGATGGGCTATACTGGCAGACCTTTGTCCTAGATGTCCATCTGCCCAATCTGTTTGATCCGTCACAGCCTTTCCAAATTCCAAACCAGGGCCAATCCTTGCATTGGGAAGAAAGTTGGCCATTAGTGTCATGCTATGCATGTTCAGACATGTACTGCAAAAGCTTGCAACACTCTGACTGACTTCAGTCGATACTCTGGGCTTGCAGCCTTGCAACCTGTGCTCTTTTAAATTGTGGATAGTGACCAGGTAAACTCTCATTGAGTGCACTGGGAAAATGAGCAACACACTCTGCATAATCTCACCAAAAGCACAGCATGAGTCTCTCACTCCACTCAGCTGTCAGCCTTAATGACTCATTTGTACCCCACACACAGGCGCCAGGCCTGCATTACTGCTGAGGACTTCAGTCCATATCAGCAACCATTAAACCTTCATAATACACCCGTATATGTCTCTCTCTCTCTCTCTCTCTCTCTCTATCAGACACTTACTTTCTCTCTCCATCTCCACCCATCTCTCTCTCTCTCTCCCTGTCCTCTCTCTCTCCATCAGACACTTACTTTCTCTCTCCATCTCCACCCATCTCTCTCTCTCGCCCTCTCTCCCAGGAATTTCAGTGGGTGACTGAATTACTGCTGCAGCGTTCCTGTGATTTTGGGAAATGGTGGATTCCTTTGCAGAATAAGGGCACATATTTTCACTCCCTAATATGGGCATGTACTGTTTGGCTCCGTACGCCTCCCTGGGCTCCATGCACACTTTGCTGTGAAAGACATCCACTTTCCCTTTCTTTAAAATCGTGCTCTTTATGAAGCTAGAAAGCACACATCGGGAGCAGCATTACTTGTGCTATACAGAGAGCACCATAATTCACTGGAAACTGCTACATTTTATTATTTTGGTACTGTTGGCTGAGTCGATCACTGGCTCTGAATCCGACTGAACACGCATTTTACATGCTGAAGAAAAAGACTCTGACAGACGCGAGAACTGAAGATGGCCCATCACCACGGACGATACCCGGCGGCTGGAAATGTTGTGGCGTCGCGGATTTCAGACAGTAATTCCATTCAAAGGATATGTAACCAAATAGTAAAACTGATTAAAATGATTTCTTTATTCTGGATTATGTTAAACCGTGCAATATTTTTAATGCACCTGAAAATAGGGGGACTATGTTTAAAAAAGGCTGTCATTTCTAAATAGTTCTTTCAGTATGAATGAAAGCACCCTAAAATTACAGGTGACAACCTGCACTCATCTCTAATTGTCATTGTATCCTTTGACATTCGAAGGGCTACAATAAAGAACCTAAATACTAAATGTGTCACTGTCCAATGAACTACGGTGCTCACTGTATCTCCGAGGAGTTCAATCCTCATTGGTAGTTATTAAACTCAATGTGAATAAACTGAATGTTGAGAATAGCAGTTTACAGTAATACATAGTTTTCGAATAAAGAATATATGCTTCCAACTGAACATACCTGATTCAGAAAGCAGTTCAGACCTAAGCTATGGGAGATGGACTGAAGTGCATTTTGTGTTCTCTCGCCTTCTCCTTCCCCTTCTCTCCTCATTTCTCCTAGGACCCAGGCCAATCTAAGGCAGTTGGGTTCACCCTTTTTGGAGCTACATTCAACCCTAGGTTTCTTTCTACTTAGCAGTTTCTCCTTGCCACCGTGGCCCTTTGGCTTGCTCCTTGAAGGTCCAGGCCCTGTTTTGCATGAAGCCCTTTGGGTCAATCTCAATTGTGAAAAGCGCTAAACAAATAAAATAGAACGGAATTGCACCGAATCAAATTGAATAGCATTGTTTTTTTGTCAAATGGATAATGTGCGGTTCACTCAACTGCTATCGTGTCTGGAATGTTCCAGGTATTGTTTGCCAGGTCACGTAATGGAGACAAAAACTCTGGAGGTCTAACGAGACTAGGCTTGATATGGTGCTTGATGCTATCTGGTTTTTAACAAAGCAATGAGCACTGGACGACTGTTAGTGGGTGGGAAATAGCGAGCATTTTTGGACTTCAAGGCCAGTTGCTCTCATTGGGTCTTGCCAGGTCGTGTGGATTGTGTGTGTGGTAGAGGCAGATGTATAATATGATCAATGCTGCAGTGTCTGATTTGGGGTGTACTGCAAGGCACTAAGAGTATAGGGTGCTGATAATGCAACAGGAGCAGGTAGAGTGAGATTTATTGTTACAGAGCAAAACCAGCCATTTTTTCCCATCTGAAGGTGAAAAAAAAAACCCAGCTGGAGGCTCTCACTGTTTATGTGCCATTATTTCATCAGAGCCTTGGGAATCAGCAAACCAGTTAAGGAACTTTCTCTTCCTGTCCCGAGAGCTGCTTTTCTCATCTATACAACAAAATGTACTGTAATACACGGCTATCAAATGAGTCCTTTGAAATGTCCTCAGGGACTGCCCTCTTTTTACATTGCTAGCCACGCCTTGCTACATGATACCTGTCCAAAATCCTCAGCAAAACTATTCTGGTTGCCTAACCTCTATTTCAAACACAGCATGGCCATTGAAAACGTTGGTCGTTCCTTATGTTGCATCTAACGATTAGTCTTAATCCTCCAACCCGACACAAAATATCACACCTTACTCTGACAGCAAAATTAGCATCAAAGTTGACTGACTATATGTATCACTCTTTCACATCTGCCTCACATATCCTGTTACAAATGGGATTGGCGGCTGGCCAAACTTATCGTGTTACATTTGAGATTTATCAGAGGATCTAGATTGCTTTTAGCACGATAGAGAGAGAAGACACCTGACAATAACAGAATAAGTTGTTTCTACAGATTTGAAAAATATCCTCTTTCATGGAACAGTTCCAGCAAAACAGTAGAGAACGCCTAGCAAAGAACACACACATGCGTGTGCATGCACACACACACACACCTACACACACACACAAACACGTGTGTGCGCGATTAAAATAACTTAGCACCTGCACATATTTCATTTCCAAACATTTCACACACTGAAAAGATCTCTTTTTCTCATCTTGTGAATAGAAATGGATACAAAGTCCATCAATTCATTATCGAATCAGCTCATTCCCGGTCAGAGTCTCAGGGGCCAAGATCCGTGCATCCACTGAGTGAGAGGCTGGAACACGCCCTGAAGAGTTTTTCGGTCCATCACAGAAATAACAGACAATTCACCCTCACATTCATACCTATGGCAATTTTAGAGTTTACAAGCCCAACATGCATGTGTTTGGATTGTGGGAGTAAACCAGAGAACCTGAAGATTACCTACGCAAATATGAGGAGAGCATGCAAACTTTGCACAGAAAGGCCCCAGACCAAAATTCACACCCATAGCCTTCTTGCTAAAGCGACAATGCTTCCCACTAACCCACAGAGCCACCACAGACAAAATATTAAGTCAAGTAGCGCATAAAACATTCCTTATATCATAGCTCACAGGCCGCCTCCCTCTCCTTCTTAGATGTCAAATCTTATGTAGTTGGACCAATGAAGCAACCATGAATACTTCTGGCTTGCCATTGCCCTGCATAATGGACAAGCTGAAAAAGGGTCGTTCATTCAAACCATGGCATAGTAAAGCATTACAATTAATATCTGAGGGCTTTTTTTTTCAGCTGTGCCTCATGCAGGACTTGATCTTAAATTATCGTGAGGTCGCAGGGGCTCTTGCACTGTCATTCATTTGCTGCACTGTTACCTCATCCCAAACAATAGAGATGTCAGTAACATATATATTGTGTGGTGGGGTCTCATGGAGACAGACGCGGGGAGGGGGAACCAACAGCCCCTCGTTCACCAGTACAAAAAAGAAAAAATGCACAGTAACATCGTCACCTCCTCAGTCTCTCTCTTTCCCTCCTTCTCTCTCTCTCCCCCCACTGCAAATACAAAGGGATGCATTGAGAGAGAAGAAATATCTGACATTCATTTGCGATGCGAGACAGCTGTCGCAGGGCGTTTCCCTATTGGCTGATTGTCACCCCAGGCTTTTGTGTCTTCCAATCAGACAATGACAGGATCGGCTTTCCCACCCTGGATATGCTAATATACGAGGTGCAAAGAATGACCCTCCCTTGCCTGTCTAATTCACACAAAGAGGAGAGCTCAAACAGCCGATTCATGAACCCCACGGAGCCTCTCGCCCGTGGAGGCCACAGGCCTACAGACAGGTCAGAGAGAAACAGAAAACGTGCTGGATGCATCATTTCATTTCACTCCATATATTTATCCATTTATTTACTGCAGAAAAATGAAGCTATCATACAGTGGCAATGGGTCCATTTAAAACAGTGTTACTGACCAAAGCCAATTTCCTCATCCAGTGCCTTGGTAAGGAATTAAAATGTAATTAAAACTAGTGCATTGCAGTAGTGCTAAAACAGTGAAAACTATGGTTTAAAAAAAAATAGCAGGGCACTCTGTAGAGCACATACCTTTGCCACGCCATATGCCAGTATTATTGTTTCTGGATCCAGAAGAATATTATCCAGATCACCAACAACAACAACAAACAATCAATTCTACATTAGCGTAGATTCTATTTAACGCTGAAATTTTATGAAAATCTGTTCATTACTGTAACGCCACACCTCCAGCACCCTCAATCACTGATCTATGAAGATCCGGCCTGCATTCCACGCTCCACCCAGATTACCCGCATCTGTCACTCATTATCTCTGAGTTAGTGATATGCCTATATAAACGCAAGCTTTGAAATTGCTCAGGGTGAAGTGTCGTAAGCCTGTTGTTATGCACTAGTCTTGAAAAGACATTGTAACCGTGTAATCGCGTATCTTTAAAACCCCATTCTAAAAGCGCTGTTCCTTTAATAATAGTCCTGCGCATTCTTGTAATTATATTTGGAACATCGTTTCCTGTGATTTTTGTTTTTGCATTTTCTGCCTTTGCTGTGCTACAGAAAAGGCATAATAAAAACCTACTTCATCCTTGCATCTGAATCCAGGTCCACGTTTGCCATTTTTCAGTGCACTCCACTCAGTGCACAGACAAAGCCACTACAATTACATAAGGGGCAAACATTCTATTCAAGTATATTTTAACTTCTTCCAGATCTAAAATTCAGAATATGTTCCGGATCACTTCCAAAATTAAATGAACTCATTCTTGGACTACCACCTACCATCCTACCAAATTTCGTGCCAAATCGTTCATAACTTTTTGATTTATCTTGTTAACAGACAGACAAACAGACCAACATGAGTGAAAACCTCCTTCGCAGAGGTAAAAAAAAAAAAAAAAATAGGACCAAGGGTCTTGTAGCTTACTGGCAAGCAATCTTACAGTGATGATACAAGTTATGAAAATTTCATATGAAGTTTGACCTTCGAATCATTAAAAGTCAATGTCAAGGTCACTGTATAAAAGTTCACATACAAGCCCAATTCCAATGAAGTTGGGACGTTGTGTGAAAGGTGAATAAAAACAGAATACAATGATTTGCAAATCCTTTTTGACCTATATTCAACTGAGTACACTACAAAGACAAGATATTTAACATTCAAACAATTAAACTTTATTGTTTTTTTGGAAATATTCACTCATTTTGAATTTGATGCCTGCAACACGTCCCAAAAAAGCTAGGACAGGGGCAACAAAAGACTGGGAAAGTTGAGTAATGCTCAAAAAACACCTGTTTGGAACATTCCGCAGGTGAACAGGTTAATTGGAAACAGGTGAGTGTCATGATTAGATATAAAAGGAGCCTCCCCGAAAGGCTAAGTCGTTCACAAGCAAGGATGGGGTGAGGTTCACCACTTTGTGAGATAGTCCAACCGTTTAAGAACAATGTTTCTCAATGTGAAATTGCAAGGAATTTAGGGATTTTATCATCTACAGTATATTCATCAAAAGACTAAGAGAATCCAGAGAAATCTTTACACGTAAGCAGCAAGGCTGAAAACCAACATTGAATGCCTGTGACCGTCGGTCCCTCAGGCAGCACTGCATTAAAAACCGACATCATTCTATCAAGGATATTACCATGTGGGCTTAGGAACACTTTGGAAAACCATTGTCAGTTAACACTGTTCATCGCTACATCTACAAGTGCAAGTTAAAACTCTACCATGCAAAGTGAAAGCCATATATAAACAACACCCACAAACGCTGCCGGCTTCTCTGGGCCCGAGCTCATCTGAGATGGACTAGTGCAAAGTGGAAAAGTGTGCTGTGGTCTGACGAGTCCGCATTTCAAATTGTTTTTGGAAATCATGGACATTGTGTCCTCCGGGCTAAAGAGGAAAAGGACCATCCAGATTGTTATCAGCGCAAAGTTCACAAGCCAGCATCTGTGATGGTATGGGGATGTGTTAGTGCCCATGGCATGGGTAACTTGCACGTCTGTGAAGGTGCCATTAATGCTGAAAGGTACATACAGGTCTTGGAGCAAAATATGCTGCCATCCAAGTGACGTCTTTTTCAGGGACGTCTCTGGTTATTTCAGCAAGACAATGCCAAGCCACATTCTGAACGTGTTACAACAGCGTGGCTTCGTAGTAGTAGAGTGCAGGTAATAGATTGGCCTGCCTGCAGTACAGACCTGTCTCCCATTAAAAATGTGTGGCGCAGGGTCTATCTGTGACCTTTTTAGCAGAAGTCATTGAATTTTCACTAGGTCAAGTTTGACCTTCGAAGGTCAATAGGAAGGTCACCAAATGAGAGATCTTATATGACTTCCTATACATCTCCAATACAAACCTAAGCTCTAGCTGTAATAGTTTTGGCGATAGAAGTCATTGAAATTTCACTATGTGAAGTTTGACCTTCGAAGGTCACCAAAGGTCAAGTTCAAGGCCACCAAATGAAAGTTCAAAGATGACTACCTATGTATGTTCAATACACATATGTTCCCAATCTTCAATATTTTCAAGCCTAGAAGCCTTTTGCTTCATTTTGCTTCATGTTTGACCTTTCAAGGTCATCTGAGGCCATCTTTAACAATGCCAAAATATAGGTCATATATGACCTCCTATATGTCAATAATACAAATTTAATCTCAATTTGCAACCATTTAGCTTCCAAAGGCAATTTTGCCCATTCTCCATAAGACTCAATGTTAAAGAACAGCGCCCCCACTAGACCCACTTCCGTCAATTCAACCAAAATGGTGCTTGCATTGTAAAATTGACGCTACCAAGGTAAGTTGATTGAAAATTTATTGCGCAGTTTTTGAGAAATAAATTTTTTTTTAATTTCTTAGTCCTATCTTTAACATTAGGGCCAAAATTTCAAGGGCCCATAAAATGAGCTAAAATGATTCAATCAACAATTCCAAAGAAAATGCTGGAGATATGGTCTAGTAGTATATTATAGCAAATTTACACGCAAATTCATTTGGCCACAAAAAGAAAAAAAATGTTCCAGACAACACACGACGGACGACAGACAACGGACGCCACACCACGACAATAGCTCATCGACCCATAGGGCCAGTAAGCTAAAAAACAATTCAGAAGAACATAAGTCTCACAGGTCCATAGGAGAGCAGTAGCTCATCTTGCAGGAGAGCAGTGAGGCCTGACAGAACAACGGCTTCTCCTCATCATGGGATTCTCACTGTTCCTCACTTCCTCTCACAGCCCCGAGCAACTCATCTATAAATGAGTCAAATAACATGAAAATATATTTTTGGCTAGCAGTTACGTGAGCAGTGTCTCAATGACCTTCATTGATCTCGCAGTATATGCAGTGCATTCCATTAGGATTCGGAAAGTGGCTAAGAAGTGCAGACAACAGATAGCAATGATATGACTCATTGCAAATGCTTTGTTCCTTTAACACATGGAGCTAACAGAGCTGAGAGCCCTCAGCACAGGCCTCTCATAACACAAATATAAGAGCTCTGCGCAGACGACTCTAATAGCACAGAGATACAAGCTCTCAGCATTGGGCACTAACAATACAGGGATAAGAGCCCTCAACACAGACCTCCAGTTCTCTGAGAAAAAAAGCTTTCAGTATAAAACTCTTGTGACAGAGAGTTCTTAGCACAAAGTTCTTAGCACAGGGTTCTAAAAACACAGATAAAAGGGCACTTACCACAGGCCTCTAATAACAAAGAGATAAAAGCTCTCAACACAGGGCTCTAATAACACAGATATAAAAGCTCTCAACACAGGGCCCTAATAACACGGTGATAGGAGCTCGCAGTACAGAGCTGTAATAACACAAAAATAAGAGCTCTCAGAGCAGGGCTCGTATAACACAGAGGTAAGATCTCTTAGCACAGTGCTATCATAACACAAGATAAGCGCTCTAGGCGCAGGGCTCTGATAACAGAGAACTCTTAGCACAGTGCCCCAATAACACAGTGATAAGAGCTCTTAGAACACAGCTCGGACAGCAGAGCGCTTTCGGCACAGGGATATTATAGTGCAATGATAAGAGCTCTAAGCACAGGGCTCTAAAAACAAAGAGCCCTCAGTACAGGAATACAATAACACAGAGCGTTCAGTACAAGATGTAATAACACAGGTATAAACTCTCAGCACAGCGCTTAAATAACACAGAGCTCTCAGCTCAGGTCTCAAATAACACAGAGTTTTCAGCTCAGGGCTCAAATAACACAGAGCTCTCAGCACTGGGCTCCAATAAGCATCGGGTTCAAATAACACAGAGGAGTGCCAGTCATTATTGACACAGGGGGGAAGGGGGCTTACACCAGAATTGAATTCCTTCTCCAACTGGAGTGGATATTACCCCAACCGTTGAGTAAATCATCAGTGCTTCTCGTGTTATTCTTCCAACCACTTTCAATAAAATGAGCTTTTGTTGGGGACCATTTTCGGCAAAACTTCCGTACTCCGCCATTTTTCCCTGCTCTGACGGTGAAAATGGTGGCGCTTCGAAAGGACAGAGAATTTCATGACTTTTCTGAATTGCAAGTGATGGTTTCACAATATTGTGAACAGAGCAATATCTCATATGTCATAGGTAATTGCAGAACCCCCAAAAATGCTCAGAAGACGATTAGTTTGACATCTTCACAACATCACAAATGGTCGGGGCAACAAGAGTTCTTGTGCACCCTATTCTCCCAGCGGTTGGGGCAAGAACCTCTTCCTTTTCCAATTCACAATCCATTATATATCCCCTTTGCACTCAAGGGCTTTCACATGCTGAAGCTTCCACTGCTAATCACAGCTATGAATGCTGTTATGTAGGGCCAAACATGATAGCTTGCACCTTTTTTCATGTAAGTCATACAGTATAGCATGACTGCAAATTAAAGCGCTCTTTAGACCTGTGAGAAGAAAGGTCAGCACCCAGTCTCTGGTTTCATTCCTTCCTTCTCTTTTTTAATAGGCATAAACAAACCCGTCTGCCTGTCATAAAAACAATTCAATGGCAGCATAGCTCAGACAGAGATTCCAAGGCAACAGACACACCAGATGATTAGCAGAGTTGTTCCATTTCAGAACGGGGACACGCTCGAGGAATGTTAATGATTAGTGGAGCTGGCCAATGACAGAGCCATATTACTGTTTGAGTTCCTTTAACGGTACCTAAAGCCAGCTAAGATGTGGAAATTGCTTAACTACATGCCTAGCAGAAGATAAAACATTACATTCTCAAAGGGACAGATGGCACTTCATTCTCTAAATATTGGTCTCTGTCGTTTTTCAGCTGTAAACATTCAATTGAGGAACGCGCAGATGAAAAACAAAACTGCTGAAAATGTCAAGGTTCAAGTTTTATGGCAGTCATTCAACACCAGTGGACTGAAACAATTTTTCAGTCCTTACTGAGGGCAGTAGCCATTAATTGAGATATACACATACACACACAAGCCTGAGAGGACACACACAGCATATTAAAACAGAAAGATTTACACAAGAAAGTATGTCTGGAGTGTCAAGCATTTATACATGCTGCCACAAGGCCTCTTCCTACAAAACCACAATGGAACAGAAATTAACTCACACAGGGACATAATTCTTCATAAAAGGACAGCCAGCCAATATATGGCAGTTATTATGACCTATATACTGCACGAGGTGAAAATTTACAGGCATTGGAAGTACCAATACATGCACCGATGAATCAAAATGCATAACAGCGTATTATGAATAGTGTCCACTTTTGTACAACTACGTTTCTCAGGACAAGACTTGCTAGCTGATTCATTTTTATTAAATTTCCCTCTACCTTATTTAACTTTTTTACACAGAGTAAGTTGACTGAGCAAGAATGCTCCACACCAATACCCTGCTTCACACGTTCACAGATTGAAAGGCCATACAGCGCACACATCTGCCACAGCAAATCATTTCTGTGTTGAAGAAGAAATTTTCCATAAGGAAAAATAAAAATATGTTACAATTAATCTCCAAGTGATTGAAAGCAAACCTGAATACTAAACGCTACAAAGTTAAACGTGACGCATTTCATCATATTTTAAAGCAAGAATAATTTTTATTTTTAACTTTTTACAGTTTCAAAATAATAAAACAAGGAAAAAGACCTTGTGCAAAAGTTTGGGAACCCTGTCAGCTAGTACTTTGTTACTCCTCGGGCAGCTATAACTTGCAAACGCTTCCTGAAGCCAGCTAAGAGTCTTTCAGTTCTTGTCTTTGGAATTTTTCCCCATTCTTCCTGACAGAACACCTCTAGCTCAGAAATATTCCTCGGCCTTCTTGCGTGCATGGCATGTTTGAGGTCTCTCCACAGATTTTCAATAATATTCAAGTCTGGGGACTGTGATGGCCATTCCAAAACCTTCATCCGTCTTTCCTGGAGGTACTTCATGGTGGATTTTGAGGTATGCTTTGAGTCATGGTCTTGCTGAAATACCCATCATCTCTTCAACTTCAATTTCTGGACTGAGCTTTGAACATTAGCCTCCAGAATGTCTTGATATTTGGTGGAATCCATTCTTCCTTCCATCCGCACAATATTGCCTGTGCCCCCAGCTGCTACACAACCCCAAAGCATAATGGATCCACCTCCATGCTTAACAGTTGCCAACGTGCTCTTCTCTACAAAAGCTTCACCCTTTTTTCTCCAAACACACCTTCTTTGGTTGTCGCCAAAAAGTTCTATTTTGGTTTTGTCAGTCCAAAGCACATTGTTCCATGTAGAAATGTAGAATCTCTGAATGTAGAAATTCTCTCAAACCCTGTAATGAGAAAGTAATTACTCAGGAATCTGTCACAACATTATTTAAGAAGGTTAAGCAGAGGAAAGCTGCTGGTCCTGACTTTATATGTGGATGCACTTTGTATCACTGTGCTGACCAGCTCAGTGGGGTGTTCTCCAGAGTCTTCCAGATGTGTGTCGATCTGGGTCAGATCCCCACAATCTGGAAGACATCTACGATTATACCTATCCCCAAGTCCAAGGATTCAAAAGAACAGAGGGACTTTTGACCAGTGGCGCTCACTTCACTGGTAATGAAACATTTCGAGAAGATCATGAAGAACATTGTCGTATCTTCTGTAGCAGGAAAACTGGATTCTCTGTAATTCGCTTATCAGCCAGGAAAAAGTGTGGAGGACGCTAAGCTTTTCATTTTGAACACCCTGGACAAACACTTGGAAACACCTGGAGCTCATGCGAGACTTCTATTTGCAGATTTCTCATATGCTTTTAACAAAATGCAGCCTCGCATTTTAATCGAGAGGCTTGACTCTTATTGTAATTTTTCACACCAGCTTCTCATTCTGATTTTAAATTTTCTCACAGAAAGCGTCCAGCAGGTCTTTGTCAATGGACAAATGTCCAACAAGACCATTTTTAACACTGGCTCTCCTCAAGGTTGCGTGTTGTCACCCCTCTTATTTATCATGTACACCGACAGCTGCAGATCTTCTCTGGTCAATAGGCATCTAGTGAAGTTTTCTGACGATGCTGTCCTTTTATCTTTACTGCAGAGCTCTGAGTGTGATCACGGTTCTATATTGCACGATTTTGTGAAATGGTACGACGATAATTGCCTTGATTTAAATGTTTCCAAAACCAAGGACATGATAATCGACTTTAGGCATGACATTGATCACCTGGTCAGTGTCATTCATGGTGAAGATGTCCAGATTATGGAGTCTTATAAATACCTGGGTACCGTGTTCCACTGCAAACTTAAGTTTGACATTAATACAGATTCTATTGTCAAGAAAGGTCAACAGAGGATGTACCTGTTGAGGAAGCTGAATTCTTTTAATGTCAATGGGAAAATTTTGACTTCTTTTTATAGTTCCTTTATTGAGAGTCTCTTCACTTTTTCTTTTATTTGTTGGTTCGGTTGTTTATCCACTAAAGATAATGAACAGCGTTCAGAGCATAGTTAAGGCTTGCTCCAAAATTATTGGAGTAAGACAGAGGGACATGTGTTCCCTCTGAGAGATTCAAGTGGTTAAGAAGGCAAAGAGTATTATCAAACAATCTCTCCATGTTCTGTCCCAAGAGTTTTCACTGTTGCCTTCTGGTCGTCGATACTATTTACCTCTGAGCAAGACCAATTGATAATCTAAATCTTTTATCCCTTCAGCCATTCGGCTGCAAAACTCAGATGGTAATCACTTTAAGTAAACTATGTCCTAACAGAACTTAGGGGTAATGTCTTTTCTTGCCTGTATTTATTTATTTATTGATATCTTTCTCCTTGTATTTATACTTAACTGCCATAACTTAACTTACGGGCCTATCAACGACCTACTTGTCTGTTTTACTGGATTGTGCTTGGCATGGATAGTGTTGCTACTGATGTTGTCTGAGTTTGTATCTTGTTGGATGAGGAAGTTACATACGAATTGCCCCTTGTGCGATCAATAAAGTTGTTTCTATTCTATTCCAATAGGCTTGAGGTTTCTCAAGGTTTTCTTTTGCATACTTCAGACGCTTAATTTTGTGTTGAGGTCGTAGGAAAGACTTCTTTCTTGCAACTCTGCCATAAAGGTCTTCGTTGTTTAAGGTACGCCGTATTGCTGTCCTGTGAACAACTAGACCTGTGTCTGCTACTCTTTTTTGCAGCTCTTTTGCAGTGATGTGTGGGTTCCTCTGAGCATTTCTCACCAGATCTCGAGCCATTCTATCTGAAATTTTTCAAGGTCTTCCAGATCTTGCCTTGACTTCAATTGTTCCATTTATTTTCCATTTTCTTATGATGTTTCTGACAGTAGAAATGGGTAGTTTGAAACTTTGCAAGAGTTTTTTGTAGCCCTCACCTTGTCGGTGGATTCACTTCCACAAACAAGGAGAGGGCTACAAAAAACTCTTGCAAATGATGTCTTGATTTTGACATCATTGGACAACTGTTTAGAGGAAAACGTGGTTTTTAATACCAGACACAACAGCCACCACAGTTGGATACTTTAGAAGCCATGGAGTTACTTCAGAATATAGTTCAACCCTTGAATTATATTCACCTGACTCAATGAAGCCCTAACGAGTAAATCACCTGGGTCTGGGCCCTAGTGATCATCTTCTTAAAAGGTAACAAAGAATAATCCAAAAGGGTTCCCAAAATTTTGCGAGGGGCCCTTTTTCCTTTCTTATCATTTAAAAACTCAGAAAAATTAAAATAAAAAGAAACCTTGCTTTTAAATTTGCAGAAAGGTGTCACGTTTAACTTTGTAGCATTTAGTGTTCAGGTTTGCTTTCAATCACTTAGAGATTAATTGTAGCAGACATTTAAACCAGGGGTGCCCAAATTTTTGCACCCCACTGTATTGAAGAGTATTTTTTTTCTGATCGCAGACAATTATGGCTAAGTGGTGGACTGGGAAGTGCAGTTGAAACATTGTGGGTTTTAAAGGCCTGGTGTTTTCCTGTGTGGAGTTAGCATGATCCCCCCCCATGATTGTGCGAGTTGCTCCAAGGTACTCATGTTTCTATTCCCAGTCCAAAGCCAAATAGATGGGAGACAAAATAATAATAAAGAAAATTAACATAAACAATCTTATTAAGGTGTTTGGCATCTACCAGCTGCCATATCAGCTTCAACATGCCTTGGAATAGAGTCTACAAATGCAGAACTTTGATGAAGTATCTTTCTTACTAGAAATATTCCCTCATTTTGGGTTTTGATGGCGGTGACAGCACTGTCTAATGCGTTCTTCCAAAATCTCCCATATGAGTTCAGATGGTTTGAGATCTGGTGACTGTGAAGACAGTGGTACACTACCGGTCAAAAGTTTTAGGACACCCCAATTTTTCCAGTTTTTTAAATAGAAAATTATGCAGTTTAATGTCTCATTGTACTCTGGAATGAAAGTATAGACATGATCGAACAAATTAACAATCAAAGTTAAAAAAGAAATTATGGAATCAATGTATAAACCAAAATGTATTTTAAACTTTTGATTCAAAGTAGCCACCTTTGGCAGATATAACAGCTGAACACACTGGTGGCATTCTTTCTACAATGGAAATCAAATATTCTTCAGAAAGTTCTTCCCAACTCTGTTGCAGAAGTTCCCATAAATGTGTGGCACTTGTAGGTTGCTTTGCTTTCACTCTTCTGTCCAGTTCATCCCTAATCATCTCGATGGGGTTTAAGTCTGGAGACTGTGCTGGCCACTCATGTTTTCAAGCTTACCATCTTGTTCTTTTTTCCTAAGGTAGTTCTGGCAGAACTTGGACTTATGTTTTGGGTCATTATCTTGCTGTAGGATGAATCCCTGACCAACTAGGCACATACCAGAGGGTACTGCATGGGGCTGCAGAATGCTGTGGTAGCCGTTTTGGCTCAGGGTGCCTTTCACTCTATAACTCACTGACCCTGGATCCAGCAAAACAGCCCCAGACCATCACGCTTCCTCCTCCATGTTTGACAGTTGATGTCACACACTGAGGAACCATCCTTTCACCTACTCGACGGCGTACAAAAAACTTGGGTAACCTTACCTTTTGTTTAAAACTTCTGACAGTTCACCACTTACCTTGGTACCATTTCAAGCTGTTCGTTGGACTGGAACTGCATAATTTTCAATAAAAAACTGGAAAAATTGGGGTGTCCTAAAACTTTTGGCCGGTAGTGTATATGCTTTGGATTATTTTCATACTCATAAAACCAGTATCCCCTAGAGCCTCATGGGGCTTGAGCCATTGCCATCCTGGAAGACACCACTCCCATCCGGTTAGGAATACTTCATTGTAACGTGATCTAAGAAAATAACTTAGCATTGATTCTTCAGTGACCCTTCCATACTTAAGGAGACAAGTTGACCCAAAGCAAGCCAGGAAAATGCACCGAAGCATCTGCATTTGTTACATTTGTTCACACTTCAATTTCGTTTTTCCCTTTTAATTTGTCACCTGTCTGCATGTAAGCCAAACTGTTGACTTGAAATTTCTCAGAGGTATGAGTGTGCATGACCGAATGTGATTAAGTTACTCACCAGCGAGAAACCTGCGTGAAGTTCGTCATTTAGCTAAACATTGCTGAAGCACGTGAATGGCAAATTGCTATTGGATGGTAGCGTGGGTAGAATGGGGGAGAAAATGTATTCAAGCGCCTGTATCCGGGTCAGGTGATTGTGCTGCTTCAACAGATCTTCCAAATTAAAATTTTATGATGGGCGATAAAGTGTGATTTGCATTAGGAATTACGGCAAACTGCGGAAAACCAGGGAAAATACACAAACCATCCCTTTTTCTTTGTTTCTTGTTCTTTTGTTTTGGCATGACACCTTCTTTTCTCAACCTCCTCTTTCCTGGGAGATTCCTCCCTCGATAAAGCACCTCTGTCTAGATCTCAAAGGCCCGTTCGACTGGCTGATTTGCTAACATTAACAATCTGTACTCACACGGCTGATAATGCTGTGGGACTAATCGTCTTACACAGCTGATGGACCAAAAACAACTAATTCTAGCAGTTGAATGAAGTGTGCTCTGTTAGATTTGGAGTGAAAATTTATAGGACGGTTGGACACCTGGACCATATAGCTGAGCAGAAGTGCCATAAACTCCTGATTCCAGGCTGGTGCCCGCTGGCAGACAATGGGGTGGAAGCTTGCGTGAGCAGGTTGAATTGGAGATAAAACAGAACACCTGCCAGGTGGCCTAGTGAGCTTGGGGCAAATGGTCTAATCAGGTACCCCGAGGCCCTCTTGCATTAAACTCACACACACAAACATACATGCACTTTCCCCCTGTAAGCCCTGTACATCCTTTCATCTTGACAAATTCACACCTGAAAAGATAAAAATTTCACATTTTTATTGGGTTTTTTGTTTGATTGTTTTTTTTTTTTTGAAAAAGGCTCAAAAAAAAAAAAATTGATCAAAGGTTGAAAACTTACTCCCTTAAAGAACTGAATGTACTGTTTCCCTGTCTTAAGATTGTTTTCGCCAGCAGGCATCTTAGAAAAACTTTAATTCCTCCCTGAAGATATCAGTGAGATGAAATACGACGAGACTGGGAACCCTCCAGTGGAAACAGTTCTGTTGACCTCCAGGAAATCCATGCCATGAATCTAATGTAAGCGAAGAAGCTTTCTTCTCATTATACGTTACTCGGGCCGGTAGGCCACGAGTCTAAGTTTCGGCTCCGTTCTTCTTCTTTTTTTTTCGGGGTCGCGATTGTCCTGCTCATGCGCGCGTGCGGTTTCGCGATTGGCTCAGGCCTAGACCTGGCCCGAGTACAGGCTCTGAGGAGCCTCCTGTTTATTTCTCATTGTGTCTTGTGACATTTAAGCAGCAAAGAACCTTGAACCTGCTTATTGCTTTAAATGCCATTTCTTTTGTTCATGTTTCTCTGTATCCGTGCTAAAACGCAAATCGCGAGGCACTGTGTTGTGCTTCACACGTGCGCTTGTCAGCCGTAGAATAATCTTTGTCTTTCAGCACGGAAATATGGGTCATTGCAACAAGGAACCGCAGTTCGAAAATATGACTTTCCATGCGTCTGAACTAGGAAGCAATGAGAACAACGTAATTTATTCAAAGGTCGCGTAGCATGCACAGAAAGATGCTATTCTGCTTCTGTCTGGCCTGCGGTTACTTCCACTTAGGCTATAACACTATTGTGATTGTCTTCTGTTATGCTAGCGCTTTCAAACAGAAGCCCAGGAATGTTTTCAGCCTGTCCTAATGCCAGAGTGGCAGGTCCGCACACATCTTGGAATGTAGCCAAATCAGCGGAATACAACTGAGGAATTTTAAATTTGTATTTAGCACACACCAAGAAGGGGCTCGGAATGCCCAAATATGATCGCCTGCTGCTGCCCTATTGTAAATATCAAAAGAGAAATTAAATTTTGCATTAGGCAAAGCAAAATTCCCAATTTGATGAATCTGAGTTGAATATGTACCAAATCTGGCCTGCACAGAATCGCTTGCTGTCTGGTAAGCAACACATTTTTAAAATAAGTGCAGAGTCAATGATTCAAACATGAAATGAAGTCAATGCTATAATGCCACAAATTTCAATACTTATTATAAAGAATGTGGATATTGGGTTTTTAGAGGTATCATGTAGTCAAAGTCATTGTGGACAATAATATGGAAAATGGCTGGATTCTACCATCTGTGAAATAACAAGGCGATTTTTCTCAGACATCTTAATCCTCTGCATCCTGTAAATTTTGGCGTTGTGCGAAATGAAAATCTATCATTCGGCTTCAAGCGAAACCTGGATTAGACGGTGGATTGAACCATGCTGCCAGCAGGCCAGTCATAAATCACCATTACTGTATCAGTCTTATTTTATTAAATATGTTTTTTTAACGTGCATGTCCTCACATGCTGCTTTGCACTTAAATCTTGATTTCATCAAAAGGTGCACTTGGCAATACTTTTCAGTATTTAGAACTCTGATTCTACGGTCTGTTAGTCATCACATAGATAGATTCCCTCATTACCGGACGTGTTATTCTAGTATCAATGTCCCCTCTGGGTCATTAAAGCTCAGAATAAAATTGTTCTCTTCCTCACGTATGGTCAGAAGATGTAAACCAATCATTAAAGGGTTCAGCCTGGAAGCAGACCCCCGTACTTGTCAATCACACTGCATTCACAGTATACTTGTGTACATAGCAGACCTTCATAATGTTTCCGTGTAAGCAATCTGATTAAAACCATTAAACTGTTGCTACAAAATCAATACTATAGAGTAAAAGCAATGGAACACTTGAGGCCTATGTTTTACGATAAATAACATGGGAAACCAAGAGAAGACTAATGAAGATAAGGACAAGCTAAGCTGTTATTTTCATCAGGTCCAAAAGCCAGCTTCTGTTTTTCAATGATGCTCCTCCCTCTGCAACCTCCCACCCTGCTCTTCAGGCCAGTGAAGGAATGTTGAACATTCTTGCCAAATTGTATTTTTAGGCCATTGTTCCTTGGAGGGTTATATATAAAAAAAATTCTGTTGGCTTCACAGACATGGGCTTCCAAGCAAAAGGTGTTGAAACTGAAGTTTGACACATTTAACACAATTGTCTCATTGAGTATTTACTTAAAGGAGCTGTGTCGTGATTACTGTGCATGCGCATGACTTTGAACAGAGAGAATCCGCTCGACTTGGGGTCAAAATCTACTTCTATCCTTGCGAATCCATCATCGATTTGCATTGTATTTATATCTTTTTAGATACTGAGGTATTATGCATTTATATTCAGAAGTTTTCTATGGAAATTGTAATATTCAAAGTGCTATTTTAACGCTTTAGCCAAAGGATATGAAGAATGTAAACTGGTTTGCCAACTGCCACTATTCATAGAAGAAGATGATATTCTTCCTCTATGATGTTTATTGATGGTTGGCAAACCAGCTTACATTCTTTATATCCTTTGGCTAAAGCGCTAAAATAGTGCTTTGAATCCTCAAATCTCCATAGAAAACTCCTTAGTATGAAAAGCGTAATGCTTGAATAACTAAAATTTATAAATACAAAGCAAAATGAAGACGGATTCGTAAGGATGGAATCAGATTTTGACTTTAAGCATGCGCAGTAATCGTGACAAAGTTTCTTTCATGCTCATATCTTATGCTGAGCAATGCAAGTACTTGATTTATCCTATCATGCTTATTTTACCTTCCATCCAGCTCCTGTAGCTCATCCACCAAAAGCTAGCTTGCTCTATACTCATATCCAGGTCAGATTGACGGGCTGAGATCAGGCCCAGGTTCTGTTTGAAAACAAAGAACTTGATTGAGAGGACACGTGGATAGCAGCAAACAGCGTCCACCCAATGTTAATTCTAAGTGGGCTCCACCATGATGAATCAGGTCAGGGGTCAAATATTATGGAAATCAAGCTGCTGGACATTTGGGACTTGCTTTCTAATGTACAGAATATGGTGCTCTGTCCCTGTGCTTATTTTTACCACTGCACATTCTTTCCTTGCATTTTCCATTGAAACTGAGGTTTGTTCACAAAATAGCAAGCTGCCTGGCATCCCTGATTCTGTGGTGTATAAGGTCAATAGGTTGCAGCTGGAAAGTACAACCCCAATTCCAAAATAGTTGGGACAAAGTGTAAATTGTGAATAAAATCAAAATGCAATGACTTTCAAATCACACCAGCCAGTATTTTATTCACAGTAGAACAGAGATAACATAGCAAATGTTGAAACTGAGAAATTTTACAATTTTATCCACAAAATGAGCTGATTTAAAATTTGATTGCTGCTCCAGGTCTCAAAAAAGTTGGGACAGGGGCCTGTTTACCATGGTGTAGCATCCCCTCTTCTTTTTAATGCAGAGTGGAGGCGTCTGGGCATTGAGGAGACAAGTTTCTTGAGTTTAGCCATTGGAATTTGATCCCACTTTTGTTTAATACAGGCTTCCAGCCGCTGGAGAGTTTTGGGTCTTCTTTGACGGACTTTTCGTTTAATTATGCGCCAAATGTTCTCAATCGGTGAAAGATCAGGACTGCAGGCAGGCCAGTTCAGCACACGGACTCTTCTACTACAAAGCCATGCTGTTGTAATAGCTGCAGTATGTGGTTTTACATTGTCCTACTGAAATACACAAGGCCTTCACTGGAGTAGATGTCATCTGGAGGGGAGCATATGTTGCTCTAAAACCTTTATACCTTTCAGCATTCATGGTGCTTTTTCAAACATGCAAGTGTCCCACACCATATGCACTAATGCATCCCCATACCATCAGAGATGCTGGCTTTTGAACTGAATGCTGATAACAGGAGGGGTGGTCTTTCTCCTCTTTAGCCCAGAGGACACGACGCCCATGATTTCCAACAAGAATGTCAAATTTGGACTCGTCTGACCACAGGACACTTTGCTACTTTGCTACAGTCCATTCTAAATGAGCCTTGGCCCACAGAACACAGCGGCGCCTCTGGATGATGCTCAACCATGGCTTCCTTTTTGCATGATAGAGTTTTAGGTGGCATCTGTGGATGGCACGGCGGATGTGTTTACTGACAGTGGTTTCTTTAAGTATTTCTGGGCCCATTTAGTAATGTCAATGACAGAATCATGCCGGTGAGTGATGCAGTGGCGTCTAAGGGCCCGAAGATCAAGGGCATCCAGTAAAGGTCTTCTGCCTTGTCCCTTACGCACAGAGATTTTTCCAGTTTCTCTGAATCTTTTGATGATGTTATGCACTGTCTATGATGAGACCTTCAAAGCCTTTGCAATTTGACGTTGAGGAACATTGTTTTTAAAGTATTCACAATTTTTTTACGCAAACCTTCACAAGTTGGAGAGCCACTAGCCATCTTTACTTCTGAGAGACTCAGCCTCTCTAAGACATCCCTTTTATAGCCAATCATGTTACACACCTGATGCCAGTTAACTTAATTACTTGCTAAATGTTCTTTCAGCTGATTCTTTTATATGGGTCAATGACAAATAAGCCTTTTAAAAATGTTTGTTTTAATAAATCTTTAAAAATGTAGAGAATATATTTATTTGAAGTTGGGAGAGTGTGTTTAAACAAGTATTAATGGTTGCACAACATTTACAGGGTTTTAGTACAGTTTTAGACGGTATTTGCAATTTCACCAGCCAAAAAATGTCAGGAGGCGCAACCAAAAGTTTCTTGAAAAAAAACACACTTCTGTCTTTTTTTTTCTAAGTGATTTTTTTTGTAAGCGTACCTGAGAGTGTCTACTCTGCCTAAAACATTACTATTTTGTAGTTGAGCAGGGTATTAAAAGTAACTTATGGATTCTTTATTGTAGGGGGCGGGTATTTTGGTTTTGGAACATCCAACTTTAAATTTAAAATGTGAATAAATACTTTACAAATTTAAAAAGTATATTGTTGTACAGAATAATAATAATTTATATCACAATTTCCAAACATTTGTTCACGTCAATCTCCCATTTCTTGGTTTAAATTAGTAATTTACCTGGTTGCACCACCTGACGATGCGGTTGCGCCGCCTGACATTTGCTACTAATTCCCAATTATTCAGGCATCTACTTGGACACCTATATAACCTTTTGACTTTGCTAGCTAGTTCATTCATTCATTTTTACAATACAATAAAGAGTTTTAGAATAAAAAATTAAAAAAAAACTTTTTCTTAGTTTTATATTGGTTGTACCACCTGACATGTAAACTGAACAAGTCTAACTATGAAGAGAAAGTAGCTATTTTTTATCAATATTTGAGAGAGATCCACATACCTTTCACTCATCAGTACTGGTCACTTGGGGCCCTTTTGATGATGTAATATCCTGTTTACTCATCTCTCTCTTCAATTTAAACTAAAAGTTGTATGAATGCGGCTGGGCCGCCCTGACATTTCAGAAATGCAGATTTCCAGAAAAATTTGTTTTTAATATTCCAAACAATTTAAGAACAATTAAACTATTAAACTTTGTTTATTTGAAAGGTTTTCAATATAAAATTATGCCCCCATATTAATATTATATTAATTCATATTTTAAATTACATATTTAATACATTTCACATAGTGTTAACTTGCTCGGACGGTTGCGCCACCTGACATTTTGAGGGTTTGAGATGGCAAATATATAATATATATAATTTTTATGATAAACTGGAAATATGTTCAAATTAAACAGGTTTTATAGAATAAAATGATGCTTATTATGAATCATTTAAAATTATTTTAAACCAAAGTAGTGTGCTCGGACACAAAAATCTGCATGTCACTTCATTGACCCATATATTAATTGCTTTTTCAGCCCTTTTTTGCCTGTGTCCCAACTTTTTTGAGACCTGTTGCAGCCAGAAAATTTGAAATAAGCTCACTTTGTGGATAAAAATATGAAATGTCTCAGTTTCAACATTTGAAATGTTATCTATGTTCTATTGTAAATAACGTATTGGCTCATGTGATCTGAAAGTCATTGCATTTTGATTTTATTCACAATTTACACTACGTCCCAACTATTTCGGAATTAGGGTTGTAATTATGATGTCATAAAGACAAGACATCATCCAGAGGGACAGCGAATACAGTGGGCGTACATTGAGGTTTGATGTTCAGGGGCAAAAATATAAAAACACTTAATTTAACACCTGATTCCAGTCTAATTAAACAAAGCAATAGCAAGTAATTCTGGGCCAGATCTGGGTCAATTCCAGCTGATCTGGGCCAGATTTGGCCTTGATCCAGGGTAGCATCACTTGTTATAAATGCAGAGAACTGTGGCTTTACAATCAAACAACTTCTGTGCACAACCAGGCAGGGGAGGTGGGGGGGTGGGGGGGGGGGTGTTTGGAATTATTTTAGAGGGTGAGTTTTTAACCCCTTTGCGCAGAACACAAATTATTCCAATTTTTTCCCTGTTTTGTATTTGTCTAATTAGGCATTATAACTCACACAGAGACTGGAAAATCATTTCAGTAAAGCAAGACATTTAGAAATACAATTACAGAATTATTTCGGAATTCAATTTCAGAATTTACGGACGCCATCGTCTATATCTGCGCAAAGGGGTTAAAGTGACGTCCTGAAATGTTGATATGTGCTTTCCTCCAATATTTTCTTCCTTGAGTCAGATACCAATTTCATAAATTGGGGAAATAACATATTAATATTTAATAATAGGAACAGAATAAACTTGTTGAACAGGAGAGCAATGTGAGGGTGAAAACCAATTTTATTTTGCTAGCCTTTCTATTCTTTTAGGGCTCAAAACATGTTTTTATAATTTTTTTTTATTATGTCGAATATTATTGTATTTGCGTACATTTTTCATTCACAAAAATTTGCAGAGAAAGTGGGAGATGCACAAAAGCAGAGCCTCTGTACTGATTTACTGCTGTGCTCTGCGGTCTTTATGGTACAGCTGTGTATCAAATATTACGCGAGTAATGATGTCATATGCATTCTAAAGTTACATACATCAAAGCCCACTCAGAAATCCTGAATCCCATGACTCACTACATAAACCCAGGCCGCAGCATGCTTCTCATTGATTTATCAGTGGGTGGTGTTCTCGGTTTACATTGTTTGCTGTAACATCTTGAGAGACATATGTTTTTGAAAGCAGAAAATGAACTAAGTATTGTGGTGGGCATTAGAATGGCAAAACTCTGCAGAAAAAAAGCAATTGTCCTCGTGATTGACTCTCAGGTACTCATAACAAGGGAAATGTTGTTCTGAGGAGGCTCAGTGCCATATCTCTTTATAGAAGACAGTGCACGCAACTTTAGGGCTCCACCATCTCATCCATGGCCCCATCTTCATCGTCTTTGAAGTGCAAGAATGTGCTGAGGTTTTGAAGAGGCATGAGCTTGTCCTGAATCCTTTTGCTTTATCCACTCAGGCCTAGACTAGGCTCACACACCACTCTCTCACATACTCATACAGTACCTATGGGCAATTTTTTGTCTGTAATTTGCAGAAAGTGAATCTGTCTGAACCGCAAGAGAAAATCAGTACTCGGAGAAAATAATTGTGAATGTTTGAGAACGTGCAAACTTCCTCACAGAAAGGCCTCAGTCCGGATCCTAACACAAGACGTTCATGTTGTGAGGTCCCAAGAGTATCCTCTGTATTACTGTGCCATCCTAATTAAGTAAAGTTTTTATCATTATCACTCCACCTAATTTTTCATCCACTTCTCCTACCACAGTTTTACAGATATCAACTCCAAATTTGCTTTCACGGATTTGAATTGCTCCTTTGTAGCGCCTGGCTATTTTGGTGCTATGTCAGTCTTATGTTATTACATTATTTTTATCTGTTGTCTGCTCTGTTGCTGGCTATATGCATTTCCAGGTTTGAAACTGTTTTCCGGTAGGCATGAAAATGGATGCCACGAGATCTTATTCAGCTGCAATCACTTCTGATTTTCTAAAGGAAATCCACTTCGTAGTTCTATTCTATGTTCTGTAGAAATAAAATGCACAGGTTTCTATTTAGTTTCAGGACAACTGGCTAAAGTCAAGTTATGCGCATTAGAAAGCACCAGAAGTGAACTCAATGAAGTGTTAGATAACCAAACTTCATAGTAGATACTTCCCATACCAATGTCATTACCCAGAGTTACCCCCTCAAACTCAGGCGAAGGAACTTGTTTTTAAAACCGAGAAAGGAATCTGGTTGTTGGCAGAAAAACAAGAATGCCACACAAACAGGAAATGCAATCAGCTCTGAAGAACATGACTTCCTGATATCGATGCAACAGATCCAACATTATGCGACCCACAGATCAGACCATGCGGTCTTAAAGCAAGATAGCAAAACCAGTGAGACCACTGATGAATACCTCTGGCACCATTCACCTGTACTTGACTGTGAATTAAATGCATGACTCAACAATTCAACTACGAGGCAAAGAATGCAAAAATGTGGTACAGGAAACTAGCATAACTCTGTCCAAACGTGAGCTTATTATTTGCAAATCTTTTTGCTGCATATCCATTTTCACTGCAAAATCAGTAAATTCAGCCACACCCAGAGTCCAGCCAAAAACCCAATGACCGTTATTCTTGATTCCTTCTCTGATAATCTTCGCGATTTGCAATGTAGATTGATATTACATTCTTTACCATTATTGATAGCACTTTTTCTGACTATGAGGCTTAGTTTGAGTATTTTCAGAGCAATTCCCTTGAGATACTAATGCGAGATTGCTTAACTATCTTTTCAAATAAAATTTCAAATAAACCCCAATAATCAAATTCATCAATTCACATGCACAATAAAATCAAATTCAATTTTCAACATTTCTCTACATCTTAAAATGTGATTTGAGGAGCTTTGTTATACAACTATATACAGCATATTAAAAAATCGTATGTTAGCAATATGTGAAAAATATGCTAATTAAAACTTTTAACTATTTATATGAAAACAATGCCAAAATTTGTACCACAAAGACACAAGTACACTTGAGAAAGTTGACCTTGTGCATATTTCTTCCCCTGTTGGACACCTTAAACTTAAAAGCATCTGTGAGCGTCCCTAATACTTCTGCCTGCGGACAATTTTAGGACAGCCCGCCATTGCATTGACAGATGGTTGCCTCGAGCTGTTGGTCATACTCAGTACAATCAGTTTCCAGTCCATTTGTCTTTAGTAATAGCACTTTTTTTCTTCATTCATCCAGTTACCCCGTCCCTCCTTAATGTAGATAAAATAATGGAATTATACCCCAAAAAAGCGCATCAAACTGCAAGCATGCTACAGATTATGTCACTCTCATTGTCCAAGTCATTTTTAAAAATTCTGGTTGTTGAACAAATATAGAGGATTAGCCATGGGTGGATGTGATTTGGTGGGCACATCGCTAACATGCTAGCAGAGGATTTAATTTCAAACAGCGCTGAAAAGCCTTTGGCACCAAGTTGAACGTCCTCCCGTTGAACTCTACTGTCTCGGAGCATCTGCTGGTTTGAACACGTAGATTGGTGCCATGTCAGTTGCTCCAAATAAAACGTCCCTTGTTTCAGATCTCTCGGATGTCGAGAGGCCAGGACATAACTCAGGCCTCCAAAGAGCCAGACTGACGGGACAGTGCCAAGGAAGAACAGCCTGCCGCCAGGAAAATGACCAATTTGATAGCAGTGAAAAGCATCGCTGTAAAAGCATCCAGATCTGTCAGGCAAATCAGCAAAGGTATGAAACTGTGGACAGATGGAAGGTAAGCAATTACATAATTTATGATGAAACACAGCAATAGATTATACATACTAAAAGTGCTTAAAACATTCATATACTGAAATGGTATTCATGTATTAAGATGATCAATTATCTGGAGTGCTAGATTTATACTGCTTCTTCAAGGAATTAAGAAGAATAAAAGCAGAAAATTACACTGAACTGCAGTTGAATGAGCAACACAGCCTAAAATATGCCTGAAGTGCATTTGAAGCTTAAATGTAGCCCATGTTAGGAAGAAATGCATTGGGCGGTGCGATCTAGGAATGCCTCATATTGTGTTCCCTTTAATTAAATTTAGTTCTTGAAGTGCTAATTCTTGCTGTACACCACAATCCACTTATTACTAAAATTGACTCTCATTATCCACAAACAGGATAAGACATTAAAAAGTCAACTATCCTACCAAAGTTATATTTGTTTTAATATCTCTTGCAACACAACAGTGACATGAATGAGCTTAGGCAGATGCACAGAAGAATAGAATGTGCCTGCTATTTCCATGGCTAAAAGATAAAGACTTCATGAAAACTTAATTACATAGAAAACAAAGTTTGCAGAGAATGAATACATAAAACAAAACTGGGATGGAGAGAGTGTGTGAAAGAGAGAGAGAGTGAGTGTGAGAGAGAGAGAGAGAGAGAGAGAGAGAGAGAGAGTGTGTGTGTGAGGGAGGGGGAGGCTGTGAACAAACAAAGAGGTATTGTATCCATAGTTTTCCCCCTGGCTGTCAGTGCAACCTGTCCTCCAACCATACGCTCAAATAGATTGTTTATTCTCATTTACTCTGATTTACAACCCATAGGAGCGTTTCCTAAAATCGCGCCCCTACTGGCAGCAGGTAGGTACTGTTACAGTTACAGTTTGAGTTCCAGATACAGTTTCAGTCATATTTACACTTAAAATAACGGTTTGGGTAAGGATTAGGGTTGGGGTTAGGGTTAGGGTTAGAATTAGGATTAGAGTAAGGATTAGGTTTAGGTTAGGGATTTACTGACGGCGACGCTGACAGTGGAAACCAGACTGTAGTTTTTTAAATTACCGCTAGAGTTCGCTTAACTCCTAAACGTAACTTTAGGTCGTAATAAGCTGCTTGACAAACGACCCTTGCGGGCGTATTTTGTCGGAGGACAGGCTCCACTTACGCTCATACCCACAATGACACAAGGACATCCACACGCGCACACACACTCATGCACTTGCACATCAGTCATTCACACTCAAGTGAGAAAGATGCAGTCGTAGCACAGGGAGGAGGGGATGTGATCCAGGCGAATCAGAAGGCACAAGGTCTCAGTTTTTGCAGTGGCAGTTTAAACACAATCTCTCCCTCCTCTTCCCCCCCTCCCTCTTCCCAAACAGCTGGCCAATCACCAGCGTTGGCCGGGCTGCCAAGTGCTCACTAATTTAAGCCCTATCCACCACCTCAAATGGAGTTGCACTGGGTGTGCAAAACACTAATAATGGCCTTCCCACTCTCTGATTCCCTACAGTTTAATTAAACCTGTACACCTACGCAGCCCCTACTCCTCCCGAACAGCTTCATTATTCACTGAGAGCAGCTGAGTGTGGGAGGGCATGACAGTCCAAGGGCAGATAAGACTACGGGAGCTCTGTATGCAGACACCCAGGCTTAGCTGGGCTTCCCTGCTGGAGGTTAATGCCAAATTGGGCTGGAATTGCACGTTTGGCACAAGACACTTTCAGAGAAGCACTTCTTCCTCATTTCAGTCAATTCTAAATATCCAAGGAAATCATAAAATTGTTGAACTCGAGTATTTACATTCCGTCCAATTGCTGGAAAACAATTTTACTTTTAATATGTTATCTGCCAGCTGGTGTTGAATCTATGTGTCCACCAATGCCCCACCCACCCAATCAACAAGTTCACGCCTGATCGGAACGCGCCTCCACATTTAAAGTCAATCAAATTGGTTCCCTTCCATTAGACAATTCTGCCAAATTATTTGTTTTAATTGGATACATATCAAATTAAGGAAGCTTGCTCAACTCTACTTCCGTTTCCTGGTAACTGCAAGCAGTGTTTTCCAGACTAGCTGTCCAAAACTAATGTGAGGCAGGCCAAGGCTGGTCACTATCTGGACCAAAGGTGGTTACAGCTAGTTAAGCTGGTAGAGTCAGCGGATGGTTACACTGGTGGACAACCTAACTATCTTTCAGCCTAGACCACTGGTGAATGGCTGACCAACCAGATAAAAGATTTTAAAACACAATTTAAAATGGCTCAACCAGCTTAGGCTGAATATGGATGGAATGTTTGGCAGGTTACATGTGGTGTATCCACTGGAGGCTCTCGTTCTTATCCTAGTGTCTTGCCTATAGATTGAAGGAAAAACAATAGTCCAATTCACTCTGTTGACAGTCGCTGAGCTTTCTCAGGCTTGGTGAGAAGCATTTTGTGCGTACAGAGGTGTAGTTTTGTGGCATCGCCATGGTGTACAATATGGAGTCACACAATCCACGTGCAGTCTGCATGATACATGCACAGGGACCATCATAATGGTTAATGTGATTGATGTCCCCCATCAGATAATGCTCTGATATAGGCTATTTGAATCATAAGGGAATCTATTCCATCAGGTTATTTGCAATGCAACATGTGAGGTTGCACATGTATGTATTCAGAATTTATTCTGGATAAAAATACAATTACTAAACACTGGCAAACCCTGTCATTCCTGAAGTCTTCCAGTGGGCCCCCATGGAGAGTTGACTGTTTGAGGACAATGGTAAGCCTATATATATTAAATACATGGCATATCATGTCTAAAACAGCACATGGATTTTCATTCCATCACAGCAAACACAAACTGCAATGGAGCAAATGTTTGAAGCGCTCAAAATGCACTTCAGATGTTTGGATAAGTCCTGCAGATTCGGAATCCTGCGCGGCTTGACCTGTTACCCGCGATTATCGGAGTAATCAATTTTGAATCCAGAGGTGTATAGTATGTACATTGTTACTGTACTTAAGTGGTTTTTTTGAGGATTTGTACTTTACTTGAGTTTTTTTTTTTTTTACCGGGACTTTTACTTTTACTCTACTACATTTAAGACATAAAAAGTATACTTTTTACTTCGTTACTTTGACACTGGCCACGTCATTACTCATTACAGATGAAAATATGAATGTTATTCATCATTTCAGGATTATCTGGATTTCGCTTGTTCGCGAAGAACAACGGTGCTCGGCAGGGTATCTTAACCCCTTTGTGCAGATGTGTCCACAAGCAGACATGGAGCTGCAAATTTATGCACGCAGTTACAATATTCTATCACTAGATGGCACACCCGGATCAGTTGAATATTCACAAGCAAGCTGAGCTCGAACACGGTTTAGAATATGGACGAGATCACTCCAATCCCTGTTTTTCAGGAGTTGCCTGAATTTAACTCCTCAGCTAAGCCTGATCTGCAAACTGTTCAATATACTTGTCCATAGTATCTATCCAGCAGTTCAAAAAAATGATCTCTTGCTACAGAAACAATCATTGTCCTCTGTAGCAACTACTTCAGCTACAACCACTTAGTAGTTAAGAAAAATCAGTTTTTTGAAGCAAAAGTTTGACATGGTATTGATCCTATGTCATTCTACTGTTAATTATAGTCAATTATATAGTTTTTTAAACCGCTAGTAAACTCAAAGAAGAAGAAGATGAAGAAGTATATAAAGCAGAGACTGCTGTTTGTTTTTTGAATACTTTCATTCACCTGAGAGTTGATTAAAGAGAACAAGGAGAGAACAATGTGTGGTTGTTTTGCTTGTTTCTATGCGTACAATGAAAAATACTTTGTACTTGTACTTGCACTTTTGATACTTAAGAGCCAGAGTCTGTTACTTTGGACCAGCTCATAGAAGGGGGTGATATATCACGTTCCAGTAGGCCACTGAAGTTTTTTGTGGGGATAGATATTTTTTCCAAACTGATAAAAATTACTTTTTTTATCAGAAGATCCCTTCGGGGTAGAAATTACAGCCCTTCTTAGGGTAGGGGTGAAAAGGGCCAAAATAGTGACATAGTTAAAATCTGGACATTGACCTTTGAATATTTTGGTGCGTCCTCAGTGACCCTCCTTGATCTTATGGTATATGAATGTATGGGTAGAGTTCTTTCATTTAGCATTATAATTTTCAAGGATTACTGAGGGTGCCGCCTATAGGTGGCGCTTCAAATCGTGACTTTTTGCATTTTGGGCTACATTTGAGACCCTCCAGGGCCTCGCCCTCATTAAACCTTGCTTATTTATGTGTATTTGGATACATTGGGCCTGTTTCTTTCCAAATTTGCATAAATAGCTGTGGCTTCAGGGCGCTTTTGCATAGGTGGCGCTTTTTATGGCAAGAATGCGATTTTAGGCGATTTTCATTTGGCCTTATCTCAGTGCGCCCCCTATGGGTTTCAGTGAAACTTGTTTTATTGTGTTTCTCTATATCTCTGCTATTCATGATGAAAATATTAAGAAGGCTTTTTGCCTCTATGTGCTAAAACGTTCACACCAGATCACACTCCACTTTAATCAAGAAAGACAAAAGGTTAGTTCTCCAGTGCTCCAATAGGCGGCTCATATGGCAGGTGGCAGCACCGCTGCGACCACATGTTTTGATGGCATGTTCAGAGAGTGAATAGAGCCGTGGAAATCCTGCTTTATCACGAACATCTTCTGATTTTAAGACCTGCGAGCGGTACATCGTTCCATCTTTACCTTGTGGGATATTGTGCTAACGATTAGTTTTGCTCCCAAGATATTAGATCATATATTTCTGATCACATTTTTGAATGGGTGTGGTCTGTGTGTATGCATAATGGATGCAGCAATGCAGAATGTAAAGACAAGGTCCTCAACCCCCTCTGAGAAGTACTATGGTTACCGCTATGGTTTGAAGTAATGCAGAATACTTTGCTGCATGACTCATTTGATGAATATGAATACCATAAGGACCCCCAAGGACCAAAAAGCTAGGTTTGCCTCTGCTTTGGTGCATACAGAGTTTACTAATACTTCATGTCCCTTCTTTTATTTTATTTCAGTTTTAACATTTTAAAAATTGTTGCTTTTTTGAATAAGTTCTCTTGCCTCAATGCTCTGAAAACACTCAAATAATTCTCCCCACTGGTTGGTGGGGACTAAAACAAAAATGGGCATTTTTCGGTGGTGGTGCTTGATTGTGACATACATCAAACTTCGGCATGTAAAGGGTTAATAAGGCAAAAAGCCTTCTTGAAATTTTTTCTAATGAATAGCAGAGATATAGACAAACATAATAAAACAAGTTTCACTGAAATCCATAGGGGGCGCACTGAGATATGGCCAAATGAAAATCGCCTAAAATCGTGTTCTTGCCAAAAAAAGCGCCACCTATGCAAAAGCGCCCTAACTAAGCCACCGCCATTTATGCAAATTTGGAAAGAACTAGTCCCAATGTATCCAAATACACATAGGTAAGCAAGGTTTAATGAGGGCGCAGGCCCTGGGAGGGTCTCAAATGTAGTCCAAAATGCAGAAAGTCATGATTTGAAGCACCACCTATAGGCGGCGCCCTCAGTAAGCCTTGAAAATTATTATGCTAAATGGAAGAACTCTACACATACATTCATGTACCATAAGATCAAGGAGGTTTACAGAGGGCACACAAAGATATTAGAAGGACAAAGTCCAGATCTTGACCATGTCACTTTTTTGGCCCTTTTGACCCCTACCCTAAAAAGGGCTGTAATTTCCACCCCGAAGGGATCTTCTGATAAAAAACGTAATTTTTGTCAGTTTGGACTAGATATCTACGCCCACAAAAATCTTCAGTGGCCTACTGGAACATGATATATCACCCCCTGGTTCATAGTTACAGACTCTGGCTCTTAAGTATATTTTTTCACAAGATACTTTTGGTACTTAAGTACATTTAATGTGAGCTACTTTAAGACTTTTACTCAAGTAAGTTTCTTATGGGTGAAATCAACTTTTACCAAAGTAACTTTCAGTTATGGTACTTCTTCTTTTACTTAGTTTTTTTTTCAAGTTCTTTATACACCTCTGTTTGAATCCGACATGATCCATGAGTACAATACTTTTCTGCCATTTTGAATTTCTTGTAAAACCTTGAAAATCATTCTTCTCCTAGATGGTGCGACCAGTTCACAAAAAATTTGGTATGCAGCATAGCATCTTATTACCAAGATCTGAAATCCCAGAATAAAGCGCTGCGTTAAAACATTTGATAGATAGATAGATAGATAGATAGATAGACTTTATTGATCCCCAGAGGGGAAATTCACATGTCACAGCAGCACAGGATAAAAAGCCTTTATTGATCTTTTGGGATGTAACTGCTGAATTTAAAGTCCAATCATCACAAACCTTAAGAATCTATTTCTATATAAAAAGAGACTGAGGATTACAAAATTTGGTTGTAATTGACCAATAGGTGATGCTGTAGAAAACAAAAATGTAAAATAACCTATATCTTTTCATCGCTTTGATCAAAATGGTCATAATTTTCATTCTGTATCTCCGAATAAGCATCAATTTGTCCTTCCAATCAGCAAAAGAACCTTTCAAAGCATGGACGCTACTAGCCAATCAGGCAACAACTGTTATTTTACAGGCATAGCAATGATCAATCAACATGAAAATGCGGGGCAAGGTAAAACAAGTACAATTATTTGCCATAATTGAGAAATTATTTTTTTAAAAATTCATACAATTTGTGTCTTTACTGCCTCAAAATTGATGATTGCTTCATGTTGCTTGAACATCGTAATTATCGCTTGCAGAAATATTTTCTTATCATGTCATTTTTTGAAATGGTGAAGTTAAGAAAGCACTTTCAGATTTATCTATCAAACTCTAGAACTACAGGGCAATAATACATTTTCGCCCCCGAATATTACACATTAAATTATTGTTTCTTTATAAAGCTAATCAAGTGTGAATTAAAGATCATATTCTTTCCAAACTGATTTTGTATGCCAGGAAAGGTATGTCCAGTATAATCTCCAATTTGAGTGATCGCCAATACCAACAAAAAAACCCAAATCGCCTGTTTCACCAAAATTTCTCACACTTCCGGTGCATGGCTTGCATAGCAACAACAACTATTCAGCTATATTTGAGAAACTGCAAATGATATACACGCTAAAATCAAGCTAAGAAAAAGTACTGGATGTATGAACAATTATACATACTGCTTCTACGCTCGGTATCGTATGGCCATGTATCTGTAACCATGCATGCTAACGCAACTTTTCTCTTGCAGCTGTGCGAGACCGGAAGTGACTTGGCCACCAAACTATCCCGTAGAGCATCGGAAATGGGGCTTGCGTGCTCTATATAAAGTTATTACATAATCATATATTTACTCTTTCAGCTTATAGAAATCGCGCGACTGAAATTTCAACATTCCTCCTGCTGCTCATTCTCAGAATCTTGTTTTCCCTGAGCAGGAGCACATTTCTCCGAGAACTCCAGGCAGTGCCGACCTTTTCGCCAGCATTGTGTCTGGCTGTCTCATAGCAATGTGAAAGGAGCTCAGGGGGAGATTTGTTTTATGCCTTATAAGGGTTTTTTTTAGTAATTTCCTTCTCCTGCCAAAATTTACAGTCCCCGTCCAAGCGCTTAGCTTTTGTGAGATGAGAGCATTTGTTTACTATAATGGGCCTGCTTTTCATGCGCACAGACAATGCTAAAAGCCTCGCTGCTAGCAAAACACAACATTCCTCTGATGTCTTCGGTGCGGGAACTGGCAGCGTGTAACTGGCAGGGTAACCAACTCTTCAAGGTGATCTACTGTCCTATGGGGCCTCACTCCAATGTAAACAAAGCTCACCTCATTCAACAGCTAGGGAGTTTGTTGCGCACCTAATTAGTGGAGTCAGTATGCCAAATTACTGGTTGAAAATAGTGTCTGCTGGATGGTATATCTCCAGGAACAAGGCTGGCCTCCAGTGATTTAAAGTTTTATTAAGTATCAGTTAGGAATTCTTTCTCTTTAAATGATTGTTTCCACACTCTAAATAAATTTCATCTCTGGCCACTCTGTCACCACAATCAAATAAATGTTTTTCCTTCCAAGGTCAGGTACAGGTGAGTGTTACAAAAAGCTGCTGATTTAATGCACTCCTGAAGAGGATCCTTTTTTGGAAAGGACGAAACTATCAACAATACCTGCTAACTGTAGTGAGCCAAATATGCAGGAGAAAAAACAATACTGATCCCATTATTCATTCATGCACCTTGAGAGCAAAATTTTTAAAAACCTGAGAAAAGTGGTGGGATAATTTACGGGAAAAGCCATCATTGAAAAACATTGTGAAAGGTTTTGTAATTGGATGACTTTGAGAGAAAGAATTCATTTATTGCACTCCATTTATGTATTGTATTTGCACTGTATATTACCATGATAATTGACCATTTCAGAAGAAATCTGTCACGTTTTGGAACACAAATTGAATATGATGAAACTGTTGTTCTCACTTGTTCATTTTAAGGATGAGGGCCGTTGCCATGGAAACATTTTCAGTGTCCGTATTTGCCAAAGTTAAATCTGCGCAGAAGATGGTAAGAATGTTGTATTTATTTTTCAGAGGAATTACTAGCAGACAATTATAGTAAATTGGTCTTAAAGAGAGTTAGATTGCAGACTGCTTTAATTCAGCCACACAACCCTCTAAAACTAAATGAATATGGTGATATTTCCCAACAATAACTAAGGTCAGGCTCATTGTATCACATACCTGGAGAAAGTCATACAATATGCTCTAAATTCTATGCAAGAGGCTACGACAGTGAACAGTCTGTTCCCGCAGCTTGCTGTGTATTAAACATATCTTTTATCACTTAGTGGATGTAGAAATTTGATTTAATACCGTTTTATTTTGTATTTGGTCTGACCATTGTGAAGTGTGATAGAATTTGTTAATAAGATGATCTGTTATTTCGCGGGAGGCAATTGGGAGTTTTCTAAAACATCAGCCTTGTAATGCCAGCACATACTAAAATCTTACTAATCAGGATGCATTTATCGGATTCATTTATTCAGCTGGTTATTTTTTAGCTGGCAATTCTCCTGTATGTAACATGCTGGTCCTGAAAATTCCACAAAATTCCTAATATTACCAAAAATTCCCCCAAATCATTGTTAAAAGGCTGTTCACTGCTCACTCAGAAGGACAAAATTATCATTAGCAAATTAAACCCCAAGAATCTCACATGTGCTTCTGCCTCAAGGCTCAGGAATAATTAATTAATGATGAATAAATCAATAAAACATTAAATCAGGTCAATGATTTTTAGCTTTATTCCGAAAAGGGCAGTTTTCAAGTCAAAAGTAGTTATATCATTGCAGCACCCTTTTGGCTCAATACTGCTTTCAACATTGCTGGGATTTTTATGTAAAATAAAAAGAAACTTTAAAGCAATTGTAGCTAACTGTATTTTAAAGTATACTCTGTGCAGGGTGCGATTTCACCCTCAAAGGGTGAGAGGTAGAGAATAAGAAAGCAATTAACAAGCAGCATCCAGTTATATGGGGGTGGGGAAGTTAAGAGGGGAATGGGAACACATGCTGTGTTTTCAGTGGACACTGATTTACAGGCAAAAGTAGGTATAATACCCCTTCACCCCCCTCCCCCCCCTCCACACACACACCCTCATAAAACATAAGACTTTCATGGTAGTTTTCCTGATTTTCAAACTCACCCTATTACGCTTGTAAAATTAAGATATTATTGTCCTTGCAGAAAAAGGGTATTCTTCAGAAAAAGGAAGCTAGCCTTGAGTTCAGTAACATTACAGTTTCCATTATGAAGTGAAACTGTACATGTACTATATATATATATTTATCATATAGTTCCTTATGAATACAGGGAATCGGCACCTACGAAAAAAGCGCAAGGCACAAGGCTGTATCAACCCGCTGTGCAAAATCCTGTATCGCCCGTTTCCTCCCGCAGTCAAAATCCCGTATCACCCGTTTCTGCCCACAGGCAAAATCCTGTATCACCCGTATCTGCCTGCTGGGCAAAAATCCTGTAACACTCGTATCTGCCCGCAGGCAAAATCCTGTATCACCCGTTTCTGTCCGCTGGGCAAAATCCTGTATCACCCGTTATCTGCCCGCTGTGCAAAATCCTGTATCACCCGTTTCTGCCCGCAGGCAAAATCCTGTATCACCCAAATCTGTCTGCTGGGCAAAATCCTGTATCACCCGTATCTGCCCGCATCATTTGGTGAGAGGTGCTTTGCAGTGTTATGAGGCAGCGGACAGAGCGGCAGATGGTTTTGCATTGGAGTGTTCATGTTGCCTACAGCAACTTTAAGTGGGACAGCATATCCACTTCAAAGGACCCATTGTATTTAAAATACAAGTTCCCAGTTCTGTCCACCTGTACAGTGGCCTCACGGAATCTAACAGCCCGGAGAAGGTTGGCTCATAGACCCCCCCCCAAGTTCAGCAGTTAGACCCCACACCCATCCGTCCTCTTCAGCATTTGAAAACACACCGTTCAAAATTCCTGGCGTTTTCTACGTCACAAACCCCTGCCACAGCCTTGCCTAACCTTCCCACCCCTCTCTCCCTCCAAGCACTTACATTTTTTTTTTCTTGCCTAGTTCCAGTCACCAGCCAATCAGAGCACGGCTCATAATCATCGACTGGATACCCTCACAAAATAGCCTGTTCTCCAGAAGGGAGAGAATAACAGTCATCGAATGATCAAGTAATTAAAGGAGCTGTGTCACGATTACTGCCTATGCTCTGATTCATGACGTTTTCAAAGTTCTAATGAAGTGAATTTGTTTGACTGCAAATTAAAATCTGATTCCATCATTTCTATTGTATTTATACATTTTAGCTACTCAGGCATTATAGTTTTTTATATTAAGGTGTTCTCTATGGAAATATGATTTAAAGCGCCGTTTAGCTCTTTAGCTGAAGGATATGAAGAATGAACGCTCAAACCACTAATAAACATCCTCATAGAAGAAATTTATTCATTGATTATTGGTGGGTGGCGAACCAGCTTATATACTTCATATCTGTTGGCTAAAGCATTAAATAGCACTTTGAATCCTCAAATTTCTATAGAAAACTCTTAAATATAAAAAGCATAATGCCTGAGTAACTAAAATATACAAGATGCAAAATGAGGGATTAGCAACATTGGAATCAGATTTTGACTTGCAGTTGAGCAGATACATTTTGTTTGATTTCTTGTTTAAACAGTTTTCAAAGTTCTGAGCAAGCGCTGTAATCATGACACAGATCCAGGAAGGATTTTTATGTGGTTAATTTTAAAGATTTCTATGGGGTGCGGCACTCCTTAAACCTGCAGGCAAGTGAAACATCTACCCCATCTGTCTATTGTCTAATTCACTTATTCCTGGGGGTGCTGGATCATCTCCCAGGATCCAACAGACAAGAGACAAGAAAAAACCAGACAGGATGCCGATCCATCAAAGGCCACATCCATTCACACAGCAGAACAAGCGAACTGCATGTGACCCATCAAACACAATCCGAAGCTAGAGCACTGCACATCACCAGCATCCCACTTAAAAATGACCAGCAGCATTATTTGCTGGAAACTTCACTGTCGCTTTTCTTTGCTCACTCGTTTCCTCCGTGAAAAGAAAGGCTGCACTGTCTGAGGAAATTGTGCCAAAACTACAAACCTCTCTGAAATCCAGGTCAACCCCTGAGGTAAAAATTGCAGCAGCAATGCAGAACGAGTCTGCGTGGTTAATTAGGCCTCAGCCATAGCCGGACCGTGCCAACTTGGAAACAGAGGTGCGGACACATCATCTGATCTCCTCCTCTAATAATCTGTGGGAGTCCTCATCTCAGATGGGTGTAGAGGATATCAGTGCAGTCCCAAGTCTGCTTACTTCTCCACGAAAAATACACAGGATGATAGAGAGTATACATAGCACTGAGTTGTATCGTTGGTGGAATTTTCTTTAACAATTACCAGAAGGAAATTTCCAACCTGTTTTCCTACAAATGTTAAAGCAATGTCCTTGATGTTGACACAGCATTCATAAATGGCGTTCTCTTCTAGTTAACACTTTCAGCAAAACATTTAAGGCTTAATGAGATTTAGGATATACAGCCTAAAGATCAGATGACTATTAAGAAAAAAAAAAGTAGACAAAAGCTGCAAATAAAAATCTTTTATTAGAACATTTTTGGTTTCCACTTTTCTCAGTATAGGGCGTTCCCGAACATGATTGTTGGTGAATCTTTACAATTAATTTCACATACCAGTCTGATTGGCTGTTTTACGTCAAACTCAAACCACATCGGTTTAATTTCCAGTGATGTTTTTAAACGCTGACAATTCTGACGAGACGAGTCCAAACCAACAGTCTACTCAACATGTTATCAAAAGCAAACATTTCAAAATGGCCGTCCCATTATCAAAAGGAATGGTTGGGGGGAATTACCATGAGTTCCCTGTGTTCTGTTCGATCCACTCCAGTTTAGGCCACAGAAAGTTAAAAAAAAAAAAAAAAAAATCCATTCAAAGAACCACATATTACTGGGTATAACAATTTACTTGCATATCAAAAAAAATTGTGCATTCCAAATGTGAAATAAGAGGCAAAAAAGTGAATGGCGTTGTATCTGAAAGCATTGCATGGACTGCCAGACTCAATGTTAGGTTTCTCGCACATGGAACGACGGTTCCTGCCTTTTCCTGGCCCCGCCCTCACGCAGCCCCTTGTTGCCATGCGGCGATCTTCGGACAGACAGATGGAGGGCAGTCGCTCCTGCAGACCGACGCTGGCTCATTGCCGTCATATGAAACGTTTTCGCAGACGTGAGAATGGGAATGACGACACACACGAGGCTAGGGCGGGGTGGTTCACCTGCGTTTGTCCAATCACAATGCAACTTACATTTTTTTTCTCATTCATTTACAAAGTTATAGAGCTGAAACAAGTGAAAAAGAAGGCAATGCTCGTGGAATGTACAGCGCGTGTGGTGCAGAGCCGCCTCAGGATGACGCTGCCTGCTTCTCCTGTTCAATGGCTGCAATGAAAGACAAGACATCTCAGTCTCTCCACGTTTAAAAAAAAACGTACAGAAAAGCAAGTAAAATGCAAAATGTTGACGTCAATGTTCTGCAGCATGTTTCACATGAATATCAATGATATGCAAATGTGTAATGAACTAAGAATATCATTATTCTTATTATCATCATCATTATTAATCTTCATACTTTCTTTTGACGGTAAGGGATTTTTCTCTTGAGTCTCAGTCTTCTTCAGCTTGCTCTTGTCGAAGTTGGTGACCTCACCCAGATCTGGTTTGCCTTCCATGTTTGAGAGTTATCTACTGAAAATAAATTCATATTAATAGACGTAACGTAAAATGGCTGCATAACCAGACAGATTCCAATGCACCGCGTGCTGCCCTAAAACGCAGCCTCCATACGCACCCAACATCCCACCCCACCGCGCGCTAACCGTCTCGCACGAGCATCAATCGCCTTTATGAATGTTCCGAAGGAGAACAGAACCACGCCCCTTGCAAATGGCCTCTACAACAGCGGGAAAAAAAAAAAAAAAATGCAGTAATTCATACGCCAATTAAAAATGCTGCGTAAGTGCGTGGGGGGATGTCAATAAAATATGCAGCAATTAGAAATTGTGAAGTCTTGGAGAAAAGAAAGATCACAGAAATATGGCAGAACAGTGATGTATATAATGTCTTAGCTAGGCCAGCTATTGTTCCACGTGGCAATCGTTAAAATATTTTTAAAACGTTGCTGCTTCCCCTAGTCGCGTATTGTTAAGTTCTCGAGGGAAAAAAAATCCTAGGTCTGCATTCTTGGGAACCACCGCCCAGCATGGCTTCATCTCAGACAGGTTTCTTACGTGACTTCAACTACACGCACATCATCTCAGAAAAAAAGTCCGCAAGAGAATCCATGGTTTCAATACAAGCGATATTTCACATCTTCAAAGCTTATTTTAACTACCATTTAACTGCCACTCGGCAATGAAAAAGCTCTCTCAACAAAGAACATTTTCCCATCTGCGTCTCCCATAATGAACACTGCTGACTGCTTTTATATATTGGCACGTTTTGATTTCTCTACATTGCTCCATTTCTCTCGGAATCCAGCCACACCTTTTGTCCCTCGGACTCGGACAGAAAATCGCGATATTTGGCTTTTAAAACAAGCATTATGCATTCTTTTTATCTTAGAACCTCACAATAAAGCGGAATAATTAATCTGGCAGTTATGACTTAATTAAAAATGCATTTACAAAGATCAGATTAAGATAAGAATAGGAGTCTTTTGTTACTCACCGGAGTTCAGTCAATCGGCGACGCTGGACGGCGATTTCTGCAGCAGACAGGGAATCGAACGTCGCAGTCAGAGAATATATATACCCTGGAATATGCTAATCAAATGTGTGACGTCACGTCGTCGCCTTCGCAAAAAAGACAGGCCTATTGAAAACGGCTTCAATATTGGTGATTTTAAGGAGGGGGATGACATTTATTTGAACTCGTCCCTATGAAATGCCGTCGTATATTAATAAAGAATTTTTGGAACCAAAATTGTAAACACAAAGTATTCCAACAGGGCATTTTCCTAGCAATGCCGAAAATGACACTCAGTCGTTAGTGGCAGGAGATGAATTCAGCTTATCAATATTGCTGCTGTCATTTAATTTTAATGGAAAGGTATTCATATTTTGATATATCGAGTAACAATTTAATATTGCTGTGGAAAAATATATTAGATGCAGTATTTTGACTAAATTAAATATTTTAAAATTTCCCAAGTCAGTTACCAAATGTACTATCGCTAACAGGACCATTTTTACCGCCCCTTTCATGCTTCTTACGCACAGGAACACTCAAACTGACAGTGGAAGTGAGAACTCATTCCCACTGTCCCTGTTAAGAATTTAATTGTCTTCTCTTATGACTTACATAGCAGGTAATCATGGCTAAATTACTGGTATAATACAAAAAACTTTGACTGAAATCAGTTAACAGTGTTAAAGGTAATTCAGCCAGGGCAGGATGCACGTTCCAGGTCAGAAATAAGTCCAGGACAAAGGCTATCAGCAGCAGGCAGACAAGGAGCAAATCTATCTGCACAGTATAGCAAATATGTATGTGTTCAACATTCTAACAAGCCACCCATCCATTATCTACCTCATTTTTTTAGTTCCTGGTCGGGCTGACCTATGCCAGTAAACAATAAACCGGAGGCAGGAACACACCCTGGACAGTGCACCAATCCACTCGGAGGGATCACACACTATTAATAACATCTCAGGGTAATTTAAAGTCTCCAGTTAGCCTATGATGCGCGTCTTTGGCCTGTGAGAGGAAACCGGACTACCTGGGGGTAACTCACACAAACACAGGAGGTTCCTGCAAGCTCTGCACAGAAAGGCCCAGTCCTTGCAACCCCACAACCCTCCTTCTGTGAGGCTACAGTGCTACCCACTGCACCACTGCAATGCCTCACAATTGAATGATAAGTTATTCCAAATAATTGTTTCGTTAGCTCTGAGCATCTTTATTTCTCGACCAAGCCAAGTGTCCATGGACAGTGGACTGCAACAGTTTCTGGTCAATTTTGGTCTTATTTCACCAAATATAATGTTCGATTTTGGTCACATAAGCAGACACAGCACTTGTGAACTGGGTGTTGGTGCACAGAGCTATAGAGATATAAATTATAGAGATTAACTGGTGGTAGCAAAAAAAAAAAAAAAGTGCATGTACACAGAGATTTCCTTTCCTGCTTCAAATGGACCACTTTTCCTATTTTATTATTTATAGAAACAAAATAGATAATATTGATAGGAACACCCAAGTTTTGCATGCAGTTGTATTCTGCCACCATGAACAGATAAACAAATATATTAAAATAATAAATAGCAAAATAGATAGAAACATATTTGATAGAACTTATGACATAGACAGAACTATGTTTGGATCTCATGATTTTACATTTTCATGCCTTTTTAGTCTCAGTACAGGAAAGCAGATTATCTATTACGGCATGGATCTAAACTTCATCCATTTTGTTTTACTGACATCTAGTGGACATAAGTAGTAGTGTAACATTTTACTGCAAGTTTTCAGAGTTACATTAACTCTTTCAGGAAAGAGTTATAATCCACAATCATCCTCCACAATAATTAAAATATAGGCAAAGTAGACTGT
The DNA here is from genome assembly GCA_029692085.1 of Gymnothorax javanicus. Taxonomy (NCBI): domain Eukaryota; kingdom Metazoa; phylum Chordata; class Actinopteri; order Anguilliformes; family Muraenidae; genus Gymnothorax; species Gymnothorax javanicus. The sequence continues at coordinate 43,474,204 of CM056205.1, forward strand.
TTACTATTGTATAAGTCTAGCAACTGGCATTTCCCCCCGTCCCCCATTTTGCAGGTCTTCAGCAGTGCAATTGTACTGGGCTTTTGTTGCTGCATATTTTTCTTCATAATGGAACATATATTCTCAATTGGAGGCAGATCAGCACTGAAGGCCAGCCAGTCTATCACCCACACTATCTACTTTTGCAGTTACACACTTGTAATCCATAAAGAAAATGGTTTGGCATTTTCTTGCTAGAAAAGGCAGGGACATTCCTGGAGCAGACGACATCTATGGCAGCATATGTTGCTCCAAAATACATATTTATCCATTTGCATTAATGACGCCTTTGCAAATGTCCAAGTGACCCATGTCATGTGCAGTAATGTACTCCCCCCCCGCCCCACCCACACACACACACACACCCCACCCATAATAGATGCTGGCTTGCTTTCCTGATGCTGACAACAACTCTGGTTGTCCTTTTCACCTTTGATCCAGATAACACGGCAAATATTTTTTCCAAAAACCATATTAAATGATGACTGGTTTGAGCACAAAACATGCATCCACAGTGCTACCATCGATCTCAGAAGAAATCAAATCTAGAAACTCCGCTGCACTTTTGAACAGTGTTGATGTAGGACTGTGGCTTTGTGGAGGGAAGTTTAACTTGCATCAGTGGATGTCAAAAGGTTTTACAGAGCTTTGCAAAAGTAATTCATGGCCCATGTTGCGATAGCCATTTAGAGTTGCATGATAGGTCTCAAGAAAGATAGATACGCATAATCAGTGGGATTATGATTACAATGATTACAAGACATTTTTTAAAGATTACGAATACGATTACGATTACAGTCCTCCAAAAATGAATGATTACGATTACGATTACATGGGTTTAGAATGTATGATTACGATTACAATCTAGATTACAATCATGATTACGACTGGTTAGACTAAGGTTTCTTTGTGGAGATATCTTTATAATGGTACATGTATATTGATGCATTTATATATTTATAAAATGTGAAATGATTAAACATTGTTTTTGTATTGTAGAATTACTTGTGAAATAATAACAACTTGTACAACAACAAATAATAACAACAGTCCCTGCAAAATTAGAGATTACGAGCAAGATTACGGGCCCATCGAAATTAGTGATTAAGATTACGATTACAATTGTAATCGTAATCATAATCATAATCGTAATCCGGATTACAATCCGACCCTGGGTCTGATTACTAGCATGCTCACAGCTTTGAATGAAAGTAAATCCGCTCAACTGCAAGCCAAAATCTAGGAGGTATTTTTCTTCTATGATTATTGGCGATGGAAACCAGCTTACATTCTTTGTATCCCAAGGGAAACAATTAACCTCTTCCACTCAGGATTTGCCATCAGAGGGATTATTGCCCAGCTCTCACCTCACTTTAAAGTGCATTCCTCCTCCAAATTCATTCCCATTTACGTTTCCTAATGAGCAAATAAACGTTAATTCGTTCGGTTGTGTGGATCATTCGTTAGAATTGCTGTCCATTTCCCCTCAGCTTACATTATCGTTCATTGCAATAGTAATCAAACATTTTCCTATCCAAATTAATGGTGACATAAAATGTCTTTTGAAGCTATTGAATTCCCTTAGCTCACAAAATGGTATATATTTTGTTTGCGTCCATGTCCGATCGGCTTGATATGCCAAGGAAAACATTTTTAAAAATGCAGTTTTGCCGATTCAGGTCTGTGTGTTAAGTTTGCTTATGTAAAAATAAAACTCTGTCTGCAACCAGCGACATTAGCTACCGTAATGCATGCTAACTCTCAACCTGTTTCCGATAAAGAATCGGCAATTAGTTGAGTTAATTTACTGAGTGAATAGGCTACCAATAAGCTGCGTAGGCATTACTGAGTATGACACATCGCTTTACATTAGAGAAAGGCTGCAATATGAGATCGCATGGATGACAGTGACTGAAATTTCTCAAAATTCCATGTTAAAGTAAAATGTTATGTGGTAAATGCCATTGTAGATGGTAGGTAAGGTTTACATTTCGTTTCTTATTAATAGATGAGATAATTACTCTTCTTACAATATCACATTGTAGCCTTCTTACAACTTTCCCAGAAGCTGGACAATAAAAACCTCATCAATGATTCTGTGACCATGGAAGTTCGACGCATGGCATGCATCTTAAATGATTTTAAGAGCCATTCCATGAGAAAATGGCACTTTTTGAAGAAGTTAAGGAGTTGACCCCCCTGGAATTGAATGAAACTTGGCACATTTTCCCACAGCACCCCTCCCTCATGTTAACGTTCATGTGGAAATATATGAAAATGTAACTAACCTAGTGTGCACAGAAATAACTAAGAATTACATGGAATTCATCCTAGATGCTGCATGATCTTAATCTCTTTCCACAGATGCTAAATCAAGCCAAGCCTTGCCAATTGGGTATGACCCCCTATTGCTTCATTGCTACCCAAGTGACTTCATATGGCTTCATAATTCAGGATTTGAGTGCCACATAGACGGAAAAAAATATTTCAATGAAGCAAGACACTCGTATCATTTGAAGACAAAACTTATTTCTATTTATTTTTATAATTTTGTTACAAAAAAGTATACAATCAAGCACAAGGAAACCTCATGATAAATACAACACTTAAGTTGTTTCCCAGTGAGATACTGAGAAAGAGTAAATCAATAAAACATTACATCTCCTGCATCATAAATTCATTGCCCAGAAGTCTGCCATATCTGAGGGTGATGCTCATCACGACTGATCTGTGGAGCCAGGTATAAACCCTGCCTCTCCAAACAGCTGCAAATAGAGAGATTTTTGCTTTGGTGTGAATCTATATATTAATTCTCAGTTTTTCCGGCCTTTGCGACGTGTCTCCTCCCAAACCGCCCAACGGATCCCTCGCCCTCTGGCATACGCCCACATAGCAAAATTGGTCTGGCCCAGTTCTGGCCCAAATAATGCACTTCTACGGCCCAATTCCGGCTCACATACATAAAGAATGACGGCCTTGTTGTAGCCCAGATCTGGTTTGCCAGAGATGGCCCAGGGCCAGCTCGCATACAATTGGTCCACATGTGGCATGCCATCACAGAAATGGTGCCATCATTGCCAGACCTGGCCCACATCCGGTCAACATACCACTTGCCATGCCAGCAGTCGCCCAGCAGTGCCGGCTTGACGCCGGATCCGGTCCAGACTTGTCTGCTGTGTGGGTGCGTGCCAAACAAGCCTGCCTCTGTCATCTGCCGTGTGGGATCAAACTAATTTGCCCCGTTATTGAAATTTGGGCCATTTTATCTGTTTTTGCCTTTCGTTAGCAAGACGACTGGTGACGTCACTTAACTTCATAACTCCTACCAGTATGCCACCACATCGTCTTACTCTGAAAGAAGGGGCAATCATCATGATCCTGCGAACTGTGGACCTGAAGAAAGGACTCTGAAACGGCACAAGACTCATCGTCCGATGATTACATAACCGTGTCATTGGCACATAAATCATCACTAGAAGCCACGTCCAAACGGGCACTCATACCCTGAGTTAAGCTCGCTCTATCTGATGTCAATCTGCCCTTCATACTACAATGCGTCCAGTTCCCGGTACGAAGAGCATATTCCATGACGATAAACAAGTCCCAAGGACAAACCTTCCGTGGACTTGGCCTCTACCTACCTTCACCAATATTTTCTCATGGACACCTCTACGTAGCATTCTCTCGCGCCAAGGTATTCAACATGTGTGAAGATAAACATGAACGATAAGGACGTCATGGTGAAACAACAATCATACAGAATGCTGAATTCAAAGAAATACAGTTGACATGTTGAGTACAACATCAGTCACTTCTCTTCGTCAGAACTGGTCTATGCCACCTACTTCATACTGTAAATATTGTAAAAATGTATATAATGTAATTACAAATTTTGTAAAGAAAATAAAGTAAAAAATATGATAAAGAAACTTCCACACTGGATTATTGGTCACAATCAACCCCGTGCGGAGCACAGGTTCAGCTAGACATACATAATGTAATGTTTTACAACCAACTGTTCAGACCCATGGTACAAAATTTAATATTTTCTATGTTTTTTTGAAAGTCACGGTGAGGCACACTGTGGTAATATAGGTTCACATATTACTAATCCATTCATTCCTCAAACCACACAGAAAACTGCCTGAAAGTTATTCAGCATTAGAAACTTAAAAATGTCCTCCTTTATCATGCAATATAGTCCCCAAAATGAAAAATATTTTCATTTTGGGGACTATATTTTTCATTTTCACAAACTCTCTGCCAGTAATACATGCTAGTAAATCATTGTCTGTTGTCAGTGGCGGAGTTAGAACTGGGAATTGGGGTGGCACAGACACGTCCCTTTATGACGACAATTAGTCCTGGCTAGTTATCATTCATTTTCCTTTATTGACGTGTTTTCCAATTATTGTGATTGGCAACTGAAGACACAGTTTCTCTCCATATGCGATCTAACAGCAATGAAATCATGGGCTAAATTCAGTACAGTGGCGGAGCCAGAACTGACAATTGGGTTGCACAAAACTTCCGTTTAAAACAATTATTAGTCCTGACCTGTTCTCAGACATTTTATAATTCAAACGGTTTTCACAGTTAACAGGTGCTGCTTGCTCTTTTCGTAAGAAGACAATCATTCATCTGGGACGTATTTGCTGTATTTAAATCAACGTTATTCAAATTGCATGAAGACTCTCACACAAATAGCTTCAGCCGCACGCTTTTTTATAGCCTATTTAACTGCTGAGTGCCACTTTTTTTTTATTCAACCCATCTAACGGAGTGAAAGGCAATATTTCATTGAAACCAGTTCAATGGGCAAAATTGGCCTGTTGATAAGTAAATTACACTGAATTTGGCATATGGGTCTTCAGTTGCCAATTACGATAATTGGAAAATGCGTCACTAAAGGAAAATGATTGAGAACTAACAGGACTAATTGTTGTCATAAATGTTTAAAACTGTAATACCCAAAGTCTGTGCCCCCCCAGTTCCCAGTTCTAGCTCTGCCACTGTCTGTTGTGCACAATACTATATTCCAAAGTATTTCATGATCAATTCCATAGGAATGGCGATGACTTTACAATTGTCACCATTTCTGATCAATTCATGAGCAAATTAACATTCATTTCAGACATAACACAAGTTTGAACTAATGCCATTGACCTGTTGGATTCTGGGAAAAATCATTTTTGATAACAGCACCTGAATTTTCGTGTTCAAAGGTTAAACCGGCATTTACATTTGATATAAAGGACTAACTTGGATATGTGGTTAAATCTATGTTGTAGACTGATGTGAGATGTATTTGCAGATTCACAGCAAGAACAGGTCACACTAACGAGATACTTAAGATGATTGAGACATCTCGGGAATACGGAACAAACTTAAAAGACAAACAATCATTCATCTGTGCAGCACGTCACACCTTTGCTCGTAGTATGGCAGTTGTTCTCAAACTCGGTCTGGCTGTCGCAATATTTTAACAAAAATTTGTCTTAATTAGCTGCATTCGATGTTTAGAGCAGTTATTTACCATCTTAAGCCACATTTTGATGGACATATTCATTGTGCCATGAAGAATAAAAAATCTTGAACATATTGTGCTTTTTTTTTTTAATTGTGAGGATTTTCAGAAAAAAAATACTCTTCAACAGATCAAATTAGACTGAGAAAATCACTAAGTTCCAAATTAGGTTGCTGAGCACAGGTGTTTTGAGTTCTTTCAAAATAATTTGCCTGAATTTAATCAAATAAACATGACACAAAACATATGTGACTGTATTGTTTTCCAAATAAATTGTTTTTGCAACCATGTGTCAACAGTTTCACCAATGAGGAACACTTGGATTGTTTATGTAGATTAAATGTTGGGTGAAATTGTTTCCCTCTGCAGTTATTTATACTAGTTTCTAATATATCTCAATGTGGATATGAAATTTTTATTCTTCATGGCATATATTTGTAAAATGTGGCCGAAGAGGATTTAAAATTTCAAAATTTCGGAGATATCCGTTCATTACTTTTGAGTTACATTACAGTTAGTTACACAAAGAAACCGACAGAAAAACCAACGCTGGCAAAAATATAGCCTCCTTGGCGGAGGTAACCAGCATAAACACCGAGTTTGAGAACTACTGTACTATGATAATGTGCAAGCTCAAGCCATCTTCTGCCGCTTTGGAGCGCTTTATCCTCTATGAACTTGCCATCTTGACTCTTTTTCTTCTTCTGTGTTTAATGATGTCTGTTGCTCCCTGCATTACTGCTCCCCAGTTCTACCAGTTCTGGCTTTTCCCCCACTCAGGCTCCGTATGACTGAATCCAAACCCCAGCGTCCATGCTCTGACAGATGAATACTATATTCCAAAGGGTATTTCATAAGCTATTTGAAATCACCCATTTCACATCACATTATTCCTACAACTCGTCACATCATTTTGATTCCTAAATTGTCCCAATACCAACTTTTTTGGAGTCTGGTGCAGTCATCAAATTTGAAATAAGCATTTGTGTTCAATTAACAATTAAATTCACAAGTTAACAAATTAAAAACTATTTTGTTGTGTTATCAATATAGCAGAGGGTGAATTGACTTTTCAAAATTTAATTTCATTCATTTTCCAGACTATAACACAAGTTTGAACTAATGCAATTGGTTACCAACATGTACATGAAAGTGTGAGAGCTTGTTTTGGATAAGCTAGCTGGTAAACTACCTGGAGTGCTATTTTTTTTCAGGGTATTTTTGTGCGAGAGTGTGTGAGTGTGAAAGACAGAACAAACAAGAGGGAGAAAGAGAAACAGAGAGAAAGAGAGAGTGTATGTGTTCAGATGCATGCGGGAGAGCAAATGGAGATTCACTAGCTGGTAAAATAGAGGAAGTGCTGGTTGCAGCAAATGGGCTATTTGAATGTGCGTAGGTGTTTGCATTTGAGCAAACACAAATTAACTTGCCAGTGAACTACCAGGACTATTGTTTGCGATATACTGTATAGTCTGGTTGCGGGCATTTGTGTGCGCATGTGCATGTGTGTACATTGGTGTGTATGTTTAGATGTGTGCGAGTGAAAACAAAGATTCACTTGCTGGCAAAATACAGGGAGTATCGCTTGCTGTGTACTGCCTCAGTGTGTGTGTATGTGAGTGTGTGTGTGTGAATGAGAATGTACACGGACAGATGTCCACAGAGCCAGCATTCACTTGCTGGTAAAATACCGCGCGTACAGCTGGCTGTACAGCACTTTGTTGTCCACACGGATGGCGTTCCGCAGGCAGTGCCAGAACCAGCGCTCGGCGGACGGGTTCCTCGGCCACTCCAGCACACTCCCGCCGCACAGCCGCTTGCGCAGCCGCAGGAAATGTGATCCCTGCAGCACCGGCTCCAGCAGCACCACCACGATGACGTCGTCATTGTCGTCCAGCAGCCTCTGGTGGGCCAGGTAGGCGGCCATCTTAAAAGAGCCCTTGCGGACATAGCCCTCGGTCAACACGAACACGGTCTTGCGGCTCTGCCAGACGCTCTGTGTCAGGTTTTCGATCATGGGGATCCCCGGGGTCCAGTCCCTCTCCTCCAGGCAGATGGGCGACAGCTTGTCCCCCTTCTCCTCCAGCTCCACACGCAGGTGCTTCAGAACCCACTCTGAGACATGAGGGTCTCTGGTGTCGTACGTGACGAAGGCATCGTAGACATTTGCAGCCGACTCCAGCTGGTAATAGCCCTTCAGCTTGGCTCTCCAGTAGCGAAGGGCGTAGGAGGTGTCCCAATAGAGCAGGTGCATTGTAGTGGCCGTCACCAGGGTGCAGATGATAACGATAGCAGAAAAGAGGTGATAGAGGAAGGCTTTGTAGCTGTCTACGCACTCCTTTACATTCAAAATCTAGCACTCTTTCACCTCGTCTCTGAGCTGGGACTGCGCATTTAATGGCCGTAGTGAGGCGAGGGATCGTCACATTAGTGGTTGTTTGGAGCCAATGGATGAAATCCAGGTTGTCACATGTGCAGGGAAATGGGTTATTTTCCAAGCGCAGTGTCTGAGATCGATTGCTTTTCCAAGAATCCTGAACAGACTGGTTGATCGGCTCAGCAGATTGTGGCTAAAATCAAGCACTCTGACGTTTTTTGCTCTCAACAGAAAATGGTCGGACAGCTGTACAATTTGATTGTGCTTCAAAGTTGAGCAACTGTAGCGTTTTAGAGAAGTCAGAAAGATTAGCACGCACCTCCTGGATAAGGTTGTGGCTCAGATCTAGACACAAAAGATAAGGGAATAGTGACAGATTCTTCCACTCAAAGGTGGGGATAAAATTGTGTCCTAGGTATAATTTAGTTATGTTTCGAGGCAGGTTTTCATATATGTTAGCAGGAATTTTTCCAATCCTGTTGTGAGATATGTCAAGGTGCGTCAGGCCACCAAATGTTTGAAAATATTGACATAGGAACCATCATTCTCTTTCCACAGAGTTCGAGCTGATTGTACTCAAACCGCAGAACTCTAAGAGAACTGCTGTTCATGGTCTTACTGGTCAAAGTAAATATGTTATTACTGCTCAGATTGAGCACTCTCAAAGAGGGAAGATTTTCTAAAAAATTGAAGTTGTGCGTAATTCCAGACACAGAGAAATAATGAGGGTTGTAGCTCAGGTCCAGCACCTCCAGTCTTTTCAGCTCAGAGAAGGCTCTGTCGTAGGCCAAGTCTATTTTGTTGTAGGACAAGTCAAGGTACTTAAGGTCTGGAAGAGGAAGGAATTCTGTTCCGTTTAAAGCAACGGCAAAGCCATTGCGGGAAAGATTTAAACAGGAGATGTTCCCAAAGCCCTGGAACTGCGTTGGGGAGATAAAGAAGATGTTATTGGAGCTGAGATCTGCAACTCGACCAGAAGCTAAGCATTCTTCCTTCACCAGAGCATGCACTGAATCATATCTCTGATCCCGCTCACGATTTGGGCTATGACCAGTCAATAGTGGCGCAGACGGAAATCCATTATGGCCAGCATCAATGCCATTATCTCCGTTTAATTTCCAGCACTGGTCTTCATGGGAAACACTGGTCACAGGATAAAGTCTGTTTTCCGAGAGATATATCAGTTTGATATTTTGAAATTTTTCAAATACATTAGAATTCACACGCACTATGAAATTTGTCCCAAGATCCAACACCGAAAGATTTTTTAGACCTACGAGGGGACTTAAAGTTTCCTCATGAATTTCTTTAAAGACTGCACCCTGTAGATGAATTGTCCTCAGAGAGACTAATTTAGAAAAATCCCTGGAAAGCTTAATTGTTTGGGGATAACTCTTTAGTGCATAGTTATAGGACAAATTAATTAACTCCAGGTGAGGCAAATTACTCAGAAAGCCACCCTCAGTAATGGGTCCGATTAAAAAATTAAATGAAAGGCACAAAGATTTTAGATTCCCCAAACTTGCAAACCAAGAGCCTTTTATGGCTGTGAGAGAGTTCCCTGCAAGGTTCAGTGTCTCTAATTTTGTAAGATGGCTGAAGGCCAGGGGATGAATCTCAATATTTGAGCAAGGGTCACATGGATAAGGAGAGTTGTGACACCGTGGGCAATTTCCTTGGAGCAGGAGAACATTCAGATTGGTTAGCTGTCTAAAGTCTTCGTCAGTTAACCGTCTTATGCGGTTAGAACCCAGGTCCAGGACCTGTAGAGAGCATGGTAGCCCTGTAGGAACGCTACTTAAGTTATTATAGCCCAATCCCAAAATTCCTAACTCACTTAGGCTTGAGAAGCTTCCATTTGCCACATCATACTCTTTGCCACAAGGGTTCCAGAAATAACAGTTTTTGGACAGGATCAGTTCATTTATGTTTTTAACTTTGTCAAAGGTTTTTCGGTTGATTGATATTATTTTATTGTACCCCAGCCTTAGCACTTTCAGCCCCAAAGGAAGGCGTTCCGGCACACTCTGAAGAACATTACCGGAGAGGTTTAGCTCCTGGAGGCTCGTCAAGTGAGAGAACGCTCCATCTTCAACTTGCACCTCCCGATTTCCATTAGCCCAGCTGAGATCGAGAACTGTCAGGTTCAAAAGGTCATCAAAAGATTTTGCGCTAATTTTCCTGATTTTGTTTTCAGACAGGCAGATCTCAGTGGTGTTCTTTGGGAATTTGGGTACTTCAAGCAGTCCAAGTCTGTAACAGTCAACCTGTACGGTGGAATTGTACTCTCTGACATTGCAGCGAATTTTAGGCATCAAATCACAGCCAGTGTGTCTGAACAGGAGACACAGCAAGAGCCAATTCCACCACCTGAGGGGAGGAGCCTAAAATGGGAGGAGGACCAAAATACTGACAATTAATAAATTATTGTCACGCAGCGCAATCAGCTTTTAGTATAGCTGAATTGATTACACAAATCTAGCATACACAAATACTATCACAACATTTAGTAAATTTCACCACAGCAATACAAATAGTAATAAAACTGTATCACTATTAATTTAGCACAGGGGTAATCAAATCACAGTCCTAAAAATGTTAGTTTTCCACCCTCCCTTTACTTTGGAGTGAGGTCTAAAGACAGTCTGGCCAATTAGAGGTGTTAATTGCTGCTAATTGCTTAAGGAAATAAGGGTTGGATTTGGATTCAAGGTCCAGATTCGATGATCATTGATTTGGCACGTTTTCACCCAGAGTGACCATAATAAATCATTTTGAATTTTTGCATCATTTTGCTACCTATGGATTACAGAAAAACATGAGAATAACTGCACTGAAAGAAAAGAGTGCAGTTTTCCCATAGGTTTTATCGCAACAAATGGATTCTTACCTGTGTAACAATACTCAGATTTTTTTCCTCAGTTTTATTAAAAGTGCCAATAATGCTGCTAGTAACTGTATGAGAGCCATTTATATCTGTAATTTTTGATGTTCATATAACATTTTAAACATATAAAATTTAAAAAAATGAGTGATTTCAAAAATCTATTCATCCTTCAGTATATTTGAAACACGACAATAACGCATCATTTTATAAGTTCTGAATTAAATTGTTTATTGTGTGCTTGCTTCAGTGAAGCAACACACTCTATTCTCTTACTTCTTCTTCTTCCGCCTAAATTTGGCCAACTAACTCCTCCACCGTTTAAGCTATTGATTCCGTTTCAAACTTTAAAAAAATCAGTTTTTTCTGAATTACTTTGCATCTGAACAGATTTTTGATTTTTTTTTTTTTTTTTTTTGAGATATTTAATTTTAAATGACATTTTTGGGGTCCTATTAAGTCAAGCCATTTTGAGCTGATTCAGTAGATTCAGCTATTTTCAGCTATTTTTCTCTCTGTCATACTTTTAGCTAGAAATGTAATTCAAACTGGAAAATGTTAAGCTAAGCTTGTATAACTTCTTCACTGTTCAAATTTTTAATAACTTCGATAATTTTTTATTATAATTTTTTAAAATAAATTTTTTACAATAAATTTTGGGAGTGTGGTGACATCACTGCTAGAGTGGCGAACAGCTGTAAAATTATCAAAAAGTCTTATCTTAAACTTGCTCTAACTCCCACAGTTTTCACCCCATGTAAATATTTTTATATCCAATTTGTAGCAAAAGTTGTGCTGGTCACGGAAATGTAACTATGGAAGCAATCGGGAAGACGGTTTTGGCAGTATGAGCCGAAAAGCGACGGGAGCACTAACCAAAACTCCATTAACTGCTATATTAAATGAGACAAGAAAATTCTGATTGGGAAGCCAGAAGACACAGTTTTCTAACTTGCTCGTGTTCCCGTATGTTTGGCACTACATGCACAATTTTGACATATTTTGCTCAGCAGACTCTCCTCTTTAGTATGGTACCTCCATTTTGTAGATTGGGCTTACTCCTACTTCTACCTCAAATATAGTATGTAAGAGACACTTTAGCTAAAATCTCCGTTGGATGAAACACTTAAGCCATTAACTCAAATGGCTCAGAGGGATTCAGTGAAATTGTGGCATAGCAGTATTGCGGTTCAATTCTGCCCTCTGCTGGACTTTTTCTTGGTCTCAGCATTATCATTGTTAGGATGAAGATTGATATGACTGTAAGCAGGGCTGCCAACTCTCAAGCATTTGGCGTGAGAAATGCGTGAGATTCAGTGGCATACTCACATTCCCGTTCTGTAGTCAGCAATTACTCAATCAACGCAATGCATCTGTTTCACGATCGTTCAGATTGTTTTAATGAAATAAGAGCAATTGAAACGGTTTTATGAAATTCCATTGCTTCCAACCCCCGAGTAAAGAAAAGCGCGAGAAGTCAGGAGTCATAATTGATTTCCATGTTACTAGTGGTGAAATCCACCGTTACGCACGTGAAACTGATAAACCTCCATGCACAAGGACTTCACATCTCTTTCAAACGTGCTGATTGAATAATTGCTGACTACAGCCCGGGAACGTGAATATGCCACTGAATCTCACGCATTTCTCTCGCCAAATGCGTGAGAGTTGGCAGACCTGCACTGTAAGACAAATCTAATTCTTCTGCGTTAAACTCGGTGAAAGAATTTTTGGTATCGTTCGTTTGTACAGTCGCTCAAACCAGCTCCAAGAAAGCACATTGAGTGCAGCAAAGACCGGTCTTTCTGCAGGGCACGTCCATGAGAACACGTTGCAGTAAAAAATTGCAAAGCAGAAAAAAATTGCTCAAGCTCCTATTCTAGTATATACCAGCAACTGTTCGCAGTAGCTAGATATCTTAACGATCATATCTAAAACAGGCGAAATATTGGTATCAAAATAGAGCCTGTTATTTCAGGTACAAAGAAATGAATGTGATGTCCCCAGTCGTTATTTGTTCATCGCTCTACATTACTTTTTCCTGCATTTGAAAATAGCTTTCCATAAATGGATCAATGACGCCATCTAACGTTACTTGCCAAAAATTATTAATTATTTTATTATTATTATTATTATTATTACTAGTAGTAGTGATAGTAGTAGTATTTTTATTATACATTATCGCTTGACCAGCTGGAACATATGAGATCACTTTACGGAAATTTCTATTGATAAATAATGATACCCCAATTTACAGCGCTGCTCATTGTTCTGATAATCTTGCCTACACCTAAGCTAACATTACCTAAAATAAATTGATTTAATTGTGGGCTTGCTTCAGCGAAGCAGCACTCTATTCTCTTTTCTTCTTCCACGTAAATTTGGTCCACTAACTCCTCATACAACGTTTAAGCTATTGATACTGTTCAAATTTTTAAAAACTCATCTTGTTCTGAATTATGTTGCATCTGAACAGATTTTTGATTTTTTTTAGTTTTCGAGATATTTAATTTTAAATGCCATTTTTGGCATCTAATTAAATCAAGCCATTTTTGTGCTGATTCAGTAGATTCAGTAAGTTTGCCAGACAAATCAAGAGAAGAAGAAGAAGAGCCTGTTGGCATTATTCAGAAGCGTTGGCCCACTTAAAACCATTTCTATGCTTAAAACATGGTTAAAGGCTAATGTTACAGTTGGCTAATGTAAGGCTAATTACTTTAGCAATAGCCAGTCGCTAATGCCAGCTAGCGGCCGTTGGTCCATCATAATATATGCCTGTTGCCATTATTTGGAAGTGTTGATGTTTGCTAATATAGTAGCGCTAGGATTGGTCAATCACTCTGCTACCATAACGGTTAGTAGAGACAGCCGAACAATCACTCTGCTATCATGACGCTAGCCAGTTAGCTGTCAGGCTAACAGCTAACTGCCAGCTCGTGGTTATAGTAGGCCTAATCAGTTTTCAAGAAATATGCTTTGTAACTATGTCTTGAAGGGTTCGGAAATAACATCTTGTTTTTAGTGAGCTAGCGACTCAATTGACCTTGAATCTCATGCAAATGTGAATAGGTGAGCAATGCTAGTGCTGCATAATGGGAAAAATTAGCATTGTGATAATATTTACAGTCAAGCCGGTCAAGTCATATACTAGCTAACAGTTAGACTTTGACCTGCCTAGTCTTGTTTTGCCAGAGTCAATGAAGGAGACACGTTGATGGGAACAAATTGAGTTCAGTTCCAGGAGAATAGTGCAGCCATTACTAATATATTGAATGTTAGGTAACGGTCGCTACAACACCCATGCTAGCCACGGATCAAATTTTTAAGACCGTAGCTGCCGTCCATGCTAAGTCAGCAGGCGTAACTTTTCCATACTCATTGAGTATTTTAATAGTTAACGTTAGTTAGCTATTGATTATGTCGTCTGCAGTGATGGCTATTTCAACGTTCAAGTTCGACCCATTTCAAACACATTCTGTGCACTGTATGTTTGCTAACTAACTAGCTAATAATAGCACAGAAATAAAAAGGGAGCTGTGAATAATATCACAAAGTGTTAATGATATCTCGCAGCTTGCTATTATTAGCTAGTTAGCTAGCGAACACACAGTGCACAGAGCCGCGAATAGTAGCATTTGAATACTTGGCCAAGTCAGCGTTGTACAGTTCAGGACTGGCGGAGGCACTGACAATGAGCTATAAGAAACAACAGCTGCAGCAGTCTGCCAATGTAGCCTGCCATGTTTGCTTCGCCATAGAGCTAATTTCTCAGCATGCAGTGCATTGACCGAGATACGCACAGAGCCATTGAGAGAGAGATACGTCAACTTCATTGACACCAACTGATCATTTATTTACAGCTGGTTGAAGCGGAGTAGACTCGGTTATGATGCAGCTGAAAAGTCAGAATTCCTTAAACAATTACTTTTATTTTTAAAGGGGCTATGTCAATAGCTGGGCATGCGCAGGTTTGTCGTGAAATTGATGCGAAACTTATCTTTTTTTCTGAGGGCCACGGGAAAGTCTGGTGTTCACCATTACAAAGGGAAAGCGGCAATCTAAACGAATCCAGCTTTCTTTCATGTCATCTGCGCAAAATATTTATAAAAGAAGAGTGCTGTATTATCAGGCAATGTCGTGGGAAGGAGATTTTGGTTATTTTTAACTTCCCGAGGCCAAAATATGGCTTTGAGGAATCCAAATGTGAGACAGGGAATTATCTTCAGACCGATGCTTTCACCCAATCACCCTTTCAAAACCAGGAAAGCACAAGGAGATAAATCATTGGGGAAATACATCTATTTTTACATTTTTGATGTACGCCACAGCACTGCGAGGTAACTGTGGACCCTACATTGTTGTGTACATCATGCAATAATTTTAAAAGACTTTTTTTCTTCCCCATCATTACAGGGGATTATATATTTCCTTAAACTAATGGGTGAGAAACTAAAAACAAAAGTGGCATGTCATTATTGAGTCCGTTTGCTCGACAGATATGCTTTTGTCTGTTTTACATGAAGTGAATCACAAAGGGCCCTAAACTGAAGAGAAGAAAGTGAGGTTTCCATGGAACTGAGAGTGAAGCTCTGTTCTTTAAATAGCATGACCATAAAACTGTTCCCCTACAAACTTTACCCAAAATAAATCAAGTGAAATTGAATTTCACCTTCAGGAAGCAAAAGTGAAAATGCCCAACGGTAATGTACTTATGCTGGAACCAAGATTGTGGCATGAAGTTTTTAGGTTTGAGAACCATGCAGACGATGCTGTAGTATGGCTTAGCAAGGCACCTTAACTGGTATGCAGTCAATATCATTTTTTAATCTTTATAAGAAATTTGTTTTTATTGACTTCCTCATAGTCCGTTCATAATCCTCATTCCGAAAATGTTGGCATCTCCTGCAAAATGCAAGTAAAATCTAAAAGGACTGATTTGGAAACCCCATTCACCCTCTGGAACAATTAATGAGATGTTCTGATATGTTGATTGAATTTCTTATTGAAAATACAGCAGGGAAAATAAGTATTGAATGCGTTAACATTTTTCTCAGTAAATATATTTCTAATGGGCTTATTGAGATGAAAGTTTCACCTGTTTAAAACACCCTGCAGTATGAATATATTTGGACAGTGACAAGACTTTTGCTTTTTTACTCTAAACTGCGGCAGACCTGATATGAAAACAAGGTGTGTGAGGTTGCTGTAGTGGAAGCATTAATTTGCGGGTAATTCAAGATTCAAGAAATTTATTCGTCACATACATAGTTGTCACATCTTACAACGTCCAGTGAAATATAAAATGGTCACCCTCAGCCAGACTGCAAATAAAAATAGGAAGAAGAACAGAGAATAGTTGAGTAGAATAAAACAGCACATTATATATTTATATTTGTGTGTGTGTGCGTTTTGTGTGTATATATATATATATATAAATATATTTCGGCAACGTGGCACACACACACACACACACACACACACACACACAGCGTTTCAGCCCGGCGTGGCCGCCGTCAGGTGCACTTCCAAGCGTGTTTGGAAGTGCACCTGACGGCCAATCATTTAAAATGGATTAATAACTTCGCCTGAAGAGTTATTTAAACAGTGTGCAGACTTTTATTCTTTTTTCTACATTTATGTTTTAAAAAATGAAATTTCTGATATTCTGATATGTAGTCTTTGTGCCATTTTCAATGATATATAGAGTTTAAATGATTTGCAAATCATTGCATTGTTTTTATTTACATTTTACATAGTGTCCCAACGTTTTTGGAAATTGTGCTGTCTCTATTACTCCAGGGGATTGGTCCCTGTTCAGTCTAATTGAGTTCAAGTTCCTTTGAAAGAAAGGGGAGCTCCTGACACAGGTAAAATCACCAGACAGATGTAAAACTCATCCGATTAGGTTTTAGAGAATGAGCAATGGAAAGCACGGCGTACAAGAAGTTCACTCAGTGGAATCACAAATCACTACTAATATTTTATTAGAGTGAATTTCTCACTGACTTCAGATTAGCACTCGTTTTATCAGAGAGAAGCTTGCTTGGTATCTTCTACCAAATGTTACTGCGCTGCTTTCAGAGATCCACTATAGATAGTATAGTATAGTATATTGACTGGTAGTATATTGCCTTTGCACTTTTCACTTTAATTGCAATATTTATTCCGGCCATTGTTGTGAGTTGCATAAAAAGGAGCACAAATAGATTGAATTTGATAGTTTTATAATTTAAGTTCCTGATCAAAATTTGGCCCAGTTGATCAAGTCAGCTGTTGTACATGTTAAGCAAAATGGGCAACAATGATCACGCAGTTTGTATATTATTAAAAGGATGAAACAAAGGCATTTGCATATAAATAACTGCTAGATTTATTCAGTCTTAAATCTAATTTTTTTTACATGGCTGATGAATTACCCAACTATTGCTATAGGGGCCAACCTAGTTATTTATAAAATGCTGCCAGCTTACCATGATGTTGTTTTCAAAATGCCGTTTTTCCCTTGCTGGAGGTTGTGCACTGCATCTAAAACAGCAGAGAAGATAACAGCCCAACCTCAGCCCCTGGTGCGATGACTCAGATCCTCCCAGCCTGTAGCTGTGGAACAGGAAGTTCTTCAGCTCTGTCTATCGCCATTTCAGCGGCTTTTCTTAGTGTTTAAGTCCGATTTTTGGGACCAAGATTCCTTCTAATTGATTGTTCATCAGAGAAACACCTGCGGGCCAAAGACAAAGCCCTTTCTGCCCCGAAAAGGAGGTTGTTCTTGTGATAGAACGATGGTTGACTTACCAAACTTGCCGTCCTCTCCGAGTACCAGGTTAAATTAAGTATGGGGAAGTTTCGTGTAGTCACTTCCCCATTTCTAATGAGAGAATATTGTTCTGAGTCCCAGATTAAACAATAGAAATGACATTATTCAGGAATGAGGGCTACAGAGCAAGAGATGTGAACTTGATTGTTTGCATTATTGTGCAGTACAGCAGATCATGAAGGATCTAGTGTGACAACGAGACCAAAACGAATGCAAAACAAATCTATGATCTGTACTGAAATTTGCAATTAAAAAAACATCCGAATTTACAAATGCAAGGTAGTTTTAAAAACCCCACAACGAAGCAGTTCTCTTTCTTTTCCGCAGCTCAACAGTCTTATGCTAGAATAGATTACTCCTGGACAAGCAGCTACTTCCATACCTCACATCTAGCAGATATGAGAGTATTGTCGTATCTGATCATAGCCCGGTAGTAATGCAGCTTTGCTTTCCCGACCATACTCCCCCACAGAAGATGTGGCGACTCAACCCGCATCTGTTGGCTGACGAGGATTTTAAGAATTACATCTGTATGCACTTAGATATTTTTTTGGAGGCTAATAGGCGCCCAGAAACTGGCATAGGTATAATGTGGGAGGCTATGAAGGCGTACATTAGAGGGCAGGTTATATCCTACACTATTAGTATGAACAAGAAAAGGAAGAACCGTATGACTGAGCTGGCTGCCTTAATTACTGATGTTGACAAGAGACACTCAACCACACCGTCTGCTGACTTGTATAAAGAACGCATCACACTACAGATGGAATTTGACTCCCTTGCATCTGCACATGTAGAAGAACTGTATTTTAGATCTCGGCAAGATGATTACGAGCACGGGGAAAGGGCGGGCACATTGCTTTCACACCAGCTAAGACAGTCAGCAGCGGACAGCTTGATAGCTGGGATTACCGCAACAACGGGAGAAACCGTTTTGGACCAGAGGGGCATTAATGAACAGTTTAGATGTTTTTATGAGGGTCTGTACTCATCAGAGGCTGCAGACAATCGCCGTATTACGGAATTCTTTAATCATCTCCGGCGCACAACATTGAGCCCTGGCAATGCCGCATCTCTGAAGGGTAAATATTAGATGGCGAGATCGAACGTGCTATTAAGACTATGAAAAGTGGGAAAGCCCCAGGACCGGACGGCCTACCGGTCAAATTTTATCAAAAATTTCCAAGTAAAATTGTACCAATCCTATATGAGATGTATGCTGAGGCGCTGGAACGAGGGTCATTACCCCCCACGCTGTCCCAGGCGGTCATCTCTGTTCTCTTGAAGAAAGGTAAAGACCCGACATCATGTGAATCATATAGGCCAGTGAGCCCTATACTAATAAAATACTATCCAAAAAACTAGCGTTGCGCCTTGAGTCAGTCTTACATAAAGTCATTCACCCAGACCAGGCAGGGTTCATGAAAAGCAGACAGTCTTATGGCAATCTTAGATGCCTATATAATATAGTTTATACTAGTTCGATATTATACCTGAGGCCCTTATCTCTCTAGATGTGTATAAGGTGTTTGATCGCATCGAATTTAATTATCTCTTTACAACCCTCGAACAATTTGGCTTCAGCGTAGGCTTTATATCATGGATAAGGATTTTATACGAGGCACCCCAGGCGGCTGTATGCACGAATAATGATATTTCAAAGTACTTCCCCCTTCAGAGAGGCACACGCCAGGGATGCCCATTGTCACCCCTCCTGTTCGATCTGGCAATCGAACCCCTGGCTGTAGCCCTTAGAACACAGACTGGATTTACTGGTTTAGAGAGGGGGGGACATACGCATAAAGTGTGTGCTCTATATGCTGACGACCTTTTGCTGTTTTGCACAAACCCGCTTAACACTATCCCAAATGCGCTTAATATTATTGAATACTTCAGCCATGTTTCCGGTTACAAAATAAATTTTAGTAAGAGCATACTTTTCCCTATTAATGCTAAGGCAGCTGGGCTATCATACGCACATCTCCCTTTTAAAGTGGCCTCTGAATCATTTGTGTACCTGGGGGTCTGTGTAACAAGGGAATTTAAAGACCTTTATGGGAAAAATTTCACACCAGCCCTTGAGAAGGTGAAGGGAGATCTAAAACGTTGGGCGTCCCTTCCTATGTCACTAGCAGGCAGAGTAAACATATTTAAGATGGTTATAATGCCTAGACTGTTATACTATTTTCAGTCAATTCCGATCTTTCTTCCAAAATCATTTTTCAAAGAACTCGATAAACATGTTTCCATACTTATATGGGACAAAAAAATTCCACGTATTGGTAAGATGCTTTTGGAAAAAACTAAGTCTGAGGGAGGTCTTTCACTTCCTAACTTTCTGTATTACTCTGGGCTACAAACATACAGAAGGTGGTGGTTTGGATGTCTCATTTTCGGTCAGGGGCTGGACCAATCTGGTCTGACATGGAGCAGTACTCGTGTGAGCCACTACAGCTAGCCTCTTTGATATGTGCTCCTCTTCCACTTAGCAGACAGTACCATGCACACAACGCAGTAATAATAATAATAATAAATTTATTTATATAGCACTTTTCTAAAACAAGTTACAAAGTGCTTTACAATTAAAAACAAAAACAATAAACAAGAAAACAGGCAGAGACAAAAAATAAGGAAATATAATTAGAGAGGCAGTAATAAAAACAATACATGGAATTCTCAGAGCAGGGTAAAAAAAATATAATAAATTAAAAAAATAATATAAAAATGAACGGTTAAGAAAAAGCCAAACGATAAAAATGAGTTTTAATAAGAGATTTAAAAGAGGAAACAGAGTTTGCTTGCCGGACATCTTCAGGCAAGGAGTTCCACAGACGAGGGGCTCGAACTGCAAAGGTTCTATCACCTTTTGAGACGAGACGAGATTTGGGGACCACTAGTAGGGCCCTGCCAGAAGATCACAGGCAGCGCTCTGGCTCATAGGGAGTTAGCAGCTCACGGATATAAGCTGGGGCCTGGCCATTTAATGCTTTAAAAACCAGCAGTAAAATTTTAAAATCAATTCTAAACCTTACTGGCAACTAGTGAAGGGCAGCAAGGACAGGTGTAATATGGTCACTCCTCTTAGTATGGGTTAAAAGCCTGGCAGCAGCATTTTGAATTAATTGTAGTCTATGAATATTGCATTTACCAATACCGGAATATAGTGCATTGCAATAGTCAAGTTTGGAAGAGATAAAAGCATGGATGACCTTCTCTAAGTCAGAGGGAGAGAGAAATTACCTAATTTTAGTTAGTTGTCTCAGCTGAGCGAAACAAGACTGAGTAACTTTGGTCACCTGAGCATCAAAAGAGAGGTCTGGGTCAAAAATGACACCAAGGTTGCAGGCCTTTATGCAAAGATTATTCGAAAAGGCACCAAAACTGGCAGAAAGGTGATTAATATTTTTGGAAGAGGGGCCAGCAGGGTTAATAACAATGACCTCAGTTTTGGAGTCATTAAGATGAAGAAAATTATCAGACATCCATTTTTCAATATCAGCCAGACAGGACATAATGTGGGAAACCCCAGTGGTGCCAGGTTTTAACGGGGCATACAGCTGAGTGTCATCAGCGTAACAATGAAATTCTACACCATGTCTACGCAGGACTTGTCCCAGGGGAAGCATATAAATAGTGAACAACAGGTAGTCAGCAATACACTCAGGATCTGGTCCCAATTCAGGATACACTTTAACTTCAAGCATATGTCACCACTCTCGCCCATAATGCGAAATCCTACCTTTAAGCCAGCTCTACTGGACAATGCCTTTTACCATTGGTCTCAGAAGGACCTAAAATGTGTTGCTGACCTTTTCCAAAACGGAGCCTTTATCTCTTTTGACTACATGGTCAAACGATATGAAATTCCGAAGACCCATTATTTTAGATATCTTCAGGTTAGAGACTTTGCCCGGAAACATATTCCACCGTTCCCAACTACCTAGGTGGAGGGTAGATTGAGGAATGCTTTAACCTTAAACCCTATCAGGCAGGCTGCATCTCTAACCTATACAATATGATTGAGGACATTTCTCAAGTTTCTCGCCTTAAAGGCTCCTGGGAGGAGGAGCTGGGGATGACACTGTCTGACAAAGTCTGGAAGTCTGCAATTGAGAGAATCCATAAGACATCTCTCTGTGTTAGACACGGGGCACTCCAGTTTAAGGTGTTTCATCGGATACATTTATGTAAAGACAGACTGGCCAGACTCTAGCCCGGGGTTGACCCCACCTGTCAAAGGTGCCATGTGGCCCCGGCCACTCTATACCACATGTTTTACTCCTGTCGATCAATCACCCAGTTTTGGCTGTCTATACTTAATATCTTGTCACTCATGTATTCCTGTAATATTCCACCCAAACTGATCACTGCTACATTCGGCGTAGTGCCAGAATGCGTTTCGCTTTCAAATTCCCAATCAAACTCGCTGGCCTTTGCTTCTCTGCTGGCCCGTCGGCTTATTCTACTTAAATGGAAAGACAAGAATCCACCTTCTCATGCCAGATGGGTCAGAGAGGTAACATCACACCTGAAGCTAGAGGAATTAAGATACCTTTCCCAGGGTAACATCACAAGATATTATAGGACGTGGCAACCTTTCATAGAATATTTTAAAAACCTCCCTGGTACAGATGTGACAGACTAAGGCCTGGTGGCTCATATACATACACACACACACACACACACACACACACGCACACATTTATTTATTTTTTATTTTTTACTTATTTGGTTATTTTCCATTGGTTTAGTTCATTTTATTATCCTAATGGCCTTAATTTTACTGTGGTAACGCCATTACCATTATTTATAGTGTATTATTAATATGATTATTGCAATCACTAATATTATTACTAAGATCAATGCTGATATGCCATCATTACTATTACTTTTGTTCACATTTAGTATTTTCTTTTTGATTCCAGTCTGTCTTGTCAAACGTCTACCATTGTTAGTTTATGTTAGTTTAGAATGTTTGTCATGTTTTGCCAAAAATCAATAAAAACATTGATAATAACAAATGCAAGGTATTTAGAACTCAAAAGGAATCAGAGTTTTGTTTCGCTGCCGGCAATATATTTCTTCATTAGCCGAGATTGATGGGGGGGTCTGAAAGAACTCACTACAACAACCCCTGAATAAAGCAACAGCAGTAAGAGCCTAAACTGTCCTGTACTATTGCGATTGACGCGTGTCACTCACGCCACTTCTGCAAGACAGTCAGCGAGTGCCGCAGGCCACTCTCTCCACTGCCGCGGGACAAGTGATGTGGCCATGCAGCTATTTAGTCCCAGTCCTCCAAGCTCTTGTTGCATTGTGTGTGTGGAAATGCTCTTACCTTGATAAACACAACCATGAGTTCCACTTTTGATTTTTTCAAGATGAGACTTCACCTAGCATTTTAGTTATTTCCGATCAGGATCAGTCATGATTTTTCTCCAACCCATTTGTTCCACAAAGTTGACAGTTCACCGCTATCCTTCCAGGTTTTAATAAACTGTTGGACAGTTCATCACCCAATTCTTGTGATTTTAGCAATCTGCTTAGCCA
This sequence comes from Gymnothorax javanicus, assembly GCA_029692085.1. Classification (NCBI taxonomy): domain Eukaryota; kingdom Metazoa; phylum Chordata; class Actinopteri; order Anguilliformes; family Muraenidae; genus Gymnothorax; species Gymnothorax javanicus. The sequence continues at coordinate 43,497,392 of CM056205.1, forward strand.
TTTTCTTTGCATAATGCTGGCCAATAATTTGCCCCTCTTGATAGACAGTAAAAGCTTTTCAACTACCATGAGATAGTATGTCTTCTGACATGGTCGTTCAAGAAATGAGAATAAGTCAGGATTAAAAGAATCACTGCCAGCTTAAACACATTTATCGCTGTAATACTGATTCAGTCATATGCTCTTGAGTATTTGCTTATTTGAATCCAAATGGATTTTTTTTTTTTTTTTTGGGACGGACATTGTATATGCTGTATATAGTGATATGCAGTGCTGTGAAGAGACATTTTCACCATTTCCAATTTCCTCTATTATTGCTTTTGTCATATTTAAATGTTTGAAATCATCCTTACAGATAAAGACAACATGAGTAATCATGAAATGCAGCTTTTAAATAATCACTTCATTTATTAATAATGCATTATACTTGTATAGCGCTTTTCAGGACACTCAAAGACGCTTTACAGAGTAAAAAAAATACAAAACCAGGGAGAGGACGAGAAGCTATCAGCAATTAAAGGCAGTGGTAAACAAATGAGTCTTGAGTGATTTTTTTTTCAAATGGAGAGAGAGGGATAGTCTCGGATGGCTTTGGGGAGTGAGTTCCAGAGAAGGGGAGCAGCAGTAGAGAAGGCCCTGTCCCCCCAGGATTTGCGCTTGGTCCCGATTGGCAGGGGGCCACAGGAGCTTAGCATCAGCAGAGCGGAGTGCACTGGTGGGAGTGTGTCGATGGAAAAGCTCAGACAGGTAGGATGGCGCCTGGATATTGAGGGCCTTGTATGTCATAAGTAGGATTTTTATTGAAGGTAAAGAGTCATTCAAAACCTACATTACTCATGTGAAAAAAAAATGCCCCTCCAAATGTTATGATCCAGACTAGGAGCCAAATGCAGGGTCTGAGTACAATCCAGTAGTAGGTTTTATTTCTAGTAGTACCGTGCAGAATGGCACAGTTCAGTTCAGATGGTGCAGGCTTGCGTGAGGGGGAGTGGCCGTGCCAGCCAGTGGCGTCCCGGAACAGCAGCCGAATGGAGAACACATTCACCACAGCAGAACTGTCAGATGGCAGGGCAGGGGATTTTTAGCGGGAACATAATCCAAATTCTGATTACTGTAGAAGGCTTGGGAGGTGTTCCTAATAATCCGCACAGAGCAATAGACTAAAGGATGATTAACTGGAATGCGGACCCAATCCTAAAGACCGAGAAAAAGGCTTTGGAGCTTGTTCCTATTACTAAGACTAGGAGGAGTACTTCCTTATTTAACCATGATGAAAGGTTACGAATAATCTCCAACAGCAATAAACTTTTACTCGAAAAAGACTGACTGGCGGTTAAAAAAGTATGTAGCAAGTGGCAATCCAGCAACTTGCACTGTCAACATAAGGGGTATAATGTATATTTGCCAACACATGCGAAAGGGAATCAGCAACATTGATGCATAAAACACGCACCATGTCACACCAATTAAAGCAGACGATATATCTAAACTGTTCGATGGAAGGAGACACGAAAGGTATTCACAAGAGGGTTGTGACATAAACCTGACGACTGATCATGCCAGCAAGTTGTGCCAGCAAGTACCAGCCAGGGAAAATGTAACCAGCTGAGAAAAATGTCACTTCCCACTGTAGATCAATGAATATAAAGGACATGTCAGCAATTTCATATCAATGCTAGCCTCCAGAGACCATACAATCAAAATCCACTCTATTTCATGTGCAATAGCTAATATAAATGTCAAATAAAGACATGCTCATTATTTCTTAATTTTTCAGCCTAGTAACAGCTTGCTTTTTGAGCTGAAGAATGGCTGTTGAAATATTTTCGGTTCCTGGGGAGGGGGCGGTTAAAATATTCTTGTAATTCCTACACCATTGACCCAATTTTGATGTGTAAACAAAACTGAAGTAGGATGTCTGCACTTTGAACTCGTATATCTTACTTAATTTCAGCTCCAATATTCTATAGTCCAACAGCTGAAATAACACTACCTGTCGATGTCCAAATATTAATGGACCAAAATATATTGTAAGGGTGGAGCCACAAACTTCTTGAGCATTTCGAGGCAGGGCTACACGTTTGTGTCGCCCTGTAAGGTCATTTAATAGGACTACCTATATGTTTAATATCCAACAAAGGGACTACCTCTTACTGCGCAACACAAATACATCTACACACAGTCATTATCTTAGAACTTTCTTTAAAAAATAACCCCCATCACCAAAGACAGAATATTAGTTAGAATATTAGGCATCCAAGTGTAGCATCATGGGGCGTACAACGTATAGCTACTTTATGCTCCAGATTTTGAGTTGGATGCGATTATTATCATATAATGTGACAGTCGACAGGCCATCTACAAGACAAGTAAATCTACAAGAGTAGTAAAACTGCGGTGACACAGCGCATTTCTAGAGACATTGAGAAATTATCGAATCTAATAGGCTACTGTCAGCCAACAATCGAAACAGGACAGTAGCCCAACTCGGCGAGACATACCATATATTATTAATTGGTTATGTATGTTATTTCTTGCATACAGTAAAAATGGCCTGCCAATATATCTTGTATTGGCCGAGTTGCATAGGCCGACCTTAAGCTGTATTGGCCGAGGTCAGCACGTGCACAAGTAAGCATTGGGAAGTGTGGCATTCGCTCACTTCAAAGAAGCAGACGACAGTCGCGGACCTAGCATTTAGCTCTTTAATGAGTCTTGAAGTCGCGTACTTCAGAAGTCATAGTCATAATATTGTTATGATAGCACAACATACTTAACCAATTAATAAAAATATTATAAATTGCTGATTTTCGCATTGCCTTGGTATTGGCCGTTGGATCGCGGTATTAGTACGGCGACCCTCAGGTCAATACCAAGGCAATACGGAAATAAGCAATTGATTACATATATTATACAATTATTTACTTCAGTTGAGGTGAATCCAATGATTTATCCACCTTGGACAAGTTGTCCAAAGTGGATAAATAGAGAACATAGGCATTTTCATTTCACACCCTGTATCAACCTGATACTGGTCGAGGGTTGATTCATGGAGTGATATGGAAATGGTCATATGTTCCCTTTATCATATACTCATCAATGATTTTCTCACACATTTGTTGACAAACAGGATATCCTCTGTCCATCTTTACCTCAGAGAGGCTAGGCCTTTCCTGAATACTGCGTTTGTACCTAATCAAGATCATCTCCCTATTCTTCTACAACCCCAATTCCGAAATAGTTGGAACAAAGTGTAAATTGTGAATAAAATCAAAACGCTATGACTTTCAAATCACACCAGCCAGTATTTTATTCACAACAGAACAGAGATAACATAGCAAATGTTGAAACTGAGAAATTTTACAATTTTATCCACAAAATGAGGTAATTTCAAATTTGATGGCTGCTACAGGTCTCAAAAAAGTTGGGACAGGGGCCTGTTTACCATCCCTTCTTTTTAACACAGAGTGGAGGCGTCCGGGCATTGAGGAGACAAGTTTCTTGAGTTTAGCCATTGGAATTTGATCCCACTCTTGTTTAATACAGGCTTCCAGCTGCTGGAGAGTTTTGGGTCTTCTTTGACGGACTTTTCGTTTAATTATGCGCCAAATGTTCTCAATCGGTGAAAGATCAGGACTGCAGGCAGGCCAGTTCAGCACACGGACTCTTCTACTATGAAGCCATGCTGTTGTAATAGCTGCAGTATGTGGTTTTGCATTGTTCTGCTGAAATATACAAAGCCATCTCTGGAATAGATGTCGTCTGGAGGGGAGCATATTTTGCTCTAAACCCTTTATATACCTTTCAGCATTCATGGTGCTTTTAAAAACATGCAAGTGCCCCACACCATATGCAGTAATGCATCCCCATACCATCAGAGATGCTGGCTTTTGAACTGAACGCTGATAACAGGAGGGGTGGTCTTTCTCCTCTTTAGCCCAGAGGACACGACGCCAATGATTTCCAACAAGAATGTCAAATTTGGACTCGTCTGACCACAGGACACTTTGCTACAGTCCATTTTAAATGAGCCTTGGCCCACAGAACACGGCGGCGCTTCTGGATCATGCACAACAATGGCTTCCTTTTTGCATGATAGAGTTTTAGGTGGCATCTGTGGATGGCACGGCAGACTGTGTTTACAGGCAGTGGTTTCTTTAAGTATTCCTGGGCCCATTTAGTAATGTCAATGACAGAATCATGCCGGTATGTGATGCAGTGGCGTCTGAGGGCCCGAAGATCACAGGCATCCAGTAAAGGTCTTCGACCTTGTCCCTTACGCACAGAGATTTTTCCAGTTTCTCTGAATCATTTGATGATGTTATGCACTGTTGATGATGAGACCTTCAAAGCCTTTGCAATTTGATGTTGAGGAACATTGTTATGCCTCGGTGTGCGTATGCGCACAGCGAGCATACGGTACTCAGTCTGTGTATTTGTTTGTCTGTCTGTTACCATCATAACTGCGACAGCGTGTGCATCCAAGCTAAAGTAACAATGCCAACGAGTGACAAACACTGTTCTCTTGATTTTAAATGAGCCAGAATTTTGATTTTTTGTAGCACTTCATGTTTCAGTATACACGTTTTGTGTACATAATGTTAAGCCACACCCACATGATTTTGGCACAAGGACCGCACTCTATTGACTGTTTATGTATTCAAGCTTGCTTTTATGTTACTGTACAACTATTGTACATCAGTAGTGGCTAAGCAATACACACCGAGGCATCAGCACCTCTGGTGCTTTCATTTTTAAAGTATTCCACAATATTTTTTTACGCAAGCCTTCGTGGGTTGGAGAGCCTCTGGCCATCTTTACTTCTGAGAGACTCAGCCTCTCTAAGACATCCCTTTTATAGCCAATCATGTCACACACCTGTTGCCAGTTAATGTAATTACTTGCTAATTGTTCTTTCAGCTGATTCTCTTATATATTAATTGCTTTTTCTGCCCTTTTTTGCCTGTGTCCCAACTTTTTTGAGACCTGTTGCAGCCAAAAAATTTGAAATGAGCTCATTTTGTGGATAAAAATGCAAAATATCTCAGTTTCAACATTTGAAATGTTACCTGTGTTCTATTGTAAATAACATATTGGCTCATGTAATCTGAAAGTCATTGCATTTTGATTTTATTCATAATTTACACTTTGTCCCAACTATTTCGGAATTGGGGTTGTACCTACATGTCTATAAACCACGAGCTGAGGTGGTGTAATTTATCCCGTGGCAATTCAGGTGATAAAAAGCAACAGCATCAGTCAAACTGTATTTGACGCATTGACTAAATTTTTCAATTAATCTGCGGTTAACGATGCCAATCTGCTCATATTGCAATACGTCTAAATCCAGATGTGCGCCGTCATCAAAACGTCGTTCCAAGTACAGCTCAGAGGAAACGTCTCATTTCTCTAAAAACATATTTTCTCGTTTCTTCCCCCAACACGTAGTTTGCCTGCGTCTCTCCATGCATCCTCGCAGAGAGGGACTGAGGTGCAAGGAGAAGACGCTAGTCAGGGAAACGTGGAAGCAATTTAAGACACCTAAGATACACCCCTGGTCCTGTTATTCCAATTCATCTCCTCGTACTTGGGCACCCAGAGTGCATGCTGTAGTGCCAATAAGCCCCCACAGCTCGAATGGCTGTCTTCATGAATTAGATTCTTGCGCCAAGGTCCAGCTGCCATTGGAATTTGCTGAACCGGTACGGGGAAGCAATTTCTTGTACTCAAATCTCGATGCTGCGATTCATATGAGCACTGGCAGAGCAATTTATATTTAAACAAAACCGGAAGCAACGCTTGAGGGAACAACGGAACTACGCAATATTTTGCTTCCGCTTTCCGTCTTTCCAACATAGCTGCTGTACTGCTTCTAAATGTTTTGATTCTATAGTTTGCATTGCTATTAAACTCTCAGGCTATGATTTAAGACTTCCCGAATTAGGCCAATTGCGATGTGCAGAGCTCCGCTTCAAATATAAATCCAGTGCGCAAAGTGCTGACGAAGCCTTGCATAAGTTAGCAGTAAAAATATCAGGTATTAATTTGGTGACTCTAGCATTAGCGTAGCTACATGCACTTGTACATTTATTGCCACTACCTTCCATTACATTAATAGGCTGAGAGAGCATCGGATTAGTCACCTGTCACAAATTGCTCGAACATGGATGTCCGAATTTCACTATCAGTCTCTTTGATGAGAGACCAACTGGGAGCTGTAATCGAGCAAGCAGTGACCAACGCTGTGGAAACGGTGCTGGAGGAGATGTTGAAAGTTGTGGGCTGTAAATTCGAAGAGTTCACTAAGGAAATGACAGCGAAGGAAAGGGAGAACGAAAGCATAAGAAAAATGCTGGAGATATCACGGTGCCAGATGAAAACCTTGCGAAAGTATCTTAATGCGGTCAGTGAGAAGGACGAACGGAACACTCCAGTGAATCAGACGTTTGGCACACGAAGCGAGCCCGACAAGATTGCAAATGAGAGGGGCGCAGTGCTACAGTCTCTCCCAACTATGAATCCATCAAGAAAAGAGTTGGACAGAAACGTCTCAATGAATAGGAGGACTGATAGAGTTTTTCATTGCGATCGAAGTGTCTGCTCTTCAGAAGGGTTTCCTGAACCCCCACGGCTGCAGAATGGGAAATCCTTAAAGGATCAAGACTTTGCCGTGACAAAGACTAGGGAATCACGTAGCTCTGATCCTCACATGCATCAGAAAGAGGATTTACCCCGCATCAAAGGTAAGACAAATGGAAGAGAGTTTCGGGAATTAAATTCCGCACTCTATTCGACTTCTTTTTAGTTATTACTTCTTATCGACCCACCCCCGGCTGAAAATTACAGCTACAACCAGAGTGAGCCGGTCAAGCTGGCTTAGGCTGTTTTTGATGCTTAAAGCTTGTTGTAGCACACCAGTTTGACCACCAAAAGACCAGCCATGAGTAGGTGTCAAAAACATTGTTTGGACCATCATAAACCAGCTTGGGACCCCTCAGTGGTTTTATCTGGAATTTCAGCCGGTGTTCGGACAGAGTAATTTTGTAAACGCCTCTGAAGCAACCACTGAATTGAAGCGCATGTTTATTACTTTTTTGCTCACTTTCCTTCCCTGCCAGAGGAGCACAGGGACAAGATCTACACAAACAATTTTTCCCAGGGAGTCGCAACGCAGATCCTCGATTTTGATAACCCCTCCTCCCATAAGCTAGACAGCTCTGCAGCAGCAGCAACCACAGGGGTATCCCCACACGCAAAAGAGGAGGGCACAGAGATGCAACTGACCTGCATAAAGGAGGAACCTCTGGAGCTGGAGGTGCACACTCTGGGTTCCACACTTCCTGAGTCGGACTACCTTAGCAACCACCACCACTTCCAACAGTCTGAGCATCTCAGCGACCAGTGCGGTCTCCAGACTTCTGCCCACCTCGGCAACCACTGCCACCAGCCCCTGGACAGTCTCAGAAGAAACTTGCACCACCAACTGCCCGAGCCTGACCATTTCAGGGACCACTGCGACCTCCAGCCACCAGATCATCTTGTCGGTGACCTCTGTGGTGACCCGGGAAGTGGACAAGATGGAGCAGGACCAGCAGATGGCCTGATGGGGTCATTCACAGGCATAAGCTCCTCCACGAGTGAGTAATGGCCCCGATACACCCAATCAATCAGACTCCATTTACACTGCTGGTCATTTTATGTGAACTTACTGGTGCTGCACTAATCGTCATTTCAGAATGACCCGAAATTTTAGTATGTTTTCGTCCAATATGCCAAAATGAAGAAAAACGTTTAATTATGCTCAATTTCTCTATCCATTTAGATTGGGGGTTTGGAAAGAAAGAGGTTGTTCACATGAATTTCTCAAATTTTGCTTTCATCCATTCTTAAAGGGATAGTTCACTTTTTTTGAAGTGGGGTTGTATGAGCTACAAATTGCCACCACTTGCAGTAGAAAGCTCTCTGATCACCTCCAGGAAGCCGCACCAGCGCATAGTGCTGGGTGGAAATTTAGGCGATACACTGTTGTGAACGGGGCCAGGGAAATAGAGTATTTTTGCGGCCTAAAAGAGGTCCTACCTGAAAATAATACACCATTTCAATTGTACGCTATATTAAAAAAAAAATTACAGCGCTTTACCTGCTCGGAAAAAAACTCAGTTGCTCTTGAACTAACCAACTGACGTATTCCATCGGAGTAAACTGCGCGCTGTAGAGATCAGCTGTTTGGGTCAGACTGTGAGCGGTTTGTGGCAGAGACAGCATTTCAATGACATAGAATTATGTCTCAAATGAAAAAAAAAAAATCCCTATAATAACCAGCACAGCAGACACGCAGTATGTGGCTGCGTAGGCCATGTGTGATATCAATTTGAGCTGCAATGTTACATTAGACTTTTTCACAGGTGTTTCGCTCTTTTACCTGATGCTTGGGTACAGCAGTGCTCTTCAGCGTGCACCGTTGAGATTTCCCTGAATGTAGCCTCACAAAATCCTCTTTGGAAAAATGAATACTGCAAACACGGAGCTCTTTTAGGGATACGAATGGCATATCAATATCCATGTTGAGCGCAGCTAGCCACAGCTGCCGCAGTCCAGAGGGAAGCGGTGGAGAAAAACTTGGAGAAAAACCATGAAATATTGAACTTATACAAAGAGATTCATAAAACATGTATTTCACGTGTACATAATGTATACAATTTCTGTACATAGATAGTTGTGGAATATACCAGATAGTAACAAATAAATGGGTTAATATCTCCATGGACTCAACAGGTCCCAAGCTTTTTACTGGTGAAATTGAGAGTTCACATGTGAAGGTAAAATTATTTGGTGATGGTCTACCTGAAGGGTCATGCAGGATGAAGTGGGCGTGGCCCGAAGTTGGGTGACCACGGCCATCAACCCCACTTTGGGTCCCTTATTCTCCCCCCTACATAGAGGTCCCAAAACTTTTATTGCTGATTTTTATTGTTGGACATGCAAAGATTAGAAAACAAGTGTAACTACTTTGGGATCTTTATGTAAGTTGGAACTAGGGTCCCATTTCCAATCGCCAGAAATGGTGTTGCATGCAACTTCAGGTGGCGCTGGTGTCAACCTACATGGGGGGCCCAAGAATTTTTTCACTTTAAGTTGTAGTCCTCTAACAGAAGTTTCAAGAACAAGTGATAAAAACTTGGGACCTCAATGTAGGTTGAAGAAAAAAGCAGTTAAAAGTAGTACATCACAAAAGAGCCCCAAAAAAGGAGCGTGGTCTGCTCAGCCAGGGAGGGGTCAATCGTCAAGGTCATGACTGATTTTCCTATTCCCGACTCCAAACTCAATTATCATGAAGTATGAAGAAATTTGGAGATGGTGAAAAATCACCCTTGGGCTGATCTTAGAAAAAATTCACTCTTAACTGTTTACAATGCCTAGAATCACTCAGTTCTATGACAGACTTTGGCACTTGTGGGTATCAATTGGGTAGCTTCTTTTCCTGACCAGGATTCTTCAAATTCCCAGAAGCTCTGCAAATCCATGTTGCATAACGTCTCGTATACAACGCTGACACTTTGAGCTAATTTACTTCATTGAACAATGGAATTGAAAAATGTTGTTACATTCAAGATGAAAGTTCCATAGGCCTATCCAAGTGACAGAAGATTTTTGTTCTCTTACCTGTTGTTTTTCCGCTGCAACATTGAAAATTTAGCGATCGTCTCATACGCAATGATTTTAATACCGTGAAATTGCTCTTTATTCATGTTTAGTGGCGCTGAAAGCATGATCAACCATTCACTAACCATTAAAGCCTTATCATTACAAATGAAAAATAAATGTTTTTTTTGATTAATACACTGAACAAAAATATAAACGCCCCATGTCAAATTTTTGAGTTTTTATTACCAAAAAACTGGAACCGTGATTCGTCTGTGAATAGCACTCTTCCCCAGCGTGCCAAGGGCCATCGAATGTGTGCGTTTGCCCATGCGAGTCGGTTCCGACGCCGGACAGCGGTGAGATCCAGACCACGGTGAGGACGCCGAGCGTGAAAGTTGGTATCTCGCAGGCGGTTACGGACTGTCTGTGGTGTGATGCGTCTGTTGTGCAGACCAACGGTCTCATCCGCTGTGCGTGTCGCTGATCTGAGCCGATCCCGCAGGTGGACGAGCCAGATGTAGCGATCTTGTGCTGGTGTGGTCACGTGGCGGGTGGATGGTGGATGAGGTACTGATCTTGCAGTAACTAAAAACATTCAAGTTAAAATAATTGATTTTGGCACTTAGTGTGGCATCAATAAAAATGTTCAAGCTTCCGACATCTATATTTTATTCAAGTAACTAAAAACATTCAATAAAATAATTGATTTTCCTCAAAAATGTTCAAGTACTTCAGAAGTGTTGCAAATCGAGTATGGTTACGGCATAATTGAGATTCTGATGTATTTGTTCAATTACTCGAAAGATCCAGCACTCTTGAAAATATCAAACAAAAATAAATCACAAGGTTGAGTATACAAGACATGTTGAAATATTGAACAGGTATTTGGTGTTGATTGATAGAGATGAAGGAACCATAACTGTCAATGTCTAATTTTAATGACCTGTAATATTGTCGTCCAACTTCTCTTAGAAACCTCATTGGTTGGTTTTAAGTCAGTAATGCAAGTTTGCCACTTTGGATATATGAGAAAGTTGATTGTTTTTTCTTCAGGGAATCTTACAACCCCAATTCCGAAATAGTTGGGACAAAGTGTAAATTGTGAATAAAATCAAAATGCAATGACTTTCAGATCACATGAGCCAATATGTTATTTACAATAGAACATAGGTAACATTTCAAATATTGAAATTGAGACATTTTACATTTTTATCCACAAAATGAACTCATTTCAAATTTTCTGGCTGCATGGGCTTATATTTGGCAATGATTAAATGATTGATTCAAGTTGTCAATGTACTTAAGTGACGGCTGTCAACTCTAATTGGAAATTCAAATTATTCTTTGATCTAGTTAAAAAATTCTCAAAATATTTAATGTTATGTACAACCCTAACTCAAAAAAATTGGGATGGTATGGAAAATGCGCATAAAAACAGAAAGGTGTAATTTTTGATTTTTAAATTTACTGGCACTTGCACTGTATGAAGAGATATTTAATGTTTTTTTCCGGTTTACTTCATTTGGTTTGTAAACATGCATCCATTCCTGCCATTCAGGCCAGCAACAGTTTCCAAAACATAGCTTTATGGGGGCTATTTATAGTAATAAGGTAAATACACTGCCTGTCCAAAAAAAAAGAATAGGTTGTTGTTAGGATACAAATAAACAAATTCTACGATTGGCTCATTACTGGAGCAATAAATAGGAAAGTGGAAAAACATCTCAAATTTGCCCAAATTCAAACACAATTTCCATGGAAACAAGAACTAATACAACCATTGTAAATGATGGTGGTGCTAGAGGAAGCTTCATATTACAAAGCCATCCAAACCCCAGACCTGTATCAGTAATAGGGCTGGAGATATAAGGGTTTTTCTACAGCATGTTTTGAAAAGCGCCCCCTACAGGCCTTTTCTTCAGAGGTCCATAAAACCAATACCAGAGGGTAGTTTGCAAAGAAAAAACCCGAGATATCCATTATTTGGGCCAAAATGAACAATAGACAAAGTTAAGGTAAAATCCAAGACCAGCCCAGGTGTGTTTCCACTTGGTATGGAATGACCCAACAGTTAGTCATTCTATTCTAAGAAGATAGGAACCACATTCGCAAGTACAAAACTATATCCAAATATATTTAAAAAGTATGTGGGGTGCTTTACCTATACTTCCTTGTACATTTGTGTACATTCGCTGTACATTACATTATATGTACAACCCCAATTCCGAAATAGTTGGGACGAAGTGTGAAAGTCATTGCATTTTGATTTTATTCACAATTTACACTTTGTCCCAACTATTTCGGAATAGGGGTTATATTTGACTGTGCAGCTTTTTTTGCCGGGCGGTGTGTTTTAATGATGTGATTTGAAACAGCAGATGTCTGAAGTGATTTGAATCATGAAATGGTATAAAAGCAGCATTTCAGTAATCGCCTAGTCCCTCATGAGCAAAGATGAGTCGAGTATCACCAACTTGCTCACAAATGGGTGAGATAATCATTAAAAGGTTAAAGAAAACAATTGTTCTCAAAGTAAGAATGGGATTTGAATATTTCACCCTCTCTGGGGCACAACTTACTTAACAGATTCAAGGGATCTGGAGGAATTTTGGGACATAAAGGACAAGGGCACAAGCCCAAGCTGAACACGCATGATCACTCAGACGGCACTGCATTAAGAGCCGTCATTTATCTAGAAGTGAGATAACCACATGGGCCTAGGATTACATTGGCAAACCTTTGTCAAGTTTACACTATGCAGTTCCAGCTGCAATTACTTGTTAGAACTTCACTGCATGAAAAAGAATCCTTATGTTAACAGTTTACAGAAGCGCCTTCAACTTCTCTGGGATTGGAGACATCTGCAATTGGCCATCACGCGGTAGAAATGTATATCGTGGTCTGACGAATCAACATTTTGGGTCTTTTTTGAAGAAATGGATGCCATGTACTCTGGACCAAAGAAGAAAAGGATCATCCAGGCTGTTACCAGCAACAAGTCCTGAAGCCATGCTCTGTCATGGTATGAGGTTGTGTCAGTGTCCTTGGCACGGGTATCTTGCACTTCTGCGAAGGCTACATTAATGCTGAAAAGTACGCTGAGATTTTGCAGCAACCCATGAAGCTGTGAATATGACATCTTTTCCAGGGATGCCCATTCAAGACTATGCAACACTGCTATTTGCATGCATTTTTACGGCATGGCTGAGTTAGGGTCTGGGTGCAGGATTAACCTGCCTGCAGTCCCGATTGTGTGTTGTGTTCAAATTGATTTGAACAAATTGCTAATTGATTTGTTCCAACTTGATTTTGTGAAAAAGTGACAGCCCTAACTGAGAGTTACACTAAGCAGTTTCTGACTACTAGGGGATTTCCACAAGCACCAACATGCCCTAATCTACTTCATCTACTGTGCAGACCATCCGTTAAGATGAGTGTCACGTCTGCCCTTGAAATAAAAACCACTCTCAGCGGTTCATTGGTTATTATTCCAACAGTGATTGGACGCATGAATGAGTCTGTCTCTTCATCTGTGAGTACAGTTTACTTCCTGAAATGAGTATTTTGCATGTATAATCTAGGGATTCTTAGAAAACAGGAACTGTCTGTATTCGGACGGATGTTGCGTAATTGGCAGTATGTTTAGCGCACCAAAGATGGTAAGCGCCGTAATTCTCTGGACAAGGACACGTTTATCCTTTGCCACTTTATCCTTAGTTCTTCTGCGTGTCCGTCCGTCTGTCCTTTCGTCTGCATACCTGTCCATCACGTTTCCTTTCCGGGCCACAATCTCTGAACCGTTCAACATTTTTCCACTAAATATACACTAAGTATAGTATAAAGAAGCGTTTTATAGTGTAGATATGAATAGTTCAGATGCAAAAGCCTCTAAACGCCACCTCCGTCAAAAATGAGATAACGATGGTGAGTGAATGCTCTACACGCATAGTATGCGTTAATCAAATAATTTTGCTTCAAAACCTGCTAAATACCACTCTCTACCTGGTCTGAAATATCAATTTGTTGGCAAAAACCTCTAAGTGCTGCTTCCCTTTGCCAGCAAAAGCCTCTACGTCCCAAGAACCAATCAGAACACAACATGGAATCATGCAACTTCAACTAGTTTCAACATGGCAGCACGCTGAGGAGCCTGCTTTTTGTTTTTTATACATCATAATTTTATATTAATTTACACATTTTTATATGCTTCACGTATTTTAAATGTTTGGTTTGTGTAATGTCTGTTCTGGTATTGGTAAAATAAATGTGTTGCCATTTTGGTTATACTGTGACTGTATTCTGTTTTTATTATCATATATTTGGGCCTTTCGCCTTCATTCTATGACTGCAGAGAAAGGGGGTGGGACAAGCACATGACAGCAGGTCTCATTCGAACATGGGCATGGGTATGGATGTACCCCCACCCCCTTAGAAATGTTGAATTTCTGATTGGTTGTGTGTGCTTTCATCATATTGCATGTTTAGTGATTTTCCAATTCTTTATTATGTCTTGTCTAAAGAGGTGGATATAGAGGTTTTTGTGAAAGAAGGACCTGTGGATTTAGCTGGTTTTGACGCAAAAGAAAATCTAATTTGTTAAAAAAAAAGCAATAGGGCAATTCCACTGTTAAGGACGTTACATCAGAAGGAATTTTTAGCCATTCCAACTACCCTAACAGCTAAAGTTTTAGTCCAAGGAACCCAACCTTATGGGTATTACTAGCTTAGGTCTGAGGCTGTTTGATGGGGGAAGAAAAGCCATCCTGTGATGTCTGTGTGTTTCACATGAACCACAATTATGAACTTGATGGATATTACATGAAAAAGACTAGGAAAAAAATTCAGCCATGTTTATTTCCAAATTCTCTGTCTCAACAATGGTACACATGAATGTTTATCCCAGAACTGTATGAGAACTAGGCCACCTAATACACAAATTATAATACCGCTCCAAATGAGAGTGTTTTAGCAGGCAGTTATAGAATTGCGCAAAATCCTCTGTGACGGACGTTACCTGACGGATGTTACATTTTGTCCACTGAAGTAAAACAAAACTTTCTGCTGAAAAAAGTCAATATTGTCCAGTGCAATGATGAAATAACCACATCTATGCATGACTGTAGCAGGTTATAAGATCATTGTGACTTTGTTTAGGTAGTGTGCATCAATTACACAGTATCTTACAGTTAACATGATGAAAGTTTTATTCAGGTTTCTCTTTAATCAATCAAACTCAATAGCTGTCCACTTCAGGTGTGGAGCAATCAATGCACTATACCTATGAAGGTGTTTATATTCTTACTCTGTTGAAACAGTTCTGTTTCTTTAACTGTAAACTGAAAAATGCAGACTCAATCCACTTGCTTAATACATTGCTTACTCAAAATGAAAACTGTTGAAATAATTCTGAGTGATAAGCACTAACTCAACTCTGGACTGTAAGATTAGAAGTCACAAAACTAGCATTAAAACTTGTAGCGAATGATAATTCACACAGGTTAAATTCTGTATTCTGACTTTGACTAGCAGAGGTCTGGGGACAAAAATAAACTAACAGGACAGATCGTCAATCTAAAAATAAGAAAAAGTTGGTGCTGTGATCAAGATTGTATCTTTTTTATTATAACAGTAGAAATTACACAAATAGAAATGATTACTGCAAAATACATATACCCATATAGCAATATCGGTCTGGCCCACATAGTGCACTTTGCATGGCCCAGTTCTGGCCCAAATACAGCAAGAAGAATGGCCCTTTAGTAGCCCAGATCTGGTTTGCCAGAGCTGCGGACACAATCGGCCCACATGTGGCATGCCATTGCATAAACGGTGCCATCATTGCCAGACCTGGCCCACATCCGGTCAACATACCACTTGTCATGCCAGCTGTCGCCCAGCAGTGCCAGCTTGAAGCCGGATCTGGGCCAGACCCAACCGCTATGTGGGTAGGATCTCCAATGAGTGAGCCCGATATATCAAATTCATGCAATGAGGGTAGTAATTTTCATTTAAATGAAAATTACTACTTGAGTTTCATAAATTTAGCTCATTCTCATGAATTTGAGATTATATTTACCCCATAAATGTCAGCATCGTATTATTTGGAAAATGGAAAAATAGCGTTTGGCTTCTAGTTTACAGTTTATTCAAGTCAATGGGATGAATAATTCGCTAGCTAGCATGCTAATGTTTTCGCTATTGAATTATTAAATTCAAGTGTTTACGATAACAGTTTCATGTGTAACTCGTTACTGGCCAAAAGGGTTAGCATGCTAGCTAACGAATTATTCATCCCATTTAATTCAATAGACCATTGACTAGATGCAAACACCGGCGATGGTGAACATTTCCAGAAGAAATCGCCTTGTGAAAATATTACTTGACGTTTGCCAATGAACGGAATCTGAACAATTGTGACAAGAGAAAGCTGTATTATACATGTGTGATACCAAACCTGTATCTAATGGGTTGTATCACACCCATTTTTAATCATTTACAGGATAAACGTCATCATGCTGCATAAGTAGTGTTTTTTCTTTATTTAAGCGCCATATGTGCATGGCGCACTGCCTTCCCAATCCGTGCAGGTGTCTCATTTCTCACAGAAAACCTGTATTTGCGGCTTCTAAATTATTTATAAAATCCTTGCCCTTGTCCATTCCTATTGTTTAAAGCACAGAATAACTGGATACGGACCTTTAGTTAAGATGATGTTGCTTCATGAAAATTGAAATTGAGCACTTCAAAAAAGCCTGCCTTCATGGTCTTGGAATTGATAGAAGTACAATTGAAGAGTTTGTTTCCAAAACGCAATATATCCATTTTACTCATTTTGAGTAAATTAGCTTTTTCTATGTCGGCACCCATTGCATTTAATAGAAAAGTACAAACTTTGACCATGAAAAAATGCACCTTATAGTATGAACTTCTAAAAACGGATTTTTTGCACCATGTGTAAGAAGCACAGGGCTATCGTTCTGTGATATTATCTCAATTTTTGTCATTTTGGCACTTATTGCATTTTGGAAACAAACTCTTCAATTGGATTATGGGTAAATTTTGCCCCGCTGCAGCTGCCACCTCTGAATGATTAGTGGAACTATAATTTACTCTAGAAAGCTGAAAGAGAATAATAAAACCCAGTTAATGCAGCAAATCTTGTGACAGTCTTTGACAATCTTTGACAATCAAATGACAATCTGAGTAAAACTTCATCCATTAGAAATGAGCACAGTTACACATTTCAGCCCCAATTCAAAAACATACATCGTAAAAAGTCCCTCTTTCCCTTTTTTTATCTCTATAAGTTGAACATTCCTCCACTCTCTGGGGTCGACGGATGTTACAGGACCCCTTTTCCTGTGACAGACGTTACATGTAACGGATGTTACGGGTTTTGATCCCCTGGCAAATCTTAAGTGCAAACTTTCAGGCAGACTTTGTCCATTATTGACTTTGCCTTGGCTGCAGCTAAGAGAATTGAAAAGGTTGAGTCAATGTTCCATGTCATTTTATTCCAATAAAAATAATTCAGAATTTCCGTGACGGACGTTACATTGACTGGGATGATTAAGTCACCTCTACTATCTGGCCAGCAAACTTCCACATGGGGGTTCATGCTCCCCTCTAATTTAAATTGATGGTCTTGACATAACAAATTGAAAGATACAAATTGTTATACTCATTTAGTTCCTGGTAATTTCAAAGGTCCTAATTACATGATTTTGGGCCGCTTTCAGGGTATATTTCGCACCATCTGTTTGGATGCAAAACTCTTGCTGAAAAATAGTGGTGCAGCCTTGAATATACATGTTTCTTAAAGTTAGGGGTTTCGTGGATAGATTGAGGCCCTTTGCTGGATGTTAAACAGAGATTTAATTTTTGCTCATCATGTCCCTCTTTTCATGGAATTGCAATGGACATTTCTGAAAAAAGGACATTTTATTCTCTAATAACCTTATCATTGCCTTTAAAAATAAATAACTAAACTTGAACATAGAGGCCTGATAAAAAATGGCAATTTAAAAGAAAAGAGGTCAGACGGATTTTGAGGGTTTTGCATCTGAACTTTTCATTTGCCTTTTCATACTTCCGTCTTCCTGTCAGTTTGTCTGTCCTTCCATTGCATTTCGCTCCCAGGCCAGAATTGTGGTTGGGGATCTGAGTATTTCACGTTTGTTTAATCTTGGTGTTTTACTGTAGCGGCAATGAGGTTGAAGTGCAGACTATCATCTTTAATTTCAGGAAGTTTTCATCCCTATCGTATAAACCGTTTAGAAATGACAGCTCCTTTTGTACAGTCCCCCCCCCCCATTTTTGGGCACATCAAAAATATTTAAAATAATTTTTTACATTTGGTCGCACATTGTCTTTATGCAATGACCGTATAGACTTCACCAGACACTGGGTGTCCTCTCTAGTGACGCTCAGCCAGCTCTGTACCACAGCCTCTTAAGTACATGTTTGTCTTTAGGGACTTTTTGCCTTCAGTCACCTCTAAAGCAGCGAAAATGCATTCTGATCTGGTGACTGACAAGGCAAACAGAACCATTATAACAAAAATGAGTCATTATCCAATGAGTTATGCTGCTGACTGAATTTAGGGGGCACGAGGCTAAAGGTGGGTTTTGGTGTTGCCAGGTTGGGTCGGCGGGCGGCAGGCAGAATGCAAGACAGGTGAGCCACTGGCACCGCAGCTGCAGCCGAGGGTGGACCTCAGGGGCTGCCGGCAGCCGCACAGACGCGAGCGGGAGAAGAGCCTGCCATCGTCACTGCAGGCCGCGCTGGTCCAGGAGCGGCGGGAGAAGACGCGCATCCGCGTAGCACGATGGCGTGCCAAGCGCAAGATGCAGGCGGCAGCGGCCGCAGCAGCCGCAAGCTTCACCGCGTCTCAGCAGCCGGCGCACCTCAACCGCCAACCACGACGGCCAGCGCATGACAATGCATTACGGCGTCACCAACAATACAGGGGTGCTGTGCTTGGCGATCCTTCTCGCTGTGAAAACGTGACTGTCTATCCTCTGCAGCAGGTGGGACAGGAGCTGACGGACTCGCTTGTGCCACCTGAGCTGCCACTGGTACCGCATGGTGTTCTGGTGCCGGACTCCGAGCTCCTTCAGTACAGCGGGTTTGAGGGCTGAGAATTTCAGGTGTCTGTGTTACTGGAATTCCCACTGCTGCTAAGGAAATGCGTTAGAGCAGTGGTTTCCAAACGCAGTCGTAGACTACAGCTGTGTATGCTGGTTTTTATCCCAACCATCCACACTGCCAGTCCTAGGATTTTAACCAGCTATTCCCTTTTCTTCAATAGGTTCATTTCAAGTGGGATTATCCCAATTACTCTTAAATTGAATTGTTAGAAACCACCATAAATGATGTGCAATTGCTTTTCCCTGGGTAAGTCATGCCTATTGGGCTGAATTGTAAACAATACATATATTTTGCGTACCAGTTCATGACGGGCGAACCTGTAATTGAAGTATTGAAAACAGAGGTGCATCAGGGGAACTCCAGGACCATGCAAGATTATTCACTCAAGTCTGAAACACTGGAATAACTGTGCTAGGCGGCCAGACAGTCTTGCAATGGAGGTTATATGTGTAAGCAACAATTCATGGCCACTCATGGGCATAGTGCTTTATTTAGAGGACCTTACACGAGTGGGTGTGTCATATGAAATTTATAAAACGGGTTGAGTAAATTTTGCATTTGTTGCGAGCTTAATCGAGCAACAAACCAACGCTTACCAAACAAGTTTCATAACTTTGTGATACGACCAAGAGTATAAGATTCTGTTCATCACATAACTGAATTCCAGAATTTATACTGCTCACAAAAAGTAGGGGATAATGAAAAGACAAATAACTCTGAAAATATATTTATTTCAAATTTCAAAACTATGTCAATTAATTGGCTAGCAAATAAAGATGAAGTGATGATAAAGTGTCATGAACTGAAGTTATTGAATTTTTTTTTCTGGAGGTACAAAATGTCACATGGGGTGGTACCCCAAAAGTCACAGTGTACAGTACCGAGTTGGTCCGCCATTAGCGTCCAAACAAGCATCACACCGACCCTGCATGCTCCCAATGAGACGACCAATGTCAGCTTGAGGAATTCTCTGCCACTCCTCCAAGGGTGCCACACCCAGCTGTACCACGTCCTGACAGGGTGAGTGCTGCTGTTGTACACGGCGTCCCAGCATATCCCATATGTGTTCTATGGGGAGGGGTCCGGGGACATGGCAGGCCAGGGCAAGGTTTGAATTTGGTGCCTTTGGAGATGGTCAAGGATGACGCGTGCAAGATGAGCACTGGCATTATCATCTCGGTAGTGACGGCGGGTAAACGGAGTGATGATGATGTCACAGTAGTACACCCCTGTGACTCTCCCATGGCAGATGTGGAGGTCAGTCCTGCCTGTCATAGTGACTCCACCCCACAGCATTACTGACCCTCTCCAACGCCGATCATGTGGAATCCCAGCGGCTTGCTGAGGAGGACGACCATCACTGAAGTCCAGATTGAACCGCGAGGCATCGCTGAACATTACACGTGACCATTGGGCATTGCTACATCGTCAACACCACTGTCTCCACTGACGCCACCTAGAAGCAACAGGATGTATGGTTACCTGGCTCACAGGTTGGCACCATGCAGAGAGTTTTGTATGGTCTGCATTGAGATGAGGTTCCCTTTAGCCTGTAGATGCCCTTATTGCTGCTGTGTTGCATTCAGTCGCCTGTCACGCAGGGCTCTATTGACGATCTGGTGGTCATCTCGCATGGTTGTGTATCTTGGATGCCTTCTTCAAGGTCCGTCCTAGACTCTACCGGTGGCAACATGGCGTGCCCACAATCGGGTAATGACGGACTGCGAGACATGCATTTGTCTGGCGGTGTAAGCCTGGGTTCTTCCAGCCTGGAGCATCCCTATGGCTTGCAATCTTTCTTCCCCCTGGAGTCTTCTCATTGTAGAAAGTGGTGAAATGATGGGCGAGTGTGGTTCTAGGCATGCTTTTATACCCATATGTGCACAAAAAGCACGTGCATGACAGCATTTGCACCCTAAAAGCATGAGGTTACTTCCATATGCACCCCCAGGTGCGTTTGGGCACCCGGTTTCTGCAATCATTGAAACCCAGTGGTTTATGGGATATGTACTGAAATGTGCCAATGGCTAACCACAAACATACTCACAAATCTCATGAATATCTAAATTCAGATGCTTTCAACAGTTAGTCAAATTTAAATATCCCCTAATTTTTGTGAGCAGTATAATAGAAAACAAATGTAATTTCCGTTAGCGCCCATTATACACTGAACAAAAATATAAACGCCCCATGTCAAATTTTTGAGTTTTTATTAACAAAAAACTGGAACTGGGATTCGTCTGTGAATAGCACTCTTCTCCAGCGTGCAAGGGCCATCGAAACGTGTGCGTTTGCCCATGCGAAGTCGGTTCTGACGCGGACAGCGGTGAGATCCAGACCACGGTGAGGACGCCCGAACGTGCAAGTTGGCTTCGCAGGCGTGTTACGGACTGTCTGTGGTGTGATGCGTCTGTTGTGTAGACCAACGGTCTCATCCGCTGTGCGTGTCGCTGATCTGAGCCGATCCCGCAGGTGGACGAGCCGGATGTAGCGATCTTGTGCTGGTGTGGTCACACGTGGCGGACGTGGATGAGGTAGATTTGCAGTACTGCCCGTCAGAAACGAACTCTCAAACGGCCTATCGTCCGATAGTTAACATTCAGCTGCACAGCAACCACTCTGGTGGACATCCCTGCATCCAGCATGCCAATGGCACGTTCACACATGACCTGAGACATCTGAGGCATGATGACTTTTGACAAAATTTGACATTTTGGGGTGGCCTTTTATTGTCCCCAGTATAAGGAGTGTCTGGATACTGCTCATTCTGTCTGATCACTGTCTGGAAATGCCACGCCCATGTACTGAGTGAAATCACTGCATCACTGAGCAAATGCTCACTGACAGAGAGATGGATTAAAAAATGGTACACAAATCAAGAGAAATATCCCTATTGTACAAGTAAAAGTCAGCATATGCTCACTCAGAGTTGTTAACTCCATGTGGCATCAATATTTGACATGGGGCGTTTATTTTTTGTTCAGTGTATGTTAACATGGAGCTAACTATCACTCTGCTAACTTCGTCACTGAGTCACAGACATTCACGTTTGAACTACTTGCAGTTTGTAAATTCGGTCAACTGAGTAGCTAGCTAACGTTTGCTCCCAAGCAGATAAACTACTGTAAATGTTATATAATGATTATGATGAAGAACTGCGTGCACGATAGCTAGCTAGCTAAGTAGCGTGACGTAACGCAGAGCGATTTATTTCTTTATTTTTCCCCCCTTGCTCTAAGCCATTGAAATTTTCACAAAAGTGATATGTACCTAGGGAAATATCAAAAAATGTCATGAGCTGGGCTATGGGAAAAGTACTACAGTTATGTGATAAATGAACATCATATACATGTCCACTTGATAAATCTGTGAGGTCTCTACACTTCTCCAGGGGATATCAAATCCTTCCTAGTTGAATCCACTGCAAGTCTCTTGATGAACACATCCACTGAGTAATTATAATGTATGCCTTCAGATCAACTTCTGTAAGATTGAATTCAACCTCTTTTATTTATTGAAAGCATCTAAACAGGACAAATACTACAATTATTACCACAAGACACTGTCCGAGTGCACAAAAAATTAATAGAAGTGCACTTCTGTGCGTACTCACTACTCAGGGAATTTACTCAAATTCTGAGATTAAATGATCAACTTCTGTTTGACAATGTTATTTTGTTAAAGTGTTGTGGAAGTATAATAAGCAGGCAAATGCTTCAACGTAGGTTTTTCATTGCTAATGCCGAAGTCAATGGCAAAACTGAATCAATGAAATGAAAGTGCAAGAATTTTATGTACAAGTTTTATGTACATTAAAAATGTTCAGTCTGATTATTTAGACTGAGATTGTGGGCATTTTTCACTGTGCCTTCTAATTGCACAACAGATATTTTATTGAGTCTGATTTTTTTTTTTGTCTTATTCCCACTGGTAAAGTAAATATGATGGGAACTGTGTGGAAGAGTCACCTGTCTAGATTAGGGCAATTCCACTCAAATTAATTCCACGGGGTTGTCAAGAAAAACAGAATTAGTAACACGGGATATAACTGGATGTGCCCTTCTGGTCCAGGAGTGGTTTTGAGAATGACTGGGGGGGATCCAGTTTGAGTGCACTGTAATAATACTTACTTATTTCGATACTTTTCTAATATTTAGCTTGAAAAATTTCAGAGGACAGAATCACTCTGCCAGAGGGCCCCAGTCTCTGCCGGCTTTTGTGCTCTCCATTCAGTCGATAGCCAGTTAATGCCTTGAATTAATTATGTGGGATTTTCATGATGTAGGTCCTGGGGACCCCCTGTGTATGCTGTTTTTTTTGTTCCAACCACAAATTAAATCACAATCAAATGCAAATAGTTGTTTATTTCTTTTGGGTCCTTTTCATGTTCAAAGAGATTATTTACCTGTTGTAGCCACATTTGGTCCAAAATAATATAGGGTCATTCCATGCCAAGTGATCACATTTTCTGAAAACTTCCCAAGTGACCATCTCAGATTTTACTTAAAGTCTGTCAAAATGAACCTTAGGGTGTATAATGAACACCTGAAAAATGTCAGGGTCCAACTATCACCGGTTTGGATTTTATGGCCCTTTAAATTTTGGGCGCCATGCCCACTTTTTAAAATGCAAGTGCCCAAAGTGGTTTTGGGAGGGCAATATATCCGCAATGGAGAGTCCCAGAAGGCTGAAATTGAGTAGTTTGGCCAATTCTGACCCAATCTTTCAGAATCTGTGCTTAGATTTACATTGTCTTGCACCATTTATCAGTTGTGGGTTCCCAAAAAGGGAACTTTTGCAAGATGGACCTTTGGGCCCTGAGGGTTTGACCCCACATATTGTGAAATAACAAATTTCTTTGCAGGGATATCAAACATGGGTACAGATCTACGAGTAAAAGGCTTATGAACCACCCCTGATAGTGCGTTCATGGATTGGTGGGGATCTAAAAAGGGTCCGCAATTGAAAATTTCCAAAAATGGCCCCTCTAACGAGAGCCGAAAACCCATGTGGGACAGTACCCAGCCTAACCAACTTTTTACCCGTTTCATCCGTTTATAAGCTACATTATTGAAAGTTATCAGCTTTGGTTCTCTCCTTCCCTTTTTTCCAGGTCAAAGTTTACTGTTCTGAGGGGTAAATGGTATAGTCCAATGTACATGTATTGTGCATAAAATGTATACCAAACAAAAATATGACTTTGTATGCACAGATTCTGAAAGACCCCTAAGGTCCATCTTGCAAAAGTTCCCTTTTTAGGAACCCACAATTGCTAAATGGTGCAACATAATGTACACCTAAGCACAGATTCTGAAAGATTGGGTCAGAATTGACTAAACCACCAATTTCCAGCCTTCTGGGACTCTCCATTGTGGATATATTGACCTCCCAAAACCACTTCAGGCAGTCGTGTTCTAAAAAGTAGACATGGCACCCTAAATTTGAAAGGCCAAAAAATCCAAACCGGTGGGAGTTGGACCCTGAAAATTTTCAGGTGTTCATTATACACCCTAAGGTTAATTTTTATAGACTTTAAGCAAAATCTGAGATGGTCACCTGTGAGCCATTTGATCGCTTGGCATGGAATGACCTTAAACCATGTAGAACACAGACTGTGGTTTCCTGCAAACATATCCAAAACGGATACTCATTTTTATCTGAATTAAACACTGGTGAATCAGTGGGGTCCTAACTGTGCTGAAGAAAATATGATTCTCCCCCCTTTTACACATTGCTGGCTTTGCTCCTTGGAATTTGCCGTTTGCTACTGAAAAATTGTTATTTTTCGTAACCACGTCAACTTTCACCACCTAGAAGCCAGTTGTTTCTTTAATTTAATCACTTACAATTCCCCCCTCCCCCCCTCCCTTTTTATTAAATTTCCAGTGTAGTATGATATGTATATGGTGCAATTCAGGGCAAGCATAGCCATTTCTGATGTAATATGGCTTAAAAAGTTAAATAATCTTTATAAATATGAACCATTTATTAACGAAAACACCTCAAAGATTCTGGGATTGCAACTTTGGCAGGAACAAAGACTAGATTTCACATGGGGTCCCTAGGACTGACATCAAGAACGCTTGACTTAAATCAGCTGAAAAGAAATGCACCAAAAACCAGCAGACACTGTGACCCTCCCAGACCAGAGATACCGATCCCTAAAATTATACAATGTAATGAAAAATCAATGACGAGTAGTGCTGCACCATGTTGTAAAAAGAAAGTCTGTCTGAAGCCAGTTGTGGCTTATCAGGCTGGTTTTCATAACATGAACCAACTAAGAGCATTGCTACCCCACCTGGATGCTAGTCCATTGCAGGTTTATGTGAAATGAGGAAACTGCAACATCCAGGCCCTAGGTTTCAGTACTGGTTGGGTTTCTGCCATTGTGCCCTCAAAAGATGGTACAACAACAGTTCCTGCTTCAACACTTGTGAATAAGTTGCTCACAGTTAGTGCTTAAATTTTTTAAAAAGCCTTATTGTCATGCAACGACGAGACCAACCTGCAAAGCCATGCAATCGCACACCAGGGGCTGCAGGTTCATCTTCCAGTGTTGCAGGCCAGTTTTGTCAAAACATATAAAACATATAAAAGCATAACGAGCTATTTTTTCGGCAAGGTATTGATCAAGGTTCATCTTCACTACTGCCAGCATTGCATTGCTCTGAGGCATTTAATAAAATTAAACTGTCACACAGTAGAAATGAGGGCAAATTATCATCGGAGTGCCATCTGCATCACGGTTTAGTTTATACTGTAGGTTGGGTGGATACAAGGAAAAGTCACATTTCATGCCAAAGAATACATTTCAGAAAGGATGGGAAATTTAAGTGGGCATTTTATTTCCCAAGTCTGAGTGAGAGAGCAGTCACTACAGAGTTGTCTTGAAGTGCCAACATCATAGCCTCCAGTAGCTTATTTTCACGACATTGCTTCTAACAAAGCCAAAAAAGTCATGATTAACTGTGATATCGATGCTGGCGTTGTTTTCAGTTGGTTTGTGCGTGTCATGAGGACAACTTCAACAAGACTAGTCAGAAACCATTATACAACTACTATGAAAGATTTTTCCAGTATTTTTGCTGGTGTTTATATGTCTACCTGTTTGTGTTTCAGCTTGTGGACAAGTTTTGTACTGTAAACACAATAGCACTGCAGCCTTTAAAGATGAAGTCACAAAACATTACAGGTGAGTTGTTGGGATAAAAAGGAAGGCGTTCAAAGATGGGTGTGGTCTGAACATGCACTCACTTCACGGGTTATGAGGACTGCTATATTTAAAACGATACCAGCATTGCTGTCGTGGCTGATGCGATCCCGGATGGTCTCCATTTTTGTAATGTCTCCCCATTTCCTTCTGAAAAGCCCCAGAGCTGAAGCCCCCCTTTGAATTTCCACTCTTGTTAGGAACCAAGGGTCATGTTTACTCTGAGGACGACATGATGTTAAAAATTGTGCCACGGGCACTGTAGTTCATCTGGATTGTTTATACTTATACAGGCTGTTAATTGATACCATGAACAAACTTTGGTGTCTTCATGGGTAGGAAGATATGCATCAAGTTTCAGCTCTATAGGTCCACTGGTTT
Organism: Gymnothorax javanicus; assembly: GCA_029692085.1. Lineage (NCBI taxonomy): Eukaryota > Metazoa > Chordata > Actinopteri > Anguilliformes > Muraenidae > Gymnothorax > Gymnothorax javanicus. Next base: position 43,523,781 of record CM056205.1, read on the forward strand.
CAAAGAAGATGGTGTTTAAACACCTTCGAGAGTGAGCGCGGCCAAAGTGTTGAGGTCAAATCAAGGTGAAATGTCAACATTTTACGAATCCCGTCAAATAAGTTTGAGTACTTGCTCCCATCTACCCATATGCCAAATACCAGCTTCATTGCTTCAAAAACTGCTTCACTATGGCTCCATATGGTATTTTCAATATGACCGCCATTGCAGCCATATTTGAAATCCGATCGGAATGCCATGAACAAACTTTGGTGTCCTGATGGGCAGGAACATACGCGCCGAGTTTCAGCTCTATCGGTCCAGTGGTTTCGGAGATGATGTTGTTTACGGACAACTACGACGACAGACAGACGGCCCATGACATAAGCCCAAGGGACCTTCGGTCCAGGTGAGCTAATAAAAAATGGGCTAGGCAACAGTAGCAGGTCTCTAGTTCTAAACTCGCAAGAGAGCATGTTGGGGCCCATGTTGAAGCAATGCAAAAAAAAAATTAATGAAGTTTTTTTTCATTGCTGCCTAAATTGTGAAGGATCTTGGTGCAACGGACCAAGAATAAACTAAAAGTCCACAAAAACACTGAATTACTGAGCCAATTTCAAAAGCAATGAATTCATCATAAAAGAAAGCCAGCTTTGTTCCTCAGTAGTGTGTCTATCAACACTGTCCAAAACATCGAACTATGCATGCTGGAGCCTGGATAAAGACTCATTTGTGTATATAACTTATTCTGCAACATTTTCCAGAAAGTGTTTTCCAACTACAAATGTATTCTAATTATTATACACCGATGAGCCAAAACATTAAACCACTCACAGATGCAGCAAGTAACATTGATTATCTTGTAGCAATACAGCACATTAAGGTCTGCAGACAAACTGTTTATGAGGAACAGTCGGTTCTCATAGTGGACATCTGATCCAATTTCACCCACATTCAACTTCAACAGAGGCCTAATTGTTGTGGCCAGTCAAGAGGGTCAGAGCATCTGTGAAGCGACCAGGCCTCTGGGGTCCCCCCAAATCAAGTGGTGAGAACCTACTGACAATGGTCCAAGGAGGGACAAACCATGAGCTGGCAACAAGGTTTTTGGCACCCAAGGCTCATCATCAATGCATAAGAGCAATAAAGGCTTGCTCATCTGGTTTGAATCAATGGAAGGGCAACTGTGACAAGTTGCAGAGAGTTAATTTTAATACTTGTGTGACGAAGAAGTAAAAACACATGATGCATTGCACCCTGCTGCGTGTTGCGTTTCGTAGCTGCAGAGTGCCCATTATAACCCTGGCCCACCACCGAAAGTGCTAACAATAGGCAAGTGAAACTGGACCTTGGGGCAGTTAGTTTGCCTGCTCCAGCAAGTCCCCTGTTTTTTTTACATCTTGTGCATCGTGCTGGTCCGTGTGCACCGTTTACCGAGGGAAACGATGGCACCAGGATGCGCCGTGGGAAGACGACGAGCTGGTGGAGAAGGTGTAATGCTCCAGGAAATGTTTTGCTGGGAAACTCCAGGTTCGGGAATTCAAGTGGATCAAGTTTGACCAAGCGGTTTTGGCGGTACAAGGGGGACCAACACAACATTAGGCAGGCGTTTTTAATGCTGTGGCTGATTTCTGTACGTGAGAGTGTGTGTGTGTGTGTGTGTGTCTCCGGCCGCTTCATTAGGTACACCTTGCTAGTACTAGGTCGGACCCCCTTTTGCCTTCATTCTTCGTGGCATAGATTCCACAAGCTTCTGGAATCATTCCTCAAAGATTTTGAGGAATTTTCCTTTTCACCACATCCCAAAGGTGCTGTATTGGATTGAGATCTGGTGACTGGGGAGGCCATTTGAGTGCAGTGAACTCATTGTCATGTTCAAGAAACCAGTTTAAGATGATTTGAGCTTTAAGAAATGGCGCGTTATCCTGCTGGAAGTGTGACCATCAAAAGATGGGTACGCTGTGGTCATAAAGGGGTGGACAAGGTCAGCAACAATACTCAGGTTAGCGGTGGTGTTTAAACGATGCTCAATTGGTACCAAGGGGCCCAAAGTATGCCAAGAAAATATCCCCCACACCAGTACACCACCACCATCAGCCTGAACTGTTGAGACAAGGCAGGATCTATCCATGCTTTCATGCTGTTTACGCCAAATTCTGACTCTACCAGCGGAAATTGAGACTCATCAAACCAGGCAATGTTTTTCCAATCTTTTATTGTCCAAGTTTGGTGAGCCCATGTGAATTGTAGCCACAGTTTCCTGTTCTGAGCTGACAGGAGCGGCACCTGGTTGGTCTTCTGCTGCTGTAGCCCAGCTGCTTCGAGGTCTGATGTGTTGTGCGCTCAGAGACGCTCTTCTGCATACCTCTGTTATAACGAGTGGCTATTTGAGTTACTGTTTCCTTTCTGTCATCTGAAACCAGTCTGTCCATTCTCCTCTGACCTCTGGCATCAACAAGGCATTTTCGCCCAGAGAACTGGTGCTCACTGGATGTTCTCATGGTTGTGCATGAAAATCCTAGTAGATCAGCAGCTGCTGAAATATTCAGACCAGCCCATCTGGCACCAACAACCATTCTACGTTCGAAGTCACTTAAATCACTTTCTTCCCCATTCTGATGCTCGGTTCGAACCTCAGTGGATCATTTTGACCATGTCTACATGCTTAAATGCATTGAGTTGCTGCCATGTGATTGGCTGATTAGATATTTGCGTTAACGTGCAGTTGAAAAGGTGTACCTAACGAAGTGGCCGGTGAGAGTGTCTGTGTCTCCCTATATATATATATATATATATATATATATATATATATATATATATATATATATATAAAATCTACATTTCTATATATATATATATATATATATATATATATATATATATATAAAGTACTGTAAATAATATATATTAAATAATTTTGTATTTATACGCAATACCAATCGTAAGTTTGACCCCCACAATTTTTAAAGAATTTAAAGAAATTAACATTAAAAAAAAATTCGCTGATCATTAATTTCATGATAACATCTGCCTCTTTCAGTAATAATGGCAGAACTTATTCACTCTCTACATGGGCAGACATATGGCTCAGAAAGAGAACAACAATATGGCTGCAGTGTTTCTTACAGATGAGCAACACTTATGGGTAGCTCCTTCAATTCTCTAGCCAGATCTCACCATAAAAAGCCTAATTTTACCTCACCCATAGGAAAATGGAAATGATTTATTGACCCATCCATTTTGCCAAGTATGAGTTTTTTTTGCAAGAATGAAGGCCACCATCCTGGGAAGTAAGTTATTCTTACCTTGTGGCATCAAGGTTGCAAAGTTCAACAGCATAAATTTTGACTGAAAAGAAAGTATTAAAACGACAGTAAGGTGTGCTCAATCTGTGGACTGGTGCTGTCTATATGCATTTCCATTTATACTTATCCATCAGCAATCACAGTCCGTCAACAAAAACAGCAAATTTAAACAACACATAAAAGCTATCCAAACCAACTCAAATGGATCCACTACTGGAGAAAGATAAGCGCCCCGGCAGCAGCAAGATCACGTGAGCAAACAGTTATTTACCGTCATGAGACATTTACACCTGATCACAGGACGAACAAACAGTAGTAATCGGCTGCAACTGGTCAAGAGCCCTAGTGTTTATGATGGGATAATAATGTTTGTGTGATGCTTGTTGGACTTTTACCATTTAATCAACTTTGATTCCGAACAGTTTCCCAACAAGAGGGCACCGGGAAAACTAGGAGTCCTGGAATTGCGGTCTGGGCAGGTCTGTTGGCATCGGCAGGTCCCTTTCCTCTCCCTTAGGCAGCATTCCCAGCTCCTCCTCCATCTGTTCCAGCTCACTCTGGTCCAGCAGCACGAACTCCTCTTCCTCCTCGTCCTCCTGGGCCGCGCAAGCGGTCCGGTCCGAAGTGTCCATTTCCGTTTGTCCGGTAGTAGCGTCCTGCTCAGTTGGTGAGCTATCGAGACGTGTCAGGGCTGATAGCGTGTTCTGCACCACGGTGGAGATCGCCGAGCTCACGATCTCCTCGCTAAGGGCCTCCAGTGACTGTGTGTCCCCCAACAGCCCCCGCCTCTTCCCGTCAGAGTCTGGCGAACCAGAGTACACCGCTGCCCCCTGTGGCCGCGCGGTGCAGTGCAGCGGAGCAGTAGTGCCAACAGTCGCAGGGAGCTCCGCCGGGTTTTGCGGTGATCCGTCCTCCTGTTCGCTCGCCTGACAGGTCTGCTGATCCAGATCTGTTGTGCCAAAGGGAGCAGAAATAACCCACATTAACCGCCTGACACCAGGCTCTCTCAGTGGGGCCATCACAAAGTCATAACTACACCAGAAGCACTGCCATAAACACCATCCTTGTGAATTTTGCTACGCATCATTTCTGTCGACACTGGTTCAGGTACGGATTGATTAATTTTTGTGATAATCTTCCCGAGCTCTACTTCTGCGGATTTTAGCAACAGTCCTACTAGGAAACTGTCTGGCCCTGTTGGAGCGCTTCGCCTTGCGGCCAAAATTCGTATTTTCTGTTGCTGGTTTGTGTTTGGCAAAATCTGACACTGTTCCCAACTCCCACCTTAAAATAATTCAGCCTTTTTTGCGACCACCGTGCCTGCGATACGAGCACCAACTATTTGGCCCCTCTTGAACGTTCTTCATTTGCTTGTCTTCCTTTGGAGCCTTACCTAGCAAAGTGCTGCTGATTAGACCTCTTTTATAGCAAACACATGCTGTGAAGTAGAATTCAAATTAGGGTTAGGAATGACCAGAGTAGATGCTTTTATAACTGGCAAAGGAAGTTCAAAGTTAAAACCATTTTTCAGGGGTGCTTCTAATGTTTGTGCACCCTCTGTATGTGCCACTGTAACCCATCCATGAGAAATAGTGGGATGTTGTCATCCCTAGAAGGTCCTACGAGAGACAAGGATGGAAGCTGTGGCTAACACTGTGACAGGCTACCTTCACACAGGTCACCCAGCTGGGGGGTGTTTGCTCGAGACACCGAGAAGCCTCCACTCTCCAGGATCGAGGCCTCCTCATCGGAGAGCTCAGAGTCGGTGATGGCCATCGCCAGGGCTGTCGTTTTAGCATCCACCTGAAACACGGTAAAGGGTCGTAGACAGAGTAAGCAAGAGGCAAAAGTCACAACCAGTGGAAAGCTGTACAAGCCACAATCCCAGTTAGTAAAAAATTCACACATCATGGAAACTGCAAATAAAATCAAATAGGACTGATTCGAAAAGTCCATTCACCCTCTACTATATTGAAAAAAAAAAAAAAACAATTTTATGTGCTACTGCAAATTTGATTGCATAAAACATACAATGTGATGCCTGCAACAGTCCAAAAAAGTTGACACAAGGTGATGTTATACAGCGGTAAGCAATCAACTGTCTTTTAATCATACTCATTAAGCATTTGGGCACGGAAGACACCCATTAGATGAGTGAAGCAAGCAAAAATATTCCATTCCTTAATTTAGCGGGTCTTAAGCTCCAAAATTGTACAGGGCCTGCAATGTTGTTTATTTCACTCAATAATGAGTCATACATTCTCAATCGGTGACCTATAAGGATGGCAATCAGGCTAATCTAGCACCCTTCCTGCTTAGGCACCCATGCACTTGTAATCAGTGCAGAGTATTGTTTGGCATTGTCTTGTCGGACCTCGAAACAGGTTTCCATTACACTACTGTCCATCTCAGACGACACTGAGCAAAGAGAAGTCGGCGGCCCTTTCGGTAAGAGTTGATCTATGACTTTGTCTTTGCAAAGCTTTTACTTAGCTACATCAGTAGAAGCAGCGGCAAACGGCACTCACTGAAAAGTTTACTTAAGAATTTTCGGGCCCATGTCATGATGTCCATTACAGTCTGTAATATTCTGTGATATCCATCACAGTCAATTCTTAAGACAGTGGTGTCTAATCATGCGCATTCAGAAATAGTTTTCGGTCTTCCTCTTTATGCATTGATCTTCGACTGGATTCCCCACAGTCTTTCAATTATATTACTCAATGTTGAGGGTAAAACGCCCCAAATCTTACCAATTTGTCTTTACCCACCATTGTTCTCAAAACGATAGATTACAAGCTTATTGGTAAGCCTCGAGTAATCTTTGCTCTTGAGGGACAAGGCCTTTTTTGGAGGCTTCTTTTATACTGTAACACAATTAGCTCACCAGTTTTACATCACCTTATTACTGCAACTAGTCATTTCATTATTAGTCCCAAATTGCCCCTACGCTAACAGTTCTGGAGTCATTTGCAGTCATTAAGTTTGAAATAAGCATTTACTTTCAGCAATCAATTAACTTCACAAATGAAAACACCAAATAGTGATTCATTACAGTGTTTTCAATATCAAAAAGGGTGAACGGCAGCAAACGGTAAGGCAAAAAGGGTTTATTTTTTGCTTCTCCTTCATAAAAAGTTGTGGATGGTGCCAAAAGAACCATTCTGATCCGTCCCGTTTTTTCAATGCCCCTTTGTTGGGGTACCAAGCATGCTGATCTAATGCTAAAATGTGGAACTAGAAACGCTGTATTCTGCTGATTGGTCAAGAGGGAATTGAGAGCTGGATGGAGTAGTGAGAAATGCAAGTGATCCAGCTTGTTTCTCAGCACATAGCTGACAGCGGCTTCAATCGCATGTCCGAGCAATGCTGGACGAAATGTTAAGCGCCCCAGAGTGATTACAGGAGGACCACGGATCACAGCAGCCCGAGTAGCGTAAATAGGAAAAGCTGGCAAAATCTCAACTTCTGAACTAAGCCTATTTACCGTTACTGTTCAAACCTGTGTAATTTCTTTTCTTTACCCCTGGCAACATTTAAAAGTACTGTCCGCAGTGGAAACTCAGACCAGATCCAGGGTTTAGGTACCGGTCTATACAGGTTACGTACAAGTTCTAAGGGTGCTATACTGAAAGTGTTTGGTGGAAACACAGCTTTTGTGTTGGCTGGGAGGACCCTGTAACATGGGAAGGTCCTGAAGGGCCACAGTGCCCACTGGTTTTTGGAGCACTTCTGCACAACAGATTACTCCGAGCCACTGACCAGTGAAAGAGTCCGCACATCTTGTTTTAAAGGCATTGATTGGCTGCTGAAAGGAGACCACTAAAGCCAGCAAACACTACGACTCCTCCAGGACAGGAGCTGGCACCCTGAAATGAACACATGCTCACACATGCACAGACAAACAAGGAAGCTCACTCTCACAATCACACACACACACACACACAGGCACATAAACACATGCAAGCACACACAAATGCGTGAGCGCACACACACTCATTTGTATAGCCAACAAGAGGACATTCTATGGAATTATACTCATTCTGTACAGCCTTTCCTGAACAATAACCATTACCAAATTATGCCCGACCCTAAACTTAACCCAACTGTAACAGTAAAACAAACTTTCACCAATTCACTGTAATCCTCCATAATCTTCTTTGAAGACCACCCAAAATGTCCCCACAACTTTGTGATTTCTCAAAAGTTGGTTGTGATGAGTATAAATATACAAGCACAGACATACGATGCTCACAGGCACGCACAAGGAAGCTCACCACGACAACCCCCACACACACACACACACACACGCACACACTCACAGTGGGCACAAGGCAAGACAGCTCCTCTTCGCTCTCGCTCTCCGTCTCCACTCTCGGCTCATCACTCTCCTCCGCCTCCTTCTTCACTTCTAGAAACATCCACAGGACAGAAGATACATAATAGCAGAATGGGGAGTCTTAGTACAGCAGTTTTAATACACACAACGCCAGAGGAGCCATTCCTAACGGACTGCAACCACATATGCACAGACTCTGCAATATGCCAAGTCCCTAACGTGAAATGCGTTAATAAATGTGGGTTCAATGGCACCATGCAAAACAGATCATTGATATTGCAAGTGTACATCATACTGCAACCAGATTACATCTCCAGGGGATTTTGGAACAAATTTTTCAAAACCTTTCGCAGGATTTGGAATTCTCTGGAACTAGGACGTCCAAACCTCTGAGGATTTATCAACTGCACAGTTACCACAGCGGCTGATGTCAGGCCTCCAGAGCAGTAAGGTCAGGGGCTACACCCCAAAATGACAAAAATAAAATGTCCACCTAAAAATGACAAAAATAAAAGCATCCACCCACATACTTGTTTTACCCTGCTGTCCAAGTCACTCTGGATATTATCAGCTGCCAGGACATCTTAAAACAGAAAGCTGACCAGAACCTCCACATTATGATGTACAGCGGGGTAACAGAAATCTTTGTGTGGACGTTTCCATTTGATTACGTAAAAGGAAGTACGTTGAAGGAGAGCGAATGATTGAAAGATGTTCAAACGTTTGAATTCACGCCTGCTGGTACCTGATGAAGGAAAAAAGTAGTACCATTTCCTTGAAAGTGGATGGTAACACTAATCAGTGTCAAAATTCGCAAGTGGGTCATTCCATGTCAAATCATCCAGATTTTGAGAAATTTATCAAGTCACCTCCTCTAAAATTTTTGAAAAAAATTCATGTGTAAATATTCACACAAAATAAAAAAAATGCCAAATATTAGGCCAGTTTCTCAAATAGATTTCAAGTTATAGCCCTTCAAAATTTGAAGAATATTTTAAGTTTTTTGGTGAGCCCATTTTCAGCCAACTTTGGCAACTTATTGCTCCAAATTGATTGCTTATACAAGGCTGAAATTGGGTAAACTAACCACGTTCATCCCCTAGACTCTGAAAATGACCTTAGCTTCTGTGTATCTTGATCAACATTTGTATGGAAAAGCCTCAAAATCAGCCAAAAACACAAAACGCCCAAAAACTGCACCACATTTTATGATCTGTAACTCAGGAACTAAGTAAGATATTCCAAAATACACCAAAATATTCTGACAAGACCTCTGTCGTGTATTGTACTTATAGATAGTGTATCATGTTCAAAAAATATTTTTAACCAATGTTTTGTTTTATATTTAGTAGATAACAGCACTTGCAGCAGGCCTATACCCAGTTAGTCATCGAAAAAAATACACAATTTCGGAACATATTTTAAAAATTCATAAAAAATGTAAGCTGAACATCATTCTGATTTTTTTGTCAAACACTGTTCACATTTATAAGATTGCACAGTAAAAAATTTCAGAGAGATAAATAACTGGTGACATGGTCAGTTTTTGCCCCAAAGGGCACTTTGGGGCAAAACCGGAAAAATTTACTTAGAAATGATTTCATTAAAAAACTTCTACAAATGATATTACTTGGATTACTTACAGAGAGATATATCATAAAATCATAAAAAAAATGAATTCTAGCCTTTTATCTTACTTAGTTGCTGAGTTACAGGTCATAAAATGCGGTGCAGTTTTTGGGCGTTTTGTGTTTTTGGCTGATTTTGAGGCTTTACCATACAAAAGTGGATCAAGATACACAGAATCTAAGGTCATTTTCAGATTCTACGGGATGAACATGGTCAGTATACCCAATTTCAGCCTTGTATGAGCAATCAATTTGGAGCAATAAGTTGCCAAAGTTGGCTGAAAATGGGTTCGCCAAAAAACTTAAGACATTCAAATTTCAAAGGGCTATAACTTGAAAACTATTTGAGATACTGGCCTAATATTTGGCATTTTTTCATTTTGTGCGAATATTTACTCGTGAATTTTTTCAAAGAATTTTGAGGAGGTGACCTGGGCACCCCCCGGATGATCTGACGTGGAATGACCCAAGTTTACTTTCATGAAATATTCCAAAGTTCTCAGAATTGACAAAACTGAAAAAAATTAATTTGAATTTTGATTTCAGGGTGTTTTTAATGCATTTGCCTGATATTAATACAAGCGATAGTGCAAAAACTGGACTGTAAAGATTTAGAGAGTAAAACAACAATCAGTGCTTCACACAGACTGTAATTCTGACCGTATTACTGTCACAACTTTTATTTTTTAACCTACTCAACTCAGCAGAATCTCCTGGTTTTCCAAACTTCCATTCCTCTTAATTATAACTTCATACCTTCAACACTTCATAACACACACTTCATGACAAAAGCACAGTGTCCTATCAATGTAAAACAAATCTTTCCACAGGCATGCATAATCTCACAACCGAGTTTCATTATTGTATAGGGAAAAAACATGTTAAAATGAGTCACTTTGGAATGTAAAAGTAAAAAGAGAAAGGCATTCCCAACTACAGTATTAGCAGCAGGTCACAAGCAAATTAAGTGCAAAAAAATAAGTGCAATACCTAGAGATGGCTGAGCACAGAAGGACAAGAAAAGCTGAAATACTCTAATGGTGTCAATGTTGTGGTGAAGAAAATACCTCAAGTAAATGAGGAAAAGCAAGAAAACTTCGAAGTCAAGTCACAGTGACCACACATATGACTCAGCCACACTATCCATCCATTTATATTAGTGTACATCAACAGTTCTTTTCATCAGAAGCCATTTCACCAGTCTGTAGAGTAAAAGGACCCTAGTAGTGACCCAGAATGCCTCATTTTACCTTTCATAACCTCAGAACAAACAGCCATACTCTCAATTTTTTGCGCTGAAGGCACAAATATTTATTGCAAGATGCCCATTTTATGACACCTGTACAATAATGCCCAGTGTGAAAATGAAAAGTTCAACAAAAACAAAGTAAATACCTATAGAAAGTGCCGGAATTTTTGCATTCAGCCGAACATTCAAAGCACGGGGACTTGCTTTCATGACCAAAAGTCACACCTTCCATGAACTGGAGGAGTGGCTTTAAAAAAAAAAAAAACAACCAACAGTTGCATACATTCCATGTAGATCCTGAATAAAAAACCTCATGTAAATTCAGGCAAACAATACTCTGGAGAAACACAGGTTATAGATATGCCTAGATGGGTCTTCTGGTCCCAAAAACATTGCATAAACAAACCATTAGCCTAAAGCTGTGGCCACCATCAATATCGTTTTTTGTTTTGATCTTGTGGGACAATATCACTAACATACCCTGTATCTGCTGGTTGCAGTGCATTACTGTTGCTACCTCACACTTATACTGAGTGAAATATTAATATCCAGGATGCCAAGTTTTTTTTTTTTTTAAGGCTGCCGCATTATATTAAATATAAAATAACTATATCTTGTGCATCATTTTTTTTTTTTACATATTTCCCTGATTAGAATCTTCAGAAACCATGGGATATCCATTAGAATTTAAAATAGGACTTAAATTCCATAAATCTAAATTAAGCAGCGGAATCCTCATACAAGATTACAAAGGTAACAAGGTTAAACGAGCGAAACCTCAATTCAGTTTTCCCTCAATTCATTTAAGACTATCCATACCACAGAAGCATAGAAGCGTAGAGAAATGCCATGCAGCGCACTACCACATATATACGCTGCTAGCTGATAAGGTAGAATACCACCGCTGCATAAATGCGCGTCTACTGCCATTATGGGAAACCCCAGTGACGCATATATGCGTAAATCCAGTCAAACAACTTAGAATTGGTTCATGTAGGGGTAATCCTGTTGAAGAATGACGAATCAACCAAACAGAAGGCATGTCACAGGGACTATCAAACAAAGAACTTTGCCAATATAAAGACTAAGGGTGCCGGTATACTCGCTGCGTGGTAAAACGTACGCGTACACCGTGTGCTGTGCCTGTGTGTATACTAGCTGCAGCAACGGTCGGTCGCCGACGCAGTCAAAACGCTGATACTGGTGGTCTCCGCTAGGGGCAGACCGCAGCACTTGGACACAGAGGTCACGAAAGCGAAGAAGGCGGTTCACAGTTCTCGTTCACGGTCTCTAGGGGTCTACTTCGCACGAGCGCCTCTAGTGGTCATGTCATTATTGCACCTCACGCACGCGTCAAGTTACCTCGCGTCGAAGTGAGCGGACTACGCGCCAAACGACCGCTAAATACGCATGGCAGCCAAGATGCGTATGCAAACGCGTTCACTGCAGCGAGTATACTTCGGCCCTAATACCTATCGCAGCCCCAGTCCCCTAAGCAGCCTGAAAATGCTCTGGTATGCAGCCTACAAACTACATGCAGCATGAGGCTGGGGCTATCTCTGTGGTAGGCTGCCCACAGTCTATGGATGGTATGGATAGTGTTAACAGACGACTGTGCTCAGTGATGCTGGACCAGGAGTTAGGCAGAGGGGAGGAAAGACATGGATGAATAAGGGACTGGATTAGGAGCCGGCAGATCCTGACAGAGAAGGAGACTCACTCTTCTTCTCATGCTTGCGATGCTCAGTGTCCCCCTTCATGCTGTAGTCCAGTTTCATCAGGATGGGCTCCAGGCCAGTGTACATCTTCTGGATGAGCTCATTGTACACCACCAGTGGCCATAGCAACACACTCAGCACTGCGCACAAGAAAGGGACACACCACCAATCAGCATACAGCACTGCAGACACAGCAAGGAGAGCCCACCAATCGACACAGCCTACAGTCTACTATTTAGCATCATGGCACAAACTGTCTGACAGGGAAAATCCACCAGTCAGCATAATACACAACAGAGAGTCCCTATCAATCAGCACTGCGTACAACAGGGGAAACAATTAGTGCCACACACAGCAGATGATAATTGACCTATAATTAGCACAGCCGTTACCAGCTCCAGTTGAGTCAACAAGATTTCTCCACTGTCCCAAACTGGTGAGTAAAGCCAACCAACTAACTTAAATACCCAACTCAATGTACCATAAAGCAATTCAGGAAATGAAATGGCCCACTGCTCAGTGTCAAGTGATTTCAGTGTTACCCAAACATTAATTATGGCTGGCTTAGAGCCCAAGACCAACGAAAAACAACAGTTATCAAGAATGCTCGACTCCCAGCAAAGTGTTAAAATAGATAACTACAGAGCAGCCAAGTCGCTGTCATGTAGGGATGGTGCGGTACCACTTTTCTCAAATACTAAAAGTGATATCAGAACATTGAGAATCTGCTAATGATGCTACAAATCTACAACCAGACCCACTGCCCCCCGCCGCCCTTCTAACAATTATTATGCCGTTAACATACCATTTGTATAGATGTGCCCTGTCTAATATAGCCTTCTAAGAAATACAAAAAATTCTGCTCCGTAAAAATACACATCCCACAGCACGACTAATTTCTGTAATCATGCTGCTGCTTTTTATTGTGAGAACTTTCACATTGCCAGCAAAATCATTCAAACATTAAATGGAATACAGAAATGACACTTAAAGTGCCATATTGAGCAACTTTTTAAACTGGAACATTTTAAATAAAAAGGAATTATTATTATTCCAGCATCAATGCATCTCAGTGATCACATGCATGCCATTTCCTGTAAAAACAACAGCAGAATTGGGAAGAAAATGTAAGTAATGATGAATAAATTAAGATGAAAATAAATAGGATCCCGAGCACATAAAACAACATTTAACTCAGCCTTGTGCTGCAGGCAGAGACAGAGAAGACGAGGGGTTGATTTTAGGGGCTGAACATTCAGCAGATTTTAGGCTGTGATGCCCATTATACAGACTACAGATCCTCAGAATGAGTAGAGGTCAATGGAGTTTTCACAAAGCAGTTCACAAGGTGGAGCACTTCTGAAAAACAAAACAAAAAATTGCTATCTTTCTTGGAAATCACATATGCTTGTGTTGTCAAGACCCAGTAAAAATATGTATTCATACAATTCGCAGATGATTTTGCATATTTGATGAAAATCAACTTTTAAACGTACTATACCTGACTCATAAAATACGATCACAGAGCATTTCATTATATAATAGCAGTGACATAACTCGGAGCAAGGCTCCCCAAATCTGGCCCTTGATTCCAAATCCAGCCTTGCTTTCCTTTCCCTCCTGGTAAATATTGAACAGTTATCGTCTCTGATTGGCGAAACTTTCTTCACACCAGACTCCCATGTAAAGGGTAGAAAACCAGCAGGTCTCAGCCCACGAGGACCATGATTTGGGGAACACTGACTTAGAGCATTAATAGCAATTAGAGTGTTAAGCTAGATCACCTTACTACCTTATTTACCTTACTTGTCCAAATAAGTAACTAACATTAAAACAAATTAAATTAGTAATAGTTGTCAACAATTACATTAACGTCAGCTAATTTTTTAAAATGTAACGATGTATCGCCAATTAATTACGTGTCTGGATTTTATGATGGTCTGGATTCATAAATATGGGAACATAACTACAGAATTGACAGCTCTTTTCAGAGTGAGTTTAATCACACCAGATGCGCCAACACACCAGTTTGCCTGCCACAGGGCAAGCCAAGTCACCTGATCACCACGTGCAGGAGCTATCCACAGCAAATGTAAGCATTTTGTTATTTTTCTGAATATGAAACCATGTCTTATCAATTTAACCCTATCTAGACCGGGCTTTTTGGGGCTTCCTGGGGCCAGGGGGGGCTTTTTACGCCCCCAGTAACTCGTAAACGACATGGCGTATGACCACCAAATTTGCAGGGGATGATGTACACGTAAAACTAAATCAGTACAGTCATTTTGGTATTATTATGACCTACTATGACATCATTATGACGTCATAATTTGATTTTGCTGCCCATACCTGTCATAACACTGTAATTTCTTGCAAATTTAGGGTATGCATCTCACTTTTTACACATAATGTGCCTTATAACACGTAAATGTCTACAAAGATTTCTGCTGCCAAAGGCAATTGCAACAACGTCAAAATGACCTCATAAAATGAGGTTATAGATATGGCAAAATGGCTTATAACATGATAGTCAACTGTAACTCCTAAATGACATGGCGTATGACCAGGAAATTTGCAGGGGATGATGTACACATAAAACTAAATCACTACTATCATTTTGGTATTATTATGACCTATTATGACATCATTATGACATCATATTTTGATTTTTATTACCCAGAATACTTTACTTATTTTATCCCATAGTGCACCAGCTCCGAGAGGCCATAAAACACAGAAAATTCTATTTATGTTCCATAAAAATAGTTTTTCATTTACTCAGAATGTTTTTCTTAGAAGTTCAGGTCAGAAAGAAATGAAAGTAAACTTACAAAGGATTACAGGTTTGCGTAAGCAAAACTTGCTCTGTTCTTATCGTTAACTTCTTTGTGTTTAGAATATTGATTTCAATACAGAGCCTAAAGACCACCTTAATTATGGGGAAAAAAACGTCTATTTGTGGGTAGTAGAAGCTTTCATCAAAGGAAAATAAAAGGAATCGATGAATTTTGAGGGAAAATGTACCTGAGTCAAAGATATAATCCGCCATCTTGGATTTTGGCCCTTTAAATTCAATGACGTCATCAAATTGGCATAAATTAATTCTACTAAACAAAGATGACATTAAATAACGGAAGATATTGTAAATATAATGGTATAAGCATATGCTAGAAGAAAATCCGCAAACTACATTGATGCAACCAAAATCGGCGATTTTTGTCAGACATACCTTTTAGAAAACCATTGCCATGGAAACGGCGAAGATGGTGGACTTGACTTATTGGTGTAAAATTGTTCCCAGACAAGTTTTAGGATAAGTCACCAAGTTTGGTGGTCCTAGCTCAAGCCGTTCAGAAATTATACAACGTGAAAATTGGTGCGGGCATAAAAAGCCCCCCCCGGTCTAGATAGGGTTCAAACTGTAGTCCTATGAGTAAATAATACAAGTGAGAAAGATACATTTTTTGAAGGTGGGTGAATACAAAAGGGTCAAACCAAGTCTGATATTTGACAGTCCCTCACCAATGCACACCTATTACGGTGGGGACCCTTTACGTTTGCCATTCAATATTGGCCAGTATTTGTAACAGAAACCATCGTTTTCATTTGCAAGTAAGCAACAAGTGAACGCTGCCAAAAGACAACATGTCATTTACTTATCAAACTTTTTTTTGCAGGTGGAATGTGCACAAAATAAAATGATGGGAGTGGGAGCAGGACAAAATATTTCCTAGCTATTTTTTTTCTGGAGCAGGTTAGATCCTCGCTAGAGGGGCGGGCACCAGACTGAAAAACTCTCTTCACTCAGTCCTTTCGCTCAAAGCACAGGTATAAGCATTTGCAGACTGCAGAAAAATTAGGACATTCAGGCTAGATTTGCAAGTGCTTTGTATTGGATTATAACCTTTACTTTTTACAGATCCAATCGAATGTTTGGGGTATCGGATTATTCAGCCCAACTGTAATGTCACCCATTGACTTTCCTTAGTAAAAAAAAAAAAAAAGTAATAAGAAACTAATAAGAAAGCACAGTGTTTGGGCACAACCACGGTGTACAAATAGAAACCTGTAACTGCGCAGTACAGCCACCAGGTTTGAGACTTCAGCTAAGAATCCTAGATTCAAAATCATAACCTGCTGCAGATTCGTCCACAAAATATTCAAAAAAAAAAACACTAGCTAAAAAATTGACACGCACAATTTGACAAAAAAAAAAAAAAAAAAATTCTTGAGTGGAATAGAAAATGGGGTCACCAAGACTTATACTGGAGGCTACTGCTGTGGAGCCAGCAAGCAACAACTTGCTTCAACTTTGATTATGGCTGCTAGTGGTACTCACACATTATGTAGGAAATCATGACTCCCGGTATGTAGTGCCCCACCACAGCCAGGAGAAGGCATGCAGCACAGACCAGGCCACAGAACTGCAACAGACAGGAGACACAGACGTGTCCTTACAAAGCAACATACCACGGGACATCCTACAAAAGGTCTGTCAATACTCTCAGGGCTACTTTGTTCATAGGCCCTAACAAATAAGGTAAACCTAGCCAATCATTGCCTGTGTCTGCATGACTCCTATTTAAGTCTTTGTAATTCAGGGTTCGATCATCACAAAGACTGGAAAAATAATTCAAAGAAGAAACACATGCATCATTTTGAATTAAAACCCATTTCCATGATTTTGAGACAAAAGTATTGCAAATGCAAAGAACATTCATGAAAATTCAACATTGAAGTTGTTTTGCAATGAAATACTTGAGGAACAAAAAATAGCCAGGAGGTAAAAACAACACATTTCCTTAAACTCATTGAGCATTCAAGGGTGATCCTCAGAACTATCATGATCTGTGAAATAACCAAATATAAGCTGCCCCCCTAACACCCCAAACGGCTAAAAATGGAGAGATTTTTGCTTTGGTTTGATTATAAATAATGCAATGTTTTACAACCAACTGACTGTTTTGATGGATGGTACACATTTTTGCATCAAATACAAGTAGGTCTTATCATTTTTTAATCTATAGGACAGTTAAATGAGAGCTGTAAAGTACCCATCTATTCGGTCTCAAAACTACAGAGAAAACTTACTGATAATTACTCAGCATAAAAAATAATTAATAATACCGCCCAATGTGTCATCATATAGTTTCCAAAATGAAAACTAATGCAAACTCATCCTCACAAACCCAGCAACACAGTATGTATGGAAAAAAAAAGGTAATCCACCTTCAGCGGGTTAATATCCCACGTTTATATCGTTTCACCTTTTCTATGTAATTTGCCAAGGAAGAGGATATCCTTAGCTCTTCATGGATAGCACTGACTGCAACATTACTGTTGCGCATGACTGATTAAATGACCTTTGAAAATCGCAAATTCAAATTTCATTTTTCCAGGTTTTGTTTATCGATGGAAGTCAGAACACAGGAGTCCATGAAAGTTAGTGAAAGTCAACACACTGCCCTCTGCCGATGCACCAACACCTTCAACATGTCCACCTCCCCTTTCGACGCAAAGCTGACAGCGACGGAGCACGTCCTCAATGTCTCACTATAGCCGGATCATTTCGCAAGGCCTCAACTTCATTTCGAATGCGCTCTTGCAGTTCGTCAAGATCTGGGAGGAGTCACAAACACTTTGTTTTTTAAATGTCCCCGAAGGAAAAATCAAGTAATGCGTCGATTTCTGAATGTCTTTCATGCATTACCAAACTTAGAAAAATGAAATTCTAATCTACCATTTTCAAAGGTCATTTAATCAGGCATGAGCAGCAGTAATGTTGCAGTCAGCGCTATCCACGAAGAGCTAAGGACATCCTCTTCCTTGGCAAATTGCATAGAAATGGTGAAACTATATAAACTTGGTATATTGACCTGTTGAAGATGGATTACCTTTTTGTAGATATGCACTGTACATGCCAATGAAATCATTCTTTCTTGTACATTACTCTGTATTCAAAAGTATATTATTATGATTCCAATTTAATGGCATGACATTTAACAAATGTCACCATTTCCCCTCAATCTGCAGGAAGATTAACTTTCATTCTGGGCATAACAAGTTTGTACCACTGGTTCAGTACTATCAGAGAGACACTGGTTGTATTGGATACCAGGGGGAAAAAACAGCTTTTCAAGCAAAAGTGACAAGATGTCTTTTATAATAGTGGCCAACATACAAATATGAAAAACTAGCTGAAATATATGAAAATAGCTGAACAACATACCATTTGCCTCAGCCGTATGCATCTAATCCAGGCTTTACGACTGCCTGTGATACCAGTCTTAATACTAGACAAAAACGAGAAATTTAAACACAGAATTGTTAGCAAGATGGAAAGGAGAAGGGTGTTTTGCTTAAACTCTCCCCTCTGAATTCCTTTAAATGTGCATATTAATGGGATGGAGCAAAACACGCAATGCAAAGTCTTTTTATGCGTTAAATTCCAACCCCTCACGGACTGATATGCCATGTGAAAGCAAACGTCATTCCCTTTTGGACTTAAGAGCTATAACTCTTACCACAACCTTAAGAGAGATTTGAGGGAACATGAAGTGCTAAGCGCGAGAATTTTCGGATTCAACTCGGCTTTCTGTTTTCTGTATTTTTTCTGGAGGGCTCACGAATGATGGAAAACATGAATGCTGAATTTTGAAAGCGATGCTTCTACACATCACCAACGGTAATATTGTGTGCGTATAAAACAGATTTTGATAGTAGTGACAACACAGGAATTTATCATGCATAATTTGTTATTCCCCAAGCAGCGTTTCACTACTCCATTCATATTAATTTCAGTATGTATGGCTTTACATTGTTGCTACAAGGTTAGACAATTTTTTCATGAGCAATTTACTGTATATTATGAAGTACTCCTTGATTGCTTCTATAGCGAGAGCAAGAGAGAATGAGAGAGAGAGCCTCTGAGGCAAGATCTGTCAGGCTGGTAGCAGATCAAGTTTTATGGGGTTTTATGGGAGTTACGATTCATGTAACATCTATTCAACCATTTCAGACTCAAGAAGTTCAATCTTTTGAACTGTCCAAGCACACCATCATCTCTTCAATATTCAATATACAGTTACGTGCTCCAGGAACAATTACAATTATGGCATCATTGAGACGCCACCATCTAAGGTTACTGCTCATCAGCAGAATTTAAAGGATTTAAAGTAGTCGTGAGCATAAATATATACTGGACAACGAAAGAAACGCAAGTTAAAGGCAGACTGGAAAATAAGTTTGTGCGTAATTATTTTAGAAAAGCAAATTTATTACTAGCACGTGCACATTTACACTCGTTTCATCAAACTTTTCTTTATTTTGCAGTCACTTTGACTGAATAACCATAAGAGTACATTAGCTAACTAGCTAACTTGCGTTTCTTTTGTTGCTCAGTATATTTATGTTCCTGGATGGTTAAACTTTAAAAATACAAGTCAATTGCTCAACATGTCGATAACCATAAATACAATGTCCTGTCAAGAAATTTTTTTTAATAACTATTATTTTTGGACCCATTTACGTGGATCTCAAGGAGAAAGGGCTGAAGTTGCCCAACAGTTACAGACTTCCAGCATCTCTTCCTGAAAAGAAGCTGGAACAGAACAGACAAAAGTGAAGTCTTGGAACATTTGATCACACCTCTTATTGTAATCATTCCAGCTGCATTCACGAGAAGAATCAGCTGTCTTACTGGTGTTCAGCAGTAGATCAAACGACCAACAACATGCACTAATTCTACACCCCGCTTTGAATAAAAAGGTCCAAATATTAACTTTAATGTACTGTATACTGTAACATACTTCACTCACATTCAGCATTATAGTGACCAAGTAATTTGTCCTCCTTATTCAAACTGAAATGCTAGAACAGTGACAGTAGGGCAAGGCCCAGGGCTGGTGTCGCCATGGATCATACAGTTACATGGAGCTACACCACAGCGG
This sequence comes from Gymnothorax javanicus, assembly GCA_029692085.1. NCBI lineage: Eukaryota > Metazoa > Chordata > Actinopteri > Anguilliformes > Muraenidae > Gymnothorax > Gymnothorax javanicus. Next base: position 43,543,948 of record CM056205.1, read on the forward strand.
ACCAGAATCAGGAAAACGCCACACCCCAAACACTCCCCTTCTGCGCATTTCCAGTAAGAGTCTCCTTCCCAACAGCACCCATTTGTTCCCCTACAATCCCATTTACCCACCCCCCATCCTTTTGGCCTCTCTTTGTCCCTCTCTGCAAAACATTAACAAAAGGACATTGACAAAAGGTACAATTTGAACAAGGATTAGAAAGTAGTTTCTTTACCCATGGTGCGGAATAGCTTGCCGAGTCATGAAGTGGACACACATACGCAGGTGGTTTTCAAGACCAGCCTGCATACAATGCTAGATACCACCTATATCTTGAGTAAACAAAGCATTAGGTATACTTTAGTGGTGGGAAAATAGAGAGCACTGTAAAGCAGCGTGGCCTGTTTTCACTACCGTTTGTCCTGTTCCAGCAAACATACTTCAAGTCCCTGAGCTGCAATTAATTCCTCCCCACCACTGAGGGCTTGTTGTATTGTGGTTCCGTATCTTTCGTTCACTTGCCTACAATTTCTTACATTCAATTGCAGACACTTGTACAATAAACACACATCACAAGAACAGGCCATCCAGTAAGACAAAGCTTGCCATTTCCCCCACTACTGCCATGTTACTAAAGCTTACTTTACCAAATAACTAGAAAGTATAAAATATTGTGTCGAGCCCGGTCTTGAAAACCACCTCAACTAAATGACTCTGTAAACTGTTGCACAGTGACCACTCTCTGTGTGAAAAAAATACAACCCAAGGTGAGTAATTTAGCTTTGGTCAATTTCCACTCATGACCCCTCATTCTGCCAACAGAACTCCTGAAAAATCTTCAGTAGTTCACTTTTTCTATCCCTTTTAGAACCCTTGTTTGCATTCAGTCAAGTGATTGACGGTGTAGCTCGTAGCTAGTGAATTACCACAAGTAGGGTAAACAGCCTAGCCGAAGCGGAGGCGTGAAGATGAGCGTGGTTTAACCCTCACCATGCCGGGGTTCTGCCGTTTGTACTGGGCCGTCTCGCGCAGGTGAAGGCAGAAGGCCTGGTAGCTCTCCGCCAGGTGCTGACTGAGTTCGGGAACGCTGAGGAGCCGCGGGCGAATCGCCCCACTCTCGCTGCATGCAAGACAGCACTTTTAATGCAAGTGGCGCTGCGGCAAACGCTTCACATTTCAGATGGACACCAAGCAGGATTTTCACCGAGAAAATATAATAAACTGACAATGCTATGACACTTCTACGATGCGCAAGCAAGATCTACATCTTGAAACCAGTCATATATTGACGAATATTTTCATAGACCTTTTTTTTTGTTGTCCACATGGGGGGGTAGCTACAGGGTCAGTAGGTGAGCAATCAAAAGTAGGCAGATGCAAAGAAATACTAAATGCTGACAGGAAGTGATGTACAATTACCTTCGCTCACTAGCCACAGCTACCAAAACCTCAGATATTAATATAAAAGCTCCAAAATAGATTTGAAACATAAAAAGAGCTGCCTGTGAGAGGTTCATGGATGAATGTAATTGTTTACAAAAAAAAAAAAAAACCCACCATATCAAGGCTACAAATCCAGCAATTTCAAAGAAAAACTAATACACAGGCTTGCAGCTGCCGCAGTCAATACTTCTCAAAACTATGGTTTTAGGGGATGAGGCCGAAATATCTCTATTTATTTTGAATTTGGAAGGTCACAATATACATTTTGGCTCGTATTTTCACTCTTAATTTCCACTTGAACACTTTTTTTTCAGAAGAATACAAGAATCATAAGAGACTAATGTTATTCACCTGAATGGGCAAAAAGCACATTCAAAAACGTGAATCAAGCTTTCAGCGACTCTGGGTCTACAGACGCACCTTATTGGGCAGCTGTCATTTGTGATTAAAATTTCTGCACTGATGCTCACATGAAAACAGTAAAGTCCTCTGAGCCAAGATCATACTATGGCACAGACCTCTGCCAGTATATTATTCCCACTGCCCAGCCTTACTGAAAACACCCAACAAACCAAACAACAACCTCAACCAATGCTGTGCATGACAACACAGGCAAACATTCAATTCAATTTTATTTGTTAGAGAAGGAACATCACAAAATGCCTCAAAGACCATGTTTAACACCCACTGTGACTAATTTTACACCACCTTAAAATATGCCAGATCCCCATATTAAAAATTGATGAAAACGTTAAACCACAGTACCATATATTACAAACAAATAGCACAAACGCCTCCAATAAATCAGTGCAGTGAAGAACAACTGGATCGATTTTGCCAGCAAAAAGATTAAGCTCAAAGAATATACGCACCCTTCAGCTGTTGCCTCTTCAGGGGAGGACACTGCGTTCAGAGCCCAACATTGGGGAGCCATGATGGAGAACAAAACAAAACAAAACCATTTCCAGCATTATCATTCCACAGTTTCACAAAAACTGCAAATAAAATCATCCTAAAAATTAAACCAATAATATGAAATTTGCCATTAAATATAGTTTATCATGAGTTCCATGGTCCGCAGTTTGTTTCATGGCAACTAGGCATTAGAGGGGCAAACACTCGCAGATTTTACAGCAGTTGTGCAGCTGTTGGTTGAGGTGGAAGAGGATGTCGGACTGGGGAAAACTCACCCGAGATGCGGGGTAACTTATGCTTCCATTTCTCCAGCAGAACCAGCCCAAGGAGAGAGACGCTCAGGAGGAACAGTGGCCGCATGGAGGTGGACGTGATCAACCTGGAATACAAACGGCCATCTTGAAGAATTCACTACCTATCGCACATACAAAGTTACTTTAAAATAGTTACTCTATTAACAGTCCTCTGGGACTGAAAAGGCTGTTTTTCCATCTTCCTTTTACCTGGAAGTCAGATGTAATGAATGTCTGACAAATGAGAAGAACCAGGTATTTTCATTGCCCGGAAGGAAGGAAAACCAGGGCTGGATTTGAATTCGAGGGCCAGATTTGGGCACTTTTGCTTTGGAGAGAATATAATTTCTTGCACAGTAAAACCTCTATATAGTGGTTCCTAAACTCGGGACTGCGGAACCACCATATGCAGGTTTCTGTTCAAACTACAATAGCAATCCCAGAATTTTAATCAGCTGAAAATTTTTCTTGCTTGGCTGCTTTTACTGTTAAAGGGCCATTTCACACAAACTCACTCTCATCAAGACCGAAATTGCCGTTTCGTGATGTTAAAAAGTCCAATGTACTTATTGTGCGAATTTTGCCATTTCCAAAACTGCATAAGAAGTGGTAATATGGTTTTACTGATCAAATTATAGACTGTGATGAATCAGTAAACTGCTCATTAGGTTTCTGAACACAGGTGTTTTAGTTCTTTTGAAGCACTTTCCGCAAAATAACCAAAAAAATAAATAAATAAATTTACACCAAACAAGTGTGACTCATAATTTTCTCAGTCTTTGGGTGCTACATGAACAAATTAATGGTAACTAATGCAAGAATGCAAAGGTATTCTTCAGTTTCAGTGAATGATCTCCCTTCATTCAAAAAAAAAAAATGCAATAAAAAATTATTTTCAACAGAGCACAATATGAATGCTGAACTATTATTCTTCATAACATGCAAAAATATTTATGATAGGTGAATAGAAGGAAAATAATCCGTATCAACATGAATAGTGTGATTATGAACAACTAACAAAATGGCAATTCCATGTCAAATTATCTAAGCCTGACACTCAATCTCAGACGTTGCTAAATCGGGGGTTTTAATTCTCATGACTAAGAAATAAATATCTCAATTTTAAAGAAGAACGATCTATAAAGTGTAAGAACTTCATTTGTTAATTTCTACATGTCTCGTCCCATACAGTGCAACTGTATTGCATAGTCCAGTTAAATATTCAAATTGAGGAGTTCAGATGCTTAATGCGGGCTCTTTAGTACTTAGTTGTTATTGATTCCCTCTCACTTAATCGGTGATGCTGCCAAAGTTGGTCCAAATCTGAGTCATAATTTTATGTCTCCCAGGACAGAATTTGTGAATCACTGCCCTACGGTATCTTGTTCATCTTGCATCGACTCGTCTGCTTTCACTTGATTCTGCCATGACAGTCACACAAGTCATCCGCAGCTTGCAATCAACTACCCGTCTTGAAGCAAAACGCGAACAAATCGACGAAATCGAACGGGAATTATTAGCAAATGGTACAGTCAGCAATTATTTTGTCCTCGAAGCAGCTAACCACTATTTCGCCAGCTAAAAAACTTGTACCGAAAATCTAGGTGGTGCTAGTAGTTCAGCGCACCGCAACATTACCGAACTAAGGGCTAGTTGGCTCGCTGGGTTACGGTATGTTATGTAACGTTCAGGAAAGAACTACGCTAGCTCGCAGTGGAAACGTAGTCTCCGTTCATTGCATGATATTACAGTACCAAACCTACAACAGACAAGCTAGCTAGCTCACGTGACGTCAGGCTATGTCAGTCCCATTTCTAAAGTAGGTTTACCAGAACACGGTATTCAGCATAAATGCAACGAAGATGCTGTGAAGCGGCCTCTCCCACACCAGCAGTCTCTGAACCCACAGGATCACGGGTTCGTACTGCCACAGCCATTCCAGCAGATGGTCTCGTAGGCGTGTTAGCTCGGGGTTCACTTCTCCGCCTGCACACTCAGCTCCTTCGTGCGGAAAGAGAGCCTCCAGCCGCAGAACTGAGGAGGAATCATAGGTCCGCTCGGCCCCCTTCGCGGTTGCCATCTTCGCCCCACTGTTGTTTTATTATAAGGATCTCACGATGTTTAAATTCACGAGCTAGCTATCGAATATGTAACAGCCTTAAAAAAAGAAAACAGTAGCGGCCTCACGTTATTGGCTCCAAGTCACATGACTACATTGTTTACGACTACAGAGCTCCACGCGATGACTCTGCTCGAATCACACAAATTAATCAACTGACCTCCTCTGGACGACTGTCCGAATTACAAGTGGATTTTAAGTGATCGATGTACTAAGCGTCATCCGTACTTGCATGGCATGAATAATAGTAACAGTGAATATTCCGTGAGATTATGATCATGAGACTGCGGTGGCTAAAATATGGAGTGGTACTGGCTCATCGGCAGCCCACCTTCGACTTCCCAGCGAGGTGCAACGATAGCCCAAATGAGGTGAAAATAGTTTCAAGAGGTATTATAATACATCTGCTGCTTCAGGATACAGCAGGATGTGGGAATGAACAGGACTGGGGTAACCTATGATGAGGAACAGGGCTGGAGTTATCCATGGACTCAGGGCAATGAAGGGGCTGGAGCCCCGGAAAAATAAACAATAAAGAAGGTTATAGTGATCGAAATAAGATGTTGCCTTTCAGGCAAGGTTCAACATTTCAGATTTAAAAGACTGATTGTCACGCATATTTTGAGTTTGCTGCATAACAACATGTGTTTATTGTTGAATGAGTATAACTGTACACACACACAGGACTGTTTCTTTATGCTGCTTCATATGAAATGTGTCTCTTTTTGTAGAATATTGCTAATGGTACAGATCCTCGCTGTTGGCAATGGGGACAGTAAGAAATACAGAAAGTTTTGCACAATCAATATTAGTCTGGAGTCCTTTCTTGCCACACTGACATGGTGCTATAATCATTTATTAATAATCAGCATAATTTCTTGGGAAAAACCCAGAGCCTTCCAGATGGCAGTGTAAATTGAAGGACATCCAGGTCTTAAAAGAAACACGGAGCCAACAAATAAATAAACTGGGCATGTCAAAATCACATAAATAACCAATCATTCAGTTGTGAAAAATTATACAACTTACAATAGATTATTTTCTAAAAATGTACATGTATGCAAAGTAGAAAGCATAGCATTTTTCCATAGCCATTCAACAAACCATTCCTCATCAAAGGGAAAGAACCACAGATAGAGACAAGTGGTGGGATGAACTGCAACTTCAAGAATCAAATAGAGCTAGAACGCTTCATACGAAATACAATGTAACATTCACAAGATTAGAAAATAAATACAGATTCAACTAACAGTCCCTGAAATGGGCAACAATATTGCAAACAAAGCATGAAAAATTGTGTTCCAGTTCACTGTGGGGTACTCTAATTATGCAAGTCCATTTGAGAGGTACTGTACACATTGACAAATACACATACTGTATGTACAAATCCTGTCTTTCAATTCTTCCTTTTGATTCTGCCATCACTCCGCAACCGGATTCAAATCTCTGTAAATAAAAATATAATTGTAAAGTTAATCATTCTGGGGAACATAAAATCATCAGTTCTTTTTTTTTTTGGACCTTGGGTATATAAAGTATATATACACACTAAGTGAGAAAGGATGATTGCTTCTCCCTAAATGCATTCACAAATCTAAATCTAAACTCTACTTTCCCAAGGGCTGGATTTAATTTGGGAGAGAACCTTTTCATCCCGAGTAGATGTCACATTGCCTGTGCATTCCACCTTCTTTCATTGGTCAGGAGCTCAACCAATGACAGAGTTAATATAAATCACTCCCTCCCCTGAAACAGCCCCTTCAAGACTGAGTGAAGTTCATGTGACCATCACTTTCACTGTCATTTTCCCTCTATTATTTTTTCCGGCAGCTAGTAGGCCTAGAATTTGTGCATTTCTCTAATGCAGTGGCATCTGCTGGGCTCAAATCAGAGGAAGCGTATAATGTCCATTTAACCCCATTGCACAGAATACAATTAATGCCAATTTTTCCTGTTATGCTTGAGCCTATTTAGACTTTATAACTCAGTATATCTGTCAAAGAGACTGTGGAAAATTATTCCAGTGAAGCAAGACATTTGGAAATTCAATTACAGAATTGACTTTCTTCGAGGGCTACAATTATTGAGTTACTTTTCCATGTTTCCTCTTTCCAAAAGTTATTTAAAATACAACCCCAATTCCGAAATAGTTGGGACAAAGTGTAAATTGTGAATAAAATCAAAACGCAATGACTTTCAAATCACACCAGCCAGTATTTTATTCACAATAGAACAGAGATAACATAGCAAATGTTGAAACTGAGATATTTTACAATTTTATCCACAAAATGAGCTCATTTCAAATTTGATGGATTTGAGACCTTCAAAGCCTTTGCAAGTTGACATTGAGGAACATTGTTTTTAAAGTATTCCACAATTTTTTCACGCAAGCCTTCACAGGTTGGAGAGCCTCTGGCCATCTTTACTTCTGAGAGATTCAGCCTCTCTAAGACATCCCTTTTATAGCCAATCATGTTACAAACCTGATGCCAGTTAACTTAATTACTTGCTAAATGTTCTTTCAGCTGATTCTCTTATATATTAATTGCTTTTTCAGCCCTTTTTTGCCTGTGTCCCAACTTTTTTGAGACCTGTTGCAGCCAGAAAATTTAAAATAAGCTCATTTTGTGGATAAAAATGTAAAATGTCTCAGTTTCAACATTTGAAATGTTATCTATGTTCTATTGCAAATAACATATTGGCTCGTGATCTGAAAGTCATTGCATTTTGATTTTATTCACAATTTACACTTCGTCCCAACTATTTCGGAATTGGGGTTGTAGTTGTACATTTGTAAAAAAGCAACCAACACTGTACTTCTATTAGGGCCGCTAGTAGCTTGTGGACTGATGTGCTTGACTAGGACTCAGGCTGGTGGCTTCAGTTCCAGTTCAGCCACAGCAAAATTAGAGTAGCTTTTGGGCCCTTGAGTGGGGTGCTCAACTCGACAGTGCTCTGGAGGTGATCGGTCTCTGCTTAGTCTTATCAACTATAAGTCATTTAGATAAACTGTCTGCTAAATAAAGGTAATGTAATTCAGCAAACTTCCATAGTTTTGTGCAATATCATCCAGCAGAACCAGAGGAATCGATATTCAAAACCGAGCTCCAGGTCGAGAAGCATTTTTATTTTTGGTTAAGTGCATACAAATCAGAACAGCATTGCATATCAGATGCAGTTACACTGACTGATGTAGGATTCTTAAATTAAAAAGAGCTAATGGCTGGAATCCATCCACGCGCCCAGCCTCACGGGGGCACTGGAGCCAAACCCAGAATACTCAGAATAAGTGAAAGTAATTAGTTATTGTCACAAAAATATATTATGCAACAAAAAGTCTTTTTTCGCAAAAGTTACATGAAGTTTTTGTATAAGCAGGGCTGAGAGGAAGAGAGGGTAGAACCCTACCTAGGTAGGTTAGAGGCTGTGAGGAGATGGCGGTGGACACACCAGCCGGGCGCTAAGAGAAAAGGGCATCGATACCAGCTGGAGTCAGAACGAGCGCCTGCAGCAGGTCAGAAAGCGAGACTATGCCCTTTACCACATCCTCCTTATCCACCAACACCAGGCGGTGCACCTGCAAGACAGGAGCCCATGGCAACAAATTCAACCAATCAAAATGCACTTCCACGTATGCTTTATGGATGCTACAACAAAGGCAAGCCACATAAGCAACAACAGACTGGGAGCAAAGGCAATAGCAGCAGTTGGATCAAAGGGACTACGATTCTGAGAAGGCCTCTGGACGAACATTGGTCAGACCTCAGCTTTGGCGATGCGGTCGATGATGGTTTCCAGGGTCTCGTGGGGGTAGCATTTGAGCACACCCTCCACACAGCAAGCCCTCCCCTGCACCGCCTCCCGCATCGTCATGTTCAGGTTGTTGTAGCTCTTCTGTGCAGCCAGATTCTGCAAAACCAGTAGTTTGGGGGGGGGCAGAGAGGAAGATAAGCAGAGGTCAAGCGAAAAGGTCATTCTCGCCTGGAAAATCCAGTTTGTTTTACTTTTTAGGAACAAACCTTTTTTTGCGCGATTTTCCTAGCGTGCTCTTCTAAGTGTAACTTTCTCATTTAAATGTCCTCGTGAACCTTTAATTATGTAGTGAGCACCATAAATTATTGGATAGTGACACATATTTTGTATTCAAGCACTTCAAGTTTGAAAGGCTGCGATGAAAATGAGGTTGAGGTGCAAACTGTAAACTTTAATTTGAGGGTGTATTGAGGGTATAAAAAAATATTGGATATTTTTACATAAATGAGGAATGAAGTAAGCTTTTTTTGTAATTGGTTGCATGTGATTTGCATGTGATGACTGTGATGTATAGACATCAGCGAATGCCAGGTATCTGTGCCGTATGATGCATTGCCAGGCCTGTTCTGCAGCCATCTTCCCCTCCTGCTCGTTTTGGGGACTTTTCTTCCTCCAGTCTCCACATCAGCATGTAAAATATTTGTTCATTTGGATTAATTTAGTGATTGACTTGGCCAGCAAAATTACAAAAAACGTTTCGCTGTTCAATCAATTATAGTGCTCACAGTACACATTTGATCCTGCTGAAGCAAGAAAGTGTCTCAGTCTCGTTGTTGAAATAAACCTCACGTACATATTTCTATATAGTTGTAAATTTATTTTTATATATTTGAGCATTTTCAGGGCCAAAAAACCCAGGTATATTGCTGTAGAACCCCATTTCTCCTCTTGGAGCTTTTCCGTGGCAAATTCTAACACTGCACATTTTATTATTTGTCACTAAAATGATCTTATTCAACAAACCCATGACAGCCCATTTGCAGGTTATTTTATTGGTCAAAAGAAACCAATGGAAAAGGGAGTAAAATATTAAGTTCAAAACACATAATTTAAATAATAGCTGCAAACAGCTGTGACTGGGCCTGCGGCACGCGAGTGCCTCGGTGTGAAGCGAGAAGAGAAAAAAAAAACGGGAAGGAGCGAAGAAACGCAATGTTTCGTTCATCCACTAGGTGGCGCTACGAGCGTAACCACATGTGGGCAGGTGCGTTCGGGGGGGGTGACCTCATCACACATCAAGTTTCGAGCCAATCGGACAATGCGTGATGGATTTAAAATGAGTTGATGTTCCGTGGCGAAGGATCGAAATTCGCCGCCACCGCCACAGGCAGCCTGCAACATGACAGGACACGTGTGTCACTGTGGAGATTCATCAACTTGACCGTCAAGTGGCCACAGAATGTTGTTGATGAGGTCAGGAGTTTGGGGTTGGTGTTTGTCTATGTGAAATATGGCATTTCCTGTTTCCACAAGGAGGCGCCATGAGCGAGATTGCCTATGAGCATATGGAGGCGTTCAGGGTGGGACTCTTGTCGTGCACAGAAGTTTTGAAGCAGTTCGGATGAAGTATGTGGGAGAGAGCTTCGGGAATATGCATGGCGAATCATCAAAAATGGCGTCGCCATAGCGGCCACACCCATCGACATAGAGAAAAGCTTTTGATGACTTTTGATCACAAACGTCTTGAGATGATGTTCACCAAATCACCAAAAGTTGATTGGACAAAATCAGTAAGAGGAGTTTGTTAAAATGCACGGTATGGAATCGCGGCCATAATCAAAAATGAAAATCAAAATGGTCGACTTCCTGTTTGGTGTGGACAATGGCTGCAAGACACTTTTTTTGTGCGTCAGGAGAACTTCTACATGTGTACCAATTTTCATCCACCAACTCCAAAAAAAGCCCTATGGGGAGGGTTTTAGAAAATTTCAAGGGGGCGCTATAGATTCATTTTGCGCTCTCCATGGGCAACACCCCTATCATATGTAAGTACTCGCCATTCTTGACGCGTGTATCAATTTTCATGAGGTTATGACTTCGTTAAAGCCATGAAAAGGCAAACGTAATTTGATGGCGAGGGATCGAGAGTCGCCACGTCGGCAGACTGACGCCATTGCTCGTAGCTTCCTAGTGTTCATAATGTAGCTTCACCAACTTGTTCTGCATATGTTAAAAGTGGAATGAAGTTGGTGGGGTCAACTATGTTGGATCAGTACATGGTAGAGTAAGAAAAGGTCACTTCCTGTTACCAACGGAGGGCACTACGAGAAAGGCGGGATATTAATACATAGGGGCGTTCAGGGCAGAGCCATCATCACGTCCATTAAATTTAAAGCTGTTAGGATGAATGGTTAAATCACGAAAAGTCACCAAAGTTTGTCATGCCCTAGCAGCCACGCTGTTTGACCTAGAGACATTCTTTACATAAGTTTTGATCAGCATGGTCTCTAGATGATCTGTACCAAATGGGAAGTCGTTTGGGCGAAATCCATAGGAGGAGTTCGTTAAAATACGAGGTGAGGAAATCACCGGTAATCAAAAATTGAAATCAAAATGGCCGACTTCTTGTTGGGGTTGGACCATGACGTCAAGAGACTTTTTTGTGCGTCTTGGTATGATACATGTGCGTACCAAATTTCGTTGGCCTATGACAAATTAACCCCAATCGGAGGGCTTTTTGAAAATTGGTAGGGGGCGCCATTTTGCCATTTGGCCACACCTTTTTGCAATGACTTTAAAATATGTCTATTTTCACCAGACCTGACAAGTGTGCAAAATTTGGTGAGTTTTTGAGCATATTAACGCCTTCAAACATGCAAAAATACTTGGTGAAAAATAATAAGGAAAAAAAAAAGAAAAATTCTAACAATTTCAGTAGGGTCCTCGCACTGTTTGTGCTCGGACCCTAAATATTCTTTGCACACAAAAAATGTCCGGGCAAAAGCCCTAAGTAGAAAACAAAATTTAAAAATATCAAAAACTGAACTGCGCTTTTAAAAATTAACTGATTAAACTTGTCCAATTTGGTTCACGACTAAGCTTAATCAGTGTCTGAAAAACTGGCCCTAAATGAGTTGATTACCACTTCTATTACCTTGCCAGTAATGTGTAGAATCTGATGCACAGCAAAGATCTGTTTAGATTCTGCATATGTCCTTCACACCCAATCACCAGAGAGGGTTCAGTAATCAAAACTACATGACTGAATGCATTTAAAGGAGACCATTGCAGAACAGTTAAAACGGAGATTAAATAAACAGCATGTATTTGAGCTCAAGAAAATATAGTATCAGATTACGGCCTGCTGTTCTACTGTACTTACGATCACATCAAATCGAGAGTACAATGCCACCACTTTCCCTGCGGGTAAAACAAGACAAAGAGCATATGATCCTCTGCATTTGACTGACACCAGAGCTCCGCACGAGGGCAACACAAACGTGAGGAGTATACCAATTATGTCATAAAAGATCACAGAGTTTATGCTATGAGGGAAGCCACCTGTATGGACTCGACATATAAGACAACTTGCTACTGCTTACAGCAACATGCTATCAGATGTAGGGATTTTAAACACTACCTTAAGAGGTGTAATTGGCTCACAGTCGTGAACACACCTTCTTTGGTAACCACGGGCAGTGCTGACACCCTCCTCTCCACAAATATGGTCAGTGCATCATATACCGTTGCGGTCTCTAAGACCGTGGCGATTCGCTTGAATGTCCCAATTTCCAACTCTTCAATTCGCTTCTGCAGGAAGCGTGGCTTTGGGATCATCGAACCCTGAGTGAGAAAATGTCGCGTATTCAGCAGAACTCTTCAGTGCGTGGATCTGAATAATAATCAACTCATAGAATTAATACTATCAATACATTTTATTTGCAAAGCTGATTCAGCTATGTTCAAAGCACTGTACAATTCAATATCGAGAGCAGCACAGAACTCAACATAAGCAAAACAACAGATACATTATTTAAAGTGTATATGACACAAATTTTTTTTTTTTTTTTTTCCCAGTATTTGGTTCTTTGATTTATGTAAAAAAGCATTCTGACATTAAAACATTTCTAAAATTTCTTGCAGCCCATTTTTTGTGTTCAAATATACTGCTATTTTGACTTGAAATTTGTTGCGGGATCGCACGTCATATGATATACTCTCGTGAGATCAGTTGATTTAACTCACAATAAAACATGGTGGAAAGTAAAAGGAGGGCAGTGAAGAAAGGAGGCCGATATTATATGAGTAACACGCCGAACAATCAGAATTCTATTAAGCTAGAGATTTGTCTTAATTAGCTGGATTTTTTTTTCATATCTTTAAACTTCACATTATGAGAGAAATGCTATGGCTGCCATGGGAAATGAAAGCCTCGTTTATATTGTGTTTATAATGCTGCAATACAAGTAACTGCACAAGGTCTAATATATTTACTGATCCGAGTCATACAAAAGTTACTTATTGAGCTCCTGCAGGTCGCCGCAAACACGCTTAAAGTTCTTAAATTTTTTTTATCAATATAAACACAAAACAGGCGTTGAGTCATTGTTAATTGCTTTGCCTTTTAACTCCTCATTATCAAATAAATGGTTCAATTTAGTGACCATGCATCAATAATTAAACTAATCAAGAGCCTACTCATATTGGTACATCTATTGAAATTTCTTCCTTATTATTCTGCTTTTTCCCCAAACAGCATAATGTGAGTATGAAACTTTAATTGGTCATAGCATGCATAGCTATTTTTGACAATATTGCTTAAAAGGGTAATGAAGAAAAATTAACAACTCATTAAAATTCTAAGGTTGCATTTGTGGATGGAATGGAAACCTACATACACACGGTAGCCCCCCAGGGCCGAGATTGAGAACCACTGCCCTAAGCCATACACTGCACCAGGCAGAGGCCAGTCACATCAATTTAAAGCGGGCTTTGGTTCAGTAAATAAGTTAGTAAGTTTAAATGGACCACATATATAATGGCAAGGGATGGTCAAAGGTGGTCTCACAAAGATATGCAGGAACTTGAGGATGCGTTTGTGCGTCAGAATATGAAGCACGTTTCCGGACTCTGGGTCGATTACTGGCAGCCGGTGGATCTTGTTCTTCAGTAACGAGTAGATGGCATCGAACAGGCTGAGAGAGAGGAGAGAAGGCTGCTGGTTAATCCTCAGTCCTCCAGAGAAACCAAACACAATCTTGCATGGAGCGATCTGGTGCAGATGTTACCTGGAATCAGGTGTGATGCTGACGAGCGAGTTTAAAGAGTACTGCAAATAAACCTCTGGACCCGGGAACAAAAAAATAATAATAAAAACAACAATCAGCACTGTAAAGAAGCAGCAGTTTGAACAGAGCTTATTTTCTATTTGAGAACAGGATCACCTCTCCATGTCTCAATCTTGTGCTCTTCCAGCTCATAGATCTGCACCTGTGATAGAAGTGTCCACTTCAAATCAGTATTAATCATTAAAGAACTTCCTTTTTACTTGGCCTAAGTTATTGTAGGTATTGTGGTTTATGTTTTTTTTTTATTTTTTTTTTTTTATCTTGAACAAAGGCTTCACAAATCAAAGTTCACAGTAAGGTCAATTTGCACAGACATTATAGGAAGTATTTTTTCAAGATAAAGTGGTGGTTAAAGCACTGAATAGCTTGGAAAGTCATGAAATGGAGGCAGTAAATAATCACCACCTTGTTTTGGCCGGATATTTTGCAGAGTCAATACTTGCCATTGGAGATTTGTAGTATCGGTGTAGAATGTTGATAAAATCTGTAATGGTCAGCATTCCTGCGGGAAAGAGAGACCTGCGATTCAAATATCATAAGCTGAGGGGTACTGGAGACACTCTAGTGGCGTGTTCAAGGCAGCACACTCACTTACTATTGAGTAAGCAGTTTGCATACACATTGCAAGCAACTTGCATACTGAATATAGTCAGTCAATAAGCAAAACAAGTTTGCAGATTCAAACAGTTCAGGACACAAACTGCAAAGACTCCAACCTGCATCAAGTGATTAAATTTAGACTACCTTTAGTTTGTTTCCCAGGGTAACCCGGGTTGGGGGGCTCAGGAGAGTTATATTTAGCCACAGAGAGGGAGATCATCGCACTGTTTCACCCGCAGGGCAACGGAACTAAACTTAGCCCTTTGGCTGTGGAGGGGCTGAGGAACAAATATGGCTGGGCCTACCTTCATATGCATGTCTCACTACGGCTTCTGCAAACTCCCAAGAAGGCATGCTTATCAATTGTTAATAATACACATCTAATACCTCTCACTTTTCAAACAGCCCAGCCATGTCCGACGATCAGACAACTATGGCTGAATTGGATTGCAATTTGAGTACACAAGCATTATGCAGAAACACAGAAAGGGTAAATTATGAAAGTGTAAATATAAACAAGTGGTGCCAGGCACAACAAACCCCGCCCCTCACACATACTTTGACCTACTTTTCCGAAATTCAATAGGCATCTATTCTGGGTCAGTGGCAATCCCTAAACCCAATTTGGGGTGAATCTGGCCATTAGTTTTGCTGCTAAAGAGTTAACAAACAAACAAACACACAAACAAACCGAACCAAAAACAATACCCCTTGCCCTCCCCCTTTGGGCGGGGCGGGGTAATAAACATTCAGTAGTCCACGTCCTAATGCAGTTGTGTGTCAATTCTGTTGGTACATATAGTACTAATGACATAGCCATTTTAATGAGCAACTCTGATTTGACTCGAGCAGTGTCAAAACATTGCTGATGCAGTTGAAGAGGGTTGGTTGATAGAGCCGGAGAACTGATTCTGCCACACGCTGTGGAGATATACTTTCTACGAATATTTTCTCAAGCAATGGCTGTAGCATCTGAATGCATCTCTGTTACTGTGCCCACAGCAGGCTGATCTGATCCTGCCAGTTACTGCACAGCAAAGCAAAGGTTAGGTGACTCTTGGGGTTCCACTCAGAGAATCTTACCCACAAAACACTGCAGTTTACTGTCCCAGAGTGGGGCTGCCCTCACGCCATTAGCCACCAGGGCAAAGAAGGCCTTCTTCACCTGGGGAGATGAGACAACATGCATAAATGCACATGCACACATCGACGTACACGCACACACACACACACACACACACACACACACACACACACACACACACACACACACACACGCGCGCGCACACACACACACACACACACACACAAGTACACACACATCGACGCACACACACACACACACACACACACACACACACACACACACACACACACACACACACACACACACACACACACACACACACACACACACAGCACACACACACACGCACACATGCACACACAAGGTTCCAGCTGGGCAGATACAATGTTGGTAAATTCTTGGAAAACAGCACATGTATAAAAGGCCTCAATTCCTGGAAGGCTCGCACATGGAATTAAATACCATGACTTGGCTTGAATTAAAGCTGAAAGTCCGCGCATGTATCTCGTATTGTACCATTTCTGTAGCAAAATGCTGGAGTAGAGAGCCTATAGTGTTATCGTCCAAATATTTACAGAGCTCACAAGGGGTGCAAATGAGTACTTGAATGAACAAGTGCTCACCAAATAAGTAATAACTGATTGCACAAAATGTATCATTTTTATAATGGATAATAGTTTTGCTGCCTTATTTATTTTTTTTACATTTTATTCTGGTAAGTTTCTGCATTATGTAGGCCTATAATGTGATATTTAAAAAGCCATCATGTTTGTTGCTTTATTTGTTTCGATGGCTTCAACCCCAACTCCTGATAATGCAGACATTACAGGATTCTCAGTTGAGTGCCATCAGATAGAAGGCTCTCACCTTTTAGGCATGATGGATCTCAAACCAGCTCCCATTTGAGATCACCTGATTAACCATCAAACAATTTAGATACTGAATTACCAAGACCAATACATAAAGGCATGATGACTAAGAAATTATTAATTGGGAAATTACCAAGAGACCATCAATACGCTACACAGAAAACGTGCGTACGATACATGTGAAATCGTAAGGATGACAATAATGCTGTAATTAACTCAAAAATTGTCTCTGAATTCCATCTCTAGCGCATAAAATGGAAACATCTTCTTGTTGAACCCTATGAAACATTGGCGCAGAATGGCATTACTTGTAAGCCTGGCTATTATGTGACATTTCTTAAGCTACATATCATCACCACCCCGACAAAAAAAATCTTCAGACAAAATCCTTAATTTGAACGATGATTCAACACGTTACTTTTCTATTTAAGTTTCTTTAATGAGTATAGTGACTATGGCATGGGGAACTTACATATCTGGAAAGGCATTATCAATGCTGAAAAGTATGACATATGCTCACATCCAGGCAACGTCTCTTTCAGGGAAGGCTTTGCATATATCAGCAAAACAATGCCGAACCACATACTGCATCCATCATAATAGCATGGCTTCACAATAGAACAGAAGACTGAGTGCTGAACTGGCCTACCTGCAGTCCAGACTGTTCACGAATAGAAAACATTTGGCGCATCTTAAAATCAAAAAATTCGGAGAAGAAAACCCAGGACTGTTGAGCAGCTAGAATCCTACATCTGACAAGAGTGGGACAACATTCCTCTCCCAAAACTTTAGCAATTCCCAGACATTGACAGACTGTTGTTAAAAGAAGAGGGGATACTAAACAATGGTAAACATGGCCCTATCCCTACTTTTTTGAGATGTGTTGCTGCCATCAAACTCAAAATGAGCTAATATTTTTCATGAAATGGTAAAATGTCTCACTTTCAACATCTGATATGGGTCATTCCATATTAAGTAAACCAGAGGTCCCCGGGTCCCACCAACTCAGATTTGGCTCAGATTTATTTTGGGAGTACCTCTATATTCATAATGAACACATGCAAAATTTTAGGCTCCCACTCCAAGGGGTTTCCGAGATATTGTCCCCCAAAAATCAGGGGCCATGCCCCAAGCTAATCGCGAACGTTAATTTATAGGGATTTTGGAGGCCAATATCTTTGGAACCAATCATAGGTATGGGCTGAAAATTGCTATCCAGAATCCAGGGTATTTTGGGTGCAGGCTTTCAGAATCTCTTGTCAAAATTTATCCATCTCTTTTCATTTTCGAGATATTGGTCTCTCAAATATGAAAATTTTTATGGGTGGAAATCGAAAGTTCAGTTTTCAAGGGCCCCCCATGAGGCCAGGATCCCTTATAGAGGCTAAATTGTGCTGGATTCCTTCTATTTGAGGACAGGTCTGTCTGGACAAGGAAGATGGACTGCATCCAAGGCATAATAGTGGAGTTAGGAGACCCTGAAATGGGTCCTAGCTGAAAAAATCACTTTATTGCCAATTTTGGATTGGTAAATTCACTATGTGAGCAGTTAACCACGGTAATGAAACTTGCTCTACATGAATTTATATATCTTGGCTTTATTTGATCAAAATTACAACTTGTTTTCTCATCTCCTTCATTATTTACTCATGCTATGAAATCTAGGGTTTTTTTTTTTTGCAACCCCCCCCCATTATGGATTTTGTTTTGATAAAATGCCATAAGGTGAAGCTAATATAAGTTGTATGCTATTGTTTTAGAACCATCTTAAGATTCACCTTATTGGTTAAGTGAGATGCTTAGTTTATGGCCATCTGCCCACAACTGACCATAAATGATCACAAATACGAGAAAGCTAGACTCCAAGAATTTTCAACCAAGATTACCCATCACAACAAAAGAGCTTATTATACAAATGATGGTAACCTTCTTTTGAATTAGGGCAGTTTCTGTCCTGGTTTCAATTTGAACTTCGTAGCCATTTCTTCTTCAACAGTTTTCAGGGATTCTGAAAATAAAGTGTATCACTGTGAGAGACATGAACTTCCTTACAGGAAATTAATAACATCCATTCTCTGTCATGCAAAAAGGAATGCAGGATGACGCCACCATGAACTTACTTGTGGTGTGCCATTTACGATGGTTAAATGGATCGGCACAGGACCACTGCAGACTTTGAAAGCGTGACAAATACATTTTTTCGTGGTGGAAACAGATTCGGTCATCTTCATTGAATATGATATTGCACCGCCAAGTCAAAAGTTGTCTGTCAGCTGGTTTAAGGTCACCGAATGAAATTCATCCCGTCTTTCTGCAGTATGTATGTTTGTCGCATTCCTCATCCAAGGAAAACCCAATTTTGCACCTGTCAGAAACCGCGCCGAAGCTTCAATGAATTCATTAATTAGCTACCCTATCGTTTTAACCAGAGGTGATACAATACCCATGGAAGATGATGCAATACACAGGCGATCTGATGCAATACGCATCGAAGATGATGCAATACCTGGGGGATCCTAGGGAGGGAATGCAACATTATGTCAGATGATCTTAGGAAATGATGTAACTTTTTTATGAGTAGGTGCTGTCTATTTAAAACTTCTAGTTGCAGAACAAAGGGGATAATAATGGGCGTTTTTACCCCAAAACACCTATATTTGACAACATGATTAAATAGTGAGGGAGATGAGAAAACGTTGTAATTTTGAACAAATAAAGTCAAGATATCTACATTTATGTGGAACAAGTGTCATTACCATGGGTAACTGCCCACATGGTGAACTTGCCAATCCAAAATTGGCAAAAATGTGACTTTTTCAGCTAGGACCCTTTTCAGGGTCTCCAAACTATACTAATTTGCCTTGGGCGCAGTCAATCTTCCTTGTACAGACAGACCTGTCCTCAAATAGAAGGAATACAGCACAATTTAGCCTCTGCAAGGGATTCTGGCCTCATAGGGGGCCCTTGAAAACTGAACTTTTGATTTCCACCAATAAAAATTTTCATATTTGAGAAGCCAATATCTTGAAAATGGAAAGAGATGGATAAATTCTGACAAGGATTCTGAAAGCCTGCACCCAAATTACCATGGATAGCAATTTTCAGCCCATAATTATGATTTGTTCCATAGATATTGGCCTCCAAAATCCCTATAAATTAACATTCGCAATTCGCATATCTCGGAAACCCCTTAGAGTAGCAGCCTAAAATTTTGCGTGTGTTCATTATGCATATAGAGGTACTCACAAAATAAATTTGAGCCAAACCTGAGTGGGTCACTGTGGAAGATTCTTGTACTTTGGTTGAGTTCATATGGAATGACCCATATGTTGTTTATGTTCTATTGCAAATTAAATCTCAGTTTGAGATTTGCAAATCATTACATTCTGTTTTTATTTACATTTTACACAGCATCCCAACATTTTTGGAATTGAGGCTGTAAATGCATCCATTATCTAACCTGCTTATTCCAGGTCCGGGTAAATGTTCGGGGGGGGGGGGGGGGGGGCAAGCAGAGCCTATTGCTGCATTTACTTGGCAGGAGTATACACTGGACCAAAACAACCAGTAACAAAAATAGTATGGCAGAATAGCGGCACAATTTGTCACAAATGTTCCCCTTTCATTTAGGTTTCTTCCCACAGTGCAAACACATGGATGTCAGGCTGGAGACCCAAAACTGCTCATAGGCGTGAGAGTGTGAGTGAATGGTGTGTAAGCCCACTGATAAACAGGCAAACGGCGAGGTGTGTTCCTGCCTCTCGCTCATATGATGCTGGGATAAGGTCCAACCCTTCTGTGACCCTGACTGTGATTGAGTGGGTTAGATAATGGATGGAAGAAATCAAGATAATCATAATTTTTAAGGATTTAATTCGTCACAGATCCACAGAGGTTATGTCGGCGCATTTAAGTTGGTGATATTGGGTGCCGAACTACCTGCAGAGTAGTGTCGAAGACGACTAGCTTTGAGCTGGTGGGCATTGCATCATAGCAACAGTGATTTTTCATGAACTTCGTGTAGACCCCAGCGTCCAGGTCCAGAGCTGCAGAGAGAGACAAGACACCAGAAACCTGCTGCAGGTCGGTTAGTCTGCATCTTATCAATGAGTATCCAGACCAAAACATCTACTTCGTCTTATCCATCAGTATCCACACCATACATTACTGGGTCTCATCTACCCATATCCACAACATACAGTGCTGATTCTCATCCACCTATATCCACATCATACAGTATTTGGTTTCATCTGACCATATCCACCCCATACATCACTCGGTCTCATCTATCCATATCCACGCAATACATCCATGGTATCCTATCCGTCAGTATCCACATCAAATATCCACAGTATCCCCACCAAACATCTACACCATAAATTTAATCTATCAGTATCCCAAGCAAACATTCACTGTATCTCCATCAGTAACCACACAATACATTTACTGCATCTTATCAGTATCCACACCATCTACTGTATCTTATCCATCAGAATCTACACCATATATGTACTGTATCTTATCGATCAGTGTCCACACCATACAACCACTGCATCTCATCTATCAGTATCAACACTGTTCAGTGGAAAATCCCTCGCTTCAAAGAATCATGCGCCGCAAGGTGTATCTCAGGGAATCAGGGTTTATTTCAGCGGAGAGAGTTCAGCACCTAGGCATCCTAAGATGGATAAGCCAGAACCACAGAAGGCGGAGCAGTCCGAACCTTATAACAATAACAGAACCAACAGTCATGAGAAAAAAAGTACACCCTCTCTCAGTTCTATAGGTTTATGAACCAACACATAAAAAAATCATCTGGTCCTCATCAGGTCCTAAAATTAGGTAAATCTAACCTCAGGTGTAAAACACACAACTGATTCCACCGTGCCATTATTTATTAAACCACAATTCAGCCAAAATGCAAAAGTCATCTGTAAAAAATTAAGTACATCCCATGATTCAATAGCTTGTAGAACAACTTCAGCAGCAATAGCTTGAAGCAATCATTTTCCATATGATGGTGGCGCAGTGGTTAATTGTGCTTGACTTGAGATCGAAAGGTCCTGAGTTCAAGTCCTGCCATTGCTTTTGGGTTGTGTTCTTGAGAAAAACACTTTGGGTGTATAATTGGGCACCAGCAAACTGTCAGGGAAACCTGACTAGGAGCTGGAGGTAACCTGCGATGGCCTAGCATCCCGTCCAAGGGGAGTAGCAATACTCCGAGTCGTTTCATGCCTCAGAAACCGGAGTCAAGCGCTGGCGTGATGAGCCACTTGGGCTCGAGACAGACTTTGCCTTCTTTACAACATTGCTTCAGTTAATCACCAAACACAAACACCACAATATACAGGCTTGTACTACAAGAGAAGTCAAATAAGGATGTTAAACATATGGGCAATACCTGTCTCCCTCATTGTTCTCCTCCTTTCCAGGCTCGGTTGCTGCATGAGGGAAAACAGAACAGTGAGAATTCAGAATAGAAAACCAGACAACCTCTCCCATAGGCATCCCAACTCATCAGGAACTTGTCACCTGCTTCCTGATAAGAGTCCCAAGGTTCCCAAATATCACACAAATCAACACAGACTTGGGTGGAGGCATGAATTTTGAACTATACTGTCACCATTTGACAGTTGATTCGAGAGCAGATTTGTTTAAGAAGTATTTCTGAAGAACATTTTGGTTTCACTATGCAGAAGTTATTCCATTACTGTATGTAGGGACTGTGTAGGAAAAGTATTGGAGCTAACAGGGCACTATAACAGCCCACAGGTTTCTCTGATTATTCAGGTCTGTTAGTATGATTACCAGAGTTATAAGAGATTTCAGTATCTAGTTGTGGTTCTTAGCTTTTCATTACTTTTCAAGACTTATTACATTCACCATGGTGTGCATTCATCAATGCCTCTCAGCACACCACTGGTTTAAATACCAGTCACCATGGCTGCATGTGTCATATATTGAGTTGCAGCCACTGAATTTTATTTGGCGGAGCAGCCTATTAGCTGTAATAAGCAGGTGCGCAGTATAAAGAGATCAGTGTATTTGTAGATACAGAGGACAGTCAAATGTAATTTGAGGGTAATTATGTCTGTATGGGGTGAACTGTGTACCAATTAGAGCCCCATGTTTACACATCTCTCCCATTTTAGAGGGTCAAACGCAAATAGACCAATGGCTAACTCAGCCATTTCTCAGTTTTTCTGCCAGCTATGCCTTCGCATCATTTGCTGACACACCAGGAAGTGTCACAAGAGGTCATCGGTTGATTCTAGGTCTGGCATTTACATTTTGAGCTCACTGCTGCCAACAACATTATCGGTGTCATGTTTCGAAGTTACAATGCACTGGTAGGATCAGTAGTGGCAAACAACTTGGAAGATGACCAAATAATCTTTGAATTGGGATGCAAAACCTCTCTTCAAAAACTAAAAGATGAACTCCTCTCCAGAATGCATAGATGTCACAGCCATAGTGAGACAACTTCTGCCGCATAACCTCAGGAAGTTCAAGGAACACAAACCTGGGGCAAGCCTCAAAAATCGGAGAGCCTAGTTAGCGTTGCTTAAATTACGACAATAGAGCTCCAGAGAGCCTCATATTTATATTCCTAAATACCAGCACCAGAGAAAACGGTGGTGACCTCCTTATCAATTTATATTAACAAGAAAGCACCGCACACAAAAGCCAGCTCTGGCCTACCTGTGACAGATGGTCCATATCTGCAGTCCTGCATTTGAAAGCTGCTGCAGAATTTACAGACGGAATCTTCTCGCCCCGAGCATTCTGACTGACCCAGTCCTGGAGCCACTGGGGCTATATTAGGAGCCAGTGAGCTGGAAGGGGCAGGTGGTGTGCTGGTGATTTTAGGGGAGGCGCGGGGGGGGGGGCAACATGGTCCACAGACCTCAAATTAGCCCCAGCCTGGTCCACAGGATCAACACATAAGTTACCCGTGCATGCATTCATTACAACATTGAAATCAGCCAATCACATGCGCTCAGAACACACTGCATTAAATCGCTGTTAGGAATTATTACAATGACAGATGGTTAGCTTGAAGTTTCGCAGCTAAGCCATCATTTGCTTTTCGTGCAACTCTGCATTTGCAAGCAGTTCCTCTATTTTGAGGTTCCTTTTGAAGTTCCTTCAAAATGTCAAAAAAAAAATTGACCGCAAATTTTGAGACGCACTCATTCCAGATATTCGTTTATAATTCCTCAGGTCTAAATGAGTTCTGAACATGAACTGCTCCCGATCCAAGTAAACCACTCCTGGATGCAAAGTTCTTCTCTTTATTTTTAAGACCGCTTATTTCTGACACTTGGAGCAGGACTGAGGTGTCAGAGCTTGGATGTGCCTCCATGTGTGCAGCTATTCTTAGCTCCCAGGCACTGCCGGCTATGTTGTTTCGGGCAGATAGCCAATCGCAACCCAAAGGCAGAAAAGGAACGGAGGCCAACTCCTCCATCCATCCATCCATTAGCTAACTCACCTATTCTCAGTCCCGGTCGTAGGGGAGCACCATACATCGGGTGAGACGCAAGAACACACTTTGGTCAGCTCACCAATGCATCACTGGGATCATACACATCTCACTCAAACTCATGCTTGCGGGCAATTTACATTCTTCAGTTCAGGTGAGATGCTGGTCTTTGGACTGCAGGAGGAAACGATAGCGCACAGATTCAAACCACACGCATATGGGGAGAAGGTGGGAACTCCCCACAGAAATGCTACGGGCCTGGATTTAAACCTACACCTTATTGAGAGGCAACAATAGGATTATCCTTTACGGAGGCATGTTTTCCCGCAAAATCCACTAGAAATGACAAAATTGTGGATCTATATCTCAGGCCTACCAAAGAAAATGGCCAAGCTGTAACAAGTTTGTCAGATGTCTACCTTTTTCAAAGAACCAGCAACACACAATTGAAAACTCATTTGGTTTGCGTCTGGCTTTGTTACAGGCCGTCCGATTTTTTGAGTTTGATTCTGGCGAAAATGTATCGACTTCAGTGGTGCGAAGTTTAGTGGGAATGTGGCATATTTTCAATTTTGCGTTACTGGTTATTTGAAAAAGGTAGAAATCTGACAAACTTTTGTAACAGCTTGCCCGTTTTCTTTGGTGGGCCTGTATCTGCCCACTTGCTGCACCTGTACGCGGCATCGCTTTGAACAGACTATTTAAGGGGCAAATTTCATTTCGTCAATTCACGTCATTTCGATTCCCCCATTTTTGCATCTGCTAGATTTATAAACAAGAGTCATCAGAAGATGACATATCCCCCCGGCCCCCGATTATTTGCGAAAGTCGTGTCAATCCTACACCTTCAAAGAAATTCAAACAAAAATGTTGAGGTGATTTTCCTCTGGAATGATCTGGAAGTATGTACTGGCAACATCTACCAAAGACTATGAAGCACACGTTGACAAAGGCAATAAAAAAAACAAGGGTCATTAATGAACAGTGTTTTAGTTCTGCCCCGGAAACAAACCCAGCCCTGCGACTGAGTCCAAATCCATGTCGCTTCCATGGAAAGAAAAAAAAAAAAAATTTTCAGAAATGTGAAGATATGAAAAGGTACCACTTCAGTACTTGGGTAATGCACATACAAAGTTTCAGAAAGATATAATGAACGGTTTTTGAGTTCTGCTCCGGAAACGAACCCACCTCTGTATAGAGTCCAAATCCAACTTGTTTCCATGGAAACGAAAAAAAATTTTCAGAAATCTGAAAATATGAAAAGGCACCACTTCAGTATGTGGGTAATACACATGCAAAGTTTCAGAAAGATATAATGAACGGTTTTTGAGTTGTGCTCCGGAAATGAACCTCTCTCTGTACAGAGTCCAAATGAAACTGGTTTCCATGGAAACAAAAAAACATTTACATAAATCTGAAGGCACCACTTCAGTATGTGGGTAGTACAATGCAAAGTGTCAGTGAGATACATTGAACGGTTTTTGAGTTCTGCTCCGGAAACGAACCCATCTCTGTACAGAGTCCAAATCCAACTCGTTTCCATGGAAATGAAAAACATTTTTTTTTCCAGAAATCTGAAAATATCAAAAGGCACCACCTTCAGTATGTAGGTAATACACATGCAAAATTTCAGAAAGATATAATGAACGGTTTTTGAGTTGTGCTCCGGGGACGAACCTATCTCTGTACAGAGTCCAAATGCAACTGGTTTCCATGGAAACGAAATAAAAGATGATTTTCAGAAATCTGAAATATCAAAAGGCACCACTTCAGTATGTGAGTAATACACATGCAAAGTTTCAGAAAGATTTATTGAACGGTTTTTGAGTTCTGCTCCAGAAACGAACTAGGCCTGATGTGCACTAAGCCAGATTCGTTTCCATGCAAACGGCAAAAATAGTAATCCTGAAGTTTCCAAAGTAGCAAAAGGCA
The DNA here is from genome assembly GCA_029692085.1 of Gymnothorax javanicus. Classification (NCBI taxonomy): domain Eukaryota; kingdom Metazoa; phylum Chordata; class Actinopteri; order Anguilliformes; family Muraenidae; genus Gymnothorax; species Gymnothorax javanicus. The sequence goes on from CM056205.1 coordinate 43,569,772, forward strand.
CATCTAGACTATACATAAAATACATGTACAAAGTTCGGTGCTGATATCTCACATAGTTTTTCAGTTCTGCTCAGGAAACGAACACAGTGGAATTTGCACCAAGTCCAGATTTGTTTCCATGGAAACGACAAAAATAGAAATCCCGAAATTTCCAAAGTAGCAAAAGGCACATCTAGACTATACATAGAATACATGTACCAAGTTTGGTGCTGATATCTTGCATAGTTTCCGAGTTCTGCTCCGGAAACAAAATGATTACGGACAGACGGACGGACGGACGAGGCGATGCTTATATCCCCCCGCATTCTAAATGTGCGATGTGTTTTTAACTGACAAGTTTTAACAACAAAGAACAAGTTTTATACAGTATCATGACCACATGAAATGTAGGCAAAAATGAAACCATCATGAGCAGATTCATACGAAATCTTTTATTGTGAAAATCTGACCCTGAGTGGAACCATCCCTTAAACAGGAACAGCATTGTTCAATTGATAAAACATTTTTTAAAAACCATCACCAGTTTGTTTTAATTGAAAATACACTTGCGTCTACCATATCTGAAATTGCCAGACAATGGATTGACTAGTTACCACCCTCCCCATAGAGTATCAGAGGTAAATGTAAACATGCTTTAAAGAGATTACTTAAAAAGTAAACCAGGGCTGACCAACCCAGTTTCCTAGAGGTCAGCCGTCCTGTAGGTCAACAATCCAGCCATAAGAAAGCACACCGCATTGAACAGTTAAAGTAGGCCCATCCAACCCTGGTCCTGAAGGTATACCATCTTGTAGGTTAACACTCCAACCTTACAAAGCAAACCTCATTCAACAGCTTAAGCAGGGCTGCCCAACTCTGCTCCAGAAGGTCTACCATCCTCTAGGCTCACACATCAAACCCAAACCTCATTCAACAGCCAGAGATGATTGTTGAGCTGCTAATGAATAGTCAGGTGTGCCAAATTCAAGTTCACAATGAGAACCTACAGATTGTAGCTGTTCCTTGAGAGCATCTCCCACACTACTCAAGGGCACCGTATATGCTAATATAAACACCATCCCTGCAAAAAATAAATGGTGTCCCAGCGGCAGCGCCATGCAGCAAGGATTGGAACCCATTTCATCAAATCAGTTGTAAATCTCCAGTAACAGTACTGAATAGCCTGGTTTATTCCATAGGTCTCTATCAGAACACGGGAGAGGCTAGTAAAATAGTGTTACAAATGGTTGAACAGGGAATACCATTACAATCCATTACATTTGCCTGCATCTGTGGGCAATCTCAGGCATTTCTTCTGCGATCGATTCCTTTGACAGATTGCCAATACTGTTTCCCAAAAGGAATTAGTTTTTCTGCAGAATGGCCTGTGTTTAGAAGGCAAGTTAAAAAGGTTTCATTAATACTATGACTTAAAATTACACCCATTAATATCTCCACTGAAAATTTTGAAGCCCTTTTCCCCCATTTAAAAAACAATTTGCCAACATGTTGCCATGTTGGAGCTGTGAAATCAGTTTATTTGCCGCCCCAGCCATTAATCAAAGTTTTATACAAGCTGGTTCACGGTCAAATTTATTACTGTAGCTCTAATATGGCAACTTCTTAGCAGCATACTTTTTCTTGGCACATGACCGCTCCAAAAATCATTCCTGAGATATTATGGGATGTAATTGACCATGTCAAACCAAAAACATGAAACCCTCTCCAGCTTTCATTTAACCACAGACCTTTCATCTGCCTGAAATTTGCATGCCTATGGTGAAAAAGCATTGAAAAACTGATCAGGGAACCGTTGGCTGAAAAATACTAACTTGTTTCTGGAGTTCAGGACAACAAATGGGCAGCACTTGCTAACCCTAAACCAGTGGTCACCAGCCCTGTCCCTGAAGATCTACCATCCTCTAGGTTTGCACTGCAACCTTAATCTGGCACACTTGACTCTAATTAGCAGATGGACAGAATCTCTAGCTGATGAATGAGATCTGCTCTGTTAGGGCTGGATTGAAAACCTAGAGGATGGTAGACATCCAAGAACAGGGTTGGCAACCAGTGCCTAAACCCTCAAAGCACACAGGCAAGGCCTTCATTTCCCACACTACCCTGCAAGAGCACAGCCGATGCTAATGTATCCCTGACCCCCCCGGTCTCCATAGCCCCCCAAAAAGGACAAGGGGTGAGACCCAGCGGCTGTGCAAGCTGTCTGACAAGGACTCAGAAGGTTGGGGGTTCACACACCCCACTGTAGTTAGAATACAATCAGTACAGCAGCTGGGACCCCCATTCCATTTTATCAACGGAGAGTCCCTTAGGATAAAAGCGTGAGCCAAATAAGTGTAGTCCATGTAAGAGCACTGAGGTCAGCGATTTCACAGCATCTCTCATCAGGGGCCTCCTCCAGTCTTCTCTCCTGTCCATGGAGACGGGCTCAGGTCTGGGGGCGTGCCTACTGGAGCAGGACTCTGAGGGACTGGGGGTTTGGGGGTACAGGGGTCTCACAGTTATATTTTTTAGGCAGGAACTGTGGGGTGTGCCAGGCTGGGACTGGGGAGGTCCCAGCAGGCTGACATCAAAGAGGCTGGAGGTCACCAGTCACTGATCCGTCTGGGGAAAATCCCGGTCCATGATGCTAATAGGGACGAAAGACGCCTTTCAGAAAAACTTCCAGAAACACAATTCCACACGCAAAAGCAAGAAGAACAAAAGACAAACTGCAGAACTACTAAACTGACCACATTCAAACTAACTAACTTATAACATCTCTGGTTACGATCACATGAGTGTCATCATTGCCCCTGCCCTACTTGCCACAGTTTTTACAATTAACAGACAGATTAACTGTCTTTAACATTTAGTCAGCCATCTTTAATTCTCATTTTGCCACTCTGTAGCTACACGCACACCTTTACGCACAAAAACGGCGCCAATCCCAAAGACGTCTTAACACATTTTTAGAAAAGGGGCTCACACTCATTTAGAAACAGGCAGTGTGGGTGCAGCTTTCATTCCAACTGTTCAGTTGCGTATGTGATTCTACTAATCTAGGTATGTGACAATAACGGCCATCGCTGGCTGCCAGGCGTTCCGCTGCCACCTGCTGAGCGCTGTGCTCAGTGTGCAAGGAGATTCCCTCGAAATGCACGGTTTTCATGGGCTCGCATGGGGTAATTCCAGGGGAAGCCTTCCTATCACGTGGAGGAAAAGCCCCTCTGTCACCTCGCTTCCGATTTTTTCCAATTGGACGTTTTGTTTTGATTTTATGCCCGCCTGAAAAAAAGTGCCCTGTTCGACACCCGTCAAAACCAAGACCAGCCTATAGGATTCATTCTAAGGAAAGTGGACCTTAAAAACAATATTTAATCTCAATATTGGTGAAGTTTCAACGGACAATAATGTTGCGAAAGTGGTTTTTGAACGCCCGGAATCGTCGATATCGCCTGTTGGGTGTAAAGGACAACAGAATCGTCTCCTGTGAACCAATTAGGCTACTCTAAGAAAAGTTAACCTTTTCCCATTTACTTTGCTTGATTAGCAATCAAATGGTGGATTCGTTTACTCTCTAAGTTGAATGAGTAGAGCTGTTTATTAAAACAGCATGTTCAATTGCTGCATTTTGAAATTTAAATGGCCATAGAAGCACAGATCTGCGCGAACACGATTGCCATTGCCACGCCATTTCGTGCGACTTTGATAATTAATATCTCACATTCACGTTTCATCCGCTTTTCAGAATGTTTTCCACATTGTGTATCTTTTTGACGCTTAAAATCCAGGGCAATCTTATAACAAATCTGTTAATCTCTAAATTAATCTTTAATAATGTCCTAACATGCTACAATGAGAGATGCAATTCAGAGGAAGACTTTTTTAATTATTCAAATTATTGGCATTCTTTCAATCTAACACCGTAGCCCAGTTAGGTTTGTCTGCTTTTCACCATCACATCTTAATCGTTATAGGCTGCTGGCTACATTGCTTGATTGTTATTTAGGCCAAGTACACGGGAGCAGATTTAGGGAAGGGCGGAGCTCCTGCAATTAGCGAAATCTAAACTCAGGCTTCTTCCCGACGGCATTTTAAATCGTTTAAGCCGCTTCAGGTGCGTATGTTTGAAGAAATTACAAGCGACTGCCTACACACCCCATGACGGCAAGTGGTCTCATCACACTTCAAAAAAATCCTCGTTCAACATCGCCACATCCCAACTCAGCATTTCATCTCTTATTGTTGTAATTTAGGAGATCTATAATGATAAAATAAAAATAAATTTGTTTACATCAATAAACACCACGTGGGTGGTATCTTGTGACTGTTCTTTGTAAGCACATATTCTGTCTGAGATGATTGATGTGACAAGATTCTGAACATATTTATTGATAAATGAAATTGGTCAGATAAAACTGTGGACATCTTATACACCTAGGTATTTTCTTAAAACTTTGACACAGTTTCAAAAATGTGAGTTGTCTTTGTCATTGTTTAAGGATTTTATTTAGTCTAGCTACAACCCCAATTCCGAAATAGTTGGGACAAAGTGTAAATTGTGAATAAAATCAAAATGCAATGACTTTCAGATCACATGAGCCAATATATTATTTACAATAGAACATAGATAATATTTCACATGTTGAAACTGAGACATTTTACATTTTTATACACAAAATGAGCTCATTTCAAATTTTCTGGCTGCAACAGGTCTCAAAAAAGTTGGGACACAGGCAAAAAAGTGCTGAAAAAGCAATTAATATATAAGAGAATCAGCAGAAAGAACATTTAGTAAGTAATTAAGTTAATTGGCATCATGATTGCCTCTCTAAGATATCACTTTTATGGCCAGAGTCTCTCAGAAGTAAAGATGGCCAGAGGCTCTCCAACCTGTGAAGGCTTGCGTAAAAAAAATTGTGGAATACTTTAAAAACAATGTTCCTCAATGTCAAATTGCTAAGGCTTTGATGGTCTCATCATCGGCAGTGCATAACATCATCAAAAGATTCAGTGAAACTGGAAAAATCTCTGTGCGTAAGGGACAAGGCAGAAGACCTTTACTGGATGCCTGTGATCTTTGGGCCCTCAGACATCACTGCATCACTCACCGGCATGATTCTGTCATTGACGTTATTTAATGAGCCGAGGAATACTTCAAGAAACCACTGTCTGTAAACACAGTCCGCCGTGCCATCCACAGATGCCACATAAAACATCATGCAAAAAGGAAGCCATTGTTGAGCATGATCCAGAAGCGCCGCCGTGTTCTGTGGGCCAAGGCTCATTTAAAATGGACTGTAGCTAAGTGGCAAAGAGTCCTGTGGTCAGACGAGTCCAAATTTGACATTCTTGTTGGAAATCATGAACGTCGTGTCCTCCGGGCTAAAGAGGAGAGAGACCACCCATCCTGTTATCAGCGTTCAGGTCAAAAGCCAGCATCTCCGATGGTATGAGGATGCATTAGTGCATATGGTGTGGAACACTTGCATGTTTCAAAAAGCACCATGAATGCTGAAAGGTATATAAAGATTTTAGAGCAACATATGCTCCCCTCCACACGAAATATATTCCAGGGAAGGCCTTGTGTATTTCAGCAGGACAATGCAAAACCACATACTGCAGCTATTACAACAGCATGGCTTCGTAGTAGAAGAGTCCGTGTGCTGAACTGGCCTGCCTGCAGTCCTGATCTTTCACCGATTGAGAACATTTGGCGCACAATTAAACGAAAAGTCCGGCAAAGGAGACCCAAAACTTTCCTGCAGCTGGAAGCCCGTATTAAACAAAAGTGGGATCAAATTCCAATGGCTAAACTCAATAAACTTGTCTCCTCAATGCCCAGACGCCTCCACTCTGGGTTAGAAAGAAGAGGGGATGCTACACCATGGTAAACAGGCCCCTGTCCCAACTTTTTTGTGACCTGTAGCAGCCATCAAATTTGAAATGACCTCATTTTGTGGATAAAATTGTAAAATTTCTTAGTTTCAACATTTGCCATGTTATCTGTTTTACTGTGAATAAAATACTGGCTGGTATGACTTGAAAGTCATTGCGTTTTGATTTTATTCACAATTTACACTTTGTCCCAACTATTTCGAAATTGGGGTTGTAATTATCTGGAAGTTTGTTAGACATTCTACTGGATTCTCTTGACATTCTGTTGAATACTAATCTATGGAAAGCAATGAACTGGAATTGTAGAGCACAAGCACATGATGTATGGTACATAGGAGAAGCAGTTGATTGATGAATTAATTAACTCATAATTTACTAATAAAGGACTGACTAGAACTAAAAATGTAAATTGTATTAATTTACTTTCAATATTTAATCTTTATATATCCTTCAATAAAACACAAATTACAGGCATAACTGATATTTTCTGCTACCAATTAATTAAATTATTAATTAATTAATCAATTATTAACTATGGTTAATGAATTAATCATGATGTAGACAGTAAGCATCTATAATTCCAATTGTGTCTTGGGAGGTTTTGTGTATTATTTGCAAGAAAGAAGGAATTCATGTTGTTTAGCTCTTTTACTGATTACGATTCTCTCCATTGAAAAGCATGTAAAACAAAAGGAAAAATAATGCCAGATTTCGGAGTCTAAATTTGCCATAACTTCCTTATTTCTTGTCCGATTTGGGTAATCTTGGGCTCAAAATGTTTCCTTTTCCAAGCTCTATCCGTTGCAATAATGCAAAGGACACTTTTAAAAAGTTTATTTTCTTTTGTCTCATACCTACCTAATCAACACCGAGAGTCCTTAAAAGAAAGGAAAACCCTACGGTCATAGTGAACTCGTTTTGCAATAGATACCAAACAAAGGATTTGACCCGAAATACCAGTTATTTACTGTGACATAACTCCAAAATTCAGCATTAAACATGCAAAGGTTACCGATTTTCAAATTTTCACAGAGGCCAACATATTTTTTATTTTAACCAATCAGGAAAATTCTCGTCTGTCTAACCGCAATGATCCATGATGTAAACCAGCCGCTCCTGGCCTCGTCCAGCCTTCCAATGCCATTGTAAACAACTTACACAAAGATTGCTAGGTCAACATTCCTGTATGTTTGTTTCACAGAGGATTGCTTCCATTTCTGTCATCAGTGACTTGGGCAAACGTGCAAGAGAGCTGCACAGTCTAGGCTATAGGCCTGGGCATTAAGTCGAGCCCAAGATGCTGAAGTGCCCCGCATTCTGCCGTAACAACTGAGATAATGATGACCCCACATCAAAGACGAAGTTGTTGTTCCACAGATTTCCTTCTACGGAAGAAAAAACAGCTCCAGAAATGGAAAGTTCTCACAGTCCGCATGGGCTTCCGGCGATACTCTAAGTGCGGAAGGTGGCGCTGAGGTAGGGGCCAGTTTTTGGCTGTGCAAGCGGACAAGGTAGCAGCATACTGTGATCATGATGGGCCCACAGTTACAGGGTGCTCACCAGAAATTTTTGACAGCGTAGGGGGGTGGGACATCACCCAAACTGGCCAGGGGGTTTGGGGGCCGCGGAGGCCCTCAACGGGGTCCAGAGGCAGAACCCTGGTGGAGGGCCTGGGCGGGCAAAGCCCCCTCAAAGCTCTGCCAATATATAGTTTGAGGCCTATTTGACAGTCTAGATGGCCCAATTTACGGATGTATATACTCACCTTGAATACAAATCTTGCATGTAAAATCTCTTGAAATAATACCAGGGACCACTGTAGCTAAAGGTAAACTTGCAAAGGCTTTGGTTCTGATGTTAACTCAGGGGTTATGTTAATACAGGGCTCTCAAGTCACACGCAATGAGCGTGATTGTCACTCATTTCAGTCGGATGTCACGCACTTACGCCACACACAGTATCTCTCACGCAAAAAAATGATTAAAACGAAAACAATTTCCAATAGTAGGCCTACATGCGCAGCAGCACCGCTATAACTGTGGAAACCGGCAGAAATTAAACACGTCTCCCCTGGAGTTCTCGGTGGCAGCTTGCCACCTGCCAGCCAATCAAAAAAAAAGGAAAGGGGCTACACAATAGCCAATCAGATAATAGCACTATCGTATCTGGGTAAGATTTAGGGCAACAACCAATGGAAAAAAACAGTTATCCTGGAATTATTCACATGATCCTGTTACAACAACGTTCTGAAAGCTGCATTATTCATTCACCCACGGTGGAAAACGGGAGTTTCAAGCACCCCCCGTTCCTTCCTAAACAATCTCATATCACAATGTGCACATGGTTGTTTCTGTCAAAACAAAATAAACGCGATTCGTTTGCAGCAAAGACGACGGTAGAGAAACAAGTTTTTTTAGGAAAATTTGCGCATATTTTAGTGGAAAATGTGTCAAACTTTGCAAGCACGCAGCTTGAAAGACAGTAGCGGGCCAAGACAGCGTATTTTTTCAGGTAACATTTTTCAGGTAATACGCTGGTGAGAACAATGAGTTAAACTGTCAGTAACTTTGCACACAGATGGTGATAACAACAGATAAAGGTGCATGGTGAGACCTGGGTTAATCTTTTGTTAATTAAACCTTATTTGACGCCAGGGTTGTCCGTCCCTTTAAGATCTTGATGAGATGATTTTAAGTGTTTAAGTAATTAGTTTGATTGAAAGCCGCCCCCACACCGGCCTTCACGAATAAGAGAGCGCATGTCTCTGTTTGAGTACAGGAATATAGGAAAAGAAGTGAGAGTATAGCACAGGTGTGCAGACATGAGATATTGCGAGTGTGTCACTGATATACCTTGGCTATCAGTGTAGCTATGCTTAAAAACATAACGAGAGAAATTAAAAAGAGGAGGAGGGAGAAAGAACTCACTTCACATGTTGGGTCAGAAGCACTGCTCAAGTGCGCCCCCCTCTGGCAGAGAGCTTTCAGCAGACTGATCCCTGGAACACAAATCATCACCGGCATGAGTAAAGCGTACCTGCACAAAACTACGTTACAAACTCCTGCCTCTGTTAGACGCATTGCACCATTAGTGATGTCTAAGCCACTTATGGGCACACTTAAAGTAATAAAGTCAACAACAGGAGTAGGTGGGCCGTTTCACACGTCAATCAACTGACCTACACATTGATTATACACTGAAACATTAATTCAGAATTGATTAAATTCCAGGATTTAAATTTCTCAGAAAAGGCCCAGTATTGGTTCAGATGCCAGACTATTTTTCGAGCTCTTAACAAAGATAAATCAGTGAACGGGACTTACAGTTAAGCAAACATTTTTCCAAGATATTCACTTTTTAAACTAAGAATTATTATCAAAATAATTCTATTAGAAAGTGCAACTTAAATCACTGAGTTTCTGTAGCATCACATCAGTGGTTGCCATGGCAACGGCTGTTTTAATGAATATATAGACACTTAGAATAGAGAAACACAGTTATTGAGATAACTAAACAGTGTTTGGCTATAATTTCAGCTGTAATGTAAAGGAAAAAACATTCCTAATGTCACTACAGAGCTTTTTTCCAGGTTTCAATGTTCTAGTATTGATTTTGACCCCCCTATATCAATTTTGGCGGGAAACGGCTAATTAAATATGTATATTTTGATTTATTCATATTCAGAAGTACATATTGCAAAAAGAGCTCTGGACAGACATAGATCACAAAATGAAGAAAACTGCCAAATATGAAGTTAATTGGATGTACAGTTGCTCAGAAATCTGTATTTTCTTGTTGAAAATCTGTATTTTTAGAAAAACGTGATTTTAGTTCAGCAGTAATAATGTGATCGAAGTCTGACTTATGTTCTCAGGAGGAATGCATTAAGTATTTTGTTAGTGGTTTTTAGGATTTTTTTTACCTCCTTAAAAGCCACCAGCCTCATAACTCCCTCTTCTTCAATCTGTGTTTCTTCCCTAGTTTTACATGTTTGTCAAGCGTCTATTCGCTTCTTTTTTCAAGTTCTAGTGCGCGTTTTTCACTCTGTTTCACACGTTTTCTGTCCATTTCATGATAGCCTTTCATTGAGTGTGCCCCTGCCTTTATGCCAAGTTTCATAAGCCTGGAGGCAATTCCTCGTTGGCCATCATTGAAAGTCACCTCACTCATAGCTGTTCCAGCCTTGAAGACAGTGTTTGTGACGAATGTTTCCTTCGGAACACGACTACACATTAAGGACTATTTGAAGGACCAATTCATGTTCTTACCTCACAACTAAAATTTTTAACCAAAATTGGCATTTTGCTCAGCTATAGGTCCCCTGAAGTAATGTAATATTATGATCGGCTAAACCAAAAACCAGCACTCGTATTGGATCTTTTTGGATAAAACTGGGCACCGTTGTTAGAGCCTGTACACCGAAACATTCCACAAGAATACAGCACGCACACACGCGTTCTTGCACACATAAGCCCAACCCAAACGCATGCGCACACACACACACACACACACGAAGGGGGAGGGAGAGAGCCGGTGAGAGCAAGACTGGAAGTGAGATGGGGAGAAAGTGAGAAAGAGGGAGAGAGGGAGAGGGAAAGAGGGAGAGAGGGAGAGGGAAAGAGAGCACCTTGGCCTCTGTGAGCTCTCTGTCGCAGCTCCCACTGGCAGAGCAGGATGTTCAGGTAGCGGGGCGTCTGGAAGAAGCGCATGTAGCGCGAGGAGACGGGGGAGGGGAAGACCCGCTCGAACGCCCCCCTCCGGCTCAGCTCATCCTCACTCTGCACCAGCGCCCGCACGTCCCCAGGGGTCAGGACCTCCAGCACGGAGGACAGGAACTCCTGGGGAGGCACAGAGGGTTAAACAGGGGACCCCAGAATAACTTCACCTCAGTAGCTGGGATAATTCAAACTGCGGGCAGAGAAAATCACATTAAAATGCACAGCTTAGAGCTCCATGCTAAACAATACTGCAAAAAAGTGATGCATCAGCATTAATTCACAGCATGAAATATAGCGAGCAACAAAAAAAAAAACGAACAGCTCTGCATCAGCAGCATACAAGAACATAAGCAGCAAAGTAAATTATTGATACGTGTGCACCTTTTAAAAAATAGTGCGCTTCCATTTTCCCGATCCTACCCACATCATTAGGGCCAACCTTAAACATTTTTCTATGTTTTCAATTTAAAATAAAAAGAAATTAAGCCGACCCCCTGTAGCCTGTTGCTGTAGCCCTCCTCTTAATGATGCAAACTGTGACAGACAAAAATTACAGTATTCTTTTGAACATAGCCGTCTCAGTTTAGCTCAGTGCTGTTGAAATGTTCAGTGCTTGCACAGTATCTTAAACTTTTAACTTGACAACTTTTCTTGTTCTTTCAGTTTATTGAAGTTTTGCACAAGTATGTCAGCTGTTGCATATTTCTGAATGTAGCATACAGCAAAATCATTTACTGGGAACATGTCTCTCTAAGGTTTGGCATATGCCTTACATATAGCTGTGGTGGTGGTGGTGGTGGTGGTGGGGGGGGGGGGGACTTGGGTTGTTAGGCTCAGTTGGTGTTTTTTTTTTTTTTAATTCATGTATTAGGAAAAACGCCAATTATTTTATTTGGCTTAATTCAACAAAACATTCCATGAAGAAAATCTGCGTCAAAATCTTTGCTTTTGACTTCAACCGTTTGATTGGCATCAAAAACATGACCAAATTCAGTCGTCGGAATAGCCAGAAGTAAACAGTCTTTCAAATGATCATTCTGCTGAACTAATCTCACATCCTTCAACAAGACACGTCATGATTGGGATCACGGAGGCGCTCACGGAATCACAGCAACGGAGGAAAACTAAAAGCAAGCTTATTTTACAAATTGTGGCCAATAGATCGCTAATCAGTTGCTCATGGTGCTCAGTGGCACTCGATGTCTTGATGTAGGATTGCTAAAAATGAGTCATGTTACTACCCGATTATATTCAAAGGAGTATTATGAACTTTATTACTGAAAACGGTGAACAATAGGGTTCCAATGCAGGCCTGTTTTCTTTTGTTTATAAGCCCCCCTCCACAGGAAGCTCCCCTCCCAATGAATAATGCAAACCTCCACAAAACCCTGAAAAACTTCAACACAATATCCTGCATGTAACCAAAAACAAAAACATTATTTGCAAGGGCACAAATAAGGTGTTCAAAACGGATAAGAACACCAACAAATTTGAGCTGTAATATCCAAAAAATTTAATTAGACACCCAACGATCTAGCCTATGAGCACACCTTCAAAAATAACACAAAAAAAATAAATCAGTAACAGTTGGCTTTTGCCAGCCCAATACCATTAAATGAAATTGCGCCATATTGCACTTATTGGAGTATATTTCTCTAGTAAACACAGAAGCAGCCTATTCCTTTCAAATCCACTCGTGTAAAAGAAAAGTGCGCTTACCTTTGGATGCATTTAAAAGTAACAGTCCTGATGCTATGTTGCTTAGGACTAGTAAAAGTAATTAGCAGTTTTTTCAGCTTTTTATATGCTGGGATGATAAAAATTCAAACGGAGCGTCTTGAAACCCAATAACTTAACGATTTTTTGAAACCAACGCCAAGGTGAGTTGGTCTAAGAAAAGCATGCTCCAAATCCCTGTCGGTACTCTCCTCATCTCACTCTGACCTGTTGGTGCTCGTCAAGTAGCCCGTAGACATAAGTAGGTGGCCCTAATTTTTTGGGTTGAGAGGTCCTTGCCGCTTTTCCAAACAATTCCTGAATAAACATTGATGCATGTGGTCAATATTTACAGGGCGCTCCGTAATATTACAGATATTTTTTTTGGCCTATATTTGTCTTTGTACTTCACATTTTATCCTAATAATAAAAGAATGCAGATGTGCTAAAAGTGAGGTTCCTCCTCTTCTATTGAAGGGTATTTTTCATTTTTGTTTCCCCCAAGTGCATGTTCACAAACATGGATTACTGAGACACAAAAGCACAAAAAGGACAAAGGCGAGAGCTGACTGTGGGCATGCGTGCATGGGAGAGTGTGTGCGTGCATGAGTGTGAGTGTGTGTCCGTGTCCGTACCTGGTCTGCAAACCTCTGGCTTTCATAGTGAGCCCTCTTGAGTTTTTCCTCCTGGCTTCCCTCTTTTACCTCAGAACGCAAACTGCAGAAAAGCACACGCAAAGAGAACGCAGAGTGTAAATGCTGAAACTAGCATTTACAGGAACACCCGATTTTCCTTTGATGGAACGAAAGAGAACAAGTGTTTGCCACTAACATGGCAATATCCCCCGCCGTCCGCATGCGATATGTGTTAAATGACGACGGACGGAGCTCAAACTATATCCCCGCTTCGCGCTAAACGCGCGGCGGGGGATAATAACGTGGATTCAAGTCCCAACCTGCTGCTTTCACTGCCGTCCGCAACGTCTAGCGCCTCCTGCTGGGGCAGGCGGAAGCCGGCCAGGTTAAGCATGTCCCGCACCATGGGGCCTTTAACGCTCAGATCCAGCGCAGTGGTGGAGTGCAGACTGCAGGGACAGGGAGAGGAGATTACAGACACAAACAGGAGTTTCACAGGGGACGGCAAAGACAGTCGGCCAGGAGTCTGGAGTCGACTCGTGAGCGCAGCGTCCAGCAAACTGGCAGGCGCAGCTCTGCACCCAGCCGAAGAGTGCATACAACCAATGAAATCGATTTGACTTGGCACATTAAAATCAAATTAAAGTTTAAGTTCATTTCACGAAGCATTTTCAGAACACATTTTAGGGAGAACCCTGGCCTATCCCAGCGCACGAGCAAGCCTGAGGAAATTCCCTGAGGACCAATGGGACGACACCTCAGGAGGAACTGGACTGAAGCCAGATGTTCACCAACCATCACTGGGAGGTGCTCAAGCCAGGAGTTGAGTACTGTTCATGGTAGGCGAGGCACAGTTGGTAGCACTTCAAAATAAGGGGCACGCCACGTTAGATAAAGCCAATCGATATAATAAAAAAAACACCATTTTTATATTTGTCCCTCGGTCAACAAGTGGTGAAGTATGTGCTCTGCATTCTAACCGTTCAAATGATTAACTACTGCATTAATTGATCTTTTTTTTTTTTTTGCTTAAGTCAACTTCTCAAATTTAAAGTTAAATTAGTTTAGATGCTTTAATAAAATGCACCTAAATGCTAACAACTATATTAGTTGATGCCTATTCCAGTGAACTTAATATGAAGTGCGACAGCAATACAGAGATGTTGTCCTCCTAATGTTGACGGTTGATACCTCTCTAAGCAGGTGGTGGTCTTTTTTTAGCAGGTTTGGATGGTTTTAGCTTTTGACAGTCATGGCTGGCTGTTTCTGATAGCTGATGGTACTTGTCCACTGGTGTGTTTTTCTCAAGCTGTGCTGGCTCCTGCTGCCTGACAGGGCATCAGCATATCTGAAATGTAGTTCTTTTTCCCCCTTCTGTAGTTTTCAAGCACCTCTCACACACTGGAGAGAGCCAAGATGTTACTCACATATTAGGTCACACGTAGCCCGATTGAAGTCATACGATTAATTATCTATATTATAATAGCCGAGTGGACTGTGTGTGTGTGTGTGTGTGTCCGGCCAATCATTGCTTTTATATTATAGTGAACACTGCACCATTATGATGTCATCACGTTGCTATGGTGATTCTCCAAGGGGGATTCCCCCTGTATGTCCCCTCCCGTCTGCGCTGGTCGTCCCTAGATTCCACCGGGCGTGTATCTGCAGCATAACGTGAGCGACGCCATTTTGCTCCGTCTTGCAGGCGAGTTCATGTTCCACTGAGCGCGGAACGTCAGCGCAGCGTCTTGCCAGCTGATACAATCAACCTGCTCAGATTTCGCTTATTTCGTCATTTTTATCGGCACATTTGTGGAGTGAACTTAAATGCTTTCTGTTATTTTGTCATTTCTGTTATTCCCGCAAATTCTCTTATGTGTTAAAGTCAACTCTCCCAAACAAAGACAAGACCACTTCTAGAACCCGTGGATCCTCATGGGCAACGTGCTTGTTATTTTATAAAATGGGTAGCAAGACAGACACGTCAAAAAGCACTGCTTTCGAAGATAAAGAGAAGCGAACCAAGGCGACAATATCACATTAAGTGTCAAGTAGCAGGTTTGAAACCATTCAGTTTATTACTACTACTTCATAAGATGGGTAGCAAAACAGATACTCTTCACTTACAAAGGAGATGTGAATCGAGATGGGAAAAAACGCGTATCAAGTAGCAAGACGCAGATCTGAAGTCCTGCGGTTAATTATTGTTTTCTAAAATGGGTAGTGAGACATACTCGTCATAAAACACTAATTACCAAGATAAAAAGATATTTCATCATTAACCTGTCCGGCTATCCGCCCTGTTTTTAAAAATGGATTTGTTGATCGTGACAGAGGTTGCCATGTTACAAGAACAGACCTGATTGGTTGCTACCTGGCAGAAGCTTCGCTCCTCATTTGCATCAAGCTCAGCATTTTCAGCTTGCTTCTGCGAGCGTTTCCAAGCTTTGCAATCCCAAGGACCTTTGTGCAGCTCTGCCGCCCATCTTCGCCTCAATCCCGTTAAATGAGCGAAGAGAAGACGCTACACTGAACTGCACCCTCGCAACGCACCAATGGACACGTACCGTGAAGGTGGCCGCTTTTGACAGCTGCAGGTGGCCGGTTTGGACAGCTGTGGGTGGCAGTCTGACAGCTGTGGGTGCCTGATTGACAGTTTTGGGTGGCTGATTTTGACAGTTGTGATTGGCTGTTTTTTTTAATTTATCAGCAGCTGGTTTTGAGAGTGGTGGCTGGTTGCTTTTGACAGTTGGTGGTTGCTTTTGGGAGCTGTGGGCGGCTGTTTTTGGCATTTGCGGATGATCGTTTTTGATGAGTGTTAATACCGAAATTTCAGTTGTGGGTGGTATTTTTATGGCAGCTCCGGGTGGCTGGTTTTGACAGTTGTAAGTGGTTGCTTATTACAGCTGTGGGTGGTTGTTTTTTTTAAATTTGTGGGTGGTGGGTTTTGACAGGTGTGAGTGGTTGTATTTGACAGCAGTGGCTGGACTGTGTCTGCCGGGTGTTGGCAGTTGTTTCTGGCAGGTGTGCCCTGACCTTGGAGAGATGTTGACCTCCAGCAGCCAAGGCTTGAGATTCTCGTCCAGCATGATGTCAAAGCCGAACAGCTCGTGGCAGCTGTAGGCCGAACGCACGTGAGTCTGAAGGAGAGCGTTCACGTATGGGTCCGCCCTGCAGAGAGTCAATCCTTAAGCAACATTCATTTTAACAGGCATGCCCATCTTTATAGTGCCTTGTGCTGCATTCGCTGGGACCACGGGAACCACTGATGCCAAAACAAAGATTCTGGGATGGACAGACAATATCAGGATGACAAAACATCAATAACATCTGTCGCCAAGGTGATGTTACTCAGCGATTTTCCTTTGACAGTTGATTTTCAAAACATGCAGAAAACTGATGAATACCCTTCATATCACTACTTATCTATAATTGGGAAAACAAATCTGTAGTTCCATACCCATGTTGAGCAGTTGGATAAAGTTGAGCGACATGAGCTTTAAAACTGTATTTCCTATAACGGTAATATTAACAGTTTATTTAAATTGGCACATTTTGTCTGTCGTTTTCATCCATGGCCTTTATACAGTCCTCATTAATTTTTACGACAGTGCTCCCGTTTACTTTCACTCCAAATTTGTCACCGTGATCCATGCGAACGCAGTGTTAAGCAGCAATACATCATAATGCTGCAAATCCATTTGCTCCCAGACACACAAAAAAACAAAACAAAACAAAAATAGCCAAGCATTTGACGGAGTAATTAACTAGAAGCGGTAAATACTTCACTGCCCACCAGAGGGCAGTGTAACTCAACCTCAACTGCCACTGCGCTCCTCGGTCCAATACTGTAATTCAGTTTTGGTGACTTCGGCTGGATGCTCAAACCAAAAAAAGCGATCCAAGAATTGCACTGAGTTGCTCATTTTCCTAAATTACATTATTCTTTTTTAGAGGCATTATTTAGCCTTCTCAGCCGTATCATGTCTGAATGCATGCCTAATCCTATATCCACATTGTGCATTAATGGAAACTGGTGTAAAGAGAGAAAATTATGACTGACAAAATTAATGAACCAGTAGAGTGAGTTGGGGGAATGAAAGACTTACGCAATGATTGTTTTGATTACAATGTCTTTGATCTTCTCCCAGATCCTGGTGGTGTTCACTCCCTTCCCCTCCAGATACTTCCACAGGGTCTTCAAAGACCTGCATCTCCAAATACACACAACAGCATTACACAAAAAATACTGCCATGGGCACTGTGGCTCACTTGGTTTATTTCAGGCTGCAGTGGTATTTAAGTTCACAAGTAGTAGTATTTTTTGGGTCCAACACTGAGACAATGAAGACACCTTTTGTAATTTGTATGGGGGAAAAAAAAACCAAATATAACTACAAGCGGTAACTACGGGGTCCAAGCAACACGAGGTAATCGGTTTTTTAGCAGTGAGGACACAAATTGTAGTTTTTCAAACAATTTCCAGTTCATGGCACATAACTGTGCATGGTGTACTTTGCGCCCTGCAAATTTCACGTTAGTCACTGCCATGCCTCTGAAATGGCACCCATTATCTGATTGATAAGTACCAGCCAGATGTTTAAAGTATATGCAATATATATTTAGCAGTAATTGCAGCCCAACTTTCACTATTCTAGCTGGTGAAAACTTTGTTCTCAATGTATATTATAAACCCTTGCATATAAAAACAACATATTGAAATTGGCTCAGAAATTTCCACGTTACTGTGCTTTTGTATCCAGAAAAACCTCAGCTCCCTGATTACTTGCATTTGTTTACAAGCCAGGGATGACCAGTCCAACGTAGTAGACGCATTGACGTATCACAGCAATGGTCCACAGAGGCCAATGCAGCCTCAATGTCTTAACGTCAAAGGGCTATCGAGTTCTTTGCGGTAACATTGCTACATAGCATAGCTATCGCAAAATGTCACAGCAGTTGAGTGCTCGAATTCTCTTTAGAAAGCTCAAAAACAGATTTAGTTCATAAATGAGATTTAGAAAGTGGAGAATGAAGGACAAGCAAGTAATACTGATGTTTTTCAGCCAGTAGAACAAAATTAAAATGGCCATCAGAAGGCGTCTGGCCTGCAATTTTTTTTGGAACCGAGATTGACTATACGTCCTAATAAAGACACTAGCAATGACCCATTTCTAGTAATATTTCAGGGATTTCACTAGCAGAGCAAGTAAATCATACGTTTTTGGCAAAGCAACAGAGGTGAAAAGCAGGGCAGCCCCTCGGTCTCATCATGGTTGGAAAGATCATAGAAGAGGAGGCAGGTGGAAAGTAAGTGACAGGTGTTCAGTAAACGGTACATTTTGAGGACACTGTAGTTCTAGTCAAGCAACACAAAGTGAATCCGCAGGAACTGGCATTTCATTTGGGCATTTTAAAGTATGCATTCATCACTACTACCCCAACAAATGTGCTTATTTTATGCAGGCAAAAATGGGCGCACAAGCCTGCCGTTTTGGACAGGTCCTGCGTTTGCCTCCGTTTCCGTGACAACACACTCTCACCACTTGTGGCCTTGGCAGGAGTGGGCATCGGGGTTACTCTGGTATTCTTTGTTGGCCTTGTTCACACTGTAGTTTGTCAGATGCATGAACTTATTGCTCAGGGTCTTCACTGCTGAGGAATACCTGGGACACACAACAGAAAAGGCATTTTGAGCACTAAAAATATCAAACTCCACTTCCAGTCATCTTCAAAGCATGTGCACGCTTCCCAAAATAATGGCAGGGTGGTCTAATGGTAGATTCCATGACCAGCAACTGCAAAAGTAGCTGGTTCAGGCCCACAGAAGGGCTTAGGATTCTGTCTTGCATCTGGAGATCAATTTGAAAATGACTCTGGCGTTGGGCCATTGAGCAAAACCCTTGACCCCAGTGACAACCTGAAGGGTCTTTGGTCAGATTTTCTGTCTTGCACTCCCCATCAGCAACAGTTCAGAGCGGTATTTCCCCCAGGCAATTAACAAAATAATTTGTACTTTAAGGAATCTGTGTGGTTGGAGGCTTAAAAAAAAAAAAAAAAAAGCGCTTTTCGAGGCGAAGGCAAGACCTTTCAGCCTGACAAACTGAATCAAAGGTGGTGGTTTTTGAGCCAGAGTGAAAGGTCATTGTGGTACAAAACCTGGACGAGGCACGCCTACCCACCAAGGCAAGTCCACATATGCAAAATCAAGTTTGAGAGAAATGGTCTGGACAAAGTTTTCAAGGTGAAGGTCAGTGAGGCAAGGTCAAAGGTCACTCGGGTATGAAACCTCAACAGAGCACGCCTACCCACTAAAGCGAGTACACATATGCAAAATCAAGTTCCTAACCCAAGCGGTTACAGAGGAACAGTCCAGACAAAATTTTCCCCCCCGCCACCCATCTGCGAAGGGGACGACAATACCCATCTGACCCCTAATTGGAGGTGAGGGGTAAAAAACTCTCCCCATAATTCCTCATTTGCTCATTACCATTTGTTAGAGGGGACAACGTGGTGGCTTCAATGAAAACCCTTGTGAAACCGCACCGCAGTGCAACAACTTTCAGAGGGAAACACTGGGTGCACAGTTTGACTGACACTCATATGCACAGGGAACAGCGCTCACACACTTGCAGCTGGCGAAGCGGACGAGGCCGTCGGTGAAGATGTAGACGCGCAGAGGATCATAGGAGGAGACGTACACGTAGATCCGCAGGTCAAACTTACTCCCGTCAATCAGGAACGGCTTGTGAAGGTATCTGCAAAAACACAACAGCCCAAAGCAAGGAAAGTATTCATCAGCATTCCACTTTTTAAGTGCTTTTTTTTTTTTTACTGATGATGTAACATTAATATGAAACCATATCAACCACATTATGATCACAGGAGAACATTTTTCTTCTTTTTTGGTCACTGGTTATCTAGTTCTGACCTTTAACCATTTTATTTTTGTTCTTTTCATTTTATGCCCATCAATCCTCGCTGCTCAATTACCATTTTCTCCAAGTACAGTGCAAGTGCTACTAATTTTTGCAGTTCTGTATTGACTACAATCGCCAGTTTGGCCCTGTGCTGAAATTATGGCCATTCTATTTTTGCGTTTACTTTTTCCTTCTATTAGCATTGTAGTCTTCCTAGCAAATGTAAATTTATGGTCCATAAAGCATTCTAAAGCTGCTCCAAAAAACCCGAACACAACCAGTCCTCCAAAGACGTCTCTGAAGCCCAATCTGTGCAGCCAATCAGACTCCAGCAAACCCTGAACTCTTACCTCTGAACCAGTAGAGGCCTCCGGCGGGGTAGTTGGCTCCACCTACAGATCACCTGGATCCCGTTTCCTCGTGCCGAAGCAGGCTATACACGGAGGGGAAGGAAGGGAGGTGTCATTCATGCACCGTCAACACATTCATGTTGACAGAGGAACAAGGAAACAGCGACACTTATAGTGCATTTCCACTGACACAGAACCAGCACGGAGCCAGTTCCCGAACCTAATTCTGAACCGTTCCGCACATTTCGACCAAAAATAAATAGGTTCGGAACCCAAGAAGGTGGTTCCCAGCCGGAATAAAAAAATAGCAGGTTCTTTCAGCGAACTGTGGTGACGTTAGCCACAGCATTGGTTTGTCGACATGGTTTAGCGGAAAGAATTCTGTATCCACCCTCCACTTTTTCGGCTTTTTATTTGCCAGTACGATCTTAAAAGGTGGCGCCAATATGTATTGGGGGTTTTATTAGTGAGAAGGGGGTCTGAAATTAGTATTAATATTCAATATCGTGAATGCATATGCTGCACATGCCCTAGCAACCCGGCGTGTAATCAGTAACATGGCTGTCGCCGTTTTTTTGCTGTTACCACGTATAGCAGCACCAGAAATTAAACTCCAAATTTTCTTGACTGGAAGTACGCTTGGCGTTCTTGCACACCCGAATGTCACTCTAGGTACCAAACCATCAAAGTAAGCCGAAAAAGTACTGATTTCATTCGATATTGGCGAACGTTACATGCAGAATTCTTTCACTTACATTTGAATGTGTGTAGACTCCAAAATACCATATCGTGTTGCATTGTTTACTCGGTATAACAGTAGCTTTTAGCAGTTAGCTTGCCTAACGTCAGTTAACGTTTGGTGGTTGATATGGATCAATCGCTTGTCTACGTTTTTTATTGGTTGTTGTGCCAAACTAGTTTCACAAAGTCGAGGGTTATGCAACATTTGCCACTGATATGCAGTCAAGTTTGACAACCAATTTGCAGTTGTGTGAAAGTTTCACCCTAAGCTAGCCTTAAGATGGTTAGTTGTTATTTCTACTTTACGTTTAAGCTAATTTACACCTGAAAACATTTTACATACCAATCGTGTTGCACGTAGAAGTCGCCTAAATCTTATTATAAGTAACAGGGCCATATTTCTTGTCCGGATAAACAGAAAAACCTGTAGCAACAGGACAAACACTCGCCAATAATCCAAGCGCTCCTCCTTCCTGTGTTGCTTGATATAGACTGAAAGAACTTCAGGCTGTATTTCAGACATAACAAACTACATTAATGAGTTTAAAGTTGATTTTAACCCATTTAAACCGGGACAGCATGTGCGCATTTTAACCTTTAAAACCGGGGACGCTGTTACGCATTTCGACCCTTCAGGCCGGGAAAGCGGATACGTCATTTTGTAGTTTTCATTACTTTTTCCGACCATTTCGGGCTCATAGCTGTTCTTTTACTGGCACTTTATACTAGGGCAGATGCCATAGTAACACTTCAAGACACTTTATTTTTTATATTTTTATGTTCATTTTTATTTTATTTGAACGGACACTTTATCATGCCTGCCGCCCAGTAGCGGAGCTACAGGGGGGGCAAAGACACATCCCTTTTAGTCCTGGCTAGATCTCAATCATTTTCCTTTATTCACGTCTTTTCCAATTATCGTAATTGGCAACTGAAGACACGGTTTCTCACCGTATGCGATCTAACAGCGATGAAATCATGGGCTAAATTCAGTGCAGAAAAATAATTTACTTATTAATTGGCCAATGCTTCAAGCGTGATTGAACTGGTCCGTGTTCCAATGAACGCGGACTTTCACTCTCGGTATTTCGTGGGTTGATTTAAAAAAAAAAAAACAGTGGCACTTTCGGCAGTTAAATAGCCTAGGTTATAACAAGCGTGCGGCTCAAGCCATTTGCGTGAGAGTCGACAGGTAGGCTATGCAATTTTGAATAACGTAGATTTAAATACAGCAAATACACGTCCAGAGGAATGATTGTCGTCCTACCTAATCGGGGAGAACAAGCAGCACCTGCCAAGTGCGGAGCGCTCTCGGAGTGAACCTTTTGTTAATCATGAAGATGACTGAGAACAGGTCAGGATTTATAATTGTTTTAAACGGCTGTTTTGTGCAACCCAATTCTCTGTTCCGCCACTGTGCTGAATTTAACCCGCGATTTAATCGCTGTTAGATCGCATGTGGAGAGAAACCGTGTCTTCAGTTGCCAATTACAATAATTGGAAAAGACGTCAATAAAGGAAAATGATTGAGATCTAGCCAGGACTAAAAGGGACGTGTCTTTGCCCCCCCGTAGCTCCGCCACTGCTGCCACCTGTTCCAGAGAAAGAAAAAATGTTTGTTATTCTCTAGTGCAAAGCTTACACTTTTATTTATTAGGCCTCTTTATTCCATTTGAGTTGTGCATGTTACGTAGATAGAGATTTGTTATTTATTTTATTGGTTTTATTATATTTATAGTTTGTTATAGTTTGTTCAGTGTTTTAAATATTGTGATGAAGATTTGCACAAATCTTATGAAAGCCACAGGTGTAAGCTCTCAAATACTTTTTGAATTTTGTTTCTATCTGCCACAGAGGCTGAGATATCAGCTTTTTACTAGACGTTGACACCTGGGTGCTGTTTTCCAGAAAACCTCAGGTTTTAGGGGTTCTTTTCAAAATCGCCCATAGGTTTTCATAGGCGTTTTTTGAATAGGCCTCAGGCCTAAATGGGCTAAATACTCAAAAAAACAAAGTTTATGGTCTTCTCAAAAGCTCGCACACAGTTACCAGACGACTACAGCATTTTTACATCTGAAGGGAAATCCACTGAAAGGGTTCCCTAGTACAAGTACCTGGGTATATGGATAGATGACAAACTCTCATTTAATGTTCATACTACTAATCTAGTCAGGAAGCTTAAAATGAAGATTGGCTTTTACTTTAGAAACAAATCTTGCTTTACTTCCAATGCTAAGAAAAAACTTGTGGAGGCTACTTTCCTGTCTATGATTGACTATGGTGACATATTGTATATGCATGCAGCCTCCTCCATCTTATGTAGCCTTGATTCAGTGTACCATGCATCTTTACGTTTCATTTCAAATGCAAAGTCCCTTACTCACCACTGCATTCTTTATGATTTGGTAGGCTGGACATCATTGACCATTCGCAGACAACAGCACTGGTACATTTTCATCTACAAGGCAATATTGGGCAAACTTCCAACCTACCTCTGTAACTTTCTCTGTGTTAACTCTGGTAGTTACCAGCTTCGCTCCTCTAAGTGGTTACTTTTCAATGTACCCCGAGTTTTAACTGACTTGGGAAAAACGGCATTTTTCTACTATGCACCATGGGCTTGGAACAATCTACAGAGAGATCTTAGATTAGAAACACTGATATCCATTGATAAATTTACGGGCATCATAAAGAATGTGGTGGCAGAGACATGCTCGTTTCTCTTGAGAGGTCCACTATGTTTTGACTATGCTTTAATAGTTGTTCTTGGGGTTTTTTTTTTTTGTACTTGTTATTTTTTAACATGTTGTGATTGGCCGTTACCTTGGCCTGGTCTCTCTTGTAAAAGAGATTCTGAATCTCAATGGGACTTCCTGGTTAAATAAAGGAAAAGAAAATTTAAAAAATAATAGACTGGTAGTTCATCTTCGCGTGCAGTGCCAAATCACGCACCCAGTTGACGTGTCCTTGTTTACAGCAGTTCTGCTCAAAATTAGTGGAAACATGGGCCGGTTCGCTACAAAGAACCAAGGTTTGGAGCATCTTGCACCGAACTGGTTCCGAACCAGAACCACAGTCAGTCGAAATGCACTTTAAGAAGCACAGACACACAGAGAAACAGAGGCAGACACAGAAACAGCTGCATATAAAAACAGAAGAAGACAGAAAAACAGAGGCAGAACTGACACATAAACAGACACTGAAACAGAGGGAGACACAGAAGAGGCAGACACAGAAACAGAGACGTGGAAGGAGAGGCAGACAACAAAACAGAGGCACACTGACACAGAGGCAGACAGTAAGACAGAGACAGACACACAAACAGGCAGACAAATAGAGACAGACACAGATGCGAAGGCAAACACAGAAGCAGAGACACACACAGAAAGAGAGAGACACATAGAAACAGAGCCATGTGACAGCACAGTCACCGAATCGGAGGCATGTAGAAAGAGTCAAATACAGACAGAGGCAGACACAGAAAGACACACACAGTAGCAGAAACCGACAGAGAAACACAGGCAGAAATGAAGCAGAGGCCCACAGAAGCAGCAGAGGCACAGAAAAGCAGAAAGATAAATGAAATAAGCGACCGGGACTAGACACAGAACTTCGAGCGGACGTACTGGCTTTATGATCCACTTTCTCCAACCGTGTTGCTCCCAGGCCTTCTTCAGCAGCTTCATGTCCTTTGGAAGCACAAAGGATTGTGGGAAGAAGTTGAACTCCCGTCTGCCGAACAGACCTTGCATCCTGGACAGGTTCCGCCAGAGCCTATCCTTTCGCCCGATCTGAAAGGACCCAGGGAAGTGGTTCAGCTGCGGAGGAACAAGATGGAGAGAGAAAGAATGATGAATGAAGGAGTGTGGAAATTCTGCCAAAGCCATTGCATTAAGTGATGACCTTTCAACAACACAACCTCTTGGAAGTAACTGCATTCACCTGGATCACAACAGACAGAAGGCAAGAAATTGTGGTAGCCGGACAAGAGCAAAAATCTAACACCTCAACAAGCTGGCAAGGAAATACTGCTGTTGAGAATGGGAGGAGGAACTAGCCGTGTAGGAGCTGAAATTATTTAACTTTAAATCACTATACAGTGGGGGGCAAAAATTTGGGCACCCCTGGTTTAAATGTCTGTTACAATTAATCTCCAAGTGATTGAAAGCAAACCTGAACACTAAATGCTACATATTTAAACATGACACATTTCATCACATTTTAAAGAATGCAAGAATAATTTTTATTTTGAACATTTTACAGTTTCAAAATGATAAAACAAGGAAAAAGGCCTTGTGGAAAAGTTTGGGAACCCTGTCAGCTAGTACTTTGTAACTCCTCCGCGGGCAGCTATAACAGCTCGCAAACGCTTCCTGTAGCCAGCTAAGAGTCTCAATTCTTGCCTTCGGAATTTTTCCTCATTCTTCCTGACAGACCACCTCTAGCTCAGAAATATTCTCCGGCCTTCTTGCATGCACGGCATGTTTCAGGTCTCTCCGTAGATGTTCAATAATATTCAAGTCTGGGGACTGTGATGGCCATTCCAAAACCTTCATCCGTCTGGAGGTACTTCATGGTGGATTTTGAGGTAGGCTTCTGGTCATTGTCTTGCTGGAATACCCAACATCTCTTCAACTTCAATTTCTGGATTGAGCTTTGAACATTAGCCTCTAGAATGTCTTGATATTTGGTGGAATGCATTCTTCCCTCCACCTGCACAATATTGCCTGTACCCCCAGCTGCTACACAATCCCAAAGCATAATGGATCCACCTGCTTAACAGTTGGCAACGTGTTCTTCTCTGCAAATGCCTCACCCTTTTTTCTCCAGACATACCTTCTCTGGTTGTGGCCAACAAAAATTCAATTTTGGTTTCGTCAGTCCAAAGCACATTGTTCCAATAGGCTTGAGGTTTCTCAAGGTTTTCTTTTGCATACTTCTGATGCTTAATTTTGTGTTGAGGTCGTTGGAAAGGCTTCTTCCTTGCAACTCTGCCATGTAGGTCTTTGTTGTTTAAAGGGATATTTCAACATTCTGGCAAATTGGCCTATTGCCATAATCCCTATAGTTACATGAGTAGGTACATTACTTTTAGTTATCCGTGCCCGTTGTTTTGAGATTCGGGGGGGGGGGGTAAGACGTGAGCTGCTCAGCGAACATAATGAAAGTGAACGGTACAGGTCCTCCCCTCCTTCAGAACTCTTCAAATACGCAATCCAGCAGCTCCAAAACGCTCTCCTGGACAAGTTGTGACCTGCACATTCGCCACACTATAAAATAATAATGTATAAGTATGGAACATTACGACACATGAAGCAAATACTCGGAACTACCTTCTTGAGTCACCCGCTGAACGGATTAACACAGTGCGCACCTCAGACGTTGCGATATACAGCTCTGGTTGCGAGTAGTTGCAGTAAACATACGCTTTTAAAATCACTCTGCCCAGCCGGTGTGTCTTGAATGTAGTTCTGGTTATGCATTTGCCTTGAAAATAACTGTCTCGTAATCATACATTATTATTTTATAGCGTGGCGAATGTGCAGGTCACAAGTTGTCCATGAGAGCGTTTTGGAGCTGCTGGATTGCGTATTTGATGAGTTTTGAAGGAGGGAGGGACCTGTACTGTTCACTTTCATTATGTTCGCTGAGCAGCTCGCGTCTTTCCCCCCAGAATCTCAAAACAACGCGCACGGATAACTAAAGGTAATGTACCTACTCATATAACTATAGGGATTATGGCAATAGGCCAATTTGAGAAAAAAATGGTGAAATATCCCTTTAAGGTACACTGTATTGTTGTCCTGTGAACAACTAAACCTGTGTCTGACTCTTTTTTGCAGCTCTTTTGCAGTGATGTGTGGGTTCTTCTGAGCATTTCTCACCAGATCTCAGGCCATTCTATCTGAACTTCTTCGTCTTTCAGATCTTGCCTTGACTTCAATTGTTCCATTTATTTTCCATTTTCTGAAAATATTTCTGACAGTAGAAATGGGTAGTTTGAAACGTTGCGAGAGTTTTTTGTAGCCCTCTCATGGTTGGTGAAAGTGAATTATCTTGATTTTGACATCATTGGACAAGTGTTTAGAAGAACACATGGTTTTTAAACACCAGACACAACAGCCACCACATTCGGATACTTTAGAAGGCATGGAGTTACTTCAGAATATATAGTTCAAACTGAGACCCAGGAGTAATGGTCAGAACTAAAAATTTTTGGCTCCATGCCTCTTAATTAGGAAGATGCGTGCTAACGAACTTTGAGCTAATTAGCAATACCTCGCAACTTTATACACCCATATCTCCAAAAGTATAGCACCAAGAGAGCTGATTCTGGTTTCGTTTTGAAGCTTTTTTTCAAGCCCTATAAGACCACTCTACAAACTGTCTCGAGGCCTACTAAAAAAAAAGTTATCACAAATGATAAAATTCAAAGATGCACCCCAAAAAATTTTATCTTTCAATTTTCCTGTAATTCATGTCAGAGGTACTTTATGATGTAAAGAAGCTTTCCTGTAAATTTGGTGATGGGCACTCAAACTTTTTCTGAGAAATGAGCATTTATATTTGCACTGTGTGAAATTCATTATTGCATCTAGCGACAGTGCTACCCTCCATCATGCTCAGATGCATACAAATACCAAACTGTGTGAGTCCATCTCGATGCCCTGTTTACTCAAGGTTATGCAACAATAATCTTGCTATCAGATACCAGTGTGTCAGCAAGAGGAGGGCATACCGATTTCTCAACTGACCAAGAGAATAATATGCCAATAGTACAACGGAAGAAACACGATTGTTTAATGCCATCAGTATGGACATATCTCTGAGAAGAATGCAAGACTTCCTAAAAATCATGAAATGAGAATGATTAAGCAATTCCAACCATCTGATTTCAGCTTATGCTCCACCAAAAATCATTTCAACACAAGCTTCACAAGTCAAATACAATGATTATTAATACATAAAAAGGAATCAGTTGTACCCGGGACAAAAATTGTGAGCCAACCTCCCAAATATTCAAAAGACTTATCCTAAAACTATCATCCAACAGATGATAAGTGAAATGTGGCAACACTATCTTTTGAAAAATAAGTGCATTTCTTTGGTAGCTTTTCTTTCTCCCTATACTATAATTATATCAAAGCAAATTACCTTTAAAACCTTCCTAAAGTTCATTCTCTCCAAATGTGATGATTCCTGAGCATGGATTTTCTTTTTCAATGCAGAAAGAGCAGCCATAGTTTCTTTCTTTGAGATTGAGTATGTTCTTCCCTTTGCTGTGGTTGGCTGCACAGTGTACAGTGGCTGTACAGTGCTCATCACCAAATTTACAGGAAAGCTTCTTTACATCATAAAGTACCTCTGACATGAATTACAGGAAAATTGAAAGATAATTTTTTGGGGTGCATCTTTGAATTTTATAATTTGTGATAACTTTTTTTAGTAGGCCTCAAGAGACAGCTTATAGAATGGGCTTATAGCTTAAAAAAAAAGCTTCAAAACGACACCAGAATCAGTTCTCTAGGTGCTATACTTTCGGAGATATGGGTGTATAAAGTCGAGAGGTATCACTAATAAGCTCAAAGTTCATTAGCACATATCTTCCTACTAAATTTTTCCAGTTCCAACAGTTATTCGTGGGTCTCAATCGTTTCCCCAATTTTGAAAAAAATCCAAGAGGTCAAGGGAAGTTCTTGGTTGATTTGACATGGAATGACCCACAGAACACTACAACATAAAATGCACATGGCACTGTACTGTAGGACTGTACTGTAGGTAACATCACTACAGCAACGTTTTATTTGCTGCTGTGCCAGACTGCTTCTTTTCCCCCCTCCCCATACCTCCTAAATGTTGCTGTTTTTCTGTCTGTGATGTGGTGTGATCCATGTGAACAGAAAATGATCACCCATTATCCCTCTCCGCCATTACCTTCTGATGCTGCAGGATGGCCCTGAATCCCAGTGCCTTCATGTGGTGACCCCAGCAGCCCAGCCAATCATGGCTCTCTGCAGGAAACATTCAGAATAACCACTCTCTCTATGGCATCCTTACAGCAGGAAACATTTAGAATAACCACTCTCTCTATGGCATCCTCACAGCAGGAAACATTCAGAATAACCACTCTCTCTATGGCATCCTTACAGCAGGAAACATTTAGAATAACCACTCTCTCTATGGCATCCTTACAGCAGGAAACATTCAGAATAACCACTCTCTCTATGGCATCCTTACAGCAGGAAACATTCAGAATAACCACTCTCTCTATGGCATCCTTACAGCAGGAAACATTCAGAATAACCACTCTCTCTAGGGCATCCTTACAGCACAATGAAGGCAAGGGCCTTTCATCAAAAACTGTGATGCTTGAAGTTAATGTAAACACCTTTCAACACACAGGCAGGATATTGAGGCCTATCAAATTTGACATTAAATCATAATCAAGGGGTTACTGTTCATCTGAAACTTCCTCTTGGTATAATGTGTGAGTGAGCAGGTCAGTGTGTGTGTGTGTGTGTGTGTGTGTGTGTGTGTGTGTGTGTGTGTGTGTGCAAGGGCCACGTGCAAAACTGTGATGCTCTTGGTGGATATAAACACCTTTCAACACAAGGCAGGTGAGGGTGTGTGTGCATGTTTATATCTAACTCATTCATGATTGGTTTAAAGTGTGAGCGGGCGAGGGTGTGTGTGTGTGTGTGTATAACTCACTCTTGGTGGGTTTAAAGTGTGAGCGGGCGAGGGTGTGTGTGTGTGTGTGTGTGTGTGTGTGTGTGTGTGTGTGTGTGTATAAATCACTCTTGGTGGGTTTAAAGTGTGAGCGGGCAAGGGGTGTGTGTGTGTGTGACTCACTCTTGGTGGGTTTAAAGTGTGAGCGGGCGAGGGTGTGTGTGTGTGTGTGTGTGTGTGTGTGTGTGTTTAAACTCTTGGTGGGTTTAAAGTGTGTGTGTGTGTGTGGTGTGTGTGTGTGTGTCTCACTCTTGGTGGGTTTAAAGTGTGAGTGGGGAGGGGTGTGTGTGTGTGTGTGTGTGTGTGTGTGTGTGTGTGTGGGTTCACTCTTGGTGGGTTTAAAGTGTGTGTGTGTGTGTGTGTGTGTGTGTGTGTGTGTGTGTGTGTGTGTGACTCACTCTTGGTGGGTTTAAAGTGTGAGCGGGCGAGGGGTGTGTGTGTGTGTGTGTGTGTGTGTGTGTGAGCGACTCACTCTTGGTGGGTTTAAAGTGTGAGCGGGCGAGGGTGTGCTTCACCACGTTGGGGGTGACTGAGCTCATCTTCCACCTGAGAAGCCGGCTCTGTTCTGGGGGCAGCATTGCCACTGTGACACACAAACACAGCAAAACTAATGCAATCACCAGAAGAACATAATCTCCCTACCATGCATGCTGTTACCATCACAGAACCACATAGCCATTATGCATGCTCAATCTTTTCCCAAATGCACACAATCACTATCACTTGCACACTGAACACTATGCACTACATACTATATGCTACACACTACACATTAACAGTGACGCACAGATTGAAGAATTCCACTAAATTAACAACAAGAGGCCTATGGGCCTTAACGGTCACCTGAGTTGTATAAAAACTGATGTTATTGATGTGAATGAACGAAATGTACCCATCATTTTCCTATATAAAGTATAGTAAACTTCACCCCCTCCCCATGGGCAAAGATGAAGCCTGGGGGCCATGAAATGAACAATTGTGATAAAGCACCTGAAGACCCTACCATCTATGAAGAGTATAGTTTTCTAGCATATCTGGGTCTGGAGAAGAAGGGTTTGGAAATTTCAGCCAATTTGACCACTTTTAGACCCACCCCTCAGAGCACCTGGGGGTGGGCACCATATAACTCACAATTTTGGTGCATATTTGAGCAAGGAAGGTTCCTGCAAAATTTTATTGAAATCGGATCAGCGGTTTCTGAGAAGAAGTCGAGAATGTATTGATCAGTTTTAGCCCCGCCCCTCAGAGCCCCTGGGGGTAGGCATCATATAATTCACAATTTTGGTGCATATTTGACCAAGGAAAGGTCCTGCAAAATTTTATTGAAATCGGATCAGCGGGTTCTGAGAAGTCGTCAAAAATGTATTGGCCAGTTTTAGCCCCGCCCCTCAGAGCCCCTGGGGGTGGAAACCATATAATTCACAATTTTGATGCACATTCAACCAAGGAAGGCTCCTGCAAAATTTTATTGAAATCGAATCAGCGGTTTCTGAGAAGAAGTCGAAAATGTATTGAGCAGTTTTAGCCCCGCCCCTCAGAGCCCCTGGGGGTGGGCACCATATAATTCACAATTTTGGTGCATATTTGACCAAGGAAGGTTTCTGCAAAATTTCATTGAAATCAGATCAGCGGTTTCTGAGAAAAAGTGGAAAATGTATTGACCACTTTTAGCCCCGCCCCTCAGAGTCCCTGGGGGTGGGCAGCATATAATTCACAATTTGGGTGCATAATTGACTAAGGAAGTTTCCTGCAAAATTTTATTGAAACCGGATCAGCGGTTTCTGAGTAGAAGTCGAGAATGTATTGACCAGTTTTAGCCCCGCCCCTCAGAGCCCCTGGGGGTGGGCATCATATAATTCACAATTTTGGTGCATATTTGACCAAGGAAGGTCCTGCAAAATTTTATTGAAATCGGATCAGCGGTTTCTGAGAAGAAGTCGAAAATGTTAATTGTTTACGGACGCACGATGGACGACGACGGACCAAAGGCGATTAGAATAGGTCACTTTGAGACTTCGTCTCAGGTGACCTAAAAATCAAGAAGGTGCGGTTAAGCCTGACACTGTAGAGAATTTGAGACACATTTTATGTAAAGAGGCAAAATAACTTAGTCCCAGCTAAACAGTTACAAAAGCGTACACTTACATGAATATTCTCTTTAAAAACACCATCATGAAGCAGAAAGTAATATTAGAAAATCATAAGATAAAATCCATCAACCAGAGCTGCACTAAATATTCATTATATATCTATAAAAGAAACTGCAAGCACAATGAATAAAACAAACAAGATTACAGAGCTGATAAGCTGAAAATGCATTATTGTAAACAAACAATTGCACCGACAAGAGATGCCACTGTGACACATACTGGGATAGAGTAGATCATGGCAGAGAGATCACTGCAAAATGCACACCCATTCTCTCAAACCCACACACACCTCTCTCATTGGCAGTGCTGAAGTACAGTGTTGGAGGAGTATAGGGGAACAGGCTCTGTACCAAGGGTGGCTTTTCTACTCTGCAGTCCTCTGGAGCTACCTGCTCCTCCGCCCTAACAGTCAAGGCACACAAATAAAATAACCACATAAAAGACATTCACAACCATGATGCACAATATCAACAGCATTAATGCACGAGCTTCCCCGTCCCTAAAGCGCACACTGCTGCAGGGTACCAAGACTTGGCTTTTTGGTTGTGGCGTCTGTGATGCACTTTTGAAAAAGTATCTAAGGATGTGATCATAAAGTGTGGCTGCGCCACTGAGATCAATCTGAACAAAGTACAACCCAAATTCTGAAATAGTTGGGACGAAGCATAAATTGTGAATAAAATCAAAATGCAATGACTTTCAGATCACATGAGCCAAAGCCAATGTTATTTACAATAGAACATGGACAACATTTCAAATGTTGAAACAGACATTTCACATTTTTATCCACAAAATGAACTTATTTCAAATTTTCTAGCTGCTACAGGTCTCAAAAAAGTTGGGACACAGGAAAAAAAGGCCTGAAAAAATTAATATATAAGAGAATCAGCTGAAAGAACATTTAGCAAGTAATTATGTTAACTGGCATCAGATGTGTAATATGATTGGCTATAAAAGGGATGTCTTAGAGAGGCTGAGTCTCTCAGAAGTAAAGATGGCCAGAGGCTCTCCAACCTGTGAAGGCTTGTGTGAAAAAATTGTGGAGTACTTTTAAAACAATGTTCCTCAACGTCAAATTGCCAAGGCTTTGAAGGTCTCATCATCGACAGCGCATAACATCAAAAGATTCAGAGAAACTGGAAAAATCTCTGTGCGTAAGGGACAAGGCCGAAGACCTTTACTGGATGCCCGTGATCTTCGGGCCCTCAGATGCCACTGCATCACTCACCGGCATGATTCTGTCACTGACAACACTAAATGGGCCCAGGAATACTTCAAGAAACCATTGTCTGTAAACACAGTCCGCGGTGCCATGCACAGATGTCACCTAAAACTCTATCATGTAAAAAGGAAGCCATTGTTGAGCATGATCCAGAAGCGCCGCTGTGTTCTGTGGGTCAAGGCTCATTTAAAATGGACCGTAGCAAAGTAGCAAAGTGTCCTGTGGTCAGATGAGTCCAAATTTGACATTCTTGTTGGAAATCATGGGCGTCGTGTCCTCTGGGCTAAAGAGGAGAAAGCCCACCCCTCCTGTTATCAGCGTTCAGGTCAAAAGCCAGCATCTCTGATTGTATGGGGATGCATTAGTGCATATGGTGTGGGACACTTGCATGTTTTAAAAAGCACCATGAATGCTGAAAGATATATAAAGGTTTTAGAGCAACATATGCTCCCCTCCAGATGACATCTATTCCAGGGAAGGCCTTGTGTATTTTAGAAGGACAATGCAAAACCACATACTGCAGCTATTACAACAGCATGGCTTCGTAGTAGAAGAGTCCGTGTGCTGAACTGGCCTGCCTGCAGTCCTGATCTTTCACCGATTGAGAACATTTGGACCATAATTAAACGAAAAGAAAAGAAAAACAAGAAACTTATCTCCTCAATGCCCAGACGCCTCCACTCTGTTTAAAAGAAGCGGGGATGCTACACTATGGTAAACAGGCCCCTGTCCCAACTTTTTTGAGACCTGTAGCAACCATCAAATTTGAAATGAGCTCATTTTGTGGATGAAATTGTAAAATTTCTCAGTTTCAACATTTGCCATGTTATCTCTGTTCTGTTGTGAATAAAATACCGGCTGGTGTGATTTGAAAGTCATTGCGTTTTGATTTTATTCACAATTTACACTTTGTCCCAACTATTTCGAAATTGGGGTTTTACTTAGAGCTTCGCCAACAGGTAAGATCAGTCTTTACAGGCAGATGTATGGAGGACCAAAAATGAATAAAGTATAAATAAATAAATAAATATAGGAATAAACAATACATAAATAAATACATAAATGAATAATTGTTCAAATTAAATAAATGCAAAATAAATGTTAAAATAAATAAAATTATATATACATGAATAAATGCTGAAATAAATATGGAAATAAATGCTGAAATGAGTAAATGAAAATGTATATTTAAACATGACAAATGAATAAATGCTGTAAAAGTATTTCTACATTTCTGCATTTTTACATTTATTCATTTCTGTGTCCGTATGCTAATTAGGTGGGAGGTCCTATATTCAGTCAGAATCTGGATTGGTTAGAAGAGAGTGATCGACTCAGGTCTACTACTTCTTCCTTGCGTGCTAACGTGCTGACTCCTGAACACGAAAGTTGATGCTACCAAACCAGTGAGCTAACTGTTAGCTGAAACTTGTGCGGTTGACACAGGTTACTAGCAGCTAAATGCAGGAATTGCACCGCCCTGTGATTGGAAGATAAATATAGCATTTCAGCCGCAGTTAAGAATCACACTGCGGTGGCCTAGAGGGGCAAACACGCTACAACGGCCAAAAACATCTCCAACTGGAGAAACGCGCTGTAAAAACAGAAACGATGCAAAGCCAAAAACACGCAAACCACAGAAGCAAACGCAAGAGAGAAAAGCGCTGCATTTAGGTATCAACACAACGGAAGTGCTCCTAGTCGCTATGGGGAGCGCCAACTAAAACAGCTTTTACTTCTGTCCTGGGGCGCGTTTCTCAAAAGTGTGGTTGCTAACTAAGTTACCAACTTGCATAGTTCGTCCATTCACAGTCAATGGGCCCCAACTATGTAAGTTAGCATCTGTGATTTCGGGAAACACACCCCTGAACGAGACTAGCCAGCTAAGGCTTTCTGGCTAGCTAGCCAGCTACCTAGCCAACGTTAGTTCGCTTGCTTAGCTAGCAAGTTCGCTAGCCTAGATAGCCAACAGTTTGGTGCACGGAAGTCAATAGGAAATAAGTGAATAAAAATTATCCATTATTTCGCGATCTCACTTAGCTACAGTTGAACTGCGAGCATTTATGTTTTACCAAATATAACTGCTCGCTAGCTAGCTCGCCAACGTTCGTTCGCTTGCTTGGCTAGCTAGTTCGCTAGCCTAGCTAGCTGACAGTTACACTGAGTATATCGTAAATGCTCGTGGTTCAACTCTGGCTATATTTATCTTCCAAGCACAGGTCGGTGCAATTCCTGCATTTAGCTGCTAGTTTTTCGAGCTGGTCAGCCACATCCCGCAGCAGCTCTGCCAGCAGCCTCCCAGTCGAAGCCATTATACCCGAGCTAGTTCTCAAACATCGTGTGACTTATACGCTCAATTAACTTTACAGGGAAGACTCACAAAGGATCGTTTGCTTCTGTCTGGCTCTCCTAATTGACCAATCTAGCTTCAGACTGAGGGTAAGATCTCCCACTTAATTAGCATACAGACACAGAAATACATAAATAAATGTAAAAATGTAGAAATAAATTTAAAGCATTAATTCATTTGTCATGTTTAAATATAATTTTTTATTAATTTATTTCAGCATTTATTTTTGCATATATTTATTTAAGTATTCATTTCAGCAATTATTTATTTATGCATGCATTTATTTATACTTAAGTCATTTTTGGTCCTCCATACAGATGGGCCATTGGAGTCAGTACAGGAAATGACAATGAAAGCAGGGCAGGGAAACATAATGGGATAATGTCTTACTTGGATAAGGTCAGCATGGCTGCAGGTCCATCACCAGGAGTGGAGGCCTCTGACCCATCTGAGAAGAAACACACGGCACATTAACGTCTATTTGCCCCCCCCCGCATGCAGCAGGTACTTTTGGGACTTGGGAGGGATGCGGACATGCACTGAAGCCGGCAAACAGCCGGCAACAAATTCAACTCCTGCAGACGGGGTAGCAGATGCACAGAGACACTACGTCCTTGCCCATAACTTAAGAAATAATTTCAGCAAAATTATAAATCATGCATCAGAGGATAGGAATTAGTCCCCTTCAAAATATACTTTAAGATGAACACTTGCAAAGAAATATTTGACGCATATTACCAAAACTCCTCTGAAACGGATGCACTTAAAATTAGCATCACTTTTTTTAGGTGGTGTTCAAATGGCCTGAATGTACGGTTTGAGTGGCACCAACTTAACTAAATTTTGTGAACAGGACCTAAATATTGTCCATTTTCCACACCTAAAAGATTTGGGGGGGATGATTTCTTAATTTATGGCCAAATAATTTGTGACTTTGTGCATCCATTACCTCTAGACCAAGCCCACATACAAAAACAGATTGCACGCAGTGGTCTTTATTTCTAATTTTTAAAAACAGAATATGGATTAAAAGTTTAATAAATTTGCATGAGTTTTAAATGGATGTTTTGATGAATGGATAAATGGATGTTTTGCCATTTTAAAAAGGGAGCACATCAAGTCTGGATAGAGTGTTTTGGGATGATAGTAGGTTCATGCAGAGGCACAGTCTTTGGCAAGCATGGAAAGAAAAATCTTTAGGAATTCAAAGTAACAGGGTGTGAGTAACTGATGAATCATTTTGTGGTTAAATTTCTCCTTTAGGTTCGTTGGCATGCAACAATGACACCAAGTCAGTGAGAATTGGCTCAATTTTTGCATCACTGCACGGCTTTCGCATTCAGCGATTAATACCGATCTCCCAATCACATTTTTGCTGAATATCGGCAGATAACGAGGTTGTAAACCGATTACAATGTCCATTAAAAAAAAAAAAAAATCGCAGTTCACCACAAATGTTTGAACAAGGTGCTACGCGCACAATGTAATGTAATTTCCTGCCAAACAAATTCGCGCTCACCGTCGTCATCTCCGCTGCACTGGATCTCCGATTTTCCTGACTGCTCCTCTTCCTCCTCGCAGTCCAACAGCACGGCGACACTCTCCTGCCTGCACACAAGAGTCCACACTCAGAGAGCCAGGGGAGGACAATGCGGCTTCAGAAAGAAAAAGCCTTCCCCAGTATTTTGTACCAACCACCTGGACCTTATCTGGAGCAACCCTCCAGCCTGAAGGTTGAACTAATCAGCCACATCAGCAGGATGAACTCATGGGTGGAAGTAAAACATGGCAGGATTTTTACTTTGACCATTGGAATGTCGACCTCTGCAGACGGAAAGGTAACATAAACCTCTGCAGACAAACGCAAAATGCAGGGGGAAAAAATGCTCTGCTTAATATACCAGACATTCCAAGCAGGATAGGGCTGGGTGATATAACCAAAATCCTTATCGCAAGAACACTCTATAACGATTATTGTTGGTGTTTTTTCTTGACGCATTTAAAGGTATCATTTGTCCCTTTAACCCATTTATGCAGCTGCCAAATCAAGCCAAACTTTGCCTATTGTGCATGATACCCATGTAGCCCAATTCGCACAAGAAAAGTATTACCTGGAGAATAATCGATCATTGGTAAAATTACTGACCAATCCGTCGATTAATTGTAATTAACAAAACACATGGAAACTACTTATAAAAGACAATCCCCAATGTGTTTTCTCCATTCAAACAAAGCTTTATTTTCTCAGCAACAGATTACGTATTTTCCAACAGTATTTCATCTGCTGTCCTTGCGCCCTCTGTTGGCGGCTCATTGAAACAGTCCTCTGACAGCAGCTGGAATGTAATAGATCAGGGGTGGCCAACCCTGGTCCTGGAGAGCCGCAGTGTCTGCTGGTTTTTAGTGTTACTCAGCACTTGATTGATGAATTAAAGCAGTTGATTACTCACTTCACTTATCTCACCTGGTGTCTTAGGTATAAATCGGGTGGAGAAAACCAAACTCAGCACACCCTGTGGCTCTACAGGACCAGCATTATCCACCCCTGCTCTATAAACTTTTATCTGTTCTCTGTACTTCTACTTTGTCTGCATTACAACTACGCTAAATATCCAACCACATTGACAAATCTTGGTTAACACGTAGATTGCTGTCACAACCTGCAAGTCTGCTTAACTGGCTCTAGGAGTCTTATGGGTTGTTCTTGCCAATTGCTTGATTGGCTCATTATTACCAAATTAAACCTGAGACACCAGGTGAGATCAGTTAAGTGAGTAATCAACTACTTTAATCCATCAATCAAGTGCTGAGTAACACCAAAAATCAGCAGACACTGCGGCTCTCCAGGACCAGGGTTGGCCACCCCGTAATAGACTGTTGCCGTTTATATTTCAGACCCTTATTTTGAGAGATCGATTAAACCTCACGCGATCAAGCAAAGTATTAACGACCACTTAGTCGATCATCGATGAATTGTTATAATCCCTATGCAGAACACAAGCGACTCATCACAATTACTACCATAAACACCAGCTTAGAAAAACTCATGACACACTGTTTTTGTTCGGACTGGTTTGTATACAGATTGACTAACTTCTATTGAGTATTGGAGCTGTAATTCTGCAGTCATTACCCACTATCCTACAGAGCATCTGCCCCTGTCAGAAATTTGCCTTGCTGCCACAGTTCTTTAATTTTGTTGATTTCATTGGTGTTAGGATTGACACCGTACCCTATACCACCTGAAACAGTTCTGCTGTTTGAGCAACCAACAGACCAGAAAATTCCAGAACCAACTCTTTGGGGCCTTTGAAACCCTGTTAGGATCCCAATCATACTTCAGAGAATTATCAAGCAAAACACTGCTGCTTACACCTTTTTAACGCTGACACGTTCAAATGAATCGGAATTGCTCGAGTCGACGCTTATGTAATGGTGGTTTAGGGTGTTGCCCATACTGCTGACCCAGACTCACACGTACAGACAGGGCTCGTTTACCTCGTGGTGCTCTGCTCCTGTTGAGGAGGACAGGGACGGACAGGATTCCCAGACAGCAGGTGGCTCTCCCTGGTCAGGTGTATGGAGGATATCTGGGAGGTCACAGAGGACACCGAGTGGTGCTGAGGAGAGCGGCGATCACTCTGAGCTCTTTCACAAGCGCCGCCCGGGCCGACTGCGGTAGAACAAGGCACATCGCAAATGCAGCCGCTGGCGTCCTGGCAGGGGACAGGAGAGGTGTCCATGGGAACTGAACCACGCTCCGCAGTGCAATGTGAAGGAGAGAGAGAGAGAATGGGCAGTGGGGATGGGGGAAGGGAAGGCAGTAAGGCTTCTGAGCGGGGGCTCGTGGGGCAGGAGAGGGGGTGTGCCATCTCGTTCCAGAGGAAACCCCAGGGACTCAGGTTCGACCCGGTCCTGATTGGCTCAAGGGCGCTCGTCCTGGAGTTCTCCACCGCCATGCCGACAGATCCACAACTGCCGTCCTGATGGAGCGGATTGGCTACGAGCTCTAACACGAGGTTCTGGCCCAGAGCTAGCGGGACCCGAGTTCGGTTCTGGTTTGAGGTGCGCAGCGATGCCGGAGGGCCACAGGAGCTGGAAAGGGAGGCCGGGGCGGAGACTCGCCGCGGACGCGAAGGCACTTTGTCCGACATCCGGCGCACCGTTCGGTCGCGGTCGTCCCCGGACCAGCGATCGTCCCACAGGAGGTGAGAGCAGAGGCTGGCAGGCATGGCGGGTGGAGATATGAGCAGGGAAGCGCAGGACGGGCAGGCAGAGGGGGGCTGTTCGGAGAAGGCCCTCTTTCCGAGCAGGGTAGGGCGGAGCCGGACGGGGTCGGAGGTCCCGCAGGGCGGGGTGCGGGGCGCAGCAGGCTCCTGGGGCTCTGAGCCGGGGACTGATGGGGGGACGCTGGATGGTCGGGGGTCGGCGGGGGCAACGGCATCCTCGCTGGCGTCAGCACAGCTAGTGCACCCATCCCAAACTCCCCCAGAGGCGCCAGCAGACACACAGAGGAAGGCATGGGGTGAAGACTGGGTCCCGCAGATGCCCAGGGGCTGGTCATCCGCCGCCCTCACCAAGGACAGGGCCGCCGCACTCATCAGCCACCTCCGGTCCTGACAACATGGCACAACGACACGTCAGCATTACAAGCAGGGTACATGCAACAATTTATCAATGGGGGGAATTCTTTAATTTCCTAAGAAATATCACAAATGACAAAAATCACAAAATGACATTTCGGCTTCATCAGAAGTAATAAGTAACTGGCCCACCGCTTGCTATGGGGAGAGAAGTGTTTATGAACTTTCTGTGACTGCTATGGAACTTTATGCAGTATAGTTGGGATAAATACCCCACCTTTGCGACAACTGATAAAGTAATTTTAATAAAAAACTGTGGGTGTATCCCCATAAATCAATTAAGT
Organism: Gymnothorax javanicus; assembly: GCA_029692085.1. Taxonomy (NCBI): domain Eukaryota; kingdom Metazoa; phylum Chordata; class Actinopteri; order Anguilliformes; family Muraenidae; genus Gymnothorax; species Gymnothorax javanicus. Next base: position 43,610,108 of record CM056205.1, read on the forward strand.
ATTGAAAAAAAGCCCTTAAAGGTGACTTGCATTAGAGTTTTTAATGCTGGGTTCTGGAGAATGTCATGAAAAAATATGATTAGACACCAAAGTTTTTTAGACCAAATATAGTGAGAATAAGGCCCAATGAACATAAATCAACAGTAAAACCCAGAAGGTGTTTGAACACAGGGTGGTGGGGGGCCAGAAAATAGTACTGTCTGGAATGAAGGAAACAAGAGCTTTCAATACATTGAGATTGAAAGGCGGTACATCCGTGAATGCAGCGTTTAGCTGTCCTAAGTAGCCGCTTTCCTTATACAACTTATCTCCAGACAAAATAAACTGCACATCCATCCATTCTCTATACTCACATCTTCCTCACTTAGGTTCTGGGGGAGCTGGAGCCTATCCCAGCTGACTATGAGCAAAAGGCAGGGACCCACCCTGGACAGCTCACCAATCCATCACAGGGCAAGCCCACCATTCACGCAAACACTCACATCAACGGGCAATTTAGGGTCTCCAATCAGCCTGAATGATGTGCATGACTTCGGACTGTGGGAGGAAACCAGAGTACCCGGAGGAAACCCACACAAACAGAGGGAGATAATTCAAACTCCACGCAGAAAGGTCCCAGACCAGATTCGAACCCAGGACTTTCGTGCGGTGAGGCGGCTGTGCCACCCCACAACAGCTGAAGTGAGGTTCTGCAAATAATGCCTCTCAAGAGTAGGCTGCAGCTGATGAAGGCTGAATTTCTCACCTGCTGTACCACTGAAAGCCGTTCTAATTTACCTTAATACAGCAGAGACATGCAGCCTTCATCGGCTGGATTACAAAAGACAAATAAGGTGCACCAACACCGGCCGTACGTATTCCACAGTCCTGCATGGACAGAGAAATCAGGTGTCCATTAAAAAAAATAAAAAAAATCCAGGAAGCATAGCTGCAGAACCTCCAGCAGAATTTGTCAAAAGGAAATAAAATACATTTATGTAAAACAAAACCTTGGATGTGTATCTCTATATGCACAATAAAAGTGACATTTAAACAAGGTTAAAACCCTAAAGGCAGGCACGAATAAGATAAGTCAACGTTTGTGCAGAAGCCACGTCAAATACTTTCAGTACAGACAGCCTGATAACTTGAATGTAAGGGTTGATAAAACTGTCTGAATGAAATCGGCCGCTGCATCATCACTGAATGTCTGTAAATATCAACATTGTCGATGATGCAAACAACCAATCTAGGTCGACCATCTCAAAAGAGAAGCTTTTCAGCCACTTCCTCTGCTTTGTAGCGCAGTATACCAAGGACACATCCTTCCTAAGCTGCCTGAGCTGTGAGAAGCAGCTAAACATCTTCCTGGAGAGCTGCTTTACACACACTCACAGTCCTGCACTTTTTCACTCAAAGCCCAGAATACCATACCATAATCTGCACCAACAGATACTATTGTAGAGCTTATTCATATAATCAAGTCTCCCTTGTCAGATTTTAAATACAGACCTCAAGGAGCCTTAAATAGGCAAATTGAATTTTAAGAGCAGTCATTTACTCGTAAGCCACATTTAAATCCAAAACAAGCCAACGCTGAGCGCCGAGAGAACCCCACAGCCCTTAAAGGTGCACTATGCAAGTTTATTTGACATCACTTCTGTTGACCAGTGATGTTGCTAGATACGTGTCCTGCGTCCCTGAGAGGACGCAGTAAAACTCCTGGGTCTCATTCAAAAACGTGAAAGGTGTAAACTGTTCAGAGAGCGTAAACTCGTGAATCTATTCATCAACATTTTAGTAGCTCAGATCTGTTCCCGTGCTACTAACAAAATCTACACATGCTTTTCGACCGTGTGTAGCGCTTGTGTAAATTTACGAACACATATAAAAATGCTTGTCACAATTGTTTACAATTTTAATTCATATTGCGCTCTGTTATAAATAATAGGCAGATGCCTTTGAAACACGTGATATAGCCTCAACATGACAAACGTTAAAAATATAACACATGTTAAATTAGTTAGCAATTGGCAGGTTTAAGATCCAGACTAGGTTCATGTTTCTGAATGATCTTTGAATCGACCAATAGATTACACGTTCTACATGTTGAATGATGATAAAAAATTTTTAAAAAACGAAGAGGCTAAGCGCGGTGGTGGTTCATGCGAAAGATCAGAGAGCGGGCGGATTATAAAATGAAATTTACTGGCCCAACTGCGGGAAAATAGCAGAAGTGCTTCTCTGATCCGTCTCACCTTCGAATAGCAGAACTGGTTCTCCTCGGCCCTTTTTGGGCAGATAGATCTCTTTCCCCAATTCAGCTTTTGGGGGAAAAGACTTCCAAAAATAAAAGTGGAATTTTGCTGTCTCCGCAGGTAAATTCCTGACAGAGAGTTCCCAATTATGCCAGCGGCGCGCAGTCTGCAGTTGATTTGTGACTAGAGCTTCCTCAACCCGCGGCTGATGTGCGCTTATGCGTTTTTTGCCTCTAGCTTCATGTCAAACCATTTTTCACCTCGGACATAGTTCTTTGGACTACAGAGACAACATTAACGGCATCTGTCACCTCCCTCCAAGCCTTCGTTTTGCCTGTCCCTGTCACACCACTGCTAACAGATGAAAATAAAATGTTTTTTTCTAAACTCCACTTCACCCAAAATAATTTCTATCTCCGCTTCGGAAAAATTCCTTTTTCTTTCTCTGTCTTTCTTTGTTTGGCGCCTTTAACTGACAGGTCGACTGGATGCATCTACACCTCCTTATATGTCATTGGCAATTCACGGAGATTTATGCAAATAGCTGAAGGAGCGTCTGTCAATTTACGATCGTTTGGCATTCTTGATCTACACACGTGTTTACGATCAGATCTGAGGAACACAGTTTCACGTGTTCCTGAAGAGTAGGTTTTTAGTAGAGTAGGCTTTTATAAATCTGTTCGCAGATAACGTTTCATGAATGAGACCCACTATTCATGCGTCCCAGGGACGCACCTCATTTTTCCCCCATGAAAAACGATACATTCGGCCGACTTCACAAAAGCCTTTTACGGTTTACTCGCGGATAACTTTCTTGATCGCGCGTTTAGCATGAGTTTAATTTAATCACCGTTTCACGAAGAGCAATTGTCCGCCTGCGTCTAAATATTTTTAACGCCTGCGGTCAAATAACAAAAGAAAATTTAAACGCTCGTGAAGGAATGTTTAACTCGCGAAAACTACCACAGATTGATTTGCATCTAAATAAGTGACGCCGACCTGCCTTCATCTGGTTGCCTGGCAAATTTTGAGCAAGACTTGCGCCTTTTATGGAAAAGAAATGCACAAATAAAATAAATGAAATGAATGCATAAATTAGTTGCTTTCGTCAGTTTCTTATTCTACTTAATAGAGGGTTTTGCAAGGCCCGTTTTTTGTTTACATTTTTAAAAAGGCTACCGTGGTGAAGTCCGAACTGCATTTTTACTCTTCACCGATAATGAAAGCACAAATGAGTGTGTGAAATCATCGAATACCGAGGATGAAACAATTTTGGTGAAGGATCGTCTGACGTCAGCATCTTGCTCACGCCCACAGGACACGCAAAGAAGGCATGACATTCTTAGAAGCCAAGTGAAATTTCGCCACGTTTTGTTCGCCGACATCTTTGCCGTGTCCACAAGGAATTTACGGGGGGTAACGACAATTGGAAATGCCCATTATGCAATGACAGGATGTCATAATTTGACCGCACCCGTTTAGTCTGAGGGTTAAACGCAAGGTTACGCGTGCAGTTAAACGTGCGATGATCCTATCTTGTAAAATGGTGTTTAAACGTTCGTTTAGCTATCCGCGTACTGCGGCATTTTAACATGCGTTTAAAATTTAAACGCATGTTAGTTATACGCACGCAAAAATGCTGTTGTGAAATCGGCCCATAGTGAACAACAACTCGTGTTTAAAATCACAGTAACAAGCAAAAGAAACCTTGCTGTCAGCAGACCAGACAAGCGCTGTTTCAGCCCTCTCACCACAAACATATCTGCATCATTTTATTTTTCTCAACAGACTTTCCACTGTGTTAGTCAAGTTTCATTTTTGAGCTAAAAGTTTCAGTGATTGACTCCGTTCATTTGATTTAGTTGATGTTCAGACAAGAAGATTTGTGACAATTTATTTGTTGACTATGTCAATATGGTGATGAGAATGTTTTGTTTATGTGTTAAAATCAGCACTTTTATTGATAGGCTAATTTATTTTGGCACAACAGACACCATTTGTTTTCATTTAGTAATTTTAGTAATTAATTTTGGTACTATTTATGTTGCTACAAAAATGCTATTTTATTTGAATTTTGTTTTTCATGCCACTATGACAGTTATTTTGCAATAAACTTTTCAGATTTGGAATTTTATTTGTTTAATTTCAGATACATTTTGAACATACATGAATATATCTGTTAATTATAACCATATCATACCATACCACTATCAAAGGAGTTTAACTCTACAACTTAAGAAACAGAAGAATATAAGAAATAGAAAGTAATAATTTTTTCAAATTGGGGACCCATTGAATTTCCCAGGGACCCATTTAAATCACCACCTGTGGGTCCTGGGGACTCAGTAAATTGAAAACCTATCAACATCACTGGTTGTCATTCGATGTCAAACAAAACAGAGATAGCTCGCCCCTCCCTCCCATAGTTCCCTCCCTCCCATGCTTCCATAACTGTCAACTCTTGTCAGTGATTGGCCGGGACGGTTTGTTATGTTATGGGGCACAGCCTGTGCCCCTTGTGTTTATTTGCAGTTTGTGACGCCTGTGCGGTCTCCAGAGCCCGGATTTTTTTTTTTTTTTTTTTTTTTTTTAACAGTGAATTCAGGGGCAGACAGCTTGCGGATCGTGGGGAGATGTCGGCGAATTGAGACAAAAATATAATCGCGCAGAAAACAAACTTGCATAGTGCACCTTTAACTAATTATTAAAAATAAATAATGGCATACACCCATGGCAAGGCACAGGTCACTGTGCCAAGGTCAAAAGTCAAATCCACTCATGACCCTTACTAAGCACAGCTACCCTCCACCTACCCTTCTGCATACCAAATTTTAAGCTGCTGTGATCAATATCTTCGAAAATATGGCCGGACAAAATTTTCAAATTCAAGGTCACCTGTGCCAAGGCCAAAGGTCAAATCTAGTAATGGCCCCTATGTCGCACACCAAACCCTTACAAGGAACCAGCATATCAAATCAGAAGCTACTGTGATTAAAACTTTTGGAAATATGGCCCAGACAAAAATTTTAAGTTCAAGGTCATTGTGCCAAGGTCAAATGTCAAGTCCACTAAAGACCCTTACATTGCACAACTATCCCTCAAAGAACCTGCCTACCAACTTTGAAGCTCCAGTGGCCACAACTTACGGAGATATGGCCCAGACACATTAAGGAGCCTCCGCCCGCCCTCCCAGACGCCACAGGGTTTAACACCACCCCATCAGCCCATAAAGGGCTGTGGAGTGAAAAAAAATGTAACCGATCAAAGAATCCATCTTCCCTATTGGTGAATCCGGGGACACATGATCGTGAAAATGAACCTTTTTTTTTCTGCAGGCAAATGATAGTGTCAAACCGGTTTTGTGTCACGTTTATGTGACTCTGTTCAAGCAAAGTGCTTTGACAGAACTCAACTCCTATTTGGAGCATACCAACTTCCTTCATGCCTAATTTTACCTGTTTAAAATGTATAACTAGCACAACAGCAAATAAGCACGATACATCAAAGTGGATTTTATTCTTTATGTCATTCATGGATATTTCTGTCAAAAAGAGGCTGCTCTTCTAATGCATCAAATTCAAACAAATTACAAGCTGGAGAAAATTCTGCACCTGTAATTGTAGCTGGAACAAAAACTAGCACAAACAAGAAGGGCCCAGGACCGAATTTGGGTACTACTGCTTTTGAGAGAGTAGATTGGGTGAGATTTATGATTAGCAGGATTATTCAACAGCTTAAAAGGAACAGACAACGGAATTTAAGTATATGCATAGGTTGATAGCTGATAATATTGAGAGCCCATGAGAAAAATTTCAGCCATACCTGACTATTTATGAAAAAGTCCTGAGCGTTTTTGTGTGGCAGTCCGACGGCCACTACTGAGCTGCCGTTTTGCCTCCCGGAAAGGCGCTGCGTGACGTCACATTGGCTCAAGGAGTCTCCACTCTTCATTACTCTCCTGTTGGCGCATTTGGTCTTCTACCCTGAACTTGCATAAATTCAATATTTGGTTGCTGTTTTCTGTACATAAGACCATTAGAAGAGCACTTACCTAAAGCCTAACCATCAATGATATTTGTTTTGAATGATTATGAATGAATTAAATACATTTAATTGTTGCTATACAGAGCTGTGGTGACATTACATCATATCTTCATGATAGAGAATAGCTCCAGTTTGGTGTGCGGCACCAGAAACAGAATGCCAGCAGATAAGTTACTTTGCATTATACAGTATGAATACATACAGGAAATTATTTTTAATTCGAAGTCAATGCAACGACGCGATATTCACGTCGTTGCATTGACTTTGAATGTAATCTGTCGTGCGAAAAATTCATTTCGCGTCCGATATGAAAGCAGCTTAACTCAGACACAATCAACCAGGCAGAATGTGTGTTCGATTTGCTTTGCAACAAACTATGGACGTAAGGTAGGACTAGCTTGCAGACTTGTTGATCATAAAGAAGTGGTCTGCTCACCTGCATCCAAGTAACTGCTCTAACAGCGGATTATTGCGGAAACATCGCTGATGATGTGCCTGACATAGCAGATATGTATAATGATGGAATTGGATTTTCCTGCTAGACATTTTACAATCGACTAAAAAAAAGTTTCATAGCCAGAATTTTTAACGGTTTGCTTTGCAACCAACAGTGGACATTGGGTAGCCTAGCTTGCAGACTCGTTTTGATCATAAAGAATTGGTCTGCTCGCCTGCGGCATCTAAGGAATATTTACTCTAACGCTTGTGGATTATCGTGGAAAAAATTCCAGATGAGGTGGCTGGCATGGATTTTATCGGTTTACAAGAAAAGGTAGGATGTGCATTTAATTGTTTATGGGACTGATGACAGGCAGGCTAGCTGACAGGGAGGTGTGTGAGTGAGATGTAGGCGAGCCTGCACCGACTATCACTGACCGTAACTTCAGGGCTGTACAATAACAATGCTTTGATTCGCGGCGAAACAAAGCCATAGTACCTTCACTCAACGTCAGCGTCCCGAAACAAAGGCTAAGCACAGTAACTGCAGTTACGGCATTCTATCATGGTTTCTGGTGGGATTTTCAGAGTTACTGTTGACACAGACCTTGATTTTTTCATAAGAACAATAAATTGACTCAAAATATTCATCCACATGATAAAGGAGGTCTTCAATACCCCCAAAATGACAATAACTCATTTTAAACCAAATGTGATGTTACAATGTTTTGCCTTTGCACAGCAGCATAGAACGTGCGGTCATGCTGCTGACCTGAACCAGTCCTGCATGTACACCCAACCGCTGCACACGCAGGCATATTGTTCTCTCTCTCTCTCTCGGCCTTCAAACAGCATTCTTGAATATTTTCACAAATAGTAGGGTCTGTTTGTGACTAACAATGTCCTTTGGAATAGAAAAATGGTGACAACAGTGAGTAATTTAACAACTATCCCAATGCTTGTGCAGTCTCACTCGCCATGTATAGCTTCAACGTGCTGCGCCCATGTGACGTCAGAGCATCTCTTCGAGGATTCTTCTGATTGGTTGAAATATTTTCAATGGTGGCATCTACGAAATCGTCAATTCTGCTTCAGAACCGACTTTCAGAGATGGATAGCTTAGTTGTATAAGCTCTATATGTTCAAACATTCGCATGAATCGTTAGTTTATGACATGATCCATCTTCCAAACCTTATTTTGAAATTCCGTTGTCTATTCCTTTAACACACTGCAAGAAACTGCCATCCAAGTCATGAAAAGTTAAAATCTGTTGAATTAAATTAAAAACTATTCCATAACAAGGTATCTCAAAACTAAGTTCTGAACAGAGTACTGAGCAGCGACTGAACTGAAGCAATAGGCTCCTGATAACAGGAAAGAGGAAACAGAGGTACTTAGACTAATCATTTGGTTGAGAAGGAAGGATTAAAGACAAATGTATTAGCCATTTGTGCATCAGGATAGTGAAGAAAATATTAAACAAATCAAACGCGAGCTGAATTACCTCATTAGTCATAAGCCGAAGCATTTGATTTAAAAATCCTTAAGTTACCTCTCAATTTACACTGTGGCATCACAAGCTCAATGTGGAAAAAAAAAAAAAAAAAATTATCCTAACTAGCAAGCTGCGTAGCATGTACACTCACTGGCCACATCATCAGGTACAACTGTTCAACCGCTCATTAACACAAATATCTAATCAGCCAATCATGTGGCAGAAACTCAATGTTTTTTTTTTTTTTTTTTGGTATGTAAACATGGTCAAGATGATCTTCTGAAGCTCAGAACGAGCATCAAAATTGGGGGAAAAGCTGATTTACGTGACTTTGAACGTGGCGTGATTGTTGGCGCCAGACAGGCTGGTCTGCGTATTTCAGCAGCGTCTGATCTACTGGAATTTTCACGCACAACTATCTCTAGAGTTTACAGAGAAGAGTGAAAAAAAGAGAGAACATCCAGTGAGCACCAGTTCTCTGGGCGAAAATGCCTTGTTGATGCCAGAGGTCAGAGGAGAATGGACAGACTGGTTTCAGATGACAGAAAGGAAACAGTAACTCAAATAGCCACTCGTTATAACAGAGGTATGCAGAAGAGCGTCTCTGAGTGCACAACACATCAGACCTTGAAGCAGCTGGGCTACAGCAGCAGAAGACCAACCAGGTGCCACTCCTGTCAGCTCAGAACAGGAAACTGAGGCTACAATTCACATGGGCTCACCAAACTTGGACAATAAAAGATTGGAAAAACGTTGTCTGGTTTGATGAGTCTCAATTTCTGCTGTGACATTCAGATGGCAGGGTCAGACTATGGTGTCAGCAACAAGAAAGCATGGCTCTACCCTGCCTTGTATCAACAGTTCAGGCTGAAAGTGGTGGTGTAATGGTGTGGGGGATATTTTCTTGGCACACTTTGGGCCCCTTAGTACCAATTGAGCATCGTTTAAACACCACCGCTGACCTGAGTATTGTTGCCGACCATGTCCACCCCTTTAGGAATGCAGCATACCAATCTTTTGATGGCTACCGTATGTTCAGCAGGATAACGTCCCATTTCTTAAGGCTCAAATCATCTCAAACTGGTTTCTTGAACATGACAAAGTGTTCCCTGTTCTCAAATGGCCTCCAGTCACCTGGTCCCGTATTCACAAAGCATCTTATCTTACCGCTAAAACATTTTATGTAGGAGTAAAATCTTAAGTTATTCACAAAGCCGCAGAGAGCAACTTTTAGTTAAGAAAACTGGTAACTCCAAGACTAGGAGTAGCTCTGAGATAGGTGGGAGTAAATCTCCGTTGCTATGGAAGACGTCAATTCTCATGCACGAGTCTTGTGACAATGAGCACGGTGATAGGTTGTTTGGTGACAGGGCGGGCCATTGAAAGAAATATCACCCTTACAACCCATGGAGGAAAAAAAATTAGGAAATAGTCCAAGCAGCTGGTTTGTCCCATGAAATAATAACATGTTGAGCACTCCTGTAAATGCACTATGCACAGTCCCCACATATCAAGCTCTAGGCAAATAAACATACATAGGAAAGAGATAGTTGTAAAAACACCAACAGCATAAAACGAGGCAATAATAAACGCGTCATTTGCCCCAATAATTAGCGACTTATTACCCAATGAGAATATGTTGCGATCATTTAAATGTCTGCCCTGAACTGTCATGGATGAAAGTTCTAAAAGGACGCGAAAGCCCAACTGGAGCCACAACCAGTTACTGCTGCTGGCCTAGTTGGTGCTGGAGCAAAAGCATATAATCAAAGAGAAATTTGGCTCGGGGGTGAACAGCAAATCCAAGCAGGATGCGTGGGATAATATCAGCCTACAGATCAATGCTGCATCACCCTCCGTGTCTCGGACGGCTGTGAGAAGCAGTGGTATGGGCTGCAATCGCAGGGGAGGTCCGAGATTGCAGCCTGTAGGGAAGCCATACTAAGCTTGGTTTGTAATTTATAGCCTATAATTTAAATATGCATACAAATTATGACATAGGCTGGTATTATTATGATGATCTATTAAATGTAAGCTTCGCTCAATAGCGTAATAAAATAATTCATGTATAGCAGGAGGAGGTACAGCACCAAAGCCACTGTCCCTGAGCAAGTGGCTTTCCGCAGGCACATAATGCCAGTCAAATAATTGGCATAAGCTGCTTTCCATTAAAATGCGAGTTGTGCGTGGATCCTGGCCATTTCGCAACAATGTCCAAAATATTGTATACAGCATCAAATACTATCTGGGTGTTGATGGAACGAACTTCTTTTTCTGTTTACCAATATCTCTTCATCTTGGGTCAGAGAAATAATTCGAATATGGGTCCCGTCAATAGCACCGATGATACCGGGCATACCTGAGATGTGCATGAATTGAAGTTTGATTCTGTGTTGTTGGCAAATGATCATTGGAAACCACATAAACTGTTGGATGATATGGGGTTCACAGAGCACATTGAGTGTTTGTTGAATTGAGCGACTGACAGATGATTGTGAATTCCCTAAATTGTCCGCGTTGCAAAGTTGCATTTTTCCGGTGGCCAAGTAACAAAGTGTTGGCAAACATTTTATTTCAGGGCTTATTAGGTTGTTTCTCATGGTTGGAGACGAAATTTTCTCCATCACCAAGTCAACAACAAATAAAATCCCTTCACGGTCGATCCGATATCTTTTCAACAACTGTGCATCATTCAGAATTTCCAAGTCATTCCGTCTTTCAACAGCAGCAGCCATTTTCCGATTCTTTGTGAATAGGTTTTAGCGAGTTAGGAGTCCTCTTGACTACTTTTAAGCTCTCCCAGACTTAGGAGCTACTTTTAGGCCTAAAATGCTTTGTGAATAACACTTAAAAATAATTAGGAGTCCTAAATTTACGGCTGACACGCCCATTTTTTTTTAGGAGTTCCTCCTAAATCCAGCAGTTAGGACCTACTTTTAGCGCCAAGATGCTTTGTGAATACGGGCCCTGATCTCAAACCAATATAGCACCTTTGGCATGTGCTGGAGCAAGAGATTCGCATCAAGGATATGCAGCCGACAAATCTGTAGCAACTGCGTGATGCTATCCATCACGTCAATACAGACCAAAATTTGAGGAATGTTCTCAGCACCTTCATGAATCTTTGCTGCGAAGAATTAAGGCAATTCTGAAGGCTGAAGGGGGTCCAACCAGATAAGTTGTTAACAAGGTGTTCCTAATAAAGTGGCCGGTGAACGTATATCCATTTCTTAAATATGGCAGTAGGTGAAAACTCCGCACATTTAGAATTTAGTTTGCTATTGGTAACCTACAAATTGTAAATATCTCTAAGCGGTGACGTTTTCACAGCAGCTGCCTTGCGGCTCTACCTTAACTAGCTAGCCGCCATTAAAACTAGGCAGTGGCTATATTTACGGCGCCGTAAACGGTGATTCGAGGCTATATTTACGGCAAGTCGTAGTGGGCATGCGCGGAGGCGTCTCCAGCCAAATCCAGGACGAGGGACTCGCGTTTGACAGTTGTAGGGAGCTATTTTGATGATTTAGCCACTTAAATTCCGTCAAGAAAATTTCCAGTTTAATTTCTTGTGCTGCTATACGTGGTAATCCATGTAACTGACTACACACCGGGTTGCTAGGGCACGAGCAGCATGCATTCGCGATATTAATATTCTAAAGCCCCTTCTCAATAATGAAATCCCCCAAAACACATTGGCGCCTCCTTTGAAAATCGTGGTGGCAAATAAAAAGCCTGAAAAAAGCGGAGATTGGAAACGGAATTCTATCTACGCAAAAGTTAACTACTCCTTCTTTCTGTATATTTCCCCCTTTAAAACTACCTAGGTGCATACTGCAACGCGCTGTATTGGAATTTTGGCATGTGTGTACTTGGGTATGGTACGATATTACTAGTGAGAAAGCTGAGCAGCGGGGAGAGGGGACAATCGCACTGTGGCACGGTACCGATCAGTCGTACCTTGTGCGAAAGCGGTCTGAGAGTTTTTATTAAAAACAAACACTCCGCCGTAGACCGCAGTTCAGCGTGCTAAGCTTGGAAGCTGCCAACTCAAGTGAAGAAACGTCAGTGAGCACGCGCGCCGTAAATATAGCCCAGAATCACCGTGTACGGCGCCGTAGATATAGCCACTTCCTTAAAACTACTTAACTTCGTTAGCTAATTAAATCCAGTTTGTTATACATGCACGACACGGCCAACTTGGGTAGTCAAATCTGTTTTTACTGAAAGTATGGTTTACATACAGCGAGCGAGGCGTTAATCAATATTTCTCATTAACGTTCCTAGCCAATATCTTACAAATACGAAATTTTAGCTAGCTAACGTTAGCCATCTAGTTGGCGTTACCGGCTGGATAAATGGCCAGCTTCGGACAAACTGGATAAAGCTGGGAAATATTTGCCAACCAACAACCCAGAAAAGGCGGTCCATCGACTGTTCACGTCGCGCAAACATCTGGACTAAATCTGCTTTCACACCGGACGCGAAACGAATTTTTCGCACCAGAGATTACATTCAAAATCAATGCAAAGACGCGAAGTCTTTGCATTTACTTTGAATGTAATCGGTCGTTGCGAAAAATTCGTTTCGCGTCCGATGTGAAAGCGGCTTAACAGTTAACTTTAGTCCTGAGCCCCGGCTCAGCTAGATCGATCTCGCCAACGTTAGTGGACCGGTCTACGCCAATTAATTTCATAGCCAATATGCTAGCTAGCAGGCTAACAACGTGCAGCTGTGGCTTAGTAATATTTAACGTCAACTAACCTAGCCGGGATACCAGTAACAGAAATGCTAAGGTTAAAGGAGCTAAAGCCTACTCGTTAGCAAGCTACCCAGCCAGCAAAGTTGTCAAATAACCCACTGGCCAGCCAACTGAAATTAGTTGAGAGAAACAAATAGCTAACTTAATTCGGACTAATCTACCGAATTAATGACCATTTAGCAACGTAAACGCCAGAGCTAGTAAGAACTAGCATAGGACAGTGTTATAAACTTTATTTTTTTCTTTACAAAATTTCCACGTTAGTCGCCCGAACAAAGCAAAATTATGCTAAAATATGCACACATCTCACATTTTCCAGCGGAAGCCCAAACGTCACCCTCGCGTGTTCAGTTTGAAAGCCCGCCATTAGCCAAGTTTTTCCATTTTCAAAATTTTGTGCTGCTGTCTTTTGCAAGTGTCGGTTCAACCAGCTAGCAAAGTACCCACGTGTCAGATCTGAAGCAAACTCATCCGTTCTCAAATCCCATACACGCGAAGTGAGGTCCGGAGAGAGACGTCTTCCCAACCCCGAGGCAACCGAATGGTCTATGCGGCGGCTGTAACTAAGCAGCCACACTTTTCTAAATTTTAAAGCGCCCTGCAACATGCCGGGCTCATGACCGGTCTGCGTTAGTCGACTTCTTCTTCTTCTTTTGAGATTTCCGGGTATGTGGACGCTACTGGGCGTATTACTGCCCTCCGCAGAAAAAAAAATTAACTTAACCGTATCAAGAAAGTTAATGAAAGTAAAAAAAAAAAAAAAACCCCAAATATCTATCTTATCCTCTTCTGAAATCCCCATTCTTAAACTTCACTTTTCTGTCACCTGACCCCCGCCAAACCCTCTCTCCAAAATCCCTTGAATTTCTTCCCCTTTAACATCCATTATTCCTAAAAATTTCTGTGCTGCATCTATCACCATTTTGATTCTCTCTGTTCTACTTTCAAGGTCTCAAGAACATATCACCACCATTGCAATAAAAGCCAAAAAGTGTCTTCTTTCCATTCTTATGAAATTCTCATCTGGTTTTTCAATTTCCTGCACCCTAGCCAGCTCTTTCCCCACCTTTTCTTTTTCCACCTGCACCCTCTTAATTGCCTCTGCATATGACATTCTCCCCTGTCTTCTTATTCTTTCCACCTCCTGTTCTTTTTTCCTTCTTTCACACTCCAATGCTCCAACTTCATGGTTTCCCCCACAATGAAAACACACTATCTGAGCCTTAGTAGTACACTCATCCTCCAAACAATCTTCTTTCCCACATTTTCTACATCTATGTATCCTACTCCTACAAACTGCAGCCACATGTCCATACTCCTGACACCAGTAACATCTGAGTGGTGCCCTTACATATTCTCGAACCCGATAACTGACATAATCTAAAAATACTCTCTCAGGTAACTCAGATTTAAATTCCAATAGAACGGATAGACTTTCCTTCTCCATTCCTTCCCTTCGTGTTTTCAGCCACCTTACCTCACAAACTCCTTCCACATTCAAAAAATCACTGGCCTCAACTGATAGCGGCACGCCGGACTTCTTCTTCTTCTTCTTTGTTGAGTTTTATTGGAAGTTGGAAGACAGTTACTAGGTGCATTTCCGCCACCAACTGATATGGAGTGTGGATCAAGAGGTCGAGTATTTATCATTCGTCAAAAAAAAAAACCTCATATCTTATCAATTAGGTTCGTCATTATAAAATACTGAACCATTATTTTATGACACTGACTTCTCGAATCCTCTCGTAAGATATCTAATAAATTGAAGCGCATTTTTTCCTTTCTTAAGTTTTCAGTCATAAGCTTTCTCTCAGCTTCGTATTTCTCACAGTACTTCACCACATGTTCTATTGTCTCTTCCTGCCCACAGTGGTCACACCTACCTGTATTGTGTTTACCCATTTTGAATAATGTACTATTAAGTCCAGTGTGTCCAAATCTTAGTCTTGACATTAGTGTCTTGTCTCTTCTATTCCCTCCCGCACACCTCATTTCTCCCACTTTCCTTTGAAGTCTATAAAACCATCTTCCTGTCCTCTCGACCTCCCACTGCTTTTGCCATCTTTCCCTCAATCTCTGCTTAATAATGCTCTTTATTTCAGACTTGCTGATATTAACTGCCAACTCACTGTAACTATTTTTTGTGACCTCCTTCGCAACCTTGTCTGCCATTTCATTCCCCTTGACATCAATGTGTGCCGGTACCCATAACAATATCACTGTTAGACCCATCATTTGAATTCGGTGTAAGGTTTGTTGTATTTCTATCAGAATGTCTGATCTGCATTCTGAATTACTGTACTGTAAAATATTTTGATGCACTTGAATCTGAACAAATGATTGCCCTCAACGGTCTTGTTTCTTTTACCCATTGGACTGCCAACAATACTGCTAGCATTTCTCCTGTATAAACTGACACTCCGTCACTGATTCTTATCCCTACTTTTAAATTAAACTCTGGAATTAGACTTCTTCTTCTTTGAAATTTTAATAATGTATCCGTCCAAAATGTTGCATTCTTCTTCTTCTTCTTCTTCTTCTTCTTCTTCTTCTTTGAGTTAGGTAATTTAGGATCAACAAAGGCACATTGCTGCCATCTGTTGTTCAGTTCTGGATCGTAATTACGTACTCATAATTAAATTATTTTATGGAGACCAGTTCGATGTAGATACACCAACAACCTTTTCATTTTATCAGAACTGTCCAGATTCAGTAAGCTACGCACACTGAAGACAGAAACTCCCGCTGCACCTAAGTCTCTGAACAATTCCCTGCTATGGTGGGTATGAATTTCACATTGCAGAAGAACATGCTGCACACTCTCAGTAGAACCACACTCACATTTCCCATCAGGGTGTTTGCCGATTAGAGCCAGCCCACACCTTAACCCACTGTGCCCAAGTCTCAGCCTCGTTACAATAACCGCATCTTTTCTTTTATCACATACTGGACCTGCTTCTCTTGCTACAGTTCCCTGATGCGCAAAATAAAATCTTCCTTTCCCCTCATTGTCCCATGATTTATGCCACTTTTCTTTTATCATTCTATTAATAACCTCCATATAATCTGGAACTCCATACATCAACTCAATACCTACATTATCCTTCTGCAGAGCATCTCTTGCTAGTGTATCTGCCATCTCATTGCCCTCTATGCCCACATGAGCTGGAACCCAAATAAAACCCACCTCACAGCCTGCCCTATGAATATTATACGGCAATAGACATATTTCTGCAAGCAAATCAGGTCTTGACTTGGACTTTATCTCTCTGATTGTTAATAGAGCTGACAACGAATCGGTATAAATAACTGATTGACTCGGTTTTTTATTTTCCACCCACCGAAGTGCCCAAGGGATTGCCAAAACTTCTGCTGTAAAACTTGACATAAAGTCAGGAATCCGGAAGCCCTCTCTAATTTCCTTCTCTAGGATAAAAACACCAGCTGCTACTCTTCCACTCTCTGGATCCTTTGATCCATCTGTGTATATTTTCAAATGGCTACACCATTGCGAAGAAAGCTGAGTTTGGACTTCCTCTACTACATCACAAGTCTTGCTCTTATCAAGAATTTGCAAATCAATTTCAGGATATGGAACAGACCATAGAGGAATGACCGGCCAGCAAACTGGAGGGCACACATTTAATTTATTAACTTGAAATTCCTCTGCCACAGACTTCAGTCGCTCAGCAAAATTAGTTTTAATCCTTTTACCCTGACTAGAAAATTCCCAATGCGAACTCAACAGACACTTGGCTGGAAATATTTCATTTTGACCTTTTACCTTCATTAAATATTTTAGTCCTAATCTAATCCTTCTAATTTGTTGAGGCATCTCACCCATTTCTATTAAAAGCGCAGCCACTGTAGTTGTTCGAAAAGCTCCACTACACACTCTTAGAGCCTTAGATTGAATGATGTCCAGCTTCTTAAGAACTGTGGGATCAGCTGAGCCATATGCCAAGCAACCATAGTCAATGACCGATCTTATCATAGCTCTATAAATCATCAGCAGAGTCTCTTTGTCAGCTCCCCAATCCAATCCCGCCACACATCTAAGAACATTAATTACTTTTTCACATTTTGAACTGATTTTCTCTATATGCTTTTTCCGGGTAATTCTCTCATCCATCCACATTCCAAGAAACTTAAATTGATTAACTTTTTCAAGGTCGTTTCCACATATTTTTAACCGTTGGCTTGGCAATTTCCTTTTATATCCAAACACCATAAATTTTGTTTTATCAATTAAAATTCTAAAACCCCATTCATTAGCCCACTCTGTCACCTTTTCCAAAGCTTTTTGCACTTGAGAAAACACATAAGGAAGGTTCCTTCCCCGTTTCCAGATAGCGCCGTCGTCCGCAAATAAAGAAACACCAAATTCCTTTCCCACCCTACTAAACATTCCATTTATTAGCACATTAAACAGGACAGGACTGATAACACCCCCTCGAGGGGTTCCATCCGCAACATCTAACACCTCAGATAGCTCATTTCCAACCCTTACTTGTATTGTTCTATCACACAAAAATTTTTTAATCCAATTAAACATTCTCCCATGAATTCCAGCATTATAGAGTGCTATTAATAGCCCCTCCTTCCACAACATATCATAAGCCTTTTCAATATCCAGGAAAACAGCTACTATAGCTTCTTTAATTGCAAGAGCTTTTTTAATATCAGTGTCTAAATTTAAAGTAGCATCCATTGTTGACCTTCCCTGCCTAAATCCACTCTGATATGAAACAAAAAACTCATTTGACTCCAATTTCTGGACTAATCTGTCTGTTATTATCCGCTCCATTATTTTACACAATACAGAGGTCAAAGCAATGGGTCTATACGAACCAGGGTTACTAGGCTCTTTCCCAGGTTTTACCATTGGAATTATAATAGCTTGCTTCCATTCTAGGGGAAGACATCCATTTTCCCAAACGCTATTAAACAAAGCCAACACCTCATCCAAAAGCATATCCCCTGCCTGTTGAAATAGCTGATAAGTCAGTCCATCTCTGCCTGGGGAGGATTCTTTACCCTTCTTTACTGCCCTTTTTAGTTCCTCCAGAGTAAAAAATAAATTGATAGGATCTGAGTTATCATTATTAATTTGCAGTTTAACTTGTAAATGTTGCATTACTGCCACCCTTAGGCTTTATGCGCCTCTATCGTTCATTTATTTTGAATCCGTCTTTGCATTTAAAAATCCACCAACCATTTATTCCCTTAACCGCTGTCTCCAGTTTCTAGAATACCTTTGACACTGTCTGCTACCCGCCAGATTTTCTGCAATAATCTCATCACATCTTGTCTTTCCTGTGTAAATTTTCTGCATAATGCAAGAATATGCTCCACTGTCTCCGCCTCATTGAATTGATCGCAAAGCTGGATATTTTCTAATGACGAAGGGTTCCTGTGTCCAATTCTCAGCCGACTTATTATCACTTGTTCTCCTCAGTTTCTTTACTTCTTTAACATACCAACTCTATTCAAAATTGAGTGTAAATCTTTCCCTTTTATGTTCTCATACTTATACTTCTGCCGCTGTTGATGTACACCCCCAATTCCGAAATAGTTGGGATGAAGTGTAAATTGTGAATAAAATCAAAATGCAATGACTTTCAGATCACATGAGACAATATGTTATTTACAATAGAACACAGATAACATTTCAAATATTGAAACTGAGACATTTTACATTTTTATCCACAAAATGAGCTTATTTCAAATTTTCTGGCTGCTACAGGTCTCAAAAAAGTTGGGACACAGGAAAAAAAGGGCTGAAAAAGCAATTAATATATAGGAGAATCAGCTGAAAGAACATTTAGCAAGTAATTAAGTTAACTGGCATCAGGTGTGTAACATGATTGGCTATGAAAGGGATGTCTTAGAGAGGCTGAGTCTCTCAGAAGTAAAAATGGCTAGACGCTCTCCAACCTATGAAGGCTTGTGAAAAAAAATTGTGGAATATTTAAAAACAATGTTCCTCAATGTCAAATTGCAAAGGCTTTGAAGGTCTCATCATCGACAGTGCATAACATCATCAAAAGATTCAGAGAAACTGGAAAAAATCTCTGTGCATAAAGGACAAGGCCGAAGACCTTTACTGGATGCCCATGATCTTCGGCCCCTCAGACGCCACTGCATCACTCACCGGCATGATTCTGTCATTGATATTACTAAACGGGCCCAGGAATACTTCAAGAAACCACTGTCTGTAAACACACCCCGCCGTGCCATCCACAGATGCCACCTAAAACTCTATCATGCAAAAAGGAAGCCATTGTTGAGCATGATCCAGAAGTGCCGCCGTGTTCTGTGGGCTAAGGCTCGTCTAAAATTGACTGTAGCAAAGTGTCAAAGTGTCCTGTGGTCAGACGAGTCCAAATTTGACATTCTTGTTGGAAATCAAGGGCGTCGTGTCCTCCGGACTAAAGGGGAGAAAGATCACCCCTCCTGTTATCAGCGTTCAGTTCAAAAGCCAGCATCTCTGATTGTATGGGGATGCATTAGTGCATATGGTGTGGGACACTTGCATTTTTTCAAAAGCACCATGAATGCTGAAAGGTATATAAAGGTTTTACAGCAACATATGCTCCCCTCCAGACAACATCTATTCCAGGGAAGGTCTTGTGCATTTCAGCAGGACAATGCAAAACCACATAGTGCAGCTATTACAACAGCATGGCTTCGTAGTAGAAGAGTCCGTGTGCTGAACTGGCCTGCCTGCAGTCCTGGGCCCGTATTCACAAAGCATCTTAGCATTAAAAGTAGGTCCTAACTGCCAGATTTAGGAGAAACTCCTAAAAAAATGGGCGTGTCAGTCATAAATTTAGGACTCCTAATTATTTTTACTATGTGTGATTCACAAAGCATTTTAGGCCTAAAAGTAGCTCCTAAGTCTGGGAGAGCTTAAAAGTAGTCAAGAGGACTCCTAACTTCGCTAAAACCTATTCACAAAGAATCGGGAAAATGGCTGCTGCTGTTGAAAGACGGAATGACTTGGAAATTCTGAATGATGCGCAGTTGTTGAAAAGATATCGGATCGACCGTGAAGGGATTTTGTTTGTTGTTGACTTGGTGAGGGAGAGAATTACGTCTCCAACCATGAGAAACAACCCAATAAGCCCTGAAATAAAATGTTTGACAACACTTCGTTACTTGGCCACAGGAAAAATGCAACTTTGCAACGCAGACAATTTAGGGATTTTACAATCATCTGTCAGTCTCTCAATTCAACAAACACTCAATGCGCTCTGTGAACCCCATATCATCTGACAGTTTATCCGGTTTCCAATGGTCATTTGCCAACAATACAGAATCAAACTTGAATTCATGCACATCTCAGATATGCCCGGTATCATCGGTGCTATTGACGAGACCCATATTTGGATTATTTCTCCGACCCAAGATGAAGAGGTATTTGTAAATAGAAAAAAGTTCATTCCATCAACACCCAGATACTATTTGATGCCGAATACAATATTTTGGACATTGTTGTGAAATGGCCAGGATCCACGCACGACTCGCATTTTAATGGAAAGCAGCTTATGCCAATTATTTGACTGGCATTATGTGCCTGCAAGATGCCACTTGCTCGGGGACAGTGGCTTTGGTGCTGTACCTCCTCCTGCTATGCATGAATTATTTTATTAGGCTGTTGAGCGAGGGTTACTTTTAATAGATCATCACAATAATACCAGCCTATGTCATATTTTGTATGCATATTTAAGTTGTAGGCTATAAATTACAAACCAAGCTTAGTATGCTTTCCTCTTTGAACGATAGCCTGTTTACAGGCTGCAATCTCGGACCTCCCTTGGGATTGCAGCCCATGCCACCGCTTCTCGCAGTCGTCTGCCGTCCGAGACACCGGGGAATGCAGCATTGATCTGTAGGCTGATATTATCCCTCGCATCCCGCTTGGATTTGCTTTTCACCGCCGAGCCGAATTTCCCTTTGATTAGGCTCCATGCTTTCACTCCAGCACCAACTGGGCCAGCAGCAGTAACTGGTCGTGGCTCCAGTTGGGCTTTCGCGTCCTTTTAGAACTTTCATCCATGACAGTTTAGGGCAAACAAACTTGAACACCCCGACATTTAAATGATCTCAACATATTCTCATAGGGTAATAAGTCGCTAATTACTGGGGCAAATGACACATTTTATTATTGACTCATTTTATGCTTTTGGTGTTTTTACAACTATCTCTTTCTTATGTATGTTTATTTGCCTGGAGCGTGATATGTGGGGACTGCGCATAGTGCATTTTCAGGAATGCTCAACATGTTATTATTTCATGGGACAAACCAGCTGCTTGGACTATTTCCTCATTTTTTCCTCCATGGGTTGTATGTGGGATATTTTTTTCAATGGGCCGCCCTGTCACCAAACAACCAATCACCATGCTCATTGTCCCAAGACTCGTGCATGAGAATTGACGTCATGCATAGCAACGAAGATTTACTCCCACCTATCTCAGAGCTACTCCAGTTTTCTTAACAAAAAGTTGCTCTCAGCGGCTTTGTGAATAACTTTTAAGATTTTACTCCTACATAAAATGTTTTAGCGCGACTTCGGAGTACTCCTAGCGGTAAGATAAGATGCTTTGTGAATACGGGCCCTCATCTTTCACTGATTGAGAACATTTGGTGCATAATTAAACGAAAAAGTTCGTCAAAGGAGACCCAAAACTCTCCAGCAGCTGGAAGCCTGAATTAAACAAGAGTGGGATCAAATTCCAATGGCTAAACTCAAGAAACTTGTCTCCTCAATGCCCAGACACCTCCACTCTGAGTTAAAAAGAAGAGGGGATGCTACACCATGGTAAACAGGCCCCTGTCCCAACTTTTTTGAGACCTGTAGCAGCCACCAAATTTGAAATGAGCTCATTTTGTGGATAAACTTGTAAAATTTTTGTTTCAACATTTACTATGTTATCTCTGTTCTATTGTGAATAAAATACTGGCTGGTGTGATTTGAAAGTCAATGCGTTTTGATTTTATTCATAATTTACACTTCCCACACGGAAAGAACCAATATAAACATATAGGTTTTAATATAGGGCCAGATATAGGTTTCGCATATATGCAACATACATAAAATTGACCGTTTTCATATATTATAGGTACATACATGTACATATATGTACCTATAATATATGAAAACGGCCAATTTTTTGTATGTCACATAAATATGAAACTTGTATGTGGCCCTACATTGATACCTATATGTTTTTTTTGCACTAAATCCAAATCCTGGGATGTCCAATTAGGGAACTACGTACAAGTACTTGAGCTTGTTCATTTTTGCAGCCCCTTGTGAACAATTCAGGAGTGAAAATGCACATTTTGCTGTTTATCGTAGAAACCTAAATTCGTTAGTTGATTTTTCTATATTCACTAAGCTGAAAGTGCTTAGGCAAAAAGAAGCCAGAATCTTCTTTGTGAGTGTCCGTCTGGCCAACAGGACGCGCCTAGGGGAACTACAACCTACATAACCCTTCCCAGCAGGCCCTTCGCAATTTGCATCCCTGTAGCGCATTGGCCAATTGCGTGCTACTTCTGAAAAGAGCTGCCGACCACTGCTGGTTGATACGAGGCGGGTATTAAAACCTATATGTTTAAGTTCTTTCCGTGTGGGAATTTAAGAATCCTTGTTATTTCACCCCTGTAGGAAAAAGTCTGGGACCTTTAGTTGCTATACAAGCATCTCAGATAAAAGGCAAGTGTCTGTTCATTAAAACTGTGAATAGAAATGTAGACTTTGTCTTCAAATTCATTAACCACAGTGAAACGCTCAAATAGATGTGGGGATGAAAATGACTTTTGAAAGGTATTTTACTTGGATGTTCTTCTGTGTACTTTTATTTTGTTATATTTTGCTACATTTAGACTAAGGACCTCTGAGCCACATTCATCTAGAAACTGCATTACAGACAAGATAGAAAACATTGCATTTGGTGGATGTAACAGTGTAGTGTATAACCTTTCAGTGGATGTGTGTGAGCTGTAATGATGTGAATCCAATTCTAATGTGGTGAATCTGGCAGTGACTTAAACTTGAAAAAATGCTTAATTGATGAAATAAACATAATCAAACCATTTTGTTTTTATACATTTCCCTCTCCTCCACAATACACAACTCAATCTTCATAGAAGATGGAAATAAGTATGGTCAAGAAAGAATTGATGTCCTTGTTATTGTTTCAGAAAAAAAAAAAAAAAAGTTAAAGTATTAAATATTTGCATTGATATCATAGCTTTTTGTCTCCTCTCACTTGCCATAGTTAATAATGACTGGTTTACACATAACATGCCGTTGTCACATGTCAACATGTATTTAGGATCAAATGTGATGCCAATTTCACGTGTTCACATGCGATTAATAAGTTATTGTGTGAAATTCTTGTTATTTCTGTAAGGGACTTTGGACTAATATGCAGATATTACCTTGAGAATAAAAATATGAGCTAGGCATCATGTATGACAGTTGCAAAAGTGAGATATGAGCTATACAATAGGTATGGCAAACAGAACCTGCCACTGGGTATATGTGAGGATACGCTCAGGAACCAGACGCGAGAACCAAGCAATGCAGTAGATGAGTTTATTATGCGAGGGGGGAAACCCCCGCAGGGCAGAAGGCAAAGGTACAAAGTCCACAATCCAAAAATCACAATCCAGTAGGGCAGAATCAGAGTCAAAAACCAGGGCAGCAATCACAGTACTCGTGGTTGGGCAAAAACAGGTTCGGTACACAGGCACAGGTTTGTCAGAGAAGCAAAAGCCAAAATCCAGTGGGCGTAATCCAAACCGTAAACAGGGCAGCAAACACAAAACTCGTAGTCAGGCAAAAAAGGGTTCGTAAACAGATGCAGACAATAGTACCAAAAAGCAGAGCCAAAAATCGAAGGTCAGACAGTCCAGTCAGAAGAGAAACACTATGAGTACAAGGCGAAAATGATAGCAGCACAGGTAAACAAGAGAAACGTTCTGACGAGGAACTGCAGTGAGAAGACAGCTTAAATACACTCAAGGGAAGGCACATGCTATGATTAGGATCAGGTGATGAGGATCAGACTAATTACGTGGGAGGAAACACAAGGGAGAACCTAACCACATGAAATTGGCAAAAGCCAAAACGCAGACAGGGAACACGAGACAGCCTATGACAAGACATACAGCTCCGGTTAGGGAGTTCTAATGTGCACAGATAATGAGAAGCAGGACAGAGTGGAGCAGGTGCGGAGGATCCGCTGAATTGCAGCAAAGACTAAGTGAAGGCAAGAGGCGGAGACTAGAACAGGGCGAGTGCTGAGAGCTTGTTAATCAATTAGTAAGTGCAGCTATACAATCCCTAGTGCTCGTTAGTAAGTTAGTATTATATACAATGTTAGTCTGGGTTAGTAACTTTAACAAAAACAACAAACTGTTAGTATTGGTGAGTAAAGTAGAAAAGAGAGGCGAAGTAAGCAAACGAGATTGGAAGGAATGTTTGAAACCCAGAAACCATGAAATCACCTAAGCATGTGACACGCGGGACTGGGGAGAAGCTGTAACTAAACAAGAGACCAGACAGGGGAGACAAAGTGCAATGAAGGGCATGGCAAAACATGGACCGGACTATAACAGAAAAGTGGATTGGGAATGGCAAACGAAAACATGGCAAAATACAAAAACTGAACAGAACATGGCAAAAACATAACAGGGAAGACAGAAACATAATAAACATGGCAGAATAATGACAGACAGAGCAGAATCATAACAGTATATGAGCTATATAGGAGACATATACCTTGTATGTGTTATGGTTCTGCCTCGTGTGCTTGTTTGTGCTTGTGCATTTTCCCCCGTGCCTCTCTTGATTTGTTTTTCAGCTCCATTCCCGCGGTCTGACCATTGATTCCCTCTTGCCCTGACTCCTGTGGTGTCGTGTGACAGCCTTCAGTATGCCTGAGTCTCGTGGTCCAATCACGTTTCCTCTTTCGGTTTTGGCTGTGGTATTTCACCTCGAATGGAATATTAAGTGTTTGTAGTCATTCCTGCACCTGTATCCAGAAGCCAACAGCATATGGACAATACCAAAATAAGTGGACCAAGGTTTCTTCCTCGTCCTCACAAAGTCTACATGTATTGGATTCCTTTATCCCCCATATTTGCAGCATTTTATTTGTTGCCAAGATTTTATATAACAATTTGTATTGGAAAATTCTAGTCCTTGTCCCAATAGAAGTTTGATTAATAAAGTTAAAAACTCGTTGCCAAGGGATTGGCGTGTCTACTATATCCTCCCAATATGTATGAATTCTGTAGGGAATTTCCTTTAGGTTATTTTTCTCCATTAAAAAATCGTACATTTTCTTATTGATTTTTTTTTATGAGCAACCCAACTGAAATTTTTTATGGAGGGCCGACATACTAGTTCCTGAGAAGTTATTTTGTTAGTCTTTCTTTTCCATTGTGAAGGCAATGCTGCAGCCAGTTGATTGTAATTCTGTATGGAGCAAAGGGCACCATACCTATTACAAAAACTATTGTATGACATTAGTTTCCCATGTGGTATTTGGCTGTGGTATTTCATTCATTGCTTCCATCTGTGCTTATTCTGGGTCTCGCAAAACTCTTGAGTGAATGCGTTCTCTGATAGGATAATTACTAACCCGTGCTAACCAGCACTTGTTTAAAGGTGTTTGTATATATATTTCGTCACATAGTATTAACCTTATTAACGCGTTAGCGAGTGCGAGTGTTTCTAGCTTTTGTAATTCCTGTCTAAGCTTTCCCTGATTTACTGCGTTTAAAGCTGTGCTTTCCTTTGCTTCTCTTGTGGTGCTTTTCACTCGTCAAGTTTTGATTACCTCAATCCGAACTGTCTAGCTTGCGTGAGTGTCTCGAGTCATGATTGTTAAACTAGTTCTCGTGTAATTGTTCATTTATCCCATGTGTTTCTGTTTCCACCTGAGATTGCCTTCCGAATCCCCGCCTCCTCCCACGCGTATATCAGGAGGGAAGAGAGTTGAGACCGTCAGACGGGACTTTGCTTTGCTTCTCCTGAGCCTTCCGGAGTTTAATTCCTGAGTCTTGTATTTTCCTGCGCCCACGTCTTGTCTGCACTTGTCCCTTGTCTTGTCTTAGTCTCCCAGTGTTTCTGTCAGTTTAGTTAATTCCAGTTTTTGTTTTTTTAGTCTAGCCACTCTAGGAGTGTGAACTTCTGTTCCCCCCTGCCTTGGGCAGTGTACCTTTGTTCTCCCTGCTGTTCAGTGCATGTGCACGGTGTTTTGTTTTTGGCCTGTGTGCCTATTTCCTCCGAGTGTTTTGTGTTGTAATAAACACTTCTGGATCCTGCACCTGGTGTCCACCCGACCTTTTCTAACAGTATGTACATATAGGGCCTATATGTGGAAATAAAGAAGCGATATAGGAGACCTATATGCCCTCTATAACCACATATATGTACTTGAATTTGGCCTATATGCGGCATATATGTGATATATAGGTCGCATTTTTGCGTATATATGTTCATATAGATTCTTTCCATGTGGGTTTGTCCCAACTATTTTGGAATTGGGGTTGTACCTTTCTCCACATGACGCATTTCCCTCCTGATTTTGATAATTTCAACTATTTCTTTTTTGACAGCTTCTTGTGCCAGTTCATTTTCTCTTTCATTTCCCCGGATACCTGTGTGCACTGGTATCTACTTGAATGTAAAGTTTTTACTTTGCCTCACCATTCTTGCATTAATGAACAATATTTTATATAACAGATTTTGATGGCCTCTGGCTGTACCCATATTAACACTTCTTAGTGCCAACACAAAATCGCTACATATTTATGCTTTTTTACAATTAACCTGCTCAAGCCAAAATAATGCCAGCTTCACGGCAAAGAATTCAACCGCAAACACATGCAAATGATCAGACGTTCCTCTGTTAAACTCCAACTGGTAACAAGGCATAACAACTGCAGATCCTGTTGCATCTGTTTATAGATCCTTTGATCCATCAAGAAAAATCTGTACACTGTCTCTATATTTACAATCCCTACAATTATGACATATACTTATCAAATCGGCAGTCTTATTACTATGCTTAATCTGAAGTGATTAAAGATCTACACATGGATTTTCTCATTTTCTTATCTAATTTTTTTTTTTAACAAGCCACACCACTGTTGCACTAAACTCTTTATAATATGCTTGTATATATTTTACCATTTGATCTCCTGTCCAGCCAAAACTTTCTTTCCATGTCCTCTCTTTTTCCTAGCACATCTGCAGCACCCTTTTTGTTGGATGATTATCTACAAGTACCCATAATTTGACCCAGTAATTGGTTCCCTGCTATCTCTGATATTTCCCCTGCTTCAACTAAATCTGTTGTTTTCATGGACGTCATTGATTTTATGTGTACTTTCCTACAATGCGCAGCATGACACCACTTTTTTTTCTTGTTCATCATAGTATGAATCTTGCCTTTGTTTGTTCAATTTGAATTCATTTTCAAGGTACTGGCCTTCAAAGCTCCCTGGAAATCAACTTTTGCAATAATCCGCATGTCCGCCCCCAGTTATGGGGGCATATATCTCAGACGTCCTTGGGAGCTGAAGCCTAAAATTCTGCATGTGTTCGTTATATATGTGGAGGGAGCCCCAAAATTCTTTTGAGCCAAATCTGAGTTGTCACCGTGGGACCTCTGGTTGAGTTCAGACGGAATGACTCTTATGTAACGTTATTTGTGCTTTCTATGTAATTGTATTAATCTCAGTATAGTGAAACTGTGATTGTAAGAAATTGGAACAGTGATGCTCTTTTTAAATTCATCTAAGTCAACATTATTGGAGAAACAAGTGGGACCAAGTGGACAGTGGTGTGAAAAAGTATTTCCGCCACCCCTCCCATAAATATACTACTCAAAATTTGATAGGGATCATAGGAATTTTTTTGTGAAATGACATGCAAATTTGGTAACTGCCACTGATGAACAATATATTGGATAAATGACATGCAGTCAGACACAAAACACATTTGCAAGTGCATTTAATGACATTAAATGAGCGTGCAGCCTCACACTTTGGGCTTTCACGAACACTTCATGGTTTCACCTCTGACATGTAAAGTGAAAACAGACAGTGTTTGTTTGATGTTTCATTTCCACAGTTAATGTCAATAATGGGTATGGCCTCCCCTAGCTTGAATGACGGCTTGACAACGTCGGGTCATACTGTCAATCAGAACCCGGATGCTTGCAATTGGAATGTTGTTCCATTCTTCAACAAGGGCATTTCCGAGCTCTTCTAGAGTTGTGGGTTGTGCCCTACGACCGGAAAATGGCGACCTGCAGCATGTTCCACACATGCTCGATAGGGTTTAGGTCCGGCGAACGCGCGGGGCAGTCCATGCGGACAATTGTCTCCTGCTCTAGGAATTGATTCACCACCCTAGCACGATGGGGACGGGCGTTATCATCCATCAAGATGAAATCAGGGCCTACAGCACCAGCGTATGGTCTTACGTACACATTGAGGATCTCATCCCTGTACTGTACCCCTGTCATCGTCCCTCTCCCCATGACATGCAGGTCCGTTCTGCCATTCCTGCTTATTCCTCGCCAGACCATAATTGATCCGCCACCATAACGGTCGTATTCGTTGATGTAGGCATCATTAAATCGCTCACGTTGTCTTCGCCACACCCGTTGCCTCCTGTCAGTAAAGTCCAAGCAATATTGGGACTCATCAGTAAACAGAACTGGAGCCCAATCGTTGTGTGTCCATGTGACATGATCGTGAGCCCAATCCAAACGGTCACGCCTATGATGCACGGTCAGTGGGATTCGAACACATGGCCTTCTTGAGTTGAGGCCGGCAGTATGAAGACGATTCCGTATCGTCTGAGTGGATACCCTGACCCCCGAGGCGTTATGAAGGTCATTTCATGGGGTGGCGGCTGTCCAGAAAGGATGACGTCGTGCCTGAAGTGTGAGAAAGTGGTCTTGTCGTTGTGTAGTCGATCTCTGGCGACCACCCCCCCATGACGGTGTGCTGCTGTACCAAACGTTTGATGCGGTTCCACGCTCTGTTCACAACGCTTTGGCTGGCGTTAAGTGCATTAGCAACGCGTGACGTTGTGAGAAGCCAGAGTCAAGCATTCCGATGCATCTTCCCAATTGCTCTGAAGTCAATCGACGTCTAAGACGTTGAGGAGACATTGTTATTGCTAAATGTAATGCATAAAATTTGGGAACTTCAAAATTTTCACCAACAAGCAACACACACGTCTGAGTTGAAATGGTGAAGTGTTAATCAAAGCCAAAATGTGAGGCTGCACGCTCATTTAATGTCATGAGATGCACATGCAAATGTGTTTTGTGTCTGACTGCATGTCATTTATCCAATATATTGTTCATCAGTGGCAGTTACCAAATTTGCATGTCATTTCACAAAAAAATTCCTATGATCCCTATCAAATTTTGAGTAGTCGCGTGTGTGTGTGTGTGTGTGTGCGCGCGTGCGCGCGCGCAAGTATTTTTTCAGTCATGCATAGTAACGTTTCTAAGTTGTATAAAATATCAAAATAGACTAGCTGTCCAGCTGGAGCTGATTGCCTTGTTAGGAGTTAACCTTACAACTAAGGCAACATGAGTTCATGAGTTTTGCTTGTGTACAAGTTGAAAAAAATTTAAATTCATTTTTAAGAACATGAACAAATGTTTAATTCTTTTTCCTATATTTTATCCACCTATCTTATTGACCTGCCCACAGCACTGATGAACTCCATGGGATACACTGATTCCATTCAAGAAGTTTACTTGCTGCTTTGTAAAAATGTTAAGGGGAGTGTGATTGATGTCTGAAGAGAACCTACTTGGTCATCTCCTCCCTCAAAGGCTTTTCCAGCTGCAGCTGCTGTGAACAATTTTGCATGCTGGTATATCCAAATTTTTAGGCCAAGCTTTGCAATGGGTTTTATGAGTGAGATGATATGGTGATTCTCCACATCTGTTTCATATGTGCCCATACAACTCTTAGCTTGTTGCCGGACCAACCTCAGCTAGGATCTGTTTTGTGCATTTCTGGAATGTATTTCCTGTCACAGTGGTCTCGTGAGCAGTGGAGAGGAGACTGTTGAACCATCGCTCTGCTGCGTCGCACGTGTGTTTTGGGCCTGTTTAATCATGTTCTGCAGTTGTATACAATTAGGTCCATAGGCTGAATATCCCTAAAAAAGTGTCCTGTAGGCCTGTAGTTGTATTTCTGTAATTCCATTGTTTTGTGTTTTTATAGTTCCAACACCTCTCTATACAATTTTAGATTTGCTCAATTAACGTTGGATTACAAATAAAATGACCATATACGATTTCAGTCAGAATGATTGTGGTATTTCGACCAATCACACAATTTAGCTATTGATGTCATCATTTCATGTTGGGAAAGTAGGCAGTTTCACTGTTGTCTGTAAACGTGCACCATGGAAACATGTTATATGCTTTATAGGCTGTCCAATGGACTATAGATGGGGTAAGATTTAAAAACCAATCATAATGTTTGAACCTAAGGATAAGTTGGCTTTAATTGTCCTAGGTATGCCATACCCCTACCAAATACCCCAGCACAGGATATTGTTTGTCCAGATCCAGAAAATGCTCTCAACAACATCAAGAAAAAGAAGAGGAGGAAGGATAGGTTTTGAAATTGTTAATACTGTATTGAAAAATGTTTAAGTTATAACCAAGGATTGCATTGAGTTCGCTATAAGGCAGTGGTTTTTGCTGTTGGTCCTGGGGACCTTCGGGTATGCTGGTTTTTGTTCCAACTACAATTGCAATCATAGGATTTCAATAAGTGTGGTTGGAGCAAAAACCAGCATGCACATGGGGTCCCCAAGAACGACATTGAGAACCCTTGCTATGGGGCAAATAAGTCAAAGTAAACTATAGATTCCTAAATGGTGAAACCGTGGATGCATGGTCACGATAAAAAATTTACTAGGCAAGCAAATGATTGAGTTTGGGTCCTATTTTTGGGTCATATTTATGTTGTAAAGTTCAAGCAAATTATTTCAAGAGAACTATAAACACCTGTGTTTAGCAATGCAATTTGGAGCTTACTGATTTTCTGTGTCTAATTTGATCTGTTGCAAAAATAATGTTACCTGAAACTCATAGTATGTAAATTTAAAGGGGACCTATTATGCTGATCCTTCTTTTAATACATATTAGTAATGTTATAATGTTGCTTGTCCATGCTCAACCTCTGAAAAGTTTCTAAACATAAGATACAGGGGTTTTGCCGTAATCCAAGAATGTGATTTCGTGAGCGTGATTTCCTCTCTGAACAGCTCCTCCCGAGATCTTCACGAGATCTGGGTAAAACCTGACGTCAGGTTGTGCCATCCAATTAGTACAGACCTAGCCAGAGTCAATCATGGCGCTGGACCTGCCCACACCGGAAACTATTCTAGCAGGCACTAACAACGGCAGATCATACTATGCCTCAGTAGCGTTGACACTTTTGGAAATACAAAAGAAGAACCGCAGATCATTTGAGCTGCAATTTTGTTAGTATCTCTCCCAAAGCTACTTGTCCGTTTACTTTTGGACGCAAAGAAAAACAAATATTTCTCTTCGAAAAGACGATGCCACCAGAAATCAGTGGGTAGCTTTTTTTGTTTGCTGGCAGCAAACAGCCACGGCCAAATGGAGCGTTAGCTGTTTGTGCTCAGCATTTCACCAAAGACAGCTTTGTCAATAAAGGATAATTCGACACAGGATAAGCGTTTCAGCTGCTTCTCAAACCTGAAGCAGCTGCATCGATCAAGCGCTCGGAGCCACAAGCTGTAAGTAACCATATAACAGCAAATAATGTAAGTGAAGCTAACGTGTTACGGGTGGCTAGCAGGACCGCTAGCGATAGTTAGCACTAACAACTGGCCTCAAAGGCAGGCTTGGTAAAATATCTGAAGATAAAGCCTGTATTGTGACTGTCCATGACTCACAGACGCAGAAGCTGTAAGTTGCTTTTACTGCATAAGCCAACCTGAGATGATAGCCAGTTGATTGTGGCTGTAGCACAGCGGCTAACGTGGCCAAGTTACTGTTGCTAATGCTTGTGTCCTAAATATGCAAGAGTGATATCAGGGTAAATTCTACAGAAGGTGTGTGAACATAAACCTCATTTGAAGCTAACTTTTAATACTTGTTTGTAATTTGGATGCTTGGTACAACTGTTCACAGTAACAGAACTTGCCGTCTGTAAAACCTGTATTGCAAGGGTTTGTCTCTGTGGTTATGACCGCTCGGTCACCAGCTACTGCATGTTAGTTTGCGTGTCGTGCTAATTAAAAATGCTCCTGGTTAACTTATATGCAGTAATTCTGATCGGTATGCTTGTGTTACTTCGGTAAGCATCAAGTTTCATCATAACGTTGCCCGATTGTAGGCTCTACAGTTAGTGGTCGCTTCACTTATCCATGACCGGGATCAGCAGGATACTTCACAAATGTCTGAGCAAGCTCTCTGGTGCTACCATGAAAGCAATGCGAAACGCAGAAGCTCTACCGGTTTACAAATGATTTCTCTGCACTACCTTGACATAATTTCATCCCCTTTAGAAACTGTTGTGGCTAATAAAAAAGCGAAAAAGGCGGAGATTAAATAGGTAATTCTTTCCTGTAGAAGTGATCGATTCGCTAGCTCCACATAAGCAACTTGTCCGCCCCTAACGGAACGTCACGGTTTGCAAAACCTGTATTATGTTCCTAACATAACCGAGCTCTCTCTAGCTGTCGCATACTATCCATAAAGCTGCTTTCACATCGGACACGAAACGAATTTTTCGTGCGACAGATTACATTCAAAGTCAATGCAAAGACGTGAATACGGGCATGTCAAGCCGCTTTCACACCAGACGCGAAACGAATTTTTCGCGCGACAGATTACATTCAAAGTCATGGCCACTTATCAGCTACTGCATGTTAGTTCCCATGCTCTGCTAATTAAAAACACTCCTGGTTAACTTATATGCAGCGATTCTGATCGGTATGCTTGTGTTACTTCGGTAAACATCAATGTGACAGTTTCATTATAACGTTGCCTGATTGTAGCCACTACAGTTGAAGCTAACCGGAGAGGTGCTGTATGTGTCTGCCGAGTTGGGCTGCAGTTAGACCAGACGTAGGTTTTGCAAAGCTTGGGGTGAGTTTTTGGGTGCTCGTGAAACGATCGCTTTACTTATCCATGACCGGGGTCAGCCTGATACATCCCCAATGTCTGAGCAAGCTCTCTGATGCTATCGGTGAAAGCAATAGGGAAAAGCACAGGCTATAACGTGTATGGTATCACAGACGATTTCTCTGCATTGCTGTCGATTGAGTATTAAATCGGCGACTGAATATTAAATTATTTCCTGTAAAAGTGATCGATTCGCTAGCTCCACATAAGCAACGGTTCACGCAGACGGAACTTACGGTCTGTAAAACCTGTATTATGTTCATGACATAACCGGAGCTCTAGCTTGCTCTCGCGCACAATCCATAACGCGCCCATTCTCTGCGAGGAAACGCTTGTCATTCCGACGCAGTAAGTAAACCATTACCACGGGCAATTTCGAAAAGGCCGTTTTAGCCTGGAGCTTTTCGCCCCTCCGTCATATACCAGCGCGGAAGCTGTTCGTTGCTCCACGCTAACAACACACCACAGCTATGCACACGACCCAGCAGGTCCTAATACACACCGAAGCAGTCCATAAGCTGTTGGTCCACTTTTAGCTGCTCCTCACTGTCCATGTTTCCCTCTAAACTCAGACCCACCGGATTTTCTACGGTCTCCGGTCAACACTTGGGCATGTCGACCCGTTCTACAAATGTGTCTATATGGGGTGGATTCTAGCTTCCCCTGCATCCTAGCTAGGACTAGAAAAACCGCGGTACTCGCCAACTGTTGCCGTAGCAAACTGTAGCCGATAGCAAATTTGAGCTTGCGCTGAGAGATATTCGCACTGCGTCCTCCACTTTCGCCGCTGCGTTTGTTAGAACAAGATCATGTCATTAGATCTACATTCAAGTATAACGTTAGATTGCCCGCCGCTTCCTTATCAGATTGCAGACGTGTCTCAGGTTTCACTCTGGGGAGGTTTACCCCAGCGTTGAGATCACCACTGGTGGTGCATGCCTGCACCTCACGTCAGTGCAGCCCTGCACCACATTTGGTGAATCACATTTTCACAGCCTGAAAAGTTAAAATCAAGTTACAGTCTCTTCATTTGTCACAGTCACACTCTTAATCTGTGCTTTCATGCCATTTTTCTACATTTTGATCATTTTTAATACTTCCATATTTCCCTGCACCACCAGTGGTGCATTGCTCTCTGGGGAGCTTTTTCCCTTTGCCCTTCTGCCTGCCTGTGGGCTGTAGAGACTGCTGATGTGACTTGTTTTGTCATTCTCAACCACTAAACTCTCATTTTCATGCAAAATTGCTGCATTATTCTGCTTTTTTAACATTTTCACATTTTTGAGGTACCATTGTCCCCAATTCCTGGTGAGCACTGAGGCTTGAACTTTGACCTCAGTGGTACTCGTCCCCTTTCACCTTTAATCCTCCAAATGCATCAAAATTCACTTCATTCAAGTCTTTTCCTAAAATGGCTATTTTGAGATTTTCACCACATATGGTGCAAATGGCACTTAGAAAAATTTCACTGGGGAACATTCTCCTGTGACCTCTTCCGCCGGCCCGTGGGTTCGTTCACGGTGCCGACGTCACTTGATTTGTTATTGTCAACCTTTCAATCCCATATTTCATGCAGTTTGTATGCATTTTGACAAAGCTCATTCTGCTCTGCACCACTCGTGGTGCAATGCTGTGATTCATGTCTGTCCCCAATTCCTGTGTGGCCACTGAGGATTGAACTTTGACCTTGGCAGCGCTCATCCCCTTTCACCTTTAGTCCTCCGAATCCCTCAAAATTCACTTCATTCTAGTCTGTTCCTGAAATGGCTATTTTGTGATTTTCACCACATGTGGTGCAAATTACACTTAGAAACATTTCACTGGGGTACATTCTCCTGTGACCTCTTCCGCCGGCCGGTGGGTTTGTTCACAGTGCAGACGTCACTTGATTTGTTATTTGTTCAGTCTCTGTGCTGATTATTAGAAATATAAGGACTCATTTAAGATGAGAATTCCATCATGTGAAACCAAATTTTGGGAACACATTGGGCATGCATTTGGCTGTGATTTTCTGTTGAGCTCTGGCTTTTTTGTCTGATTTCAAATTATTTTGAGCAAGTCCTGGAAAATACACACACACACACACACACACAAAACAAAAACATATGTAATACAGAGATACGTAGCAGGGAGTATTTGGAGATAAAGTTTGTGTCAGTTAATAGGTGTGCAGGAAACTGCATTGGGTTGTCTGTGCAGCTGAAATCTACCATGTTGACAAGTACAAAGAAATGCTTGTCAGCAGGCTGGGCCACAGTCACGTACAAAAAAATATACAAAATGTATTTATTGTGCACTCTGGGTGTAATCTGTGTTTCACCCACCGGAGGGCAGTGTGTGGCCAGAATTTGATCAAAGTTCTGAAAGACACCCATCCCCCTCACTCCCCCTCACAGATCCTTAGTGCAGGCGAGGAGTTTGGGGGGAGGGGAAGGGTGTTGCAGGTATTCCTTTAAGATTTCATTTAAGATGAGAATTCCTTCATGTGAAACCAAATTTTGGGCACACATTGGGCACACATTTGCCTGTGATTTTCTGTTGAGCTCCGGCTTTTTTGGGTGATTTCAAATTATTTTGAGTGAGTCCTTGAAAATACACACACACAAAACAAAAACATACGGAATACAGAGATATGTAGCAGGGAGTATTTGGAGATAAAGTTTGTGTCAGTTAATAGGTGAGCTGCATTGGGTTGTCTGTGCAGCTGAAATCTACCATGCTGACAAGTATAAAGAAGTGGGTAACACTTTACAATAGCCATCATTTATAAATGGTAAGTAGACCATCTAAAAATGTTTAACAGATAGTTTCTTAATGTTTAATCATCATTTATAAACAGCATAAATGGTAAATAGACCATTTATAAATAGTCTATTTACCAAATATTGGTTATTCTAAACTGTTACCAAGAAGTGTTTGTCAGCAGGCTGTACCACAGCCATGTGCAAAAATATACAAAATGTATTTATTGTGTACTATGGGAGTAATCTGTGTCTCACCCACCGGGGACAGTGTGGCCAGAATTTGATCAAAGTTTTGGAAGATACCCATCCCCCTCACATTCCTTAGTGATGGGTCTGGGGGAAAGGGTGCAGGTATTCCTTTTGTGTGGGTGAGAAGTGTGAATGGGAGTTTCTCAAACCAGCTGTAGAAGCCGTTCAGGTGGTTTGTTTTAATACATTTCAAACACAAAATAAAGACAGAACAAAATCAACTTTTATATGAAAACATTTTTTTATTTTGTACAACACTTGGTATGAATGTCCAAAAAATAAGGGCACACTTAATACTGTACATGACAGGCAAGCGATAGGGCACATTGTACTGATCCAACGCCCGGACTGGGCAGGGGCTCATCACAGACTGTACCCTAACTCTCAAGCCACTGCAGTTCAAGTCCTTCTCCCTTAAAAGACTACCTACACTGAAAAAAAATGGAGTGCCATTCCTTTAAAGAAAAGCTAGGAAAGTTTTTTTTCACACAGAAAGTGCTTGTAATCCTTACTCAGGATATTAAGGAACACTTACTAGAATCACTTATCACACACTTAAACCACTGTGGGAACAAAAGAGACAAATACTTGACTGTAAAGCATTGTAAGCAGTAGAAAATTAGTATCATACTAAAACATAAGTGGTGAGCATATTTGGCTGCTAAAGAACTTACAGCTTCCTCTTCCTGGGTCAGGGCAAATGAGGCCACCTGCATAGTGGCCGTTTTGTGTTGGCTGACGCCAATCACCACTCTTGCGTTGGATGGCTTTCTGTTCACCCACTCTGTTGCCTGGAAAAGAATGGAAGAGGGGAAATGTATAATGAATTAATTTCCAAAAAGACATTACAGCACATGCAAGGGGACAAATTCCTTCAAGCTGTTACTGAGTGGAACTTTGACAGTGTTGTTAAATTATGTGCCCTCTCACCCTCCCCCCACCAACAGAGGAGCAGAGTAAAGCAGTTGTGAAGCTGTAACCTTCCCCTCCCCCACTCAGCCAAATTCAAATTCAGCTTCCCTCCACCAACAAAGAGGTGCCTTTTTGTGAGTGTATATTGTCAAAGATTTGCTTAAAATGATTTGAAATCACCCAAAAATGTCAGAGGTCAGCAGACAACCAAAGCCTCAATGTGTGGCTGACAGAAATTTTATCTCCAAATACTCACTGTGACTTTTATCTGTATTACAGATGATGGCATATGACATGACACACTTAATACTGGAAATGACAGGCAAGCGATAGGGCACATTGTACTGATCCAACGCCCGGACTGGGCAGGGGCTCATCACAGACTCTACCCTAACTCCCAAGCCACTCCAGTTCAAGTCCTTCTCCCTTAAAAGACTACTACCTACACTGAAAAAAATTTGGACTGCCATAACTTAAAAAAAAGCTAGGAAAGTTTTTTTTTTTTCACACAGAAAGTGCTTGTAATCTTTACTCAGGAAATTAAGATACTTAAGTAATGGCACTCCAAATTTTTTTCAGTGTATTACAGATGATGGCATATGAAATGACACAATTAACAGTGTAAATGACAGGCCAGCGATAGGGCACATTGTCCTGATCCAACGCCCGGACTGGGCAGGGGCTCAGCACAGACTGTACCCTAACTTAAAAAAAAAAAAAAACTTAAAAAATTACTTTAAAAAAAAAGCAAGGGAAAAAAAAAAAAGCTAAGAAAGTTTTTTTTTTCCACACAGAAAGTGCTTGTAATCTTTACTCAGGATATTAAGTAACATTTACTTACTAGAATCACTTAATTTTATGAAAAATACTCAAGAAAAATCTCACTTGCAATACTCCTCTGAGTGAAATTTACTATTTACAGGTGAGTATTGCAAGTGAGATTTAATTGAGTATTTTTCATAAAAGTAAGTGATTCTAGTAAGTTAATTGTTACTTTCT
This sequence comes from Gymnothorax javanicus, assembly GCA_029692085.1. Taxonomy (NCBI): domain Eukaryota; kingdom Metazoa; phylum Chordata; class Actinopteri; order Anguilliformes; family Muraenidae; genus Gymnothorax; species Gymnothorax javanicus. Next base: position 43,648,215 of record CM056205.1, read on the forward strand.
ATCCTGAATATAGATTACAAGCACTTTCTGTAGGAATGGTTTTCACACAATATATTGACCCTGTGGTCAAATGCTAATTCAGGGGTCCTTCTGCCCAGAGAGGCAAGCAATAGGGCACATTGTACTGATCCAACGCCCGGACTGGGCAGGGGCTCAGCACAGACTGTACCCTAAGTCTCAAGCCACTCCAGTTCAAGTCCTTCTCCCCTAAAGGACTTCCTATTGAAAAAAAAAAAAAAAAATAATTCTTCATCCACTGCAATGTCTCTCATGGCTTTGAAGAGGATGACATCCTTGTCCTCCCCGCTCTCCATGAGCACACAGTGCAGTGGCTTGAGATTGGGAAGTTTTTTTGAGTGATTTATTCTCCTTCCGAATGTCTCCCGATTCGGGTGGCACTCGCAAGGAAAACTCTCGGCGTCTATGCAGAGGTCCTTCTGCCCAGCCTTAAAAAAGAAAAGGTAGGTCGGCTGGATGTTCGGATCCTGCATTTTTGCTCGCCCCTCAGCAGCTGTGATCACCTTCCCGTGGTAATCACATACAATGTCTCCTTTTGAAAATGGCTGGGCTGCGACCACACCTGTAAACAAGAGAACATGACATCATGAGTTAGATCAAAACAATGACACATAAAAGTTAATAATTACAGTTTGGCAAAGTTTGAATGAAATCTTTCTTCACTTTGACATTCAGAGCACTGAGCAGAAACTGAGAGGAAAATGAAAGGTTTTCTTACCCAGCCGTTTGTCACCCTGGAAGTCCTTGATCACCAGCCCTTTCCACTTCTGGTGAGACACACACCTAATAATTTTAGGGTCTGTCTCAATGGTGAACTTGGGGGCTGGTGTCCACAGCTTCACAATGTCGTCAGCCTTCGGACAGTTGACCGTCCACCTCTCCTTTTCCACAAGCCTCTGCACCTTCCCCACCACTGGCTTCCTGGCATTGAAGTGTGCTGAAAAAAGAACAGAAAAACTTTCAGTCATGCGAGTCATTTGCCACAGTAAATAAATTGCACTGTTTGAGTGACTTATTGATTTGATTATCAATGGTGCATTAGTGTATTGGGGTTAGGAGTACTTACACAGCAGATATTGCTGCCTCTCTGCATACTGACAAGCTCGCCACCTGTCATAATGCATGCGGTCCTCAGGAAACCCTGCCTCCACCCTCGCCTTTTTGGATGGAGGCTGGCCGTCCTTGGTGACAGGGAATATCCTGACAAAGTCAGTAAAGTCCGTCCCTGCGGGCTTGTTAGCTTGATCAGGGGGGGTCTGGTCACTGTCCGGGGACTGGTTTGGTGGAGAGAGGCTGTAAAATAAAGGAAAATAAGGGTTAAAATATTACAACTTGGTAAGCAAGCGTCAAATGTGATTGTGATGCATGGTTGCCTTGTGAAATGAGATAATGAGGAAACTTACCCCCCCAGGGTGTCCAGCAGTGTGGCCGTGCTGACGATGGATGCATCCACCCGCATTCTGTAGTGCTGCTCAGCCACAGAAGCAGAATGGGCCAGATAGTGGCTAACGTTCTCCTTCTGAGTCTCAGTAAAGAGCAACGCCGCCTCCGTCTCCACCGCCCTTCGCACCTCCTGACTAGTGGCTGGTTCGATGTGGTAGCTGCAGGAAGAAAAAGTAACATGAAATGTTAATTGTGATATGATTGTGTTTGACACACTGTAAAAAATAATACTTATTTAACAATTTTTCCACGTAAATTTTACAATTTTTTCTCATTATTTTCTTAAAGCAGTTTTTCTCCAGTAAGTGTAGCATTCTTTTCCATATTTCAATCTGACAGGAAACTTGTATTAAAATTACATGAATAAACAGTTAATTTAAAATATGTCACATACTTCAAGAAAACAGGGTTTTTTCTGATACACTTTAGTTTTTAACAGTGTAGTAGAGTAACGTAAAACATTTAAACATCAGCGCATGGATTTATGTAGGTACTCACATTTTGTGAAGCCGGGCAATGTCATTGGTGACACTGTGAATGGGGTTGCCACTCGAGGAAATGAAAAATTTATCACTGTAGCTGCTGAGGTATCCCGGACGGATGTATTCATAGTATGCTTGAAACCACTGTGGGAACAAAAGAGACAATTACGTAACTGTAAAACATTGTAAGCAGTAGAAAATTAGTATCACACTAAAACATAAGTGGTGAGCATATTTGGCTGCTAAAGAACTTACAGCTTCCTCTTCCTGGGTCAGGGCAAATGAGGCCACCTGCATAGTGGCCGTTTTGTGTTGGCTGACGCCAATCACCACTCTTGCGTTGTATGGCTTCCTGTTCACCCACTCTGTTGCCTGGGAAAAGAATGGAAGAGGGAAATGTATTAATGAATTAATTTCCAAAAAGACATTACAGCACATGCAAGGGGACAAATTCCTTCAAGCTGTTACTGAGTGGAACTTTGACAGTGTTGTTAAATTATGTGCCCTCTCACCCTCCCCCCCACCAACAGAGGAGCAGAGTAGAGTAGTTGTGAAGCTGTAACCTTCCCCTCCCCCACTCAGCCAAATTCAAATTCAGCTTCCCCTCCACCAACAAAGAGGTGCCTTTCACTCTAATCTCACACCTCTGTGATCAAGCAAAAGTAAGATAAAAAATAAGGATAAATGTGTATATTGTCAAGGATTAGCTGCCTAGGAAAATTTGTTTCCTAGCATGTGACTTTCAGCACATGCTAGGAAACAAATTTCTTCAAGCTGTTAAAATAGATGCACTCACAGTCATGCCTTCCACGGCTCCTGGGCGCTGAAAATGTTTCAGAACCAGAACCGCTTCGCAGTAGTAGCGGTATATGGTCTTCTCCATTTCAGACACCGCAATGGCATTGATGAACTTCCCAAACGTAGAGAGCATGTCAGCCTGTGCCACCCTCAAAATCTCCTGGCAGTCTTTCACACTCCGTGTGCCCTCCATCAGTCGATTATATCTAGATTTGAAAAAAAAAACAAACAAAAAAAATGACAGGTTATTAAAAACACCACACGCAGGGTTGTAGTAATAAACAGATATAGGACAATACACAATGCATAGCAAAGGCAAAGATTTACCTTGTTTTGCACACGTCCCTCGAATGAGTCTTTGAGACAGGCTTCTTCATGGTCTGCAAAAACTCCTTGAAGGCCTGGAGGTTATCACGGAGGTCCTTGTCCGTGGTCGTCAAATCCAGCCTGGTTTTCAGGTAGTCGACAAACCTGATCATGTTCTTGATGTAATTGATGATGGTGGCAGCAGTCATTTCCGTGCGGCGCAGGCTGCTGATGTACTCCCGGGTTTGTTGGCTCCTACTCAAGAAGTCCATGGTTGGTTCATCCCCGGTCGGCTGCAGGTACCGCAGGAAACGTGACACGTTGTCGACCTTTGAATAGAGATGATGGGAAAGAAATGTTAACATTAGCATCATACAAAGAAACTAGATGTGTGTAACGGTACTGCAATTGGTGCACTGAAAAAAATTTGGAATGAAATTTACTTAAAAAAAGCTAGGAAAGTTTTTTCACACAGAAAGTGCTTGTAATCTTTACTCAGGATATTAAGTTATACAAAACCCAAAACCAGTGAAGTTGGCACATTGTGTAAATCGTAAATAAAAACAGAATACAATGATTTGCAAATCCTTTTCAACCTATATTCAATTGAATACACTGCAAAGACAAGTTACTTAATGTTCGAACAGGTAAACTTTGTAATTTTTTGCAAATATTAGCTCATTTGGAATTTGATGCCTGCAACATGTTTCAAAAAAGCTGGCACAAGTGGCAAAAAAGACTGAGAGAGTTGAGGAATGCTCATCAAACACTTATTTGGAACATCCCACAGGTGAACGGGCTAATTGGGAACAGGTGGGTGCCATGATTGGGTATAAAAGCAGCTTCCCTGAAATGCTCAGTCATTCACAAACAAGGATGGGGCGAGGGTCACCACTTAGTGAACAAATGCGTGAGCTGATTGTCGAACAGTTTAAAAACAACATTCCTCAACGAGCTATTGCAAGAAATTTAGGGATTTTATCATCTACGGTCCGTAATATCGTCAAAAGGTTCAGAGAATCTGGAGAAATCACTGCACATAAGCGACAAGGCCGAAAACCAACATTGAATGCCCGTGACCTTCGATCCCTCAGGCGGTACTGCATCAAAAAAAAAAAAAAACCGACATCAGTGTGTAAAGGACATCACCACATGGGCTCAGGAACACTTCAGAAAACCACTGTCAGTAACTACAGTTCGTCGCTACATCTGCAAGTGCAAGTTAAAACTCTACAATGCAAAGCGAAAAGCCATTTATCAACAGCACCCAGAAACGCCCCCGCTTCGCTGGGCCCAAGCTCATCTAAGATGGACTGATGCAAAGTGGAAAAGTGTTCTGTGGTCTGACGAGTCCACATTTCAAATTGCTTTTTGAAACTGTGGGACGTCGTGTCCTCCGGACCAAAGAGAAAAGAACCATCCGGACTGTTATAGGCGCAAAGTTCAAAAGCCAGCATCTGTGATGGTATGGGGGTGTATTAGTGCCCAAGGCATGGGCAACTTACACATATGTGAAGGCACCATTAATGCTGAAAGGTACATATAGGTTTTGGAGCAACATATGTTGCCATCCAAGCAACGTCTTTTTCATGGACGCCCCTGCTTATTTCAGCAAGACAATGCCAAGCCACATTCTGCACGTGTTACAACAGCATGGCTCCGTAGTAAAAGAGTGCGGGTACTAGACTGGCCTGCCTGTAGTCCAGACCTGTCTCCCATTGAAAATGTGTGGCGCATTATGAAGCGTAAAATACGACAACGGAGACCCCGGACTGTTGAACAACTTAAGCTGTACATCAAGCAAGAATGGGAAAGAGTTCCACCTGAAAAGCTTCAAAAATTGGTCTCCTCAGTTCCCAAACGTTTACTGAGTGTCGTTAAAAGGAAAGGTGATGTAACACAGTGGTAAAAAAGGCCCCTGTGCCAACTTTTTTGCAATGTGTTGCTGCCTTTTAAATTCTAAGTTAATGATTATTTGCAAAAAAAAAAATAAAGTTTCTCAGTTTGAACATTAAACATCTTGTCTTTGCAGTGTATTCAATTTAATATAAGTTGAAAAGGATTTGCAAATCATTGTATTCTGTTTTTATCTACGATTTACATAACGTGCCAACTTCACTGGTTTTGGGTTTTGTATTTACTTACAAGAATCACTTATTTTTATGAAAAATACTCACCTATAAATAATAAATTTCGCTCAGATGAGTATTGCAAGTGAGATTACTTGAGTATTTTTCATAAAAACAAGTGATTCTTGTAAATAAATGTTACTTAATAATATTGAGTAAAGATTATCAGCACTTTCTGGGTGGAAAAAAACTTTCCTAGCTTTTTTTAAGTAATGGCTCTCCAATTTTTTTTCAGTGTGCTGAAAAATCATTTATAAAGACATTTTACCTCCTGTTGGCAGTTGGGGACACCCAGGGTCTCACTGAGGTATTTTTTAAAGTCAACGAGGATCACAGCGTCCTCGTGGAATTTCTCATAGAGACCAGCGTCCCTCATCTTAGACCGTACAGAGGTGGTCGCGGTGGGAAGAGCTCTGTAAAACAATGAAAAAAAGAAAGAAAAAAGATTAAAAATGACATTATAATAAGAGCATTGTTCAAACTCGAATCAAAATCAACTTGGAAATATCACATGTGCTTTAATGTGCTTACTTTTTCCAGGAAGGATCTCTGGTCCCGTCATCCTGATCCGAGGAGGAGGAAGGAGTGTCATTGGGCGGGGACCCCTGTGGGCCCTCATAGGCAGAGCTGGAGGTGGCAGGAGCAGTGGGAGCAGCATCGGTGGCAGCAGGGGCGGTGGCAGCAGGGGTGGTGGCAGCAGAGGTGGTGGCAGCAGGGGTGGTGGCAGCAGAGGCGGTGGCAGCAGGGGTGGTGGCAGCGGCAGCAGAGGTGTTACCGGTGGTGTCAGGCTCGGAGTCAAGGACCATGTCTGACTCGTGGGGCTTATTGAGAACGAAGAAGCCACGCTGGATGAGCTTCCTCACCAAAGCAATACAACAGGGCCGGTGGGGTATGTCGTTGACCAGATCATTGTAATCCCAGGTCCGGCTGTACCGGATCCATTGCTTGGCTGATGCCTTTGCCTTCTGCACCTCCACTGCTATTTCTTCTGGCGTGCTGTTCTTCATACACACCCTCGCCAGATGGACTGAAAGTTTGTCCTGTGGCTTGTGGCACCGTAAGCAGTGCACGTAGTTGCGTTCAGGGATACTAAAAGATAATGACAAAAACATGGTCAAGTCATGTGTTATATATGGGTCATTCCGCGTCAAATCAACCGAAGGCTGTTGCTCAACCGACTCAAAAAATTTCCAAAATATTTGTTTGTGTAGACAGTCATGAAAAAAGCATATCCTGAAAATTTCCCGCAAATCGGTTGCAAAATGACATTTTTGCATTTTTGTAAATTTTGAGGGCTCATTTCTTATCAAATACAAATCCCACTATCCCATAGAACAGGTAATGTAATAGGAAGCTTTCTTAAGGCAGCATTTCTTCAAATCAAAACAAAACAAATCCCTCAAAATGACATTCTGTATTCTCTGTGTACCAGAAAACTACCCCAAGAAATTACAGGGCTCTGGGTGTTACATTTACAGAGATATTGATCCCTAAACTTGGCCAATAGTGTGGCGAAAATAGTAAAAAATGCAAATTTTGGCAATTTTAGGAAGTCATAACTCCACAAAACAACATTCAAAAAGCTTCATATTACAGAAACCTGTTCTATGGGATAGTCTCATTAGTTTATTATCATTACAGGCTGGTGGGATATGTATTTGATAAGAAATGGACCCTCAAAAATGCAAAAATGCCAACAACTTTCTTAAAAATTGGATGATATGACAGGGAATGACTCATATAGCAATAATTATTCAAGATGCAAAGAGCAACACAACACACAAAGTTTTTAAGTGCTTCAGTGTATAGAAAATGTTTGTGTAACAAACAAAACCCTTACCTACTGAATATCTCAAAATATCAAAGATAGTAAAAGTAAGCAAAAAAAAAGGTCAACCTATTTGATGTACCGATAAAATACCAGCCAATTCCAACTCGTAAATTCAGAATGCAGAAATAATTCACTGAAGGAAACACCAATAACTCAAGCAAATAAAATTAAGGAACACAAAAGCTTACCTCTTCTGAGCTTGTTCAGCCATTGTAGAATGGAAGGAGAAAAAGAGCAAAAGAGCCAAAAATCCAGGCAAAAACTTTGATGCAGTGATGCAGCAGATCCGTCTTGTCGAAACGAAACAGTGGAAGTGCATTGGATTTACCTCAAATATTTATACTAGTTTCTGCTCATGAGGGTGGGCCACACCCCCCCTATTGTAATGTTACTACGATACCTATCAACCAGCCAACCAGGAGGCAGCACAAGATGGAGAGAGAGAACATGAAACTGGCCAGACAATACAGTGTGAATTGCTAGAATGTGTGAATTGTCCAGGGGAAGCTCTGCATGGCAATTATGTAAATGTTTTAGGTAATGAGGGTTTCAGCACTGTTGGTGCCCATGTCAGAAGTAAACATGAAAACAGAAAGCTTTTTACACACCTAAAAAGATATAGAAACTAAATTGTAAAATAATCTTAAACTATACAAAGTCATTCATGCATCAAATATGTTCACATTTTTCACTCAGATATTTCTCAGCCAAAGTGATATTTACTAGAGTATTTTTCATCTTAAATTAATCCATATATTTTTAATAATCAGCAATGAGACAAAACAACGCACACTTCAACTATACAACATTATCCATACATCATATATGTTCACATCTTTCACTCTGATATTTCTCAGCCAATGTTGATATTTCGGGATATTGCACCACCAGTGGTGAAATTCCCCACATCTCACATCTTGTGAAAATGAAGGGTCAGCTTTTGCAAACCTATTTACTGACACAAACTTTATCTCCAAATACTCACTGCTACTTATCTCTGTATTACATGTTTTTTTTTTTTTGTGTGTGTGTGTGTGTGTGTGTGTGTGTGTGTGTGTGTGTCTATTTTTTTAAGAACTTGCTCAAAATAATTTGAAATCACCCAAAAAGGCCAATGAATTTTCTCGTGAATTCTCATTTTAAATGAATCCTTATGTTTCTAATAATCAGCACAGAGACAAAACCATGCACACTTCAACTATACAACATTATCCATACATCATATGTTCACATCTTTACTCTGATATTTCTCAGCCAATGTTGATATTTCGGGATATTGCACCACCAGTGGTGAAATTCCCCACATCTCACATTTTGTGAAAATGAAGGGTCAGCTTTTGTAAACCTATTTACTGACACAAACTTCATCTCCAAATACTCACTGCTACGTATCTCTGTATTACATGTTTTTTTTTTTTTTTTGTGTGTGAGTGTGTGTGTGTGTATTTTTTTAAGAACTTGCTCAAAATAATTTGAAATCACCCAAAAAGGCCAATGAATTTTCTAGTTAATTCCAATCTTAAATGAATCCTTATGTTTCTAATAATCAGCACAGAGACAAAACCATGCACACTTCAACTATACAACATTATCCATACATCATATGTTCACATCTTTACTCTGATATTTCTCAGCCAATGTTGATATTTCGGGATATTGCACCACCAGTGGTGCATAATTCCGATTTACCCGAGATTGAACACCACGTGTGGTGCTTAATCCTGGGATCTCCCCAGGTAAAAATTGAGGAAATGATTTAAAATCAACCGTTGGGCCTACGTGCACAAATGAGGTGTCGATGTGCTCAGCTGGGGCTGGGGCAGAGCCTGGGTGGGTTATTTGGCAGGACTTGTGGCCAGAAAGTTATTATTTTTGGCAAAAAAGAGTAACCGGAAAACACCCGAGATTGAACACCACGTGTGGTGCATAATCCTGGGATCTCCCCAGGTAAAAATGAGAAAATGATTAAAAATCAACCGTTGGGCCTCGTGCACAAATGAGGGTGTCGACGCGCTCAGCTGGGGCTGGGGCAGAGCCTGGGTGGGTTATTTGGCGGGATTTATGGCCAGAAAAATATCGTTTTTTCGTCGGGTGACGTTGAGGACACGTTGAGGAGGCGTTGAGAACGGTTGAATCCGGGTGAGACTGCGCCCCACCGAAGTGAGCTTGGTGTCGTTTCGTTCGTCTCGGACTTAATCACGAGCCTGCGAAGTCCTCACTCGCCCCGGGCGCTTTTCGGCGATTTTGGTATTTTTGGTTATGCACCACTGGTGGTGCATAATTCGGATTGACTCCGGAAAAATTTTTCCATACAAAACTTTTATCACCATCGCGTTCGGCTCGGAAAGTTATGCCAAGATCCCAATTTTTTTTTTCGGGAAGAAAGTTCGGGTCAATCTGTTGAGCCGGACACGGAAAACTGCGTTCTGCAGCCTCGTCCCGCCCAACTCCGCCCTCCACAGAGCTGGCCAGTCAGAAGAAAGTGGGTACACGGGGAGTGGGGGCCATAGCGGAAGAGCCACCCCAGTGAGGCGTTTCAGGCAGAGACTACAATGTACTACAAATGCAGTTTTTGAGGATGGCAGTATGAGCAAAATAAATACCCCTTTTTTTACTTTGCTCGATCAGGAGTACTCTAGGGGAGTCAAAGACCAAAATATAAACTTGGAAAAATAGCAAAATAGGTCCCCTTTAAGCAGAATTTGATAAAGGGTCTTTCATTCATCATTGCACTCTTGGGTATTTCTGTCAGTGTTGCCTAAGACAATAAGTAACTACTTTATTATTAACTTCCTATGATTGCAGTTGTGGTTGGACAAAAAAAAAAATCCAGCATACACAGGGAGGCCAGGAACAGGTTTGGGAACTCCTGAGATAACAGGATACATTTATTTAGGTTCACCATGTTTCTCAGCCTACATAACATTTCTATTTGGCTATCTTATAGAGATGAATGGGCGAAGTGAATAATGTTGGAATCACTCCTTCAAGAAGTTCTCTTTTACTCTTTTCTTGTAAGAACAATGCCCTCAGAAGTGGTCCCTGCAGTGCACAGGACTGATCTGATCCAGACTTTTAAGTGCAAATCCATCCCTCCTTGGTTTTGGAAATCTGAATAAACAGACAAAGCACTGTATCCACTGTTGTTAAAATACTTGGCTGGCAAGGGCTATTGCTGCATGGCAAATCTTTGTTAAAAGTAGCTACCTTTTTCAGCCACCCTTGCTAATTTAATTATCTGTCCCGTCCGTTTCCTTTGCAATGTAATATTAACATTACACAGGCTGCTGGTAACCAGTAACAATTGGTAGTGTTAACTTCTAGTAGGCAGTCTATTCAAGGCAATGGAATGAATTATTCACTAGCTGGCATGCAAACGCTCTTCGTCATTAAAGTAATAATTTCTACAATAGCAGTTCCATGTGAGATGTTTTTACAGTCCTTGTGATAAATATTTCTGCTAAAAGCAATAGCCAATATTGGCATTTTCTCAATTTTATCAATTTATTTGAAGTTAGCCTCATAGGAAGCCATTCATTTTAAAAATGGGGTTGGATGTATCAGTATAGCAGCCAGTAGCTTCACTTTGGGTTCTGTAAATATAACGTCAATAGCAATCTGGGTTCAACCCCCTTTGAGCATACATGGTTCATGGCCCAATAGCTGCACTGATCTTATTGTGGGTATATTAGGGCTTAAAGCTCAAACCCTTGTTCAAGGCACATAAGACTTCAGGCTATAGACTTCCCGTTATTTCTGAGCCCAGCCTCTCTGATAATCTGTCTGCCACTCCTCGTCATGTCACCATCTGAGCAACCTCGATGCTTGATCGTCAGTTCCTCTGACAATGCAAGGTATATGGCCTCAGTCTACAAACCAAAGTGACTGGTTTGCGCTCACAAACAAACAGTTCTAATTTCTAATTTGTTTGTGCAAATACTAAATATTAGAGTACAAACTATTTGACCCAATTTGGTTTCCCAGAGAAAGCACTATTATTTATCAACAAAGCTCAAAGAGGTGATACATTTTTGCCCTGTCTTAGGTCAGCACAAGAAAGATGAAAATGCTCACAGTGACTGAGCAGATGGACAACCACAAGTGTGAAAGGCTGTTACTTGACTTATTTGTGTGCATTTTTAGGTTGCCAGCCGTAGGCCAGTAACCTATTGTCGTCACTTTGCGTCCGGTGGCGTCGTCGGTGTTGTACGTTTAAAGCCGTATCTCAAAAACGGTCTGATGAATTTTTTTTTTAATCTGGGGATGTGATCAAATGGGTCATCAGGTTAATGCCCGAGCAAAAATTTTTTTGATTGAATCGTTCGTTTAGACTTGGCGGCCATTTTTATGTTGAAAATGGCCATTTTTGGCACTTAGGTGCAATTTTCTCAAAAACCGTCTGATGAATTTTTTTTTTATCGCAGCAATGGAATCAGTATCATGACCTGCTTCAACGGTGTAAACAGCGTTTTGATTGAATCGCTCCTTCATAGCGCCACCTAGGCAACGTGTCTGGACTTCATCATTTTTCGGGGTGTTTTGCCACAAAATGTGCCGTAACTTGCTCATTATTGCATTTATAGTATAGGTATGAATTGAGCATACACAGCATATCATGCTTGCCGAGCGTTGTCGATTGGTCAAATTTCGCCTTGAGCCGAAAGGTCAAGGTCAAATGGCAAAAATGTGCTATAACTCTCTTAATATAGCATTTAGAGCTTAGGTATGTATGAGGCACTTAAAGGGAAGCAGGTATGCCGAACATTGTGAGTCAGTCACATTTGACCTTGGGCCTCAAGGTCAAGGTCAAATGGCAAAAATGTGCTATAACTCTCTTAACATAGCATTTAGAGCTTAGGTATGTATGAGGCACTTAAAGGGAAGAAGGTATGCCGAACATTGTGAGTCAGTCACATTTGACCTTGGGCCTCAAGGTCAAGGTCAAATGGCAAAAATGTGCTATAACTCTCTTAATATAGCATTTAGAGCTTAGGTATGTATGAGGCACCTGTAGGGAATCAGGTATGCCGAACATTGTGAGTCAGTCACATTTGACCTTGGGCCACAAGGTCAAGGCCAAATGGCAAAAATGTGCTATAACTCTCTTAATATAGCATTTAGAGCTTAGGTATGTATGAGGCTTTTAAAGGGAAGAAGGTATGCCGAACATTGTGAGTCAGTCACATTTGACCTTGGGCCTCAAGGTCAAGGTCAAATGGCAAAAATGTGCTATAACTCTCTTAATATAGCATTTAGAGCTTAGGTATGTATGAGGCACCTGTAGGGAATCAGGTATGCCGAACATTGTGAGTCAGTCACATTTGACCTTGGGCCACAAGGTCAAGGCCAAATGGCAAAAATGTGCTATAACTCTCTTAATATAGCATTTAGAGCTTAGGTATGTATGAGGCACTTCAAGGGAAGAAGGTATGCCGAACATTGTGAGTCAGTCACATTTGGCCTTGAGCCTCAAGGTCAAGGTCAAATGGCAAAAATGTGCTATAACTCTCTTAATATAGCATTTAGAGCTTAGGTATGTATGAGGCACCTGTAGGGAATCAGGTATGCCGAACATTGTGAGTCAGTCACATTTGACCTTGGGCCACAAGGTCAAGGCCAAATGGCAAAAATGTGCTATAACTTGCATAATATGACATTTAGAGCTTAGATATGTATGAGGCACCTCTAGGGAATCATGTATGCCAAACATTCTTGGTTGTTCGAATTTGACCTTGAGCCTCAAGGTGAAGGTCAAAGGGCAAAAATGTGTTATAACAGCTTAATGTGCCATTTAGAGCTTAGGTATGTGTGAGGCACCTATAGGGAATCATGTAAGCCAAACATTCTCGGCAAGGGCGTCAAGATCAAATGGCAAAAATGTGCTATAACTTGCTGAATATGGCAATTAGAGCTCAGGTATGTTTGGGGCAGCTATAGGAAACCATGTATGCTGAACATTCTTAGGCAGTCAGTCAAATTTGATGTTAGGCCTCAAGGTCAAGGTTATATGACAAAAAATGGCCCATATTTGTTTAATATTGTTTTTAGAGCTTAGGTATGTATTGGCACTAATAGCAAATCATGTATGCTGGTTGTTTTCAACATATTGGATTTGACCTTGGGCAACAAGGTCCAGGTAATGACAAAAACGGCCTAATATTGGAAGAGAAGAATTGATTCAAAGAACCGTGAATTGATTTGCAGTGGTACAGGACCATTCGCCATCACCACCGAAATTCGCGAAAAAATTAAACAGGTTAATTTTTTCTTGGATGTCCGAGCTGGAGCTTTTTAACGCCAGCATTGTGTAGACAAAGTGTTGCTTTCGCAAGAATTCTTGTTGGCTTCCTGTTGAATCCGTGAACTGATGCTAGTTACTTTTCTCCTGTCGGGGCTGTAACTGCCGGCAACCTTCAGGGCCCTTGGCACTCTAGTTTCATTTGCGTCCAACCAGGATGTTTGGTGCTCCTCAGAGTAGATTGCGTTGGGTGAGCTATCTATGTTACCATCTGCTCAAGCCTCCATTTCCTCTAGAACTGCTTTTTTACGCTGTCAAAAATTATGTTGATAATGCACTTCATCCTAATTTTGACTCATTGTGAGTAATTTTCTGTTGACTATATGTTAAACCAGTTGTTGGGGTAAGACACTGGTTAAGTTATAAGTAACACTAAGTGTGCAATCTGTAAATAGATAGATGAATGTGTTGAGAAAAACACAGTTTTATTTTGATCCAGACCAGGAACCAAATACAGAGTAAAAGCACAATCCAATAGTAGGATTTACTGATGGTAAATAAGGTGAAACAGAGGGATGTAACCCAGAGCAGAATGACACAGTTTAGTTCAGATGGTACAGGCTAGGGAGTAAAGGCATTTCTGTGCCTGGCCAGGGGTCATCAAAACCAGCAGCCAGATGGAGTGCACACTTTGCCAGAGCGGAACTGTCAGAAGGTAGGACTGTGGAGGTTAGCAAGAACACTGTTCCAATCCTGATGATTACAGATGGCTTCAGAGGTTGTTCCTAATAAACTGGGCAGAGGAACAGACTGAGGTTTAGTTAATAGGATTGTGGTACCAATACTGGAGACCTGAGAGTAAGGTTTGGGAGCTTGTTCCAATTAACAGAACCAGGAAGAAAACGTCCATATATAGCTAGTATTAAAAGTTACAGATAATTTCCGAAGATGATAAGCTTTACTAAGAAACACTGGCTGATTACTAAAGGGCATATTCCAAGTGACATTCATGCAACTTGCACTCAGAGTTATATGCCAACACTCACATGAGGGAAGGGAAACATGAATGGAATACAGCTGGTGAGGAAAGCACGTTGGATTTAAACTAATCAAAAAAGACAGTATATCTAATTGATACAGAAGCTTCTGGATGGGAGGATACACAAAAGGGTTTCACACGAGGGTCATGACAGTAAACCACCCCTTGAGGGATGCCACCAGGCAGCTTCAAATGCAAACCTGGGCGAGGAACAAGGGAGAGAACAGAAATGTCCTTTAAGGTGACAAGCAGGACCAAGGATAGACCTGGATGGGCGAGGCTTGGGTGAAGATTAGAGATGCCATCCCAGGCAGGTAGAGGTATGGCCCGCCATGAATGGTGGGTAACGGGACCTGCAATGACGACCCCTCTGCAGCAGGTGCTGGAGCCTGGAGAGAAGGTTAGATCTTGGGAGTTGACGTCGCTAACTGGAATGTGGGATGGGCCTCTGAGGTGGAAGCTTAGGCCTCAGGACTGGACTATCACTGCCACTAGAATAGCTGTTGGCCACTGATATGATTGTCCGCACACTGCCACTGAAACTGCTACCAGCGCAAAACCTGGGCAGAGGGAGTTCCTTGGGATTGGATCCAAACAGAGAGGTGCCCACAGGGTTAGGTTCAGGCGAGGAAATGCCCACAGGATCAGGCTTGGGAAGTGGCCGAGGGCCACCCACAGGGTCTGTCTTAATAGGTGGCTGGGCGCCCCCGAAGTCAGCTGACGAAGCTTCCGCAGGTTGGGGCAACAGGGCATCCTCCGGGCAGGGTGACGGACTGCCCGCAGGATTAGGTGGATCATCAGGGGCAGGTGCAGGCGCAAAACATGGAGCCTCCTCCACAACAGGGACAGAGGTTACCTGCAGCCTAGGGTCAGCACTGCGGAACACGTGTTATGGCCCACTGGAACCCTCTAACTTAGGGCTCGAGGACTACCTGGGTCTCCATGGCCCACGCCTTCTCTCATGATCCCTGGAACCCAGGCACCTGCCTGAGAGAGCTAAGTGTGTCCCCAGAAAGGAGGATGCTGTAAAAGCCCCTATAAGACCAGAGGAAGAAGTCAACTGGGGAGCCTCCTTGGAGCTGGGGGCCAGCACAGGAGGTCATTCGGGGCTGATGGTAGGAGCCGGAGGTGGCAGCACGGAGGCCGCAGCAGTTAGGTCCCAGATGAACACCGGGGCCAGTGGCCAGGCAGTCAACAGGGCATCCGGTGGAGGGAGAGAGAGTGCAGGAAAGAGGAGGACCAGAATAAGAGGAAGAAGAGCTGGAGGCAACTCGCAGGCAGGACCCCTAACAAAAGTGGCTCTAGCCCCATATGATCCCAATCCACCGCCAAATTGTACTTGTGCAACCAGGGTCTCCCCAAAACCACTGGTCTGTGAGGGGATGATGAGCTCTAGCTGTACGCATGAGGACTAGGCCGGTGGTCTGGGATGCTTCAGTGAGAGCCTACCCCATGAGGCACTGGGATTGCATGGGCTCAGCCAGGTCCACCAGGACAACTCTGAGGTGTTGAGCAACAGATAGATGTAGGAAGTTGCCCCGGGATCAAGGAGAGCCTTTGTTGAGGTTTGGCAGCCTCTTCAGGTCAGCTATACGAGTAGCCACGGCTGGATGATGCAGACTACAGCCCTGAAGAACCATGCTTCCTGTGCTTAGCGAGTCCGACGAATGGGACAAAAGGCGAAAAAGTGGTCTTGGCTGGTGCAGTACAGGCACAGACCAGAGCGCAGCCAGCACTGACATTCCTCCAAAGTGTGGCAGGATTGCCAGGTGTGGTCAGCCTATCTTGGCTCCGAGGTTGAAGGAAGGTTGGAGGAGGTAACAACCGCAGGTTTGGAATGACGAGAGGTGAGTTGTAGCAGAGCATCAGGGCACTTGGGAGGTGCAGGGGCCTGCAGCCGAGACTGCCGGTCCAATTGCCTCTCCTGCAGCCGGGCGTCCACCTGCAACCCCAGGTCAATGAGGACACAAGTCAGGGGGAAAGACGCGGTGGTCAGTTCATCCTGGACACACTCTTCCAAGCCAAAAAATAGGTGTTGTACAGCGCCCAGGAGTTCCAGCGCACAATTGAACTCCGGAGTTCGGAGGTCAATGGAATCCTCAGACACTGAAAAGCTGCCTTGGTGCAGCTGAAGCAACTGTAGGGCAGTGGCATGGCTGGATCAGGACCAGTCAAGCAACTTCCTCATCTCCACAGCAAAAGCACCGTAAGTGGACACTTGGTAGTTTTGTAATATTGAGTTGTGTTGACAGATTTTGTGAGAATTTTGCTACAGTTGTTCTATATATAATATATACTTAGCGCCATTAAAAACAACGGTGAGGTATGTACTGTATTTGCAGGCAAATTGAAGATTTGTTTGATTTTTATTGCTTTTCCAGTGAGGCACAAGTGGAAATAAAGAAAAGCAAGTGGTATTGTAATCCTGACGCGAGCCACGTGAACGCTCCAAGCACTTCAGTAATAACAAACTGTTGAGTATTGGCAAAGTCATATTTCAGTTACAGACAGTAATACTGTAGTAGAAAGGAAATATCGTCTACGGCCACTAGTTGTCAACATAGGAAATGCAGTAGACCAAACTGAGCGAACTGACTCAGATGTATATACATGGTGCGCATGTGCAAATAAAAATGGGAACAGTGCCTCTGAAAATGGTGGACGTACACGCATTTTTATTTCTCCTCGATTGTATATTTTATCCCGAATGCAAACCACTTTGGTGCACCTCCACGAAGACTGCTGTGCAAAATGTCGCACTCAACAGGTTATGGGCCCAGTCAAGTTGGCCAGAGGTGGTTACGGTCGTTATTCGATGGTGAAGAGAAAAACTACGAGTTGTGGGAGACGAGATTTTTGGCGCACATGGAGCTGCGCGGGCTCTGTGGAACTATGCTAAACGAGCCAAATGAGGAAGCACGAGAAGGGGATGCAGCCAAAAATGCTGAAGCATGTGCGGAATTTGTGCTGTGTCTTGATGATAAGAGTTTAGTCACAAACCGGAATGGAAGAAAAGCGTTGGCGATTTTACGTGGGCACTACGCTGGTAAGGACAAACCCCGAGTTGTAAGTCTGTACTGTGAACTTTCTTACCTACGCAAGGCTAGCAACAAGACTGTTACTGAATATATTATTCGCGCAGAGAGAATTTTCACGTCTTTGAGAAATGCGGACAAAAATATTAGTGACGGGTTGCAGATCGCTATGGTAGTAAAAGGGTTACCAGATTCTTACAAGCCGTTTGTCGTGCATATCACCCAGACGGATGACGCGCTAACTTTCAGTGACTTTAAAACGAAACTGAGAGATTCTGAAGCACGGAGAAGCGGGGACGGGTGACTTGAATGCAGATGAGGACAATGGGATGAAGACCAGCGGGTCGACAGCACGGGGCCGCGGTAGAGAGAAGAAAAATCGCCAAGCCGAGGTCGAGTGCTTCACGTGCCACGAGAAGGGGCATTTAGCAAGGACGTGCCCTAACGACATCCAAGCGCGGCGCGGGGAGCGGAAGATGGACACGCCATTTCGCGGGAGAGGGCGCTGGCGAGGCCGCGGGCACCGGGTAAAGATGGCTGATGTAGACGGAGACGCTGGAGATGACCAGGATGACAGCGGTGCAGCAGGTGCATCATTCTTTTTTAAGATAAGTGACTGTCATATTATGCGTGGTAGCAAGAAGGGACTTATGGTTGACTGCGGTGCCACAGCGCACATGATTAATGACATTGCTAAGTTTAAAACTGTAGACAAGAACTTTAAACCCGAGAACCACGTAATTGAACTGGGGGATGGAACGAAAGCAACCGGGATGGCAAAGATGGGGGGTGAAGCCGAAGTCTGTTTGCTCAACAGCGAGGGGCAGCCTGTTAAAACGAGACTCAAACAGGCACTTTACATCCCATCTTTCCCACAGAACATCTTTTCAGTGAAGGCAGCGACAGCCAATGGGGCTGAGATCCGTTTCAAGGACGGTGATAACTGGCTGATTCACAAGGACGGTGCCAAGTTCAAAATTGATGTGTACTGTAGGCTGTATTACCTAAGCACTATAGATACTGAAAAATGTAATGCATGCACTGTAAATACTGATGAGTTTAATGGTTGCTACGATATCCAGACTTGGCATAGAATACTTGGTCATTGCAATTTTGATGATGTGTCAAAATTAGAAAAAGTGGTTGAAGGGATGAAAATTAAGGGAAAACAGGACAAATCAAACTATGACTGTGAAATATGTACGCAGGGCAAGTTTTTCCAGAGCAGAAACAGGCAGGGAGATGCTAAGACTGAAGCAGTACTGGAGCTTGTACACACAGACCTGTGCAGTCCAATAGAACCGGCAGATGAAGACGGATACAGATATGCAATAGCACTTACTGATGACTATAGTGGAATGATATTTCCCTATTTCATCAAAGCAAAAAATGAAACTGTCAAGGCTACTGAGAAATTCATAGCAGACATCGCACCTTATGGTAAAATAAAGTGCATAAGGTCTGATAACGGAACTGAATTCACAGGGCAGGAGCTCCAGTCATTACTTAGGAGGAATGGGATAAGGCACAAAACCAGTGCACCCTACTCACCTCACCAGAACGAACAGCAGAAAGAGGTTGGAGAACCTTGTTTGAAATGTCCAGATGTATGCTTTTGGAGAGTAACCTCCCAAAGAAGCTGTGGACGTACGCCGTACAGACAGCAGCGGAGATACGTAACAGGTGCTACAGTAAGCGTCTAGAGCAGACACCTTACTATGTTTTCACAGGGAAAACACCAAACTTGTCCAACATGAGAATATTTGGGTCTGTATGCTACGCGTACAAGCAAGACAAAAAGAAGTTGGATCCCAGATGTGAAAAGGGCATTTTCATAGGATATGATAAATACAGTCCAGCATACCACGTCTTTTGTCCTGAGACTGGAAAAGTTCAAAAACATAGGCTGGTAAAATTTGTCACCAAGTCTAGCGCAGAAAGCCAGACTCAGACAGACATTGGTGTGTATGATGACAGCGATGGGGAAAATACGCCAACAAGGGCAAAAATAACCGATCAGAGTTAGGAAAATGTGAGTACACAACCTCGCAGTGAGGAAAAAGTTGAGGTCAGAGAGAGAAAAACAGAAAGTACTCAAATTCAGGGAGATGGCACAGGGAGCTATCCCACCAGACACAGGAGGCCTCCAGAATATTTAAAAGAATATCAATGTAAGGCTGATTCTAATGATGATGAATGTGTAGATTATTTCTACAGAGTTGCCTATCATGTTCCCAAAACATACACAGAGGCCATGCAGTCTAAAAATTCAGACAGGTGGGCAAATGCAATGAGAGGAAATGCAGTCTCTTACAGAGAATGATACATTCACACTGACCACACTGCCAGGGGATAAACAAGCAGTGGGGGGTCGTTGGGTGTACACAGTGAAGGAAGGTCCAGACGGATCTGAGACTTTTAAAGCCCGTTATGTTGCGAAAAGGTATAGTCAGGTAGAAGGAATTGACTATAAAGAAACGTTTTCACCAACAGCTAATATGACTTCCGTCCGTGCACTGATGCAAGCGGCTGTGCAGGAGGAACTCATACTGCATCAAATGGATGTGAAAACCGCCTACCTCCATGCACCTATGGACTGTGAGGTATATATGGAACAGCCTGAAGGTTTTGTGATTAATTCAAAAATGGGTGAACACTTAGTGTGCAAAGTAAACAAATCACTGTATGGACTAAAGCAGTCAGGGCATAACTGGAATAAGTTACTGCATGATCACCTGAAAGAAAATGGCTTCGTACAAAATGATGCTGATCATTGTGTGTACAGCAGACAATCTGACAACGGGAGAGTAATTCTGTTAATTTGGGTTGACGACCTGATTATTGCAGCCAATAACCAAAGCTCACTTTGTGATGTAAAACAAATGTTGCAAATGAAGTTTAAAATGAAAGATCTAGGAGAACTAAAACACTTTTTGGGCATTAGTTTTACCCAGAACGAAGGAGAGGTCAAAATGAGTCAAGAGCGACACATTGCAAAAGTGTTGGGAAAGTTTGGCGTGTCAGAATGCAAGCCTAGGTCAACTCCATGTGAGCAAAAGCAATGTTTCGACAATGAAGGTGAAGTTGTTAATGCAACAGGATACCGTGAAATGGTGGGCAGTCTGATATACATCATGACATGTACCAGACCTGATCGAAGTTGGACTGTAAGTACGCTGTCCCAACACTTAGCAGACCCAAAGCAGCAGCACTGAACTGCTGCAAAACATGTGCTGAGGTACTTAAAAGGTACTGTTGACCAGGAGATGCATTTCAAGAAAAGTGAAAAACTAAAACTTGAAGCATACAGCGATTCAGATTGGGCAGCTGATAAAAATGATAGGAAAAGCACAACTGGATATTGTTTCAGTTTAACTAAAAATGGTCCAGTTATATCATGGAAGAGCAGGAAGCAGCCAACAGAGGCGCTATCAACCTGTGAAGCAGAATACATGGCACTAGGGGCTACTACTCAGGAGAGCATGTACCTTGTACAGCTATTAAAAGGGTTGGATAGCGATAACCAGCATGTACCAGTAAAAATACACGAGGATAACAAAGGAGCAATAGCTCTATCCAAAAATCCAGTGTGCAGACAGAGGAGCAAACGTGGATATTAAATACCACTTTGTGCGATCAGCACAGGCCGAGGGCAAAGTGTTCATAGAATATTGCCCTACTTCCGACACGATTGCAGATGTTCTGACCAAACCACTAACTAAGGCCAAATTGGTAAAATTCAAGGGTTACTTGTTTGGAGAGTAATGCGTCTTAATGAATTTGACCGAACTAAAGATGGAGCAATGTAAATATACTTGTTGTTTGTTTAATATCGAGCAATGTAAGATATGTTTTTTGTTGCTTGTTAAATTTTTGCTTGAGTTTTGTAACAACTGAGAGCTATCAACATGTCTTTGAGTGGGGGTGTTGAGTATTGGCAAAGTCATGTTTCAGATACAGACAGTAATACTGTGGTAGAAAGGAAATATCGTGTACGGCCACTAGTTGGCAACATAGGAAATGCAGTAGACCAAACTGAGCGAACTGACTCAGATGTATATACATGGTGCGCGTGTGCAAATAAAAATGGCAACAGTGCTCTCTGAAAATGGTGGACGTACACGCATTTTTATTTCTCCCTGATTGTATAGTTTATCGCGAATGCAAACCACTTTGGTGCACCTCCACGAAGACTGCTGTGCAAGATGTCGCACTCAACACAAACATTGAGCTGTTTGTGATGTGTACAGTGACACTTTATTTCTTTTAAATTTCTTTATTTCCACTCGTGCCTCACTGGAAAAGCAATAAAAATCAATCGATTCTTCAATATGCTGCAAATACAGTACATACCTCACCGTTGCATTTTTAATGGTGCTAGATAGACAGATAGATAGATAGATAGATAGATAGATAGATTTTCCGAAGCTGACCAGATACTCTCTCCAATGTGTCAATGAGTTAAAGCATGTTTGTTTGTTTGTTTGTTTGTTTGTTTAAATCAACTTATAATTTGATTTCAGAGGGTAGAGAAATGGAGAAGCCGGCTGAATCCAAAAAATGTGCAGCAAATTTTACTTCTGAATAAAAATCTTTGAGCAAAATGTTTCTGAGCATAAATCTTTATGCCACATTTTATTGATGTGTACAATCACAATGAGGTGCAATACCAAGTAGGCAGAATCAGAACAATTATACAACGTAATTGTCAAGGCCATTTATATATAAAAGGCCGACTTGACACAACCATTCTCAATGAATGAATGAGAACATTTAATGGCAGAATAAACAAACAGTAACATGGAACCATCATCATGATGTCAAACAATAACAATTAGAAATACTCATATCGTACAAAAACTAAATAATTGACTAATTGTGCCTCTATCAAAACTAATATTTTTGTATTTGTGAAAAGGGGGGCTTCAGTATGGAAGCACATCAACACCAACAATAGTTAATGACTGCAATGACAGCTTCTGCCAGTGGATCCCAATGTTAGGGAGCAAGTTTTGAAATATTTCAAAACTTTTCAAAACAGTGACAATAATCTGTAGCCTTAAGGGGAGGAGAAACCTTTTGGAAAAAAATTGTCATTTTTGGATAGAAATCATTCATACCTGGTGTATTGACAGTATATGACCTGAAATACACAAAATATGAATTTGACCTAATTTGCATAATTAGGTCATGTGATTCAAGATGGCCGCCACCCCGATTTCACCATTAATTCTTTGCCTTATATCTCAGGACTGAAGCAAGATATTTGAATCAGGTTTTTTTTTTTTTTTTATAGATTTCGTTATGTTTACACCTTCTTCTGAGCTAGAATAAAGCATTTACACATAATACTAGAGATTTAGTGGGGTAAAAGAGGATTTTTGCCATTTTCGCCCACTTTCGATATGAAAATATAAATCACCATAACTCACAGACCCAAAGTGCTAAACCAAAACTTTTAGTTCAGTAGACTTCCTGATATGTACACAGACTTCTGTCAAAATTTCATGAGAAAAGCTCCACAAATAAGTGAGATATAGTGCCTTAAATGATAGCAATCGGGGCAAAAATCAGGTTTTGAGAAAATCCCGGTTAAAGTCAAAGTACACCTACAAATCATTGTAACAGTCAACTTAAAACATTAAAATGCCCCTGAAGCATAAACTTCTCCCTCCTGCTCCCTCTGATTGTCCTGTTCTTGAGCAGATTGAAGTGATTTGCTCTTTCTTTTGGTTTTTCAGTCTAGGTTGGCCTTCTCTTCCCCCCCCTAACGTGCGACGCATCCACCTGCTCTTAATTATGAATGAAACTTTTAATCAAGACCAAAATTAAAATTTTGATAAAAATTGTGAAAAACCATTTTTTTTGGATTTCTCCTCCCCTTCATGCAAAAATTCCAACATATCACATTCCCTGCATACCGCACCAGCTCTCATTGTATCAATTTCTAATATACTGTGGTGAAATTCTTTATATAAACGCTTATAAATCTAAAATTGTCTCTATCATGGGTTTCTTTCTGACAATAATTCATAGCATTTCATAACAAAATTACATGCTTAATCTGAAACACATTTTAAAGACTTTTAAAGAAATCAACAATTTTCATGTTTGATTTGATATTTTTCTTTCAGACTGATTTGCAAATGTGTCAAGGTGATTGCTGGGTAATGTTTTATACATGTGACCAGGTTGACGTCTGATAGTTCAGGCAAAATCTGAAGATCAGGCTGACTACCAAATTTGCAAACTTAGGAGCAGTCATTCCATTCAAACATAAAAGCAGTAGTAAAAAAAGAAAAGATAAGAAAAGAAAGAACAAGAGGAGAGGGCAGCAAAGCTACCAAAACTAAGTTCATTCGGTTTTTTTACAAGCAGTCGCCAGACCATGGACAACCATCCCACAAGCAGCAATGCAGCCAGCAAGCAGAGGTGTAATGTCCGGGTTAAGAAAGTAAAAATCCTCCCCAGAACTTCATTCCAACCACCTGGATTTACTTCTGACAGGAGATAGAGCCAATATGAGTGATCATCTCATTCTGTGGGAGGGAGAAAAACTTGGCAGGACTTTTTCTTTCTGACCCCTGGATTTTACATCTCTGCCAGAAAGTAACAGATCAAGCTAAGCTACCGTTTGACCTAAATAATGATAACATTCGCGGTTATTGCATAAATTTCAAGACAAGTCGAGAATTTTGCTC
This sequence comes from Gymnothorax javanicus, assembly GCA_029692085.1. Classification (NCBI taxonomy): domain Eukaryota; kingdom Metazoa; phylum Chordata; class Actinopteri; order Anguilliformes; family Muraenidae; genus Gymnothorax; species Gymnothorax javanicus. Next base: position 43,672,235 of record CM056205.1, read on the forward strand.
AACGCAAAGCTTGCCAAATGCCATTCAAATAGGTGAGTAGGCCTACAAGCGACTTTTCTTTTAGTCCAGAGTCGATTGCTAGTTATCATAATTTATGCACAACATTTTAAACAGGAAGTCAGCCATGCTGATAGTATAAACCAAAGGGTGCATCTTAAAGCATAGGCTGCAGTCGTCGAAGGCTGCATTTTTAGGGATCATCACTTATTACCATTTGCCAAACTAACATTTAGGGTTGGGAATAAGGAATAAGAAGAAATTTACGGTTAGGTTTAGGGCTAGGTGTTAGAGTTAAGGGTAGGGTTAGGGAAACCAGTGACGACTCGCTTAAACCAAGGCTGTTTAGCGGAGATCAAATGACATCATGTCAGTTTGGCGGATGGAATTAAGTGACGACCCCTAAAAATGCAGCCTACGAAGGATGTAGCCTACTCTTTGAGATGCACCTATAGACAGTATAAAAAGATGGACGCAATGCCCGAGTCTGAAAAGTGAGGCCAATGTGGAAATATCTGAAAATTGCATTCTATTTAATGGCAAGCAGATGGCATAGGTGGGTACAGAAAGAAGTTCAATGATAGAAGTTTATGACCTGGAATATACTTGCTGCTCACGACGCGTGCGCTTACGCATCATGGCTGCCACGCGTATTCTACGTTTGTGAGCGTAGAGGTCGCTCGTCTTGACGCGAGGTAACGTGCCGCGTGCATGAGATGCAGTATTGACATGACCGCTAGAGGCGCTCGTGCGAACGAATACATTGTGACAGTGTATGTGATATCTGGGCAATACGGCCGTTTTCGCGATTTCAGGGTCCGATATGCTGCTGTCTGCCTCTAGTGGAGACCTCCAATACTATGCGTTTTGGACGCGTTGTGCTGCAGCAAGTGTGTGCACTCACAAAACGCACTGTGTACGTGTCCGTCCGGTCACGCAGCAAGTATATTTCTAGCTTATGAGAAAATGACCCTACTTCCCACCCCATTTATTATTTCAATAATGATTTTCCACATTATTTTATGGTGTCTATCGAAAGTTTCAAGTCTCCTTCGATATATCATGAGGTTCATTTTTGTAAATAATGGTCCCAAATAGACTAGAATAAAGGATAAAGCCAGATCATGCTTTAGGGGTGTGGCTACCCTCGGGTCCTCGTCAGATACGGTCAGATACACCCGTAGATCCACCCCTGGCTCCTCCCTGGATCTTCAATTCATGCTCTTGTCCAATAGGAACGGCATCCAGTTTCAAAATGACAAAATGGCACTGTTCAAATTGTTAAAATCGAGGCTTCCTAAATGGGATGCTGAAACCATCTTCGTCCATCTTTTTATACAGTCTATGGTGCAAACATGAGTTGCTGGTGTACTCACAATGCAGTTCAATGGGGTATTCAGTCTCGGGTTACTACGTTTCTTTTTACGAGAATTGCCATGGGTTATATTTGTGCAGTGAAGAGATGTAGAAGATATCATGCCCTAGCAACCCGATATGTCATCAGTAACATGGCTGCCGCCATTAAATGCTATTACCGCGTACAGCAGCAGTAGAAATGAATCTCTAAATTTTCTTGACTAAATGTCCGCTTGACGTTTTCACACACCCGAATGTGTCTCTGGGTACCCAAACATCAAGGTGAGCTGAAAAAGTGCTGATTTCATTCAATATTGGTAGAGGTTGAATATAGAATTCTTTCCAAGCTAATTACCGATTTTGTTCTCATTTTCTTCCCAGAAATTTGGCGCGTACTTGTGCCTCTGAAATATTACCTGCGGTATTAACTGCTAGCAATGGTCTTAGTAGAATACTTTTAGCAGTAACTCTGTTATTGACCGCGCTGCTACACACTTGTATTTATGCACCTGTATGTGACATGTTTTAGTAGTGGTGCGCACCAGAAAATAGGGCTCCCCCAACAGCCAATGTGTAATTCCAACCCTGGTTATTTGCTCGCTTTCCTGCCAGTATAGTTTATTCTAGTGTTTTAAACTGTTCAACTTTGTGTGCATTATTTCCCAGATTTTAACCAGTTATGTACAGCTATTTACTTGCCACTTGAATATTATTTGTACATTCTAACTTGATAGCTGTCATTTCCATCATTTATCTGTGGATGTATTCCATATTTGTTTAAATAGCATCCAGTAATTGCTGCCATCTTTCTTTTACAAAAATCCTTTCATGAGAATGGCGCCAACAGTAAAGAGCATTGAACTTTATTCCAGCCTCCAACTTTTTCTTATAGCCTGCGAGCTATCTGTCGATTGGTATACAGAAATGCACATTGGGAACAGAATACAAAGGACAGATTTGAAATAGTTTGTAATAGCTAATTGGCTGTGCTTGTGGTAACATGATAGGGGTCCTTTAAGCAGTGGTTTGCGCGTTTCCGTCTCAGCAGTATATTGCGTTGCCATTTATTGGCAAAATGATGTGTCTTTTCAAACGGCAAAGTGCTTTAACTGTGCTTCACCTCAGAATGAGTAATAGGAGAGACTGGGTTTGATAGCAGGTCTACACTGATACTGGGCAATTCCACGGTAACAGAATTACGATCAAGAGTAATTTTCATGTAATTTTTACCTGCCATTCATTACTCTAATGCAGTAGCTACTTGCCTGTGCTTTTATCAGTTCCACTGGCATGCCTACTGAGCTGTATAACACAAAGTTTGGGGTAATCTATTTTGTAGAATGCTATACGAAGGTGAAACTGTCTAACGGAATTACGGCAGACAAAATGCCATTATTTTTGCCTTTACTTTGACAGGCAATTCTCTGAAATCTGGCAATGATAGGCAGGAGGTTTAAGCTTAAGTTGGTGGCCTAGAATGTTGACCAGGCCACGGTAAGTTTGTATTGACTGGTATGTTCACAGATATTTTGTAGGATGCCATTTATGAGAAAGAGACAGTGGTTACGGAATTACAAAATGGTAACGGAATTACATTTTCTGATAATCTACTAAATTTATTATACTCAAAACAACAAAGCAATTGAAAATTGGTATCATAAATGATGTTTGCATTGCTGACCTCCTGTTGAACCAAAATTTTGATCAAAAAGTCTGGGCAAAAGGAAGGCAATACATAATAATGATGAAAATAACTCATTTCTGAACCAAAATGTGAGCTTATAATGAGTATCAGAGGTCACGTACATGAAAACTGTTGTTCTTTCACTGACTGGATCCTGAAACATTTGTTTTTACTTCGTAACAGTGTTCCAGCATCATTCAATGGGTAAATATTGTGAGTAATGAAGTCTGTAACGGAATTACGGCAACACAGCCAGTGTCAAAAGCACTTTGCAAATCTCAAATGTGTCATTGCTTGCAATATCTATATTCTTTCTAACTTTTCTCAGTCATGAGTGGCAGTCTCTTCACACAAAAGAAAATGTCTAAAATATCAACTCCTGAAACTTTCGAAGCTCAAAATGAACATGTTAACATTAAACACTAGTAAATGAACCATAAGTATTATCCATTACTGGCAGAAGACAAACACTGTTTATACAAATGTAATCCTGTCCCTTCTATCCATCTGTGGCTCTTTGTGCTCAGAAGTCCAGCACAGCGTGACGATAGGAGCCGCACAGCTCAGTCGCTGTGTCGAAAATTGCCACTTTAGGTCATTTTTGGGCACCACGGCCACTTGAAAAAAGGTTAAGCAAAACTGGCCGTTTGGGTACCCTGCTGAAAAAAGTCAGAGAAACCATTAGGCAACTTCTATTGGTTTCTAATGGTTCCTGGTGGTTTTGTAATGGTTTCTAATGGCTACTTATGTTTTCCTAATGGTTCGGTTTGTTTTTCTAATGGGATTCTATTATCTCCTACACAAATCTACAGGACTTTAACTGGTCCCTACTAATGGTTTCTACCGGAGTCTAATGGTTCCTACAGGAGTCTCAATGGTTCCTACAGAAGTCTTAATGGTTCCTACAGGCGTTTCTATACCAGTCTAATGGTCACTATACAGTGGTCTAATGGTCACTACAGGGTGTAGTGGTCTCTAATGGTTCCTAATGTGATGGAGGAACACAGATGTTGTAGCCTTCTTTGGCGATCACATCTGTGTGATTTCTAGTGGGTCCTTGTGTAGGCTATACTGTATGTTTGTAGATTGCAGTGTTCAGTGATTTCATTTAATACATTCCAAGATCACCTTTGGCCTTTTGCGATTAAATTTGTGATTAAATCATATTTGGCCTCATCCATCCAAGAGGAGTGAAAAGAACACAACCTGATGGTTTGATGGTTTATGTTCTGAAAAAATTTAATTAAAATCACAAACTGCAACGAGTTGTCACGCCCCATGGGCCCTATCTTACGCCAGAGTCCCTAAACCCGTTATTTGGGGATTTCGCATTGCGTAAGAGGCGTTCCCCCGCAAAAGTTGCTATCTTGCACACCTGCCTATATCCCTAAAACACCAGCGCTACCCGTTACATTATGCATAGGCGTGGTTTGGGCATTACGCCAGTTAAACCAATCAGTGTGCCAGGTGCCACTGCCTTTTGGAGCAGGCTGCGCTATCCCAAATCCTCAAACCGAAACCCCTGATGGAGAGAGGAAGGTCGCCACGCGTTTCTCCGTTTGACGGGTTAAATTGCCCGTGCATGAGGTCAAATCCAGTCAGGGGAGGATCTGTTTTTGTTAAGTTAATCATGAATTGTAGTATTATTATTATTATTATTATTATTATTATTTGACATTTACATATTGTTTAATGTTTGGTATGTAGTAAAAAAAAAAAAAAAAAAATCAAGCCTACCCTTTTGTGATGGAAACTTCAAAAAAAAAAAAAAAAAAAAAAAAAAAATGCATTTCGCCATGCACTTCCAACTCCTCTCCCCTCTGAAATGAAGCATAGAACAAAATCCCATTTTAGGCAAATAAAATTAGGTATATGCACTGGCACTCAGCGACGTAACTTTTTTTTTTCCCCAGCAAAGCGGCATTTCAGAACTCTTCAGCGAATGAAGGTAATTCTGGTGACAAGTACGTGGTTTAGATCCGTTTGCATTTTCCAATCGGACAGCTGTCTATTTTTTACAGCAAGTTGCGTGACCGTGCTGCAAAAACAGGTGTACATACTTGTCGAAATTACCTTCATTCGCAAGAGAGTTCTGAAATGCCGCTCTCGCTGGAAAAAAAAAAAAATTCCGTTGCTGAGTGCCAGTGCATAGCGCTCTTGTGAAAGCCCAAATGCGGGTAGCGGGTGGTTTTAGGACCCGCTATACGCTTTCCCTAACGTGTGTGGTCAAGATAGCAATTGTAGGGAAAGCACATAAACACGCCCACGGGCACACCTCCAGGCGCAAATAAAGGATTCGGCATAATGCATAGCGGGTAGTGTGGCCGCAAGATATCGTTTAGGGATAGTGGAAGCTGCTAAATGCGTAATTCACGGGTTGCGGGTAGTGGCAACGGGTAAGGCAGTGTGAAAGATAGAGCCCCATATGTCCTGTTCCCAATTCGGAGGGGAAAATATCCGAATGCATACACAATTACACATATGTATAGACTTGTCTCTGGTGCCCAGTGTTAGGACTCTGTTATAATTTCTGTTGCAGCAGTAGGTTTCTCGGTATGTTTTTCTAATAGTTTTAGATCCTAATGGGACCAGTTTTCTAATGGTTTTAGCTAATGGAACCAGTAGCTTTCTAATGGTATTACATTCTAATGGGACCAGTAGCTTTCAAATGGTATTACATTCTAATGGGACCAGTAGGTCTCTAATGGTTTTACATCCTAATGGGACCAGTAGGTTCCTAATGGTTTCTTCTAATGGTTCCTAATGGGGTTCAATTCCCATTAGACCACTAGAAACCTAATGGTTCCTAATGGTTTTTTTCTAATGGTATTCTACTGGATTTTTCAGCAGGGTAGTCGGCCATGACAGCCACACAGGGGGGCAACCACGGCAATTGCCGCTAGGCCGTGGTATAATTCATGCACTGGTTATGGAAACTTAACTCACTGGAAGAAACACTCAACTATAGATGTCCAAAACAATGAACCACTATGCTCCATAAAGTCCTCATGCCACTTTGTGCTATCTTCTGTTTTTCACTGGCTTTCAGAATAATTCTGTAATTTCGTTACTGGTGTAATTCCGTTACCATGTAATTCCGTTACCACAAATTTTCCAGGATTACAGCTAAGTATTAGAGAGGTTAATGTCTGAAATTCAGTATAGACGTAAGAAGGAAGAGAATTCTTAATAACAATAAAATAAATGCAGAAATAAGATGATGAAGAGAACTATACTGCAATTTCGGTAACGGAATTACGTTGAAAAATGACAAATTTCACAATGAGCCACTGGAATTGGGTGTTTCAATTTCCTGCAATGACTTACAGTCTCAAATACTTTGGCTACCAATGTATGGAAATACAGTAAATACCAGGAAATACCTAAATATCTTTTAGGAGTTGTCAGCTTTGGAAAAATAACCTTTGATCCTTGTCCTGGAGCTAAAAAAATACTACAAAATTCAAATCTAAATTTTGAGAAGACCGTCAAAGATATTTCAAAATGGTTTTCAGTGTCTGATTTGGTAATGAGTCATCTACATGAAAACACATATATTTGTAATATAAAACACTTTTTAAAATTGCTTTTTTAGCAATTCTCATGTGGAATTACCCTACTGAGTAATACAGATCATTATCTGGGCAATGACCCAGTTTTTTTTTGTGATGTGGCCTCCTGACATTTCCTTGACCCTGCATGCATTTTGAAATAGTTGAGTTTAATATCGATGTGTATTGTACATGGGGTCTTGAAGTAAAAAAAAACAAGCAACAACTGTTTTCTTACTAATGTGATCGCAATCCAATAAAATGTGCCCTCTTTTGTTTTCTCTGAAATGGAGTGGATTTATTCCAAAGCCCTTGGTGAAATGTGGCAGCATAAACATGATCAAATTTTTGCAAACGTGATTCATCTGAAAACAAAGTCAGCGGATGCGGTTGAAAGGTGATGCCAAGGATGATGACGCACAGCAGAGCTCTGACTTTTTGAGATTAATGAAGGAAAACAATACTCAGCAGAAATTATAAATAGAGGAAATGAGCAGAAATCACCTACACATATGTTTATTATTATTCTTAATCTTTATGTAAACAGGCAGGTCAGTTAAGAACACATTGTAATACAAGGTTGTTTGGGGAGAAACGGCAAAGAGAGTGGTTTCTAGTAGGGAAAGCAAGTGGGGAAAAAACAGCGGTAAAGCCCTTGGAGCAGTTCTGAGTTCACGGACCTTGCTCAGGAGCCTAACAGCAGAGTGATTCCTAACTTCAGCTCTCCAGATACAAGTCACGCTTCTGAGTCTCACTCAGGCCACGAACCAGCAACTCTACAATTTCCTAAACCTGCTGTTTATCAAAACAATTAACACTTTTCCTCCTATGTCTTTGTATTTGTAGGTTCCCGTCTGTCCTGGCCAGAACTATAAATTGATCAGTGTTTTGTCAACAGTAAGTAGATTCCAGTCCCTTATATCAGCTACGTCACAGGACTTGGGGGTTTCCCAAACATATTGTGTAAAGCTTGTTGAGTGTTCTATGACTAAAGGTGAATCCATCCTCCCCACCTCCTACACATCTGTCATGCCAGTAACTGATGTCAATTCAAACTGACATTTTAAGGATCAAGGTCAATTCAATTCACAGATTCACAAAAATTTATCTATCCCATCTCCTCCTCTTTTTTCTCCCTCTTGCCCTTGTCTCCCAAATAAATACAACTAAGAGCAAGAAATGGCATTAAGCAAAGGAAGAAAGATGTGAAAAATTTGCCATTAGAACGAGTGTGCAGCCACTCGAGGAGGGAAAAGCCAGGGAATTGAGGTTCATGCCAGTGATATCGGCAAAGACCAAACATTACAGCAAGACATGACATTAGGGCCTACTTCCTGGTCGGAGAATTAACGACCTCTGGTGGCGGTAAAAAAAAAAAAAAAAGAAAGAAAGAAAAAACACCAGAGTACAGGCAGCTGTTTCAATGTATTGGAAGTCAATGGTGGACTAGCAAGACAGAGCAAATTATCACATTTATATATTTCTCCCACATCATATGACACTCAGTCAATACGATCTTCAATTAGCCAAAGGTCCTCCGATTATTTTGATGCAACACTTGAAGTGCCCATGATTAACATTTTTTGTAAAAAATAAAATAATAATAATAATAACCTTTTTTGAGGTCTCTGCAGGTTGTCCTTCTGGCTTTGCTGGGTAACAACAGGTAAACAATCATGTTAACTCTCCTCCTGTTCCAAGTGAGCCATCATTAGCTCGCTGGCTAGCTCAATGTGAAAACTGAGGATACTATAGATAGAAAATTAAGATGCATGTTTACTAATTTAACGTTTCCGTATTTGTGTTCAGATTTTGTTTGCAGAATGGTTTATGCTCCCTTCTGTGTCCTGATAACAAATTGCTGCTATTTGGCTTATACGCTAAGCCAGCCACATTGCTACTTTCATTAAAAAAAGGCAACTGCATGTTTATTACGAGCTAGCGACTCCGTTGTCCGTGAATTAAATAATCGTTGCTCATACACAAATGTGAATGGCCGTGCCTAAATGATTGTCTGAGTAGCAGAGTGATTTATCTTAAATCTAACACATGATGGGAATTACCATTAAGGCGCCAACGAAAATTAGCATCGCGATGATATCAACGGTTAAGCTACATACTAGGTTGTAACCTAGCTAGTCTTGCTTAGCTAGAGGCAATGAAGGAGATACATTGATAGAAACAAATTGATCGGGTGAATTCAGTTCGGGAGAGTAGTGCAGCCATTCCCAGTAAATTGAACGTTAGGTCACTGTTGTTTCCACACACGTTAGCCACAGATCAATTTTAATGTTAGAGAGTGAATTTCAAATGTGTGAATGTCGAATTGATACATACCAACTCTACCGCTTTTGGTGGTAGACTACCATCTTTGGGGCGTTTTATTCAGAATAACTGCCGTCCTTATTTATCTTGCAGACGTAACTTTTCCATACTCATTGAGTAATTTAATAGCTATCTAGCTACTTATTCAGTCATCTATATTTAGAGGCGTGATGGAAAGATGTAAAAGCATAGCTTCCATCTTTCGGTCTCACCGCCTCACCATCTAACACACAAGGTGCAAGCATCTGCCAAAATGGTTGCTGACAATACAGAGCACAGAAAGCATGCGACGAAGGCAATGTCCACTTTAGAAGTCCGGTACCATGAGCAAAAAAATCCCATTCATTTTTATGTTATGCTTTTTTCTTGTCATTAGGACGCCAGTAACTTTGATATCAGTAAGTCATCTGATGGGAATTGTAGTTCATATCTGTGATCCCAGTAAGTCATCTGATGGGAACTGTAGTTCACGTCTGTGATATACGTGAGTCGTTCACATCTGCAATATCAGTAAGCCATCTGATGAGAATTGTAGTTCATGTCTCTTCTTGATGTCTTGCATTGTGACTGCGTTTTGCGCATGTCCTCATATGTGGTGTTGCTTTCTGGGTCACCATTCTGCTGAAATACAGCAAAAACCTTATTCTTACTAAATATAAGAAATGTCAACTCATCACAAAGATACTCAGCACATGTGCACAAGTCACCACACTTAACGTTCTATCTAACTAATTTTCCTCATCAATGTATGCACATATGTGCCAACTTCAAAGCGTAGGAAATTCAAACAATAAGAGAGTAGTATGGATTTTGTTGCAAGACAAAGATCAGGCTTTAAGGAGTACGTATGAGTTCTATATTGGGTGCATTTCTTCCGTTCTACTCACCCTGTTGACTGGGTAGGATTGGGGAGGCTATTAAAAAAAGAAAAAAGTAAGCAAGTTAGGACTAATTTTAATTTTTTTTTGGCGAAAGTTATTGGCCTTATCAGTTGTTATAGTCAGAAGTCTTGGTAGCCTTTACAGAACTGCATGAGAAATGAGGAGAACAATAGGCTGACTCATGGGTCAGACCTTAAACTTACTGACATATACAACAATATTCTCACCACCTTCGGACAATAAACTTTGGAGGCATGAGCAGTTTATATTTAGTGAATTTCTACTAATTATTTATTGATGCTGTATACCATTTGATTTTACTTCGGTCATTTAATAATGATAAAACTTTTAAGCACATGGTCACTGCTACATATGTATTGAGAAATCAGTACTTCTGCGTTTCTTTAGTATTGAGCTGAGCAGGGACCAAGCCCTTCCCAAGTTATCAAACAGAGTTTGCTTAGAAGATAGTTTTAGTCTGCGAATATCTGAGCTGGGTAAATATTAAATCCTCAAATCGCAACTCTAGCGCGTTCCATTTGCATTAGCTACATTCAAATTCGGACAATAATACAAGGAGGAAACACAATAAAAACATATCCCAGCATCATCTTGATTAATGTGGCCGTGTCTCTTCATTATATTATCTGAGCGAGGAGAGAATGCCATCCATACCTGCATGGGGACATATGTCATTGAAGTATCCATGTCTTTTCTATGCTGGACCTGTGCAAAAAAACCGTCAGTAAGTGATGGGGAATCACGCATGTTAATATCCATAGTTATGGGGATGAAGGTGGGTAAGTGGCCATAGTCATTTGCAGATGCACAGTGACATTGGCAGCAGTGATAGATGGACACCGAAATGTTTGCGGCTGCAGTGAAAGCGACAGACGCAGCCAAGTCAGTAACCATTGTGATAGCTGCATATAGCTGCAGTCATAATGGGATTGGTTAGGGTTTTCAGGGTACATCGCAACACCTTTCGAGCCGCCCGCCTGAGTCATCTCCTCGCTCCACGCATTAGTCCTTACCATTAGCCTGACATAGGCACACGTGATGGTGAGGCAGCAGATAAGCAGGAAGCAAGCAAGGCCAGTCAGTACCCAGTTCAATGGCAGCAGCTCTGGGTCTGCTTCTGGTTTTGTGGGTCCAGTGGTGGAGCACACCGCTGGTGGTGGTAATGGTGCTGTTTGTAAGAGATAAGCATGCTCAAAACCCACTCACTTAGCGACCTGCCTTATGCATTTCTCCGTTGCAACATTAATGATTATTACATGCCCAGCACTGTACATACTCTGTGGCAACAGATTCATCACAGTTACTTAGCAGACATTACAAATATTTAGCTAATGCTTTCATTCAAGACTACTTATCATTGATTAGATAAAGCTCCCTTCTGGAGCAATGTGGAGGTAAGGGCCCTCGCACACAGGTCTCCAGCTGCTCAGGTGTCCTTATGGCCACTCTGGGCCTAATTCCCTGACCTTGATGACCCAAGCAGTGCTCTTAAGCTTCTAGGCTACAGACCACCCCACATCCACGAAACGAAGGATGACCTGTCAATCGAAGAAGATGAAACGAAGAACAGACCTGAAACATTTGTGCCCTCTCCACGAGCCGGCTGTACGGGAGGGGGAGCCAACTTTATGACTTCACATACATATATGGTGCCATCGTCTGGTTTCGGGTGAAAGAAAGCGAATTGTACGTGATTGAAAGAGCGTTTTCTCCAGAGACACTGGCCTGTGTCGCTCTGTCTGTGGTTCGAGTGTTCTAGCGCCAGACAGGCTCCACTCGAGTTGTTGTGTTTCCATGTCAGGCTGAACTGCACATCCCAGGACGGTCCTGCGCCATTGATTTTGCAGTCGATTGTCACAATGCCATCAGGATTCACGTGCTGAGTTTTGGGCTGGGACACTTGGAACTCTGGGTATAAAGACAAGCATTTCACTTATATTTTTTGGCCAAAATGGAGGGCCATCCATCACTGAAAAGGAATTTCAATAAATTACAGAATAGTATTTCAGCATTCTAGGAGGCTAGGAAGGAGGTAAACATAAGCAAAAGCAACTGAGTCTGAGTGGTCAGTGTGCTCTGAAAATATTTTTTGTGACCCGCCCTTTCGAATAATGAACAGCATTATGACAAAAATATGAACAATATTAAAAGGTATTTTTCACATCCTGCCTTTTTTGAGCATTGCAAGGGCATTTTTTTTCCTGTTAGCCCTCCTTAAAGAGGTGTTCCACCCAGAATTCTGGCTCACTCCGATTAATTCTTTGAAAAAATAAATACCTTTACGCAGTTTTGCAAAGTATCCTTTCTGTCTAGAGTTTTGTACTTTACTATGTTTCAGCCTGTTAGCAGCTCTCATGGAACCAGATAGCCTCCAGTAGCCACGTCACCATTTATGATTCCGGCATTTTAAGCAAACTAATCACCAAACAAACCATATTTCACACTCAAAGTTGATTAGTTACCTGGTTGGTGTTCATTATATCCATTAAAACAAGTAACAAAAATACCAGAAGCTGTTATTTTACTTGTTAGAACCACAGATCTAAGCTCAAGCCAAATTCAGCTTTGTGTGACTTGAGCTCCATCACAAGCTGAGACTGCAACTCTGTCCAGTAAAATCAACACAGCCACTGGTATTTTTGTTGGAGAGGACAGCTGTATTTCCATTTTTGGAATACACCACCTTCTCACTTCAATTCCTGTTACACATTAACACCAATAATACAAACTCATTCAACGATATTCGACCCGACCCAAAAAATTCCATAATTATTTTTCATGAAAATTCTGTAAAAGATGATAACCCTAAATTTTGCTATCATCTCATTGTCCTTCAGGTAATTATGGTATGAATACAACATATGTGGTCACATATGGACAGATCAGGTACAGGCCCAAAGAGATCTCCTTAGTAAAACAGCAGAACAGGCACTTTCTGCTCTTCATATAATTTTAAATTTATCAAAATGTCCTGGCTTTCACATAGAATTATTAATAATAATCGCATTATGAGAGACAACGTATCTCTGTCTGAAAAAGAAACAAAATTAGTTTGAAAAAGAATTTTGCACAAATAAACCTTACTATTAATATTCAATTTTATTCTTATTAAGGATAAGAAAAGTATTGGCAGCAGAAAGTACTGTAAAGAGTAATGGGAAGCAATTTACAGTAAGGTCACTTGAACATGACATCATCATTCCCCCGGCATTTACTGTGGGGGGATATAGTCATCAGTGCGATTATCTGTCCATCCATTTGTCCGTCCGTCTTTCCATCCATGGACACTTCATTTCCGGAGCAGAACTCAAACACCATTCAATATTTCTTAACAAATCTTGCTGAGCATATTAATCAGGTCCTATACTGGTGCCTTTTGATATTTTGGGATTTCTGAGATTAGATTGCGGGGGCCGGGGGATATGTCATCTTCTGATGACTCTTATTTAATGAAGCAGTCAACATTAGTTACGAATGATGTACGAATATTTTATCAAATCATTGATACCTAATTGATAGCCATTAAAATGTAGTTCATTGAACAAATTAATAATGAACTGGCTAATTTAATGAGTAAGAACAGAAGTTAGTAGTTGACAGCTACATGAGTTCATGTCAATTAATGTGAACCTTTTGCAAAAAGTCAGTGAATAATCAAGATGAGAAACAAATATCTTACCATGGCTGAGGTGGATGGATAGTTGAATGAACAGCAGCGAGATGATGCATTGAGGAGCCATTTCAGCAAGTTTTGCATATAATGGAAGAATCATCTACACAGCTTCTGTTTTTACCTTGTGTTTTTATCACTGCGTGGGCGTTTCTTTCTTTGAGGAGATGTGAAAAGGAAACTGTTGAGAGTTTGAGACACATGACATCCAGCAAGACTGTGAAAGGAACCCTTTGATCACTGCGAATCTGGAGATATTACAAGCATCCTCAAGATTTTTTCTACACTGGCTGTTGCTTGGGATTGTAACTCACAGACATGTTAGCACACACAATCTTTACATGAGAGGTATTTAATGCACCCATCTATTACTAAGGTTTAAATTATTTTAGTACGATTTAAGGGAAAAAATCTTATCTAAAAATGAAGACCACCATAGAAAAATTATCAGCCACATTTTCACGTTGTGGAGAAATGATGAATTAAAAATTCAAAACGATCTTAGAAACAAAGCACTGAAAAAATATCCAAAAAATATCAAATACCGTATATGACCAAATAATCGCCCGCGTGCAAATACGCGCCTCTGTGCAAAAAGCCGCCGGGGGTCCGACCTCATTTTACGTATTAAACGCCGGTTCACTTAAAAGCCCGGGGTTCAATTAAACGCCCGGGCGATTATTCGCACTATTGTATATAAACGTCTGTGTTACCCCGTGTTGCGGTAACACAGACGCTAAAACAAGCGTCGGTTTGTCTTTGTCTGTAGGCCTATATCTGATGTCAATAAAGATATGGGGGGAAAAAATAGCAGACGGTCTTTGGCACAGAGATATAAAAAACTAGAGTGGACAACGTCATTTGCTGGACCAAAGTGCACACGGCAGAATAGCTCCCATCTTGTGTATGTATAAATGTCCAATGAGACACATGTAAACAGTAAACATCGATCTCGACAATTATTATTTTTTGGGTGGGGGACTTGTTTTCCGAATTCTTTTTTATCTTTTCGAGCTTAAAAAAAGGACACGAATAAGGAATTGTAAACGAATAAGCTGAAGCCTTTTTTGCCAGGTAATTTAACTGGCACCTTTTAGCCAGTTATTTGAACTGTAATTTTACAGTAAGTTTACCGCGGAGTTCAGTGCATGTTCAGTGTAAACCACGGTTCAATGCGCGCAGGATCCCACCAAGCAAGAATACGTCCAAACGACGTCTTTTTGAGACCTTCCACAAACGTCTAAATGACGTCCCCTGAGGAGCCAGTGAAAGTTTTTATGAGGTCTTTTTACGACATCCTCTGGATGTCCCGTATTAACGTGCACCAGACCTCTGCACAAGGTTAAAAATTAGTTCAAATGAGGTCGTTCTGGGCGTCTTTTCAACGTCAACTGCACACTTATTTTAGAGATACTTGACGAAAAAAATACAGTTTCTGTCTCCTCCCTCCACCTACCTTGCGATGCCTCCCTATCTCTCCGACTGCTTTATCAGCTCTTGAGCAATTGTTATGACAACCAAAGCTCCTTTTTGCGGTAATCAGAAAATTCGATTCTCCGAACTATTAATCACTAAACTGCACTCGCTACCGACTGCGCCACTAAGTTAGAATATGGGCAGGAGTAGTTAAGATGTGTTTCCCGACGACTACTTTCCAAGGGTCATTAAACGAACTTTGAACTGTCGGGCCGAAGCGGGGACGAATAGTCGCTTCCTCGTTTGTTTGTTAATAATAAACCTTAAAAATCTCGCGAAACTCGATTGCTACAGCGAGTTCAAAGACTGGGGCGGATAATAAAATGAAATCTCTTATTGGCCCAGTTGTGGGGAAAATAGCGGAAGTGCTTCTCTTATCCGCCCCGCCGCGGTGCCAATAGCAGAACTGCTTCTCTTGTCGGCACCGCAGATAGCCGATCTCTTTCCCCCAATTAACCCCGCTGCGGGGCGAGTTGCCACTTTCAACAAACAAACAAAAAACAGACGACTATGATAACATTAAAACAAAAAAGTTCATGTTAATAATTTTCTTCATTGTTTTATTTTCCCAACAATATAATACTATAAGTCCAGTACATTATTTTTCATATTATGGATACAAGTTGTTGTGACTTCGTTTAATGACCCGTGGAAGGTGGTCGTCGGGAAACACATCTTAACTACGCAATATTCTTCACCTAACTTCGTGGCGCAATCGGTAGCGAGTGCAGTTCAGTGATTAACAGTCCGTAGGATGGAATCTTCTCTCTACCGCAAAAAGGAGCTTTGGTTGACATAACAATTGCTCAAGAGCGACATCTAAAGCCTAATTTATAGTGTCCCAACTCCGTCAATGCGCAGACACGCAGTTGTATCGACGGAAATGTGGACCTTACAGACTTCTCCGTTGCTTAATGGGTGTTGCAAAGCAATTCACCGCTAGGACAATAGGGGGCGTAGCGTTTTTTTTTTTCGGAGACCCGCCTACTATTTCATGACGTCTGAGCGGCATTCCGGGAATGATGTAGTTAGCTGACCAATCACAGGCTTGCGCTATCCGTGGGCTCTCCGTCGTTTTGACGGATAGTTAGAAAATTTGGGAGGTGTCCGTCATGCGTCCGAGAGCATATCGGATAGGGTTTGCGACGTCGGAGAGGGCCTCTGCGTATCTGCGCATTGACGGAGCTGGACGACTATAAATTAGGCTTAAGAGCTGAAAAAGCAGTCGGAGAGATAGAGAGGCATCGCAAGGTAGGTGGAGGGAGGAGACAGAAACTGTGTTTTTTTTTCGTCAAGTATCTCTTAAATAAGTGTACAGTTGACGTTGAAAAGACGCCCAGAACGACCTCATTTGAACTAATTTTTAACCTTGTGCAGAGGTCTGGTGGACGTTAATATGGGACGTCCAGAGGATGTCAAGACGTCATAAAAACTTTCATTCTGGCTCCTCGGGGACGTCATTTAGACGTTTGTGGAAGACCTCAAAAAGACATTGTTTGGACGTATTCTTGCTTGGTGGGATTCCACTTACAGTTAAAATGACAAGGAGACAATGCATTAATTTAATTGTTCAATTCAGTCAGTTTATAACTGTGTAGGAAAGCCGATCTGGCCTGGTGCAGGTCAGTGCAAAAATAAATAAAGGCCTGTTGCAAATACCCGCCTGGTTCTTATAAACGCCTGGGGTCCAAGTCGATTTTGCGAAATAAACGCCCGGGCTACTAAATGGTCATATACAGGTATATGAAATATTATAATATTATATAATATTATGATATATTATTATAAATATTATAATAACATATAATATATAAAATAAACAAAAATGCAAAATTTGATCATTTTTCCTTTGTGGTCTTCAAATATTTTTCCCGAAAGCAAGTGTGCCGCAATTATTGTCACCTCTTGAAAATCTCATGAGAAAAATCTAATTGAATTATATTCCCATTCATTTCAAACTTTTTTTTAAAGTTCACCATAAAAAAAAGGATAAGGAATGCTTAAATGGTTACCCATGACCTCTGGTGTCCCTGGAGTGTAAATATGAGGTAACGCACAAGCCAATTTTCTTTAGTAATCCACCATCATAGTTAAGACTAAAGAATACTGCAATGGCATATGACGGAAAGTTGTTGAGCTTTACAAATGGCAAAATGGCTCTAAGAAAATAGCAAAAATATTGAGTGTACAATTTGACTACCTGGGCCAATAATCCTCAAATTTAACGTGACGATAAAAATCTGCCTGAAGGAGGAAGTGTGTCTATTTTGAATGCATTTACAGTGAGGAAGCTGCTTTAACAGGTGAAGGAAACTCCAAGGATCACACGAGTTGCAGATAATAACTAGAATAGCCCTCAGAGAGTGTACACCTTGACAAGGCCAATAGCCCACTCTTTTATGATATACACATCTACAAGCACAGCCATCGTGTTTCTACAATTTGCAATGTTTTGTCACAATTGAAGCTTTATTTTCATCCACCAGATTTAAATGTATGGCATTTTTGCCATCAAGGTCAAATGCCTAATTGCGCAATGTTAATGAAAATGAAAAATAATTTGCGTATCAGCCCGTGATTCAGATCCACACCAAAATAGAATGGGTGCTTCTTTGGCCTATCCATCAAGTTTCATGATAACCTTTCATGAAGTTTCAGTCCAGTAGATTTCCCGTAATCTTGCCGACAAACAGAAACACAAGTAAAATCGCTCATAGATGACACTGGCACACATGTGAAAATACGAGACAAAACTGAACATTTTGGCATTGGTCCCATGTCTCTATCTTTTTTTTTGAAGCAAGATATTGGTCAAAATGTGTTTTTGACCTTCTGAACAACCTTGACCTCCCAAAATTAAACCCCTTCATCCTTGGAAATCTGGCTTCTATTGTTATAAATTTTTAGTCAATACCTCAAGAATTGTTGACATTAGTGTGAGTGCCACAAACACACAGACAGACAGACAGACAGACAGACGTGATGATCAAAATACTTGCAAACTTTTTGCAAGTAATGAAACTGCATGCGGAGCAATACTTGCAAAAATGCTAAAATATTTCATTGTTCTGAAACAATGTATTGGCCAAAATGTGGTGTTGACCTTTTCAACGACTTTGACCTTGAACATTGAGTTTGACCTTCATTGGACACCTGGGCTCTTGTGGTATAGATATCATATTGATGCCTCAAGGATTGTGGATGCTTGAGAGGGCAAAAACAAAGAGACAGACATACATACAAACATGGCTAGTTACAAAAGAACAGACCAAACCTAAAACATAACCTTCTTGATGGATGTACTGTAATAATGCCTTCAGGTCAGAAAGTCTCCAAAAGTATGATTGGATGCCATGTACACAACTAGATGTTTGGATGGTTGCCAAAAAAGCCTATGTTGTCATTACAAAAACAAACTCATGTGCTTACAGTTTGCCAAATGCACTTGAACGTCCGATGAACACCCATAGGTGGGCTTGGTGTAAAAACAAAGATAGCCATTTCATGAGGAACCACAACCCACTGTGAAGAATGGTGGCGGATCTTGTTGTTTTTGGCTGCTTTTCTGCTAATGGCCCTAGAAAACATTTTAGGATTCAACGTATCATGGATTCCATCAAGTGGATGTTAAATGAAAACCTGATTGCCTTAGCCAGAAAGCTGAAACTGAACTGTGGGTGGATTTTTTTTAACAGGAGCGACATCAACAAAAAACTGTTCGCCAGCCACAGAGTTAAGGTTTTGTCATCGCAATCCCAGAACTTTATCCATTTAATTGTAGAATAGCAGGTTGAGATCACAGCTTGGCTGGGATGGGTTTCTTTCTCCAGGCCTCTTCAGAAATGAGCTGCACAGAGGGTTACCAGAGAGTTGGCTGAATCATGTCCACTCGGAATATTGGGGACACAAGGACAATGCATTTCACAGACTTCTTTAGCTCATTCCTATGGTATACTTTTATATAAAATTGTTGCGTTTGTACGGAATACTTTTCCCAAAAATTACACAATATAACATATTGAAGTACAGGTGGCCCATGGCCGCGATCGTCAACTGATTTCGTGTTTTCACTGGACTGTGAATGGTCATCCACGCCGCTGGCACCGGCTTACCGTAGGGAATGGTAGAATTCGCCGTGCCGTTGGCTTGTTGTAGGGAATGAGTTAGCCTAAAACAAGTTCTCTGCCATGAGGTGCCTATCTGAATCTATAGCCTCAATCTAGAAGTAATCCCACTTATTCATAGAAACACAGATGTCCACCCATGACTACCATTCTTCTTATTCTTTAGTTTTGGCCAAAGGCAAGTAACTGCTTAGCAGTTCAATTAAATGTCTTTAATTTTCTAAACATCTTGTTCATCACAGTTTATTCAAACACATTGACGGCTATTAGCTTATGTACTGTATGTGATACTTTATGCACAGGTGCTTTAATGGTACAGCAAAACTACATGCATATCCCAAATCACTTTTGTCTTCCATTTGTCATTACTTGAGCATCTATACTTACCAGCTTAAAATTTGAAACAAGCTCACAATCAAAGTGCTTGACAGAAAGATGAATGGAGGTTGGTCTGTCTAAATCACTGCATAAGTTTGAGAACCCACATCTTACGCCTTTTTCATCTGTGAAAGTCTTCTCATTTGTGGACCCCCTCTGTCATTGGTGAAAACATTTGCAGTGTGATTGCTGAAGTGGTTTAGATGATGGTTTCAGTTTTCAGGAGGCATTACTATGTCTAGGTTCCATGCAGCACATTGCTCTGTCTCTGGGCTTAACGATTGACAGGTAGCAGAGGAAATGTGTGGGCAAGCAACTGATAAATTTTCGGCACTTACAAGAAAATGCTCTCATTTTTTCCAGCATTTATGTTGACAACAATGATTTCACATTGGATGAAAAGATTCTGAGAAATACCCTGCTTTACTGAGCACACACTATATATGAACATAGCAGTCATGTAAGGTTTCATGACTGATATTCCATAGATGGGCACCTTAATGAAAATCTGGAGCGATAAAAGCATTATCTGTTCTACTCAATAAAGACAAGCTTTTACTGTCATAAGTCATGAATCCCAGTGCCAGGTATGCTGAGGTCCTCCACCAATTAGTTACTTGTTTTTTTTTTTATAACTATAACAACTTTCACTCTCAATTGCATTTGCCAAACTACGATGCACGTGCATTTAGTAAAAAAAAAAAAAAAAAAGGCTTGTGAAGGGGAAGTGTTTAGAGTGTACACAAATACTTAAAATTCAAAAATTTTAACCTGAGCATTATGTTGTCTTTCATAACTTTCTAAAAAAAAAGTAGGTACCTGAATTACTGAAGTACCACAGCAGATGTGGCTGTGACCTGTCCGTCCCACATCCTGTTATTGGATCCATTTCTGAAATGTGTCAGAGACCACAACGTCCTCGAAAAACGACATCAGCAAAATCTAAGGTGCTTTTCATTGCCTTGCATCCTGTTTTCCACTGTGTGATGTATTTTGTTGTCTTACTTTGAAAGATGGCGTGCATTCATGAACATGACTGAAACAAGACACAAACAAAAGGTTTTTCTAAAATCCGAAAAAAAGAGTCTAAGGCACTCTGGTAGTGGAAAAAAGTAAAAAGCCTTTATTAAATGGCTAATGCATCGGCAAGATTAAAAAGCGCACCTACGCGCATTACGGCCATACAGGCCTTCATCAGGGTGACTCAGTCGTAACGCGTAGGTGCGCTTTTTAATCTTGCCGATGCATTAGCCATTTAATAAAGGCTTTTTACTTTTTTCCACTACCAGAGTGCCTTAGACTCTTTTTTTCGGATTTTTGTTACATTCTTTGCCCCATTCCTAAGAGCACCTGGTACAGTGATTTTGATTTTCTACCCAAGACGCGCTCCTTTTCCCGATTCATTCAGGTTTTTCTAAAATTTAGATTTACGTCTTATTTTGTACACGATTTCATGACTGTAAAACCTATTAATTTGATATACAAACACAATTCCAAAATAGTTGGGACAAAGTGTAAATTGTGAATAAAATCAAAACGCAATGACTTTCAAATCACACCAGCCAGTATTTTATTCACAATAGAACAGCTATAACATAGCAAATGTTGAAACTGAGAAATTTTACAATTTTTTTCCACGAAATGAGCTCATTTAAAATTTGACGGCTGCTACAGGACTCAAAAAAGTTGGGGCAGGGGCCTGTTTACCATGGTGTAGCATCCCCTCTTCTTTTTAACACAGAGTGGAGGCATCTGGGCATTGAGGAGACAAGTTTCTTGAGTTTAGCCATTGGAATTTGATCCCACTCTTGTTCAATACAGGCTTCCAGCTGCTAGAGAGTTTTGGGTCTCCTTTGCCGAACTTTTCGTTTAATTATGTGCCAAATGTTCTCAATCAGTGAAAGATCAGGACCGCAGGCAGGCCAGTTCATCACATGGACTCTTCTACTACGAAGCCATGCTGTTGTAATAGCTGCAGTTTGTGGTTTTGCATTGTCCTGCTGAAATACACAAGTGAAACCTTTATATACCTTTCAGCATTCATGGTGCTTTTTAAAACATGCAAGTGTCCCACACCTTATGCACTAATGCATCCCCATACCATCAGAGATGCTGGCTTTTGAGCTGAACACTGATCACAGGAGGGTTGATCTTTCTCCTCTTTAGCCCGGAGGACACAACGCCAATGATTTCCAACAAGAATGTAAAATTTGGACTTGTCTGACCACAGGACACTCTGCCATTTTGCTACTGTCGATTTTAAATGAGCCTTGGCCCACAGAACACGGCGGCGCTTCTGGATCATGCTCAACAATGGCTTTCTTTTTGCATGATAGAGTTTTAAGTGGCATCTGTGGCTGGCACGGCGGACTGTGTTTACAGACAGTGATTTCTTGAAGTATTCCTGGGCCCATTTAGTAATGTCAATGACAGAATCATGCCGGTGAGTGATGCAGTGGCGTCTGAGGCCCAAGATCACGGGCATCCAGTAAAGGTCTTTGGCCTTGTCCCTTACGCACAGAGATTTTTCCAGTTTCTCTGAATCTTTTGATGATGTTATGCACTGTCGATGATGAGACCTTCAAAGCCTTTGCAATTTGACGTTGAGGTACATTGTTTTTAAAGTATTCCACAATTTTTTTTACGCAAGCCTTCACAGGTTGGAGAGCCTCTGGCCATTTTTACTTCTGAGAGACTCAGCCTCTCTAAGACATCCCTTTTATAGCCAATCATGTTACACACTTGATGCCAGTTAACTTAATGACTTGCTAAATGTTCTTTCAGCTGATTCTCTTATATATTAATTGCTTTTTCAGCCCTTTTTGCCTGTGTCCCAACTTCTTTGAGACCTGTTGCTGCCAGAAAATTTGAAATAAGCTCATTTTGTGGATAAAAATGTAAAATGTCTCAGTTTCAACATTTGGAATGTTTTCTATGTTCTATTGTAAATGACATATTGGCTCGTGATCTGAAAGTCATTGCATTTTGATTTTATTCACAATTTACACTTCGTCCCAACTATTTCGCAATTGGGGTTGTATATCAGTTACATCAAACAAATCACATTTTATAAAAATCTACCTACTACAATCTAAAGCAACTGTATTCTTCTCCACCAAGGGAAAAAAATAAACCCAGTTTGTTTAAAGGAGTTGTAATAAAAATATTTCTGCCGTTTCCTGACCTCATCTTCCCTCAGGGGCTATGATGGCCAAAAACCTTCATTGTAAGATAAAAATGGGCAATTAATATAATCAGCACAAACTGAGGTGGGTGGATGTATTATCAGGGAGTGAGGTGTCATAAAGCAGTCCTTCCCAAACCTCTCCTGGAGGACCACCTGTCCTGCATGTTTAAGATCTCTCCCTGCTCCAGCACAGGTGATTCAAATGATCAGGTTGTCATCAATCAGCTTTAGGGGGTGATTAACGAGCTGATCATTTGAATCACCTGTGCTGGAGCAGGGAGAGATCTAAAACATGCAGGACAGGTGGGCCTCCAGGAGAGGTTTGGGAAGCACTGTCACAAAGAATTAGACTGACCTACACTGCCCTCTGCTGGAACATTTTTTAAATACAGTGAATGCAGCCTGTCTGAAGAATTCCTTATTAACTCGCCACACAAGGACAGGATCTCCGGTCCAGAGGCTGTGCAATCCAAATGATACCAGGACCTTGCAGAAATTGGACAGCCTCACGACCTCACGTCAAACAATGGAAAATACACTCAACAACCGCTTTATTATGAACTGCCGTCTAATAATGGATAGGACATCCATTTACCTCCAGAGAAGAGTAACCAGATTCTTTACTGCATGGATTCCTCAAGGTGCTGGAACATTCCTGAAGAATTTGCATCTATGATGACTCAAAAAAACTACACAGTTAGTTTGAAACTCTCAGTACATTTGATTAGAATGACTCTAGCTAAAACTCCAACCCAGAAAAAGTTGGGATGGTATGGAAACCGCACATAAAAACAGAAAGCTGTGCTTTTCAAATTTACTTTGACTTTCATAGCAGACAGTAAGAAGACAAGACATTTAATGGGTTGTCTGGTCAACTTAATTTTATTTGTATATATACATTCATTCCTGCCATTCTGGTCAGCAACGTGTTCCAAAAAAGTTGAGACAGGGACAATTTCAGACTACAAATGATTTTTTTTTTTTTTTTTAAATTGAATGATGAAGTTATTTGTTGTAATAATTTGCTAATGTCAGCAATTGATTGTAATCACGATTTGGTACAAAATCAGCATCAAGGAAAAGCTTAGTCCTTCAGAAGCAAACGTGCAAAAATGCGACATAAAAGGCACCCTACTGTTGCTCCCCTTAAGGACTTACTTGCAGGAAGAATGGGAAAAATTACTCCAGAAACTCTAAATTACTCAGTGTTTTCTGTCCTTCAATGTTTATTAAGTGTCATGAAGAGGAATGGCAACATTACAAAAAGGTAAATACTTCACTGTCCCAACTTTTTTTTGTAAAATGTTACACCCTTCTACAGTGCAGAGTGACAGCCACGGCAACAAACTGAATTCCCTGTTTTTCCTTCAGCCAACTGTGACCAGAGTAGAGCATAACTGGCTTTGTGCTGCTCAGGGAAATGAGAGGGATACAGTCGGTTTTGGTTAACATAGTTTGTTGTGCAAGTGCCTCTTGCCGGTCATTCGAGTGCTCGTCAGTGTCATTCTGAGCAGCCATATGTTTGGGTTTCCTCCATAGACTGCATAAAACAATGGACATAGTCTCCGTGACATCACCCATTAAGCTCTGAAAAGCCAAAATGAAGCTCAGTTGGTGCTTCCTGCTGCTCCCAATAGTCGTCATCTGAACTCCCAGATAATCCCAGTTGGAGCCCCAGCAAAGCAGCAAGGGATGGAGCTTGCTGATAGAGTGCGGTGGTGGGTTGAACGCTGTTCACTGCTGGGAGGCGGAGGCGAGACAAACGCCATTCACAGTGGGGAAGCAGAGACGGGATGAATGCTGTACATGATGTGGCGAGATGAACACTGTACAAGTGGTGGAGGTCGGCTTATAACGTACAATAATGTTATTCCCTGAGACAGCGAGCGGGTTTTTGGCTTAACATACCTTAGCCAAGTCAAAGAAATCTGTAACCATGGCTGCAGACCTTTGATCTCTCACTTTCTTACTATTAGCTAGCTACCTCGGTAACTCACCACTTTTCTTCTGGGTTGCATTTATGGTATTTCTGCACCTTAACAATGAGTCTTTCTTTGCATCCTTTTGTTCTTTCGAGTTAACGAACTGTCACTTGACTCTGAATACAGGCTAGTCCAACGTAGCTAGCTAGCTACATTGTTTTCTGTAACCATTTGGAGCATCATTTAGGTTTATGTTGGTTGTTTGCTTGTGGATGATGGACTTTGTGAAGAAAAACATTGAACGCCAGCTAGCTTACAGGCTGGATAACGTCCATCCATCCATCCATTTACAGCCACTTACAGGGGCTGGGTTGTGGTGGTAGCAGACTAAGCAAAGTGGCCCAGGCATTCTGCTCCTCAGCTACTTTCTCCAACTCTTCCTCGTGGACTGCAAGCTGTTCCCAGCGCAGCTACGAGATATAGTCCCTCCAACGTGTCCTGGGTCTGCCTCGGGGCCTCCACCCAGCGGGACATTCCCGGCAAACCTCTAAAGGGAGGCGTTCAGGAGGCATTTGAACCAGATGCCTAAACCAAGTCAAATGACTCCTCTCAACGCGGAGGGGCAGTGGTGCTACTTTAAAGCCTCTCGTGGGTGTCCAAGCTCCTCATGCTGTCCCTAAAGGTTAGCCCAGCCACCCTGTGGAGAAAGCTCTTTCTGCCGCTTGTATTTACGTTCTATTCTTTCTTTCACGACCCAAAGCTTGTGACCATAAGTAAAGGTAGGAGCTTAGATCAACCTGTAAATCGAGAGCTTCGCTTTTAGGCTCAGCTGTTTCTTCACCACGACGGACCGGTACAGCGCCTGATCTGTCTGTCAATCTCAGGCTCCATTCTACCTTCACTCGTGAGCAAGATCCCGAGATACTTAAACTCCTCCACTTGGAGGTCACAACTCATTCCCCACTCGGAGGGGACAATACACCTGTCGGGGATGTGAAGTTTAATTGAATTATGTGCAGTCTCCGAATCCAGCAGTTTTAACAGTTAGATGCCCTCGCTTAACGTCCGGCACTCTAAATACTGAACACAAGTGCTTTAGCTGTTAAAACCCCTCACTTATCTGACATGTAATACAAATGTATTCAATTTAATTTATCAATTAACACCAAAGATATTAATTAACAGTAAAATTGCTGAATTTGTTGATATGCAGAGCAATCTGTTGGATCAACCTTTACCAAAAGCACAACTCAAAAGTAGGAAAATTTAATAAAAGTTGCAACAGAATATACATCTATGTCTACAGATGAGAGTCTACTACCTTGAAGAAGGATTAAAAAGACATGAACAATCAAAAAAGAGGAAAAAGAAAGAAAATACCAAATCAAACCTTGTACCTCCTGAAATTATCCCAAAATGGGCCAAGATCTAAGTCCCTGAAACAAAAACAGCGAAATCTTCCAGTGAAAATGGTGGATAACAAATCCCAAATCAAATGCACAGATGTTAAAACTCCTAGCTGGTCTTAGTTTGGAAAAAGCCCTTCTTGGTTTTCTGAGTGCCAAAAAGTCCCAAATCTTCTCTGTGCCAAAAAGGCCCCTGCTGGTTTTCTGGGTACCAAAAAGCCAAAGTGCAGAGGAAAGGTCCGCATTTTATGTGGTTAGAAAGAGGGGAGGGGAGGGGTAGGGGGGGGGGATACCCCTTCTTGGTAATGGAAGCAGACTGTGCTGATTGATGGAGCTGTAGATGTCCGAAGTGAGCAGTGTTAAAGTGTCTCTTGTGAAAGTGGCCATTCACGTATTAAAATGCCCTTATGTTTTTAGGAGTAGAGCTGAGCACTATGGAATGTGTATAAAGACGTTCACAGATTTAGTCTCTTACTAATGAGACCAAACATGAATATGGTAGGAGGTAATGAAGCTCAGTTATCAAATACCTCTGAAAAGTTTTACTACTGCTCCTAAAAACGTAAGTGATATGGGCAAATCTTGGGCAGTATTCAGGGGTACAAAACAAAAAAAATTAAACAGCAGAAAAATAAAATAAGATGATAATAAAGAACTAAATAAAAATGGACATGTTCTTATTTTGTTGGTGGTCACAAGGCTGTAACGATGGTGTTCTCTGTTGTCTTAGGAATAGCAGGGGTGTACACTCATAGTTAATGAACCTGTGCTTGACTCTCATTGCCCTAAAAGGGTCATCTTTGGAATGAACACATGAGGGCTAGAGATTGAACAGACTAAATTCCTATAGTTAAGGGGGGACAAGATCCATCACCAGGGAATGCACAAGTCATTGCCAATCAATTATTCTGTCCAACTCTGAAAATAAACACTAGTCGCACAACACACCTTTTTCTGGCAGGGAACCATGACCTCAGATTTGGAGGTGCTGATCCTCATTCCAACTGCTGCTCACTGAGCTGCAAACCAGTCCGGCATGCATTGTAGGTCAAACTGCGATTACGCCAGCAGGACCACATCATTTGAAAACAGCAGAGATGAAGCCCTGAGACCACAAAACTGGACACCCTTCAAGCCTTGGCTGCACCTTGATATCCTGTCCATGAAAATCATGAACAAAATCGGTGGAAAGGCACACCCTCAGCAAAGTCCAACACCAACTGGAAAGGAGTCAGACTTAATGCCAAAAATGCAGACACAACTCCAGCTTTGGTTGAATAGGGATTGGATGGCTCAAACTCATGGCCCTGGAGCCCCACACTCCCGCAACACTTCAACAGGATACCTCATGGAATACGGTCATAAGCCTTCTCCTAGCCCACAAAACATATGTAAACTGCATGGGCAAACTCCCACGACCCCTCCATACTCTATATCCAGGGGTAGGCTGGGGATGTGACATCAAAGTTGACCTTTTTTGAGAGTTTCCATTGCGGAAACGGCTGTCTTGAGCTGTTGCCTGAAAGTTGTTTGGGTTGCTGCCACGACTGGCATTAACCCAAAGACCCATTAGTGGGCACCAGCAGTGAGGGAGGCCATCAAGCTGAAGAGAGTGGCCTTTCGGGCTCAGTTGGTCCAGAAGACTCCTGACTTGGCAGACCGATATCGGCAGGCTTCAGGGACTGCAGCCATGGTGGTTGCAGAAGCAAGAAGTCAGGTTTCAGAGAGGTTCAGGGGTGCTATGTTGAAGGACTTTAGGGTGGTGTCAAAGAGGTTCTGGCAAACCATCAGACAACTAAGGTAGGGGAGAAAGGGCTTCACCCAGGCTGTTTTTGGCAGGAGTGGGAAACTCCTGACCTAGACTGGTGATATTGTTTGGCGGTGGAAGAGCACTATGAGGAAATCCTGAATCTGGCAGACATACTCTCCATCGAGGAGGCAAGGATGGAAGACTTGGGGGAGTCTTTGCACATCTCTCTGGTAGAAGTTACTGAGGTGGTCAAAAAGCTCCGCGGTGGCGAGTCACTGGGGATGGATGAGATTTGGTCTGAGATGCTGAAGGCTCTGGATGTTGTTGGGCTGTCATGGTTGACATGTCTGTTTAACATTGTGTGGATGTCAGGTACAGTGCCCTTGGACTGGCAGACTGGGGTAGTGGTTCCCATTTTTAAAAAAGGGGATCGGAGAGTGTGCTCCAACTATAGAGGGGTGAGACTGCTCAGCCTCCCGGGGAATGCGTATGCCAGGGTGCTGGAAAGGAGACTCTGCCCGATTGTCTAACCTCGCACGGATACTGAAAGGGTTATGGGAGTTTGCCCATTCAGTCTAAGTGTGTTTAGTGGACCAGGAGAGGGCTCATGATCGTGGCCCACTAGGTATCCTGTGGGGGGTGCTGCGGGAGTCTGGGGCTCCGGGGCCATTAATTCAAGCCATTTGATCCCCGTGCAACCAAAGCCGGAGTTGTATCCGCATTCTCGGCATTAAGTCGAACTCATTTCCAGTGGGTGTTGGACTCCTCCAAGGGTGTGCCTTGTCACCTATTCTGTTCATAATTTTCATGGACAGGATATCAAGACGCAGCCGAGGTTCGAAGGGCGTCCAGTTTGGAAGAGGATTGCATCTCTTCTGTTTGCAGATGTTGTGGTCCTGCTGGCCTTATCACCCTGTAACCTCCAACATGCATTGGGGCATTTTGCAGCTGAGTGTGAAACGGTCGAAATGAGGATCAGAACCTACAAATCTGAGGCCATGGTTCTCTCCCAGAAAAAAGGTGGATTGCCCCCTTCAAGTGGGGGGTGAGTTGTTACCCCAAGAGGAGGAGTTCAAGTATCTCGGGGTCTTGTTCACCAGTGAGGGTAGGATGGAGTGTCAGATTGACAGACAGATCGCTGCAGCATCAGCAGTGGAGCGGGTATTGTACCGGTCTGTCATGGTGAAGAAGCTGAGCTTAAAAGCGAAGCTCTGGATTTACTGGTTGATCTTCGTTCTAACCCTAACCTATTGTCCCAAGCTTTGGGTAGTGACCGAAAGGATATGATAGCTGAATACAAGCAACTGAAATGAGCTTCCTTCGCAGGGCGGCTGGGCTGACCCTTAGGGATAGGGTGAGGAGCTTGGACATCCGGGAGCGGCTCAGAGTAGAACTGCTGCTCCTCCACTTTGAGAGGGGTCAGTTGAGGTGGTTTGGGCATCGAGTCCGGATGCTTCCTGGGCGCCTCCCTTTAGAGGTTTTCTGGGCATGTCCAACTGGGCGGAGGCTCCGAGGCAGATCCAGGACACACTGGAGGAACTATATCTTCCGGCTGGCCTGGGAATGGCTTGGGGTTCCCCAGGGAAAGTTGGAGGAAGTAGCTGGGGAGGGGGCATCTGGGCCTCTCTGCTTAGTCTGTTACCCCCGCGACCAGGCACCAGATAAGCGGCAGAAAATGGGTGGATGGACGGATGGATGAATAGATATTGAAATGACATGTTTTCTTTGAGTTATTTCTGAGGAAAACTATTTGAATGTGATAATGTTGAGCGTTTTTGGAGTATATGTAATGTTAAAATAAATTAGTGATTGAAAACAGGTCAAGACTAATAATTATTTTCAAGGAATGTTCAGCGCTTCACCAATTTTTGTTTCACCATCCATCACTGGTGTACAGTACTCGTATTACCACGGCCGTGTCTGTGGCGTAGATAGCTGCAGCTTGCTAAGATTTACAAGTTGCATTACTGACATTTGACATTGTTTATTTTTGCTGACTTACATGTGATGGTGCATATTTTGATTTGCAAAGTTGCATCAACTTCAGCTATTACATGTAGACTGCTATGCAATCCAGCTGTCTCTCACTGCCCAGTAATGTAAAACAAATGAGTAAGTACTGCATGCAGCAATGAGATGGTAGTTTCAGGGCATAGTCTATGCAGCAAGTAAGCATGAAATGGCTGTCTTTTATGTTCTACAAAAAAGAAAGAAATCTATAGCTAGATACGCTTTTCCAATACGCTGACTTTGCACTAATAAACTTCAATTCCTGAGATGTCATATTTGGTCACAAAACTCACATTCATGGAAAGTGAACTTTTTTAAGGGGTGGGTCTCAGGAAGTTAAAAAGTACACTGAAATTTCCATTTATTTCTCAAAGTAGTGATTTCACAGACGAAACATGCAAAAAACATCAATCAGTACACATATTTACATGTAAAAATGAGTAAAATTATGTTGATTACATGGGACCTTTAAAGCTGGGGACACACTACAAGATTTTCACAGTCTTTGCAGATTTTGAAAAGACTTGGAGCACACACTACACGACTGGCTTCAGCAGATTCTTGTAAAGACTGGGGATCACACATTTAAGGACTGCAGCAGATGAGGGGTCACACACTACACAACTGCGTCCAGAGTCGGCTCAAAAAATTCAAACATGTCTGAATTTCGGCGACTGAAGTTGGGCGGAGTCTGTTCACCTCACACACTTGCTGATTCCAGTCTGTACCACATCACACACTAGCAGATTCTGCGCTGACTTGTCATGATGACTGACCCCAACTAGAGCTGACTGGAGCAGACTAGCTCCAACTGCAAATCGTGGGTAAAATCTGGCCAAAAATCTTGAAGTGTCCCCCCAGCTTAAATATTAGTTTAACATACCATCTCAATTTTTTCTGATTTGGGTTTGTAATTGAGGTCTGGCTCTGTGCAAGACATTGAAGTCATTTGAACTCACTGAGATGTTTGAGGAACCAGTCTGAGATGATGTGTGCTCCATGACACAATGGATTATACTTGTAGTACTGGAAGTGTCAACTTGACAAAAGAGGGGCAGTGTAATTCAAATGTTCAGTTAGTGTTGAAGGTCCAAATGCAAGCCAAGTAACTCCTCTCTCAATTACACCATTAAAACCTCCTCCAGTGTAGACACAAAATGGAGGGGCCCATGTACTCATGTAATCATGCTGTTGCACCAAATTCTGAACTCACCATCTGGTTGTTGTTACAGAAAACTATGTTCGTCTGACCAGTGCACATTTTCCAATCTTCATTTATCCAGTTTTGATGAAAATCTGTTTAGTGTAGCCTCATCTTACTGTTCTTAGCTGCTTAGCTGGCAGGGAATAGAACCTGCCATGACTTATAACTGCTATTGCCCATTAGCTTCAAGGTTTGATATGTTATGCGTTCAGAGACACCACTTGCATATACCTCTTTCGAGTAGCACATTTGCGTGTGTAGGTGTTTTGTGGTGAGTGGTTCCATTTGTACACCGTTTCTCAGAAACCTTCTTTAAAAGACTCTTCCCAACCGGAGACGGAGAGAAAGACTCAATTTGCGTCTTGCGATAAAACGCACATCTACTGCAATGACCCTTTCCATCCGTTGGGGGGTACCAACTGGCGTGCTGAGGGCATGGGCAGTGTGACCGTGCAATTTGTCTTGGATGATTTAAGGGCTGGACAGGAAACGAGACACCGGAGCGCGCGGCAGTCGGTGGTCCTGTCTGCGAATGGATGTGGGCATGTGAATGAAATGAACTGCATGCCGAAAGGAATGATTTAGCCAAGGATTCACCACTTGCAGTGAATTCTGCGAAGACAGGTCCTAGGTGACGCATTACCTGGGAATTGGAATTGCCTTTCGGTCTCTCTCTCATCCTGATGCCATTGTCCCCCTGGAAACAGAGAGGGAGCGCATTAATAAAATCCCAAACCCAAAGGATTTTTTGATGTAAGTAAAGAAACTCGTTACGGTTTTCTACCGCATAAACCAAGATTCATGTAGCTGCTTCGCGAGCGTTTGTGATCTGAGCTAATAGATGGGAAACCGCTCCTTTATCCTGGGTGAGGTATCTTTACGTTTTATCACCAGGAAAGCTAACAGAATATTCTAAGAGACACTCTACGAGAATGTAGCGCGACGTGATTTGTCTTGTAAATTTAATTGCATGTCTAAAATTCAGTGATAAACCTAAATTATTTCGTTTTTATCCCGCCAGTGATGCAATTGTGGCTAGCGCATAGGCTACCGGTCTGTCGGTTGTGTCGGTTTTCCATGCGCGCAGAAGCGTGAGGCTCATATGACAAACTGCTATCCAGCTATATTTGATCAATTCGTGAAATATCACAGGGGACCGATATAACGTCGTATAGACTCTTCTACGGCCTTCACAGGCTTTGCTCGCCAGAAAAAAAATGGACTGGCTGATACACCATCATGCATGCGCGCAAATGACTATTAATGCCATGTTACGCTAAATTACAAGCTCCCCATTCAGTGTTGGATTTCATATAACGCGTTGATTATTGCTTCGCTGGAGATGATGGGCGTGTTCTTTACAGAATGCAACTCTACCTGTTTCCATTTGAAATGATACTACGGAATCTCATATTTCGTATGCAGCATGAATAAGATGGTTTATGACTACTATGCGCGGCGCATCTTGTTGAGCGTATCTTTCTCGTCGTCAGAATGGGCGATGATACCCTGCTAGTCAAATTGGTACCCGCCCTATGCAGCCTTACGGCTAGAAATAAATTAATAAAATCGTTTGCGTTACAGTAGCCGAGGTTATCTTGCCAAATATCAGCAGTGGGCTAGTTTCACTGATTTAACCTGGCTATATGTATAATATATTGCTTTGTTCTGGTTACATTTTAAATGTTTCGATTGACCCTTAATTGTCTTTATAAACAACTGCTTTGGATAATGAAGTTGGACTTCATTTAATCGCGGCAAGAAACGCTGATGTCCGATTTCTACAGTGACGTAAGGTGCAGACTCAATTTATCATTATGGTAAGGCACTTGTTTCTTGTGTTTAACTGGATTTTTACGTGTAAGAAGTGAATCGTGTTACATGGAACAAAGAGGCGCATAATATAATTACGTTGTCACGATAAAATGTTAATCCGCTGGGATATTTTAGAGCTCCAAAATAATTTTGAGCTGGAAAATTGGGGTGGATTTACTAATGTCAATCGGTGCGCATAGTGCCTGAGCTAAGGGTTAAGACTACCTGACTCCGCAGATAATGGTAGACGCTAAACATTTAAACCCATTATATAGCGAGATGTGATGTGTCCTTCCCTCAGCAACACGATCTGGAGTCGATTCTACGATGCCCCACATGTAACTGAGTGACATAAAAATGTCAAGTAGAATACAGCTGGAGCATCCGTGACGGGTATTCCGTCGTAATCGTGCCACTGGGGCTGCGACGTCATGAAATGTGCTTGTGATCAGAATACTAGCGGCTTGCATTTTAAACTGTCAGCAATGGACACTGATTCAACCCTATTAGACCAGATGATCATTTCCAAGTGGAACTGTATTTGTTGTCTTTAATCTCTTGAAGAAAGAGCGGTTTGGCACAGTTCATGGCTGATGATATAATACAACGCAGGGAGAGCGCATTGAAGGCTTTATTTCTTCAGTAAATAAATGGTATATATTTCAGTTTTGCATTTGTGTTTTTGATTACGCTGTACGCTGACCCACTTTTTGTACGCAGAGGAGTATTCAGGCGACAGTTAACGACATATTGTTTGGGACAAGCTGACATCATTTTTTTTTTTTCCCATTTCGCGTTGCACTCCGAAATCCGAAATGTAAAAATGCACAACTCGCATGCGCTTAAAGTGCAAGTTGTTAGCTGTAATTAAATGGTATTTCTTTACATTTTGGTTTCACCATGTAGAAATGGCAGCACTGTTAATACATAGTCTTGGCATTCACGATGCTGCTGACGATTGGGAACTAGGGACTTGCATGAATTATGTGTTTTCAGGTACTTGCTTGGTGTAAGTATAAGATAACTTTCAGCAACTGGTTGTGATTCTAGAAGCTTTGGTTTTCCGTTGGAGTCTGGTCTTAGCCTTTGTTAAGATGAGAACATGAGCCGTGACAGTGAAAGTCAAGGTAGCCACTGTCAGGCTGAAAATCAAGAAAAAATTAAGATAAACTAAACCTTAGACTCACTAACACGAACTAACTGGAGCATGATTCAGAGCGCTGTTAGATCAGTAATTGCATAGGACCTGTTAGGAAAAAAAAAAGAACTTCCCTGAAAGACCAAGAAGGACTCTGGAAAATTGTCATGTTGACAGATCTCAGCCATATATGCCTTTTTCCAAGGACTCTGTCAGCCATTTTAGGGATGCCTTGGTAAGCTGTATTCCTCTGATTATACAGTCTCTGTAGCATATTAGTCACTGGTATCTGTTTAAGCTGCTACTAAGAAATAAATAACGAACTGTCCCCCTTGTTTTGCAATTATGTCAAAAATCCGTATGACACAGTCATTTGGAACCCAACAATTTAATGCTTAGACCCATTAACCTGGCCTAGCTTGACATTCTGGGGACTTGGGCTGGGAAACTGCCCTTTTACCGGTCTGTAAAGCGCCCCTGTGGCAGCCCCTTTACACATAAAATTGTAGTGATATGGGCAGGATGGAGGTGCAGTATCTTCATTAATAGCCTAATCAGATGCTGGGAGAAACCATTCTGATGATAGGGTGGAAGGACATGGTGTAGCCAGGGTATCCTAAGAAATGAAAAATTCTGCTCTGATTGGTAGGGAGCTGGACTGAAGCCTCTCAATGGTTCATGTTGCGGGTGGAAGTGAAGAGGTGTGGATAAAGTGCTGGTCCATTTCCAGCCATTAGAGGCCCTGCAGTGATCGATGGAAAGTGCTTTGACGCAATCTTTATTTTAATGATTCATTGAACATGTTGACCCATGATTACATAGCTTTACATGTTTAACACTGGAGTCACGATTCTATAGACGTGACAAAATTAGGAGCAAAATAGGAGACATACTACCCATTGGAGTACCACTTGAAACACCAGTACCAGTTACATTTTTTTTTTATCAGCAACTTCATAGATATTAGTTTATTTCATCTCTGGAGTTACAGTTCCAGCCAGTTTTGACCAACGAAAGAGTGTTTGCAAATAGATTACCATTAAGCACATCTTTTAAGACTATCTCTCGTCACATTAGTCATCCGGTTAATTTTTTTTTGCATCTTCAAAGATTTTAGCTGACTTTTCATCTAGAAATGATGCAAGAGAAGGAAATTTTTTTTATGGAAATACAGTAAATCTAAATGCAATATGATTATGATAAACATGACAAAAACAGCAAAATTGCGTGGTTTGTAACAGAAGTATCTACACTTCAATAGCAGTTAAAAAGGCCTCTGCAATTTAACCAGGCCCAAAAGAATGGCACATAAATAGATCAAGGATTTTGCTGGATTTCAGTGCAAAAGCTGCCATTTTATACAGGATATTGCAAATTTAGTGAAATTGTAGAGGATTTGCCTGGGCAGGGTGAGTATAACATGTTCCTTAGGGGGTGCACATGTTCTCCTGGAACAGCATGTATACAAGCAGTATGTTGGTCAGTTGTCAAACAAGCCAAAATAATCTTGGACATTTCAAAATCTGAATTCACTAAATTTTGCTAAGCACTAGCTGCATATTTTGCCATACAATGACCTTTGACAATAAATGTAATTCATTGATTTGTTTTTCTGAGTATTAAAACTGAAGCAAAGGTGAGAACCCAAGTATCAGTTTAGCTTTTAATTAATTCATACTGAGAAAAGGAACTGTTGCTTGGTACAAAACTTTCTCTTTGACTTTTACTGTGCTACTGCAGTTGTGCAAATATCACAACCAAAAATCACAAATGTATGACACCAAACGACGACTGGTTGAAATAAAAACTATTCTTTTGTTGTTGCTCTTGTTAGAGTTGTTAGCCACAGAAATCTTAAAAATAGGAATACTTTAATTGCAGGTAGAATGCAGAGTATTTTCTTGATGCATTTTCCGTGAAAAATTTTTCATCAAGTCTGCTGTTGGTAATACAAATATGTTTTCTGAGACTGCTTAGTGTGTGATTTGTGCCCCATAATCCCAATTCACAGATCCCCAATAAAATGTGTGTGATATTCAAATGGAAGCACCATCTTTACCGGAAGCCATTACATGCCTATGGCCATTAGCCATAAGCCATGCTTCCCTTATACCAACCAATAGTTTGCAACCATGTGCTCATTACTCTAAACTCTCTCATGTCTAAGACTGACTCTAAGACTCTCATATCCTACAAACCATGCTATAATTACCCCAAACCCTCACATCCCATCAATCAATAGCCTGCAGCCATACTGTCATTACCCCAAACCCTAATATTCTGACAAACAATAGCCTGCAAACGTACTGTCATTTCTCCAAATTTTCATATTCAAACAACCAATAGCCTGAGGCCATGCTGTCATTACTGCAAACTTTCATATTCCATCATTCAATTGCCTGCAGCCACTCTGTCATTACTCTAAACCCTCACATATCTATGACCTATAGCCTACAACCATCTCGCTCTTCATTACCCCATACCCTCACAACCAACAGACTATAACCATGCCATCAATACCCCAAAACCTTAGGTCTACATCCAGTAGCGTGCAACCATGCCATAATTATTCCATGTTTGTGCAGTTAGAATGTAGGTCTTTGTATGTGTGTGTGTGTATGTGTGTGTGTGCATGTGTGAATCCAGTGACATCTCTTTGAAAGCTGCAGTCTCAGTGTGAGAACTGTGAGGTAGCAGACTAACAGTGAGCTCTTTGGACTCTTCTTCATTTGACCTCATGTTATGCTGAAATTCATTTACCCAGCAGTAAATATAGAAGTTACTGGATGGTAAATCTGGGGGCTAAGTTGCGATCCGAGCTTTGTCCTCTACCCAGTGAAAGGCTAATTCTGGCTGGGGTTCAGGGGAGTTTTCACACAGGTAACTTAAAATCAGTGATCAGTATCTCACCCTTGGTGTCTGTCTCTCTGTCTGAAGTGCACATGCACACACACACACACACACACACGCGCACACACACGTTTCTTTTCATGTTTTGTGGGGACATTCCATAGACTTCCATTCATTCCATAACCCCTTTTCCTGAACTTAACCCTCCACAGTACGGACCTAACCCTAATCTTAAACTAACCCTGACCTTATCCCAATCCTAACCTTAACCCCTAACCCTAAAAGACCTTTTTTTTTTGTGGGGACCTGAAAATGTTCCCACATGTACAAAGAAATCTGGGATTCCATGTCTTGTGGGGACATTCGGTCCTCGCTAGGGTAGGTAAACATGGTATACACACACACACACACACACACACACGCATAAATCAGCTTGACTAAACTTACCTTAGAGAGAATGGTGGGGAAATGTGAACTGACACAGCCAATTCACCCATGTTCAATATAAAACTTTGGGTATTTACCGTATTACAGCTCACTTGGGTCCCAGTCTCACTGAAAATTCTCAGAATGTGTGAGGCTGCCATCTTCTAGCAGTGAGTAAAACTGCTTAATACGGCAAGACAACAAAAAAAAGTACTGATTAAAGTTCTGATTTTTGCAAAAGGATATTTTTAGGACTTTCCCATCCCTACTGGATATGATAGCGCAGAGACAGAAGAACAGAGTGTGAGAGATGAGGGATGAAGGTTGAGCTGCAGTTTTCAAACCATCAACGCTGTTACTCGTAATGAACTGAGGGACAGCTCTCAACTGGTTGCACCTCTGAGGTAACCTAAGTTCAAAAAACCTTTTGAGTGGCATAAATTAAACTTTATGGACTTGGGTTTAAGAATTAAGAGGAATGTACCTCTGTAAAATAACCTTGCCCCTCCAGTGGGTAAATATAATGGAAGTAAATACAATCCTTGTTTAACAGTAGAATGGCAGGTTGCTACATAAATACTTGTACTTTGGTGCAGTTTTAGTGACACAGCCCCTTTGTAACCTGTTTGTGCTGGCCCTCCGATCATGCAATTGATGCCTGGAAATTGCATGATACAGACATGCCATAGAGCTGAAAATAACATAAGAGCGGACACTGGCCCCTTTCTTGCATCGTTTCTGACCTCCATCTTACAATTGTGTATGTCTGGTTAGCCTTGCTTGGCTTAAAAGGCCCAAGGGGCTTATGCTATGCTCGGGGTCTTTAGTGGTGGTCTGTCGTGCGTGCGTGCGTTCATGCGTGCATGCCTGCGTAAACTTTTGGCTTGTCTGCGCTCTTGCGTCTTCAGTTTTTGACCAATCCTTTTCATATTTCATATGTGTATGTATGGTCATAAGGTCTAGACCAAATTCGATTTTGAGCGGAATCGGACCGATATTTTGGCCTAAAAGGCGGCGTTCCATCCGGGCGCAGTGGATTTGCCACTATTTTTTTTTGTATCCGCTTCTTCCATTTTCGACAGACAGTTTTCAACCCCCTTAGTGAAAAAAAGGCAGTTTCATGCTTTGGTCAAATATACCAATTCAAGGATTTAACTGAAGCGGCAAATCCCACATTGTCATTTCAAGTGATTAGACGTGTATCATCATTCCTGACAGGTAAACAATGAACAGCAGCATGCGGTCACATGTTCCCAGGGGCTTCAGTAACCTCACCCTTTACCGCTCGATTGTCCTCAAGCTGTTCTCGTTCAAGTTCGCCTGATTAACAATCAAACAATTTATCGACTGAATGACCAAGACCGATCCATGATCCATCATAAGAAATAATGATCATAATGAAAAAATGAATGCCTATGGCCAACATTTATACAATTGATACAACATTGTTAGGATGGAAACATAAATGCAAAAAATCTGAAACTTTCGCTGACTTCGCAGCATTTATTTTCGCCATCACTCAGCTGTGCATCGTACCCAACAGCGCCCTTTAGCTGTGACTACATTCAGAATACAGAACGGATTCTCAGGGCTTATTGCTTAATGAGCCTCACAAACTAATTTACGAAAATCTGTGCTGTTTCACGAGCGCAGAAATTATAAAGACATTAATGTTTTACGTAGTCATTTATGTGCAGAAGAAAACGCCTTATATTTTTGTGGTGTAATGTATAACAATGCTATCAAAAATAAATTAGACTGTCGTCGATTCTACCAATTAGTCTGAGCAACTGTTGCTAATCGGGAGAAGTAAACTGTGAGAGATTTAGGTTATTAAGCAGTGAAACGTGAGGTTATTTCTGGCCTTTGTTCCTGCTGACGGACCGCCACTG
Source organism: Gymnothorax javanicus (assembly GCA_029692085.1). Classification (NCBI taxonomy): domain Eukaryota; kingdom Metazoa; phylum Chordata; class Actinopteri; order Anguilliformes; family Muraenidae; genus Gymnothorax; species Gymnothorax javanicus. The sequence goes on from CM056205.1 coordinate 43,711,298, forward strand.
ACAATGAATGTATTTGTGATAGACAGCTGTTGCCCAAGGAAAGAAAAAGGCATTTTTTTTAGGTTTTAATAAGAGACACATTTATGAAAATCAAATTTCTGTTCTATATTGTGTACTTTAATTTGATGGAGAACACAAGAATTCATCCTCTCACTACAAAATTATTCGCATTCTAGATACTAAATTGCTCTGCAACCAAGTTCCATGATTGGTGCTTGGGGTGTTGAAAACAGTCTTTCACAATGTAAAAATTAAAAATCAATAAATTTGAATTAAAATGCAGATTTAGAATCAAGATGCAAGCCCAAAAATGTTTGCTTCCTGGAGCTAGGTACATGATTACCATTCTAAGGTGGCAGCCTTTTCCATCATAGTTGGCCAATAGCATGTCTGCTCTAGTGTTTTCAGCTCTATGCAGATATGCACTGCTCCTCTACTAAAACAGAAAGTTTTCAACTCATTCCTGGTCAGTACAAGAATATGTGCTGAGTTTCTTACAACCACCCATGTCGTGTTGTTAGTCCATTTACCAACAATATTGCGAAAAAGTATCGGTCTCCTTCCCCATTTCTTCCATTATTGAATATTTGTCACACTTAAATGTTTTGGATCATTAAACTAAGCCCAAATTATAATATTGGACTAAGATAATCTGAGTAAATTCAAAATGCAGTTTTTAGATGATAATTTTATTTATTACTGGAAAAAGCTATCCAACCCCGGGAGAAAAAAAATTGCCCCCTTAAATACTAAATCAAACAATTAACCTATTGCTATCAAGAACTGGGTTCAATCTCACTAAACACACCCAGCCTAAACTACTGCCAGCCCTGTTGAATCTAAACATCACTAAATAGAACATGTGTGGCAATGTAAATAGGCAAAAAACAGCACATGATGCAGTGATATGAAGAATTCCAGAACACATGAGAAACTAAGTTGTTGACATCTAATAGTCTGGAAATGGTTACATAGCCATTGTAAAGTTCTGGGACTCTGGCAAATCATTATGTGCAAATGCAGAAAACTTCAAACAGTGGCAAACCTTCCTAGAAGTAGCCGGCATACCAAAATTCCTCCAAGAGTGCATTAACGACTGATCCAAGTGGTCACACAAGAACCCAGACTAACATTAAGAACTGCAGGCCTCACTTACATCAGTTAAGGTCAGTGTTCATGATTCCAGAATAAGCAAAAGACAGAGCAAAAATGGCATATATGGGAGAGCTGCAAGGTTAAAACCACTGCTGACAAAAAAGAGCACAAAGACTCGTATCACATTTGTCAATACACATGGTGATGATCCTCAAGACTTTTGGAATAATATTCTGTGGACTGATGAGTCAAAAGCAGAACTTTTTGGAAGACATGGGTGCTGTTGCATCTGATGTAAAGCTAACACACTATTCCACAATTAGAACTTCATACCAACAGTGAAACATGATGTTTATAGGTTGTGTGATGGTCTGGGGCTGCTTCAGCACCCTGGGGACTCACTATAATTGATGGAACCTTACACAGCTGCAAGGGATTATTAGATGTGGTGGAATGCTTTACTCATGTTGTCATCGTCTAATATAAAAATTACTTCGATGATCTGAAACATTTAAATATGACAAATAAGCAAAAATAGAAGACATGGAGAAGGGGGCAAACATTTTTTATTGCACTGAAGCACCTCATTAGCTTAGTTTGCAAGTCTATTCTGTAACCATATAAGATTTATGTTCTATTCATAAGATAAAGCTAAAAAAGTAGGTATACCAATCCAGGTATGCCATCTCAGTGGTGAAAATGCCACTCATTAAATAGAAAAGTATAAAACGAATATCATATTGAAAACTGATTATTTTGAATTGAACACCACACAAGGGTGAAAAGGATACACAAAATGACAGTGATTTTCGCTGGCACCTTTTAGCCAAAGCGACTTAAAGTTAACTGGACTTGGTGTGGTCCAAACCTCCACCAGGAGCAGTGTGGGATTCTGGGTCTTGCAGAAGAGCCCAACGGCTCCATTGGTCTTATTTTGGCTTCACTGGAAATGAACCACCAAATTTCCAGGTTCAAGATAGTCACCTTAGCCACCAGGCAATAAGCTGCCCCTGCAGTACTGTAAAGCAGCACTTCATGACCATGACCCAAGAGGACTAGTTTTTTGCCTGGTTTAGGTCTCATTGATGAAGCTCTTGGTTTTTAAGATGTTGACCGATATACAGCCGAATCACATGCGGAACATTCTATTCAAGACTACATCTGTCCATCAGGTTTACTTGGTAGTAGTCCTTGTGGGTTCATCTTCTCATTTCAATTCTACTGTACTCCCTCCAACCTTTTTGGAGACATAGATGTGTTCACCCTGATGTAATGATGCTGGATCTGATGGTTCTTCCAGATGGAGCAGGTTTCTGATGAGGAACAGGAGCATGCCGCTGAGGAGGACAGCGATAAGGAGGACCAGGACCTGGATAAGATGTTCGGGGCGTGGCTGGGAGAACTGGATAAACTAACAAAGGTGTGGCTGGGGTGCCTGCATAACTCACCTTCATAACTGTGTCCCTGAGATGGCCAAGATGACTCGCAACATTTGCAACATTTAGTTTTTACCATAAATGTTTGTTTTGTGGGCGGGGGGGGGGCAGCACTGTTGCATCATAGCAAGTAGGTTGTGTGTTTAACTCTTGCCTGGGGCCTTTGTGTGTGGAGTTAGCATGTTCTCCCTACGTTGGGTTTTCTCTGTACTCCAGTTCTTACCCTCAGCCCAAATACATACATACGACAAGGCTAATTGAATTTAATTGCCAGCAGATGTGAGTCTCATTGAATAGCGTGTGTACCTTGTAATGGGTTGGCGAACAGAGCAGGGTGAATTTCTACCTCCCACATTTCACTTGGGTGCCAGGATAGGCTGCGGCCCCGATGAGATTCTAGAGCAGGAGTGAGCGGGTTGGGTTATGGATGGATGGATGGATGCTCAGGGAAGGGATGTCACATGTGCACTGAATGAAATGTATTCTTCATCATGATGATTGTAGAGAATAAGTCAATAGCATGGAGATTCAGCTGTAAAAATAAATCTTAGTTTCATTTTTCCTTAAGAAAAATTATTGGAAAATTTGGAGGTGATGGACCCTAGTGAATAAAAATAGAATACTGAAGGATTCTATTTTTAATAAACAATATTTGAAATATGATGACAGTTTAAATCAAAGATGCTGAATGTGTTTTTTTTCTGCATTGGAAAGCACTTCAGAGTACAGCACAGCATGAAGAGTCTCTAGAGATTTGTCAATACTCTGATCAAAAATGAAAAATTTTAAATCCAGAAATGTAGATGTTGAGCTCATGAGTGTGCTTTGAACTGTCCAATGGAGGCAGTGCTGTGTCCCAGATTAATTGGTATGCAGGCAGTGTTAGTCCCGGTCGTTAGGGGAAATCAGAGGGTGAAGCCGCCATTATGGAAGGTGTTTAATGTTTGATGTGTGGCTCTGCAGAGTCTGGATGACGGGAAGCCGGAGAAACTCCAGAAAGCCCCACTCAGACAGGAAACTAACCTGGCGAACTTCTCCTATCGCTTCTCCATGTACAACATCAACGGTGAGCGTATTGCATGTTCGTGTTTGCGATTGGTACAGCTGTAAATAGTGTGGAGGCAAGCCATCAATGTGTGTGACAAAATGATCAGTGTACGAGTGTAATCAGTTTATCGGCGTGTAAACAGTGTGCTCATCTTTGGTTAGTGTAAGATAAGTGATAAGTGTACTGTGTTTCGGGTGTTTGATGAGTGGCATGTGCTTTGTGTTAGCTGTACATGAGCATGTGATTGGACTGTGTCTGCGGTGTGTTATAAGTGTATGCGCTGTATTTTAATTTTAACATTTGGTTGGTGTGTGGTGTGTTAGTCTCTGATAAGTGTTTGTGATGCACTGCAGTTTTTGATTGATTTGTGGGCGCTGTGTTAATTTGTGATGAGCGTTGGTGCTGTTTGTTCGCAATTTTGCTCACGTGTGTGCCTTGCGTCAGAAGTTGATGCTGTGCAGTATGTTAGCATTTGATTGGTGCCCATGTTTTACATTTGTATTTGATTGGTGTACGGGCGGTATGTCAGCGTCTGATTGGTGGCCATGCGGAACATTCGTATTTGATTGGTGTGCATGTGGTATGTCAGCGGTTGAATCGATATGTGCAGGATGTTAGCTTTTGCGCGGTGTGGCAGCTGTTTGCCAGCGTTTTGATCAGTGTTTGCACTGTATGTCAATGTACAGTATGATTGGTGCTTGTTATGTTAGCATGCGATGGATGCATTACCCTGAATTGTAACAGTCGTGCATTTCCCCGGGAGCAGAGGCCCTTAGCCAAGGCGAGGGAGTGGATCTGGACGCACTCATGGCTGACCTGTGCTCCATAGAGCAGGAGCTGAGCAGCATCGGGAAGCCCCACAGTGGGCCCTCCCGGCTGGGGCTGGCTGGGCAGAGGCCCCCGGGGTGGCGGAGCAGCGGGGGAAGCAGCGGCAGCAATAGCAGCACGCGAGCTTCCCCGTCCTCCAGTATAAGGGGGCCCAGCAGCAGCCACGCCCGGCCCCTGGCCTCCAATTTCTCCCTGGACGACATCACGGCCCAGCTCCAGCAACAGGCAGTCCTCGGCGGTGCAGAAAAGCCTGCCTTCCAGAGCCTGCCACCCCCCTCAGTGTTCTCCTCCTCTTCCTCCATGACGGCTGCCACCCTCCGGCGCCCAGCTGCCTCGGCTTCCCGCCACCGCAGGACGGGATCGGCCGGCGCAGTCAGCGACCGCGAGTTGCGTGCCATTGGCCTGCCCTGCCGCTCCAGTGTCAACTCCTCCTCCAGCGTCAGCTCTGCTGCCTGCATTAACTCCGCCTCCAGTGTGGACTCACTGGACAAGGTCCTGAAGCCGCCAGAGCTGGAGCCAATCCCGGCTCAGCAAACTGGAGACGCACAGGGACTGCCGAGCTCAGAGGTACCGTCACTCACCCTCCCATCCATTACCCTGTCCCTTGCCTCCTTACACTCCTCTTCCCATCCATTATCCTCTTTTCCTTGTACTTGCGGCTCCCCTTTCCCTTTTATCGCCCTTGTGCTTTGTGTTTTCTGGGACTTGGCCCATGCTGAAACAGCCATCCTTGTCCTCTGTGTTCTCAAAACATGTCCAGCCTACTAAACATATTGGCGATTTGCCTTCTGCATACCTAAATACAATTCGTCATGACAGCAAGTAGAACATTCTGGCAAAATTATTCTTAAAAGTACTGTACTTAACCTTCTGCACACTGTATATAAGAATATTTTTTTAAACAATTTTTGTAAATCTGGTCTCTCCTACTCTCTGCACTCTGCTCTTTAGTGACTCTCCGCTCCATGCATTCTATGGTCTCTGATTGGTCCAAAAAATACTCCTTTGTAAACTCGCAGAGTGTGGTAGAATCGACTGATTTTAAGGATTTTTTCCATTTCTTTTATGACAAAATATTAAAGATATAAGAACAAAAATGTATCTGTTAGACATTTTCCTGTACACAATTTTAAGATAATTTCTAAATTTAATTTAAATTTTTTAAAATTAACATTATCCCTTTTGTTTGACACAGAGAAACAAATAAGGCAATGGTTAGAAAGATAAAAATGTGCACTTTCGAGTGGTATATTGTCTCTCACCACAGTAGTATAATTAAAATTCTAAAAATAAAAGTATAAATTTGTTACCACATGAGATAAGTGTGCAGTAGATAAAGAAGAACTGGAGAAAAAATAAATTGTGGAATTGTATTTCATTTAAGAGCCAATTTTTCTAAGAATGAGACAGGGCGTGATGCATCACCCACTCCGATTCCTATCAATTTTTTTGTGGGGGTAAATATATTGCCAAAACTGACAGAAATCAGATTTTTTTTTATCCCTGGAACCCTTCGGAAAAAAACTTATGGCCCTTTTTTTAGGGTAAGGGTCCAGAAGGCCAAAATTGCAAAAAACTAAAAAATTGGTTTTGGACTTTGAGTATCTCTGTGCGCCCTCATTCAGCCGCCGTGACTTCATGGATTTCATGATTTCATATGAATGTATCAGGTAGTGTCTTTCAAAAAACATTGGTGTTTTAGAGGCTGAATGACGGCGCCACCTATTGGTGGCGCTTCAAATCACTACTTTTCACTCTTTGGGCTGCATTCAGGGACCTCCCATGGCTTGCGCCCTGATTAAACCTGGCTCATTCATGCATATTTGGACACCTGGGGACCTTTCCTTTCTATGTATGCCTGAGTGGTGGTAGCTTAGTTTGGGCGCTTTTGTATAGGGGGCGCTTTTTTGTGGCAAAAATGCCATTTTGGCACATTTTCATCAGGCCATGACTTAGTGCGCCCACTATGGAATGAAATGAAACTACTTTAATTATGTTCTTCTATATCTCTACTTTCTATGATAATAATATCAAGAAGGGTTTTTGTCCCATTAACCATTTCTGAGCTAAAACGTTCACAGCAGATTACAAACACTCGGTACTGTATTGCTAGGTCAGTTCTTCAACTGGAACATAATAAAAGTAGTTTTATTTAATTCTATAGAGGGCGCACTGAGTTATGGCCTGATGAAAATGTACCAAAACTGCATTTTAGCCACAAAAAGCGCCCCCTATACAAAAGTGCGTAAACTAAGCCACCGCCATTCATGTATATTTAGAAAGGAAAGGTCGCCACGTGGCCAAATATGCATGAATGAGCCGGGCTTAATCAGGGCGCAAGCCGTGGGAGGTCCCCAAATGCAGCCCAAAAAGTGAAAAGTAGTGATTTGAGGCGCCCTCATTCAGCCTCTAAAACACCAATGTTTTTTGAAAGACACGACCCGATACATTCATATACCATGAAATCACAGAGGCCGAATGAGGGCGCACAGAGATAATCAAAGTCAAAAACCCATTTTTTTGTTTTTTGGAATTTTGGCCCTTGGGACCCCTTCCCTTAATAGGGCCGTAATTTTTTTCCGAAGGGTTTAAGAGATAAATTATGTGATTTCTGTAAATTTTTACAATATATCTACCCTGACAAAAAATTTTGTTGGAATCTCCCCTATGCTTTACTGTCTCATTCTTAGAAAAATTGGCTCTTAATGTCGTTTCATTTCATTTAAAAGTTGTTGGCTAACCCAGTAGGCCTGTTTCTATGGAAAACAATGAGTTGCATTTAGACCAGCACTCACATCTATCCTATGAGCTGGAATGTAAGCATGCCTGAATAGTTTTTTTTTTTTTTTTCTGAATTCCAATTTTAGATTTTTTATACAGAATCTGTTGAGGGTTTGGTTCCAGGGGAGGGGCCATCAGGCTACATAGTAGCAGTAAATCTTGTGCATCAATTTTTCGGCCTCATGCAAAGCTGCAAATACTCATTGATTCCGTCTTTCTGTTATTTATTTTATCCTATTGATATGGAAATCATTTTGTAAAAGTGATTTTATTTTGAAAAGAACATTATTAATCATTCTTCTAGGGCAGTGTTTCCCAAACCTTTCCTGGAGGCCCACCTGTCCTGCATGTTTTAGATCTTTCCTTGCTCCAGCACAGGTTATTCAAATGATCAGCTCATTAATCACCCCCTAAAGTATTTATTTATTGAATAATCAAGACTAATATATAAGCCTGTAAGCATTAAGAAATAATTAATAATTGACAGATCATCAATGGGGTAGAATGAGGTACAATGTACTCCTGTTTTAGCATTTTTTTTTCAGCAGTTCTACCTAATTTATTTTAAGATTGCACTTAATCAAAATGTTTTCAGCGTTCAAAAGAATTGGCTACATTTGCAGGGAAGCACAGTTGCACACTCATTGCGACGATGCGATAATACTTAATTTATTAAATTACCGGCGCTTCTCTTGTCAAAGCGTTGGTAATTGAATATTTTAGTAAATTGGTTATTATTGCCTCATGGCCGTGAGTGTGGTGTGTGACTGCCTTTTTTAGCATTTGTGATTTTATCGTGGTCAGCAATTCTTCAACTCCACTAGTGTGTGTTCTTTTTCTCTCGTAAAAAAAACAAAGAATACATTTCAGATGGGAAAATTCCTCTTCAGTTACATGATGTTTGACACCTATCAAGTTCAATGTTAGGTGGTCTATGTGTCATAGGTAAATGTCTTTCTCTGAAATAAATTATTAAGGTTATTATTTGCTAATCGTGGCATCAACTGTCAATTTTGGTATTCTTTTGCATCAGTGATAGAGGCTTCCAGTAATTTGGCAACCCAGTGGTTACTGATAACTGTAGCTTTGATAAGTGTTGGGTGGGCAGTCATTCCTGACATTCCTGTACCATCACAGGCAATATCAATCTGTACTTTAAACGCCTTTCACGTCCAGTGTGTCTATACGCAGTAGTGCATTAAGTACCAGTACTCACCTCTGACTTTTCTTCTGCCTGATTTCTACTCCAAGCACTCCTATCTGGACCAGGAAACTTCGCAGATTCTTACAAACATCGCGGGCAAACCGTCCCATCTACTGACTAAGGTGACACTGCTTTTCACTGGCCTCGTCTTTCTCACCCGAGAGACCTGCCAAGCCCTTACCAATGATGTCATAGATTCTTCAAAGATAAAAATGGATAAAAGGACAATAACTGCCATTTTAAAATCAGGTCACATGAACTGGATAGACTAAAGTGGTCGTTTACATTTATTATGGAGGTAGGAATACTTTAAGCGTGGACATAATGTGTAATTTATTAACCATTAACAAGTGCGTTACCAGTGCACTAATTAATTGCTCTACATTTGCAAAGTATATGATGACCTTTATCACTACTTAACAATTAACTAATACATTCATATATTATTTATATACAATTTGCATGGTCTAATGTACTTGTACTTATGGATCTACTATGAACAAATCAACTTATTATGAACTTGTTAGTTGGGAGTAAACAACTGCATTTAACAATTCTAGTTCATGTGCACCTTATTCTGAAGTGTTCCAAGACATCTCTTGAGCCTTGAGATCAAATCAGAAAGAGAAGTGTTTTCTATCCAATGTACTGCCCGTTCTTTGAGTCTGTAGTAAATGGATTGACAAAGTTTTATGTCTGTTGGAGATACATATTGATAGTGTTGTTTGTACAAGGTTTATTGTCTGTGGTGCTTGTATACAATACATTTACTGACAAAGTTGTTGGTGTCTAGGAGATGTGCTGACAATGTTGTTTGTCTGGAAGGGATGCATTAATGGTCTTTTGTCTGTAGGAGCCATTAATAGCTTTGTGTGTCTGTAGAAGATATATTAAGTTTTTGGAGTCAGTGGAAGATACATTCAACGTGCTGTGTGTTGGTTGAGGATGCACTGATGGTTTTGTTAGTCTGCAGGGGATATTCTCTCTCTGTCTGTATGAGATGGAATGCCAGTGTGATAAAGAACTGTCCAAAAGTTTTAGAACCTAAGGTTTTTTAAAATATATTATTTGTCTCGAATGTTTATTTTTCATTTTCCACATTATTGTTGCTTTCGATAAAAGGCCAGTGAGATGCTAAATGACAAAAATTGTTTGCATTTCATTGAAGACAGGTGTTACAGATAATGAGTGAGACTGTGAGCCAGCAGAACAACTGTGACTAGTTCTCCAATATGCACGGAACAAACAGCCAATTATCTTAAACTACGTACAAAACTGTAGGACAGTGTTCCTAATTTTTTGGCACAGGATAGTCATTCAAAATATTGATTTTCTTTAGATTCTGAAAATTATAAATTAATTCTTGGACGCATCTTTGCTGAACGGAATTGTTTTATATGTGCCTGAAGCTATTGCATAGTGTTGTGTAATGAAATGCATTCGCAGCGATTTTTGTCTGTTAACGTACTGAGATTTTCATTATATTTTTGTAGGAAGAACAGGCTGCTAAACTGAAAGCTGAGAAGATTAGGGTGGCTCTTGAGAAAATAAAGGAAGCACAAGTCAAAAAGGTGACCTACTCTTATGCCAACACACACACACACACACACACTAACACTCATTTCTGTGTACACTAGGGAATGGTAGTTAAACAGTTTATGGGGAGAAACTTTTGCTCCCACTAGACTAAGCACCAGGAACATTTTAGAGGGAACTGGGGCTGATTACAAAACAACATCTCAGCTTTTTTGCAAGAAAATGGGTAAAAAAGCAACTGGGAAGAGTCCAAAGTAGCTATGAGTCAGGCAGAGATGTTATTTACACTTCTGAATGGGTCTCAGACCACCTGATGTTGTTCGGTTGATTGGATTTGAGTCTGTCCCTTGAGCATTCTAGCTTACATGCATATTTTTGAGTGGCTAGATCTTATTAGGATGTAGGACAGACCCCCAAAATGCATGTAATTTTCCAGGGTCACACCTGGGGCAACTACGCAATTGTTTTGGATTCTAGTATTTTCCTGTAGTCAGTTTATCTGGCCTGGCGTAACTGAGCCCACCAATAAGAGAAGAAGGTAGGGTTTGCAGTTCATGAGTATTGCAGAAGTTCTGACACACCGGATATTTTATGAGTATCTTTGAGGTTCCAATACATCTGACAGGCTCAGTAAAACATAGAAAAAAGTATTTGAATCAAAAATGCATAATGAATGGATTCAATTCTGATTAGCTGGATTTCCTCTGGAGAATAACTTGGAACAATACCATAGGCATGTGCGTACATACAGCACTTCAGTTATGATTAATGTCTTCCTGTCTCCATCCCAGCTGGTGATTCGAGTGCACATGTCGGACGAGAGCTCGAAGACCATGATGGTGGACGAGCGGCAGACAGTGAGACAGGTTCTGGACTGCCTGCTGGATAAGTCTCATTGCGGATACAGCCCGGACTGGTCGCTAGTGGAGACGGTCACTGAGCTACAGATGGGTGAGTGCAAGGTTACGCTCACTGCTCTGTGGTTGCCACACCATATACCCTAACCTGGGTGGGTTTGATCTAATCGGTCACTGTGATTTCGGGTTTTAATTTTATCCCAGCACTAGGGCATCTGATTTCATGTGTTAATGCATCGACTGAAGATCACAGTGAGTTATTGATTTGGATCTGGTGTTGTAGTGCTGGGCTGAGGTAAAAGCACAAAAAATCGTGCTGTTTTTTACTTGATTTTTTTTTTTTTTTTTAATGCAGCAAGAGACGTCAATTGTAGCTGTACAGTTTATGTAATGTTTTGAATGTAATGTGCCTATATATTTAATAAAGCACTTTTAAAAATTAAAAGGACTGTGCAATACTGGCAAGTGGACTCCATTTTCAGGTCTTTATGTCATCGATGCTTTGACCACAGCAACTAAAGCCTAGGTGCTTTGCCGTAATAATAGTGGCAAAACAGCACGAGGACATGCACATTGGGTCACGGTAAATTGAAATTAAAATTTAGTTGGAATCTTGTTTGTGACTTGGAAAAAATGGGCTCTTAAAGGGTAATTAGTTCAAATTAGTTCCACGTAACGATGTTGTATTATGAAAATGCAATTAGCAGAAATTAGTAATATTGTGACAGTAAAATCATATGGACTTAAATGGGGGATATCCTTTTCAGCACCAGAGGCTAAATAAGCTGCAATGCTTCAGTTCAGACTGCTGACATCATAGTGGCTTTGCCAAGCTCGCTGTCGCAGTTTATGATTTATCTGCCGCTCGCAACTGTTACATTACACAACTCTTGCTATGCCTATGACTATTGTGGCCATGGTACAAAAAAAATAGGTAGTTTTTTTTTTTTTTTTTTAACTTTTTTTACTCTTTCGAGTGGTTGTACTTCTACCTTCTCCTTGGCTGTCCAGTGATGATGGATCTATTTTCCCCTCAGTTAGACCTCCTGCTTCTGCATTTATTATCAAACTATAGCCCACATCACCCACTTGAATTTTTATCATGAATTTATCACATCTGTTATATCCATCTACAATTACCATTATCACCGTCTGCCATTATCATTGTATCTGTCTACCATTAACATTATATCCATCTACCACAGGGATGCCAAAATTCGACCCTTGAATACAAATCCAGCCCTGGATTTCTCTCCTTCCAGACCAGTAAATGAACAATTGCCAGTGATTGGCCAAACGGTCATTACACCTGATTCCCAGGTAAAGGGAAGGTGGAAAACCAGCAGTTCTTGACTGTTGAGGAACGTGCCCTGGGGAATCCTAATCTACCATTACCATTATATCTGTCAATCATTATCATTATATCTAACTACCATTACCATTATATCAATGTACCATTACAATAATGTCCATCTACCATTACCATTTACGCTAGTCTCCCATTATTTGGCTTCCAAGCATAGCTGGAAGCCCATTATTCTTGCTGGGATTATTTTTTTCCTGTTTTTTTTTTTGTCCTTTTCGTCACATATTGCAGCCAAACCGTTACAGACCACTTTGACAGCTTTTGCATGTTGAGAGTAATAGTTGAAGGTTCGTGAACGGTGTGATAACAGTTATGTTCCGTGACCTAGTTTTCCGCCATTTTGGCTGAAAGGTAAAACCTTTAAAATCTTCTTCTCCAGAACGGCTGAACAGATCGCTCTCAAATTTGATTTACAGCTTTAGCTGAAAAGGGGACACAAAGTTTGAAAAAACGGTTAAATTTCAGAAAAAACTGAAGAAGTTTGCTGTGACCTAATTATATCTTGTGATGCCATCAATTTTAAAATTCTCACACGGAGTGACACAAAATACTGTTCTAGGTGTGGATTGACATCAGTAGATCAAGTTTGCGGTTATTTTTTTGTACGACAAACCGTTTTGGTGTTATTTCTTTTTAAAATTGAAAAACTGACCCACTTTGGCAGTCGTGACAGAAAGTCATTGTCACTTGAACAATGAAACAGCGTACTTACAGACCTTGAATGGATCTAACTAATAAATCAAAATAGTGGCTCTGGACAAATAAACACCAAAGTTGTGGGGTCTCCAATATGGCGTAAACACAAAATTCTAATTTATAGCTGTATTTTCGTCCTGAATTACGGCCAAACCGTTACAGACAGGTTTAACAGCTTTTGTCTGTGAGAGGAATAGTTGAAGGCTTGTGAACCGTGTGATAACCGTCACGTTCCATGACCTCCTTTTTCCGCCATTTTGGGTCAAAGGTAAAATCTTTAAATGTCTTCTTCACCAGAACGGCAGAACAGATTGCGCTCAAATTTGATATACAGCTTTAGCTCAAAGGGCAAGAAAAAGTTTAAAAAAACTATTGGAGTTTCAGTAAAAACTGTAGAAGTTCGCTGTGACCGAATTAGATCTTGTGACGTCATCAATTTAAAAATTCCCAAACTGAGTGACAAAAGATATTGCTGTAGGTGTGGTTTGACATGAAAAGATTGAATCTGAAGTTGTTTTCTTTGTATGACGAACCATTTTCCCGTTATTTCTATTTAAAATTGAAAAAACTAAACCACTTTGATAGTCAAGGGACAGAAAGTTATTATTAGTAGTACAAGGAAATTTGGCAGACTTACTGACATTGAATTGACCTAATCATTCAATTAAAATAGCGGGACAGAACAAATAAACACCAAAGTATAAACACAAATTCAACATGCGTTGCAATATAGTAATATATAGTCTCAGGGTATTGGTCTAGAGGTCGGCCAATAGGACACGCTGTAATTTTCTTGTCTGTTGACTTGACTCTCTGTCGATGGCTATAAATTTTTGTTACATCCACTACACAGACAGTTTGATTGCTTTGTGTTTAATGTCATACTCGGCAGTGTTTCTGCCATACGACGAAGGGACGATAGAATAGACAGCGCCGTACGTATAGAAGAAATGGACAGCATATAGCGGCCGAACAGCTTCGCATTAGGCCGGACAGCACGCATAGTCACAACAGCGACAGGCTGGTGGAATCACCTGCCCATGGCCAATCTCAATAGCTCAGCGGGCCACCAGTGCGGGGTAGGAAACACCCCTAGATTCCGCCGGGCGCGTATCTGCAGCATAATGTGAGCAACACTATTTTGCTCCGTCCTGCAGGCGACTTCATGGGCGTATTCAACTCCCTGTTCTTGAACACGCGAGAACACGTTCGCGGTGCTGTTCTTGCACCCAAATCCCACACTACCTCCGCTGGTGGTGTGGCGAGAAGGGACGAGGAACAAAGATGGCGGACAAAGAGAAAGTTTCGGAGCCGTGTCCATCGTAAGTGTAATTTTTGGTGGGATAATGCAAACTTCTCAGTAAAATAATGCATTCTACATCTCAACAATGATGGTCTGTCGCAACTTTTGCAAAATCAGCGGGTAGATGTGAGAAATTATAACTGTCAAGTATCATTTCCAAAATCTCCGTCAAAATTAAAACCCCTGCCATGATCAGCTGTGTTTATTTACGGAAAACCGGTAATGAATCCATGGTAACCGCACTTACCTGTTCGACTCTTCCGAACTCATTCCCACGTTCTCAACCTGTTCGCGAACGGTGGAGAACAGGGACTGGAATACGGCCCATGTTCCACTGACCGCGAAACGTCAGCGCAGCGTCCTACCAGCTGATACAATCGACCTGCTCAGATTTTGCATATTCCGTCATTTTTACGGGCATATTTGCGCAACGAACTTAAATGCTTTCTGTTATTTTTTCTGCTTTAATTGCATTTAATGTCATTTCCGACTTTGTTGTGCTGTTGCCTACTACAGCGGCCGTGAATGCCATAGATAAAAAAAATTGTGCCCATGTTTTAGTTAAAACAAAATCACAGACAAGTAGTTGAAAAGTAAGTTATTAACGAATTTTATATCAAAGATTTGTGGCTAGTTTCTTTTCGTTAAAAGCGTATTCCCCTTGATAGTTACTTACTGCCTGGCATGATCTTGTGTGCGATTCCCATTAGCACAAATGCTAATGTAGTTGGATCCAATGACGGTATCTGGTCGAACTATGGGAAAAGTATCCCTGCGATATTCAGATCAGCGCGACTGCGGCCTGCCACCGCCAGATATAGACTCAGCGCGGATTCTCGGCGGAGCAGCGCGGAGATCCGCTTCAGGACGCTGCAGAGACGTGCCGTGGCGCAGCTGGTGGAATCAGAACCATTGTCTAGAATGGCCGCAATCAACTCCGGCAACCGTGGGAGGGGGTTAAGTTTAAAACCAACTTAAAAAGAACGCTTTTTTTTTTTTTGCCCGCCACCACCCCCCCTCTTTGGAGGACAACTTTATTTTTAATTATAATGTTATGCAAAAAAAAACCGTCATGGTGAAACCTTGACAAAACATGGCAAATTACACCAAAAAAAGTAAATAAAGTAATAATAATAAACAATGAAAACAATAGACAAATAGTACAGTCAGATGGGGGGCTGATATAGATATGGACAGATATAGACAGAGTAAAACATACAGCTATAAACAGAGAGGACAAAACAGACAGACAGACAGCAATAGACAAGACTTAAACCTAAGAAGCAATTGGACTAACATAACCGGACATGGACAGGACAGGACTTACAGATGCAAACAGGGGATGAGTAAAACAATCACCTATAGGTGGGAACAGTTATAGGGAAATTACAGGGAAAATTTATTGAAGTAATAACAGTACATACATATGATAAGTGTGCATATGAGTATCAGGGTGAAATGGATGTGGGTGAGTGAGTGAGTGATTGAGTGGGTTGGTCTGTGAGAGAATGGGATCAGATGACAGGCAGGTTTAAAGAAGTAATGAAGCAGACCAAATGTTATCACAGTGCGGGGGCTGAAGGTCATGTGATGTTATTTCCATGGATATGTATTCTTTGAGGAGGTTCAGCCATTGTGTAATACTAATTTTGTCCCTGGATTTCCAATTAAGGAGGATGGTTTTCTTGGCGACAGTTAAGGCAATGAGCATTGGTTTGGTGTTTTGGATGGATGGGTTGATTGTAGAGAAGTCACCAAGTAAACAGAGTGATGGGGATGGAGGAATGCGACAACTCATGATGAGTTATAGTCTGTGAGTGATTTCTGTCCAGAAACGGTGAATTGGGGGACAGAGCCATGTGGAGTGTAGATAGTTATCTTGGCTGTTTGTTGTGCATTGTGAAGAAGTGTCTGAGTCTATGAATCCCATTTTAAACATTTTATGCCGAGTAATGTGTGCCCTGTGGATTACTTTATATTGTATGAGTTGTAGATTAGTATTGTTAGTCATCGAGAAGGTGTTCTTGCAGATTTGAGACCAGTAGTCAGTATCAGGTGAGATTGATAAATCGTTTTCCCATTGGTTTATCGGGAGAGATATTGTTATGTCTTTGGAGGAAATTAGTTTGTACAACTTAGAAAAAATTTTCTTGCAATGTGTTAGTTTATAAATTTCTTCCATCAGAGGAGAAGGAAGTAGGGTGTTATCAACAATGTTGATTTTAGAACTTAATACAGATTTCATTTGGAGGTATTGAATGTATTGTGTTTCACTGATACCGTACTTCTGGACCAGGTTCTGAAAAGTAATGAAAGTGTTGTTCTGGAAGACATGATGAAGGTGTGTGATGCCTCTTTGTGTCCATGAGCCGAATATAAATGGGGTTTTGTTGAGTAAGAAGTCAGGGTTGTGCCACAGTGGGGTGTATTTACAGGGATTCATTCTGTAACCCAGAATTTTGTTGATTTTCCACCAGGCTGTCAGAGTCATTGAGATCATGAAGTTACTAAAGAAATGGGAGATCTGATAATGAGATATTGGTACATGCTGATCGTTCTATTTCTAACCATGGTGTGTTCTGTAGATTAGGATGAATCCAATTTGTGATGTACTGTAGTTGACTAGCAAAATAGTAATTGTGAAAATTGGGTGCTTCTAAACCTCCATGAATCTTGCGTTTTTGTAGGGTAGCTAGTTTGATGCGTGTCATTTTATTTTTCCAATAGAATTTTGTGGTTATTGAGTCAAGTGACTGGAACCAGTTAGAGGTGGGTTGAGTGGGGATCATCTTGAAAAGGTAGTTTACTTTAGGAAGAATGAACTTTTTAATAGTTGCTATTCCGCCGATCAATGAGAGAGGGAGATTTATCCAGCGGTTTTGATCATCTTCTATTGCATTTAGTAGTGGAACGAAATTCAGATGGAACAATTCCGACAGCCTGGGAGAAATATTTATCCCCAGATATTTAATATTAGAGAACGCTTTTAAAACCAGACTTTATCTTTTTTTCTGTGTTTGCCTATTAATCTCTATCTGTGTCCGCCCTGCTCAGCACTTTCAGTTTATCCTGCTTGCGCACTCTCAGTTGTTGTCAGTGGCCGTTTTATGCTGATGTACGCAAATAAAACCTTCGTCGCCATATACCTGAAATATTGCCGGGTGCTAAGTTAACATAAATCAATCAATCAATCAATAAAACACAAATAAAACTGGATAATAGAAATAACGTCCAAATTAGCAGAGCTCCAAACATTTCAAACCTTTGTGACATTAACCTATTAAATATTGAGTAGCATAAGAGCGCCACAGGTTCGACACATTAGAAGTACACTTATCTTCCGATGTTGAAAAATAAGCCCTGTGTAGCTTTTGAATGAATTGAACGGAATAGTAAGTGAATCTAAACAGTGGGATTTGGATGTTTCATCATATTTTAATGAATTTGGTAAATCAACCAGTCTAACTTAAGTAATACACACTTTTCTCTTGCTTAAGGGCATGCTGCATATATAATTCGCTGTCAGTGGATAGCTCTTGCAGCGATATTTGGGTGTTCTGTCTCAGTTAGCAATGAATTAAGGTGAAGATTTCCTTTTGGAATTAATGAGTTTACAGAAGAGTAGGGTCCACAAATGACAATTAACAAAGATGTGCTAAAGGCTCGCTATTCATTATAATACATGTATATCTTGAGTCTATTTTTAAATGTCCAGTAAGACAACCTGTAATTATTCAAGAAGGCCTATAAACACGTTCGTCTTTGAGCTCTGACTGACTGGCCGTGAAGAACGTTACAGAATCTGACTGGAGATTTGACAACACGCCAGTCGTGTTACAACGTCCAGCAAACACTAAATCGCACTGTCAATTTCATTCCTCACAATGCAAATGGGACTGCCATGCCACATCTGGTTTACTGATACAATTAAATATTAGAATTTTTCTATTGCAGAGGAAAAACATGGTAACTGAATGTCAGTTATAGATCCTGATCTGATGTCTTCACAGGAAAGCAAACGAAGCAAGCGTTCCCTAAGGAAACCGCATGCAAAGTTTGCACTGTTTAGTGACTGCTTACACTGAGTTCTGATTTGAATGCATAAACTGAGATCTCGAACAGCAAGTGGGCTTGGAAGCCGAGTAACTGCCTGCGATTTCTAGTCATTATACTTTATAGCCGCCCCCTCTGCTGGCCAGTGGAGAATGGGTCTTTTCTCACTGCAGTTTTAGGGTTCTTTTGTACCCTCAGGAGAGTTTACCTCATTTGATATTTTTGGAGGTTGGGCAGGGCATCTGCCCGTGTGTTACTCTATGAAGTATCTTTGAGACTGCCCTTCAGTAAAAACAGCCGTAAAAATAAAGTAACATCTCTTTGCAGTGAATGGATTGATCAGTACGTGGTTTGATAGGATCTGATGGAGGTTAGTGTCTTGCAGAGCGTATTTTTGAGGATCATGAGAACCTGGTGGAGAACCTGCTGAATTGGACACGGGACAGTCAGAACAAGCTGATGTTCATCGAGCGCCTTGAGAAATACGCCCTCTTCAAGAACCCACAGGTATTTGCACACACACTCTCTCTCTCTCTCTCTCTCTCTCTCTCTCTCTCTCTCACACACACACACACACACACAGACACACACATACACTCACACACAAACAAACACTAGCATACTCATTAGCGGACTCACACACTCATGTAAACAGAAAACTGAGCGGAATGTCTTTTCTCCTTGTGCCAGTCTATTGATCTGCTGAGACTCTACAGTTTGTTCTCACCAACACAAGTGTCCTTTTCCTCCCTCCCTCCCTCCCTCTCAAAAATGGCAGAACTATTTTCTGGGGCGGAAGGACACGTGTGAGATGCCGGACAGGAACAAGGAAGCTCTTCTGGAGGTAAAAAAAGACAGGTGGCTTACTCCATCACTTTATTTTTCACCTGCTTCCTGTCCGTGTTCTTGACCAGGAAATTGATAGAGGTCCGCCATCTTTAAAGAAATTTCAATCAATTAAATTTGATTTAATTTGATTGAATAAGTAAAGCCATTTAGGAGTTAAGAGTTTCCCAAAGATATTTTGAGAAGGGAACCAGACATTCGGTGTTGTTTTTTTTTAGAATGAATGATTTTGAAATGATGGATCTGTGGATTTACCTCCCTATCTGCAATGCCTGTAACTGAGATCGCCGTGAATGGCTGTTTTAAGTGTGTCGGCCCTTTCCACCCTTATCGAGGGGTTGGTCGTCCTGCCTTTCCATTAGTGCATTTTCAGGTCATCAGTTGATTGAGCTCACCTGAAACCAGTGTGCTCCGCTGTTAAAAAGCCGCCCCAGTCAGTGACCAGACTCTTGCTCTAGCTCCTGGGTCTACCATTTCTCGCTTTGCTTTCTCTGGGGGAGATCCTGTCTCCTTGCGGCAGCATGATTTTTGCTTTTGTTGTTTTGTTATTTTGTACTGATTACACTTTCACACACCCTTACACGCTTTACATGACTGATACTGATCCTCATGTTATAGTTTAATTCATGATTCTTTTTTGTAGAATAAAACTATTTTGCATTGCAGTCAGTTTGTCTCCCTTTCGGTTTCAGTCCTTGAGCAGGTTGTGACATACAGTACTGTGCAAATGTCTTAGGCACGTTTACACCAATTTCATAGGGCAAATATGCTTGCAAAAATGATGAAATTAACAGTTTATAATAACTGAGAAATGTGTTATTCACAGCTGTAAACTGGTGCAAACTAAATCAAATCAATATTTCGTGTGACTACCCTTTGCCAAAAAATTTGGGACACTGTCCTGTTGTGCTTCAGTTTTATAAGATGATTGGCTTTTTTGCTTGTTTCAAGCAGAGTGGACAACTTGCCACCGTTCTTCTGCAGACTGACTGTCTCACTTGTGTCTGTCCCTCCAAATAGCTACAGACAGCCATGATGATGCTGACATCAGGGTTCTGTCAAGCCTGTATTGTCTATATCAACTGTTTTTCAATAAAATACAAACATTTATTAATTAATTTAACTTTTCTTAAAGTTACCTTTAGGAATTTCAATTTTACTTTTTATCTTCAGCAACTCTAATGTGGAAAACAAAAAGTGAACATCTAAAGCAGATTTAAATTTTAAAAAGTGCAGGGTGCCTAAGACTTTTGCACAGTACTGTACATAACAAAGATGCTTCAGCTGACAAATTCATGTTTCTGTGAATTCTCCCCTTCCTCATTTCCTGTTCTTTCTTCCGCAATTGGCGGAAGTAAGAACAAGTTAAGAAAGGAAATGAGGGGAAAAAACGTAAAAAAAAAAAAAAAAAGATTAAAAATTAGCGGGAAGATTATTAAAATTAGCCCCCCACCCTGCTGTTTTCCCAAGCAAGTTACATTCTGACTGTGACCAAAGACGATAGCAGTGACGCTAACAGTTTTGATGGTGGCTGTTTACAGGAGTGTTTTTGTGGAAGTTCGGTGAGTGTGCCGGATATCGAGGGCTCCCTTTGGCTGAAGGAGGACGGGAAGAAATCGTGGAAGAAACGCTATTTCCTCCTGAGGGCCTCTGGGATCTACTACGTGCCCAAGGGAAAGGCCAAGGTAAGATATACAAACCTACTTAAAACATGGACTCTCGCACAGAACTGCGCAACCAACTTGCCTGGATTGATATAACGCGTTTTGGATAATGAGATGTCCTGGTTTCTGTCATATTTAATTTGTTATCCAGGCAGACATTTCCCAAATTAACCATTTGCTGGGCAGTTAGGGTACTGTGATTGAAAAAAATGTAGTTGCTATTGAGTCGATAATGAATAGTGACTGAAAATGGATCATGCTATGCTCTTTATGTTAAATGTGGAACTGACACTGTCCTGTATGTTGTGTCTGACTTCAAGGCCCTCGTTGGAAAATGTATTTTTAAAATGCTTTAATACATTACCCACAGGAAAGGGCTGTCGGCATTTTACATTTTTGTTTCGACGTCTGCAACTGTAGGTGAGCCGCGACCTGGCCTGTCTTCTGCAGTTGGACCACGTCAACGTGTACTATGGTCTGGACTACCGCAACAAGTACAAGGCGCCCACAGACTACTGCCTGGCCCTCAAGGTGAACTGGGGAGCACCTTTATTCGGGGTTGTCGTCCTTACTCAGAAACGGCTGCTGTGGTTGCAGGGTTTCATTCCAGTCATGCAGTTACACACCTATACAGAGTATACAGATCAGTGCCAACAGCCATTGCAAATGACCTGAGTAGTAGAATCAGGAGCGTAACTGATTGGTCGGAATGAAGACCCGCTCCCACAATGGCCTATTTTGGTACGGTTGAAAACATTTGACCTACAGTGTCCAACAATTCTTTCATTTCATGTCTGTACATGCAACCATTCTCTGGCACGGTTAGTAGTGAACTTGTTTCTGGCTGAATATTTTTACCTTAGAAACAGTAATTTTCCGAAGACATCTGGGTTTTAGGTTGGTGATGTTTATATTAAGGGCTGGCAGTCTACACAGACTTGGAGATATTTTGTACGTGCTGACATCTGGTGGAATTTTAATGTACTGCAGTTCCCTTTGCCATCACTCAGAATTTCACTAAATTACATCATTTGTGTCCTTCTTTCTTCCCCTGCTGCATAAATTTCTATCCTCCTGATTTATGTCGATCATTTCCAATGGCCAATCACAGCACGTTGCGACATTTAGAGGAGTTTAGAAAAATAGAATAGCCACTGTCCCCAGTTAACGCCTGTTACTGGAAAATACAATGCATTTCAATGTGAAAAATCAGCGAAAATATAAAGCAATTTATCAAGGTAATTATTTCATTTGGCAGTGCACTGTGCCTGAGGTTTTATGTCCCCAATATAGTCACCTTCCCCCCGGCTCATTTTATGGAAACCCCATTTATCAATGATGCCTGTTTGTGTTTCGTCCCCTCATGTTACAGAAGATACCAGCACTTAAAGCATACGACAAGTAAGCCAACAGAATCCAGTCTAAGAATTAGTGCTTAGTGCTAGAATTAGCACTGAACTGCTAACAGTGCTTAAAGGGGAAGACATATTATTTAAAAATTAGTCTGAAAAAAATGAGTATGCTTTGTCTGCCATGTCGTTTCAGCACCCCCAGATCCAGAAGAAGTCCCAGTACATCCGATACCTGTGCTGCGACGACGTCAGGACTCTCCACCAGTGGATCAATGGAATACGCGTCGCCAAGGTGAGCCACGACAAAAACAGTGAGAGCTTTTCGGAAGCTACAATACACTGATAGCATGAGACAAGCACTTAACTTCAGCATGGCGGCAGTCTGGATCAAGCGTGTAAAGTCTTCTCTGAAAATGGCCATAACCGCGTGCAAATACGCCCAATTCTGTACATCAGGGCCATGACTGAGGGTAATGACCGTTTGATCTATTGAATCAGATTGTTTTAGTGCTGGATCAAAATGAATATCAGTCCCCACAGTGGCCCTTTCTCATAGTCTTATTGCTGGGTCAGAAGGAAGGCCAGCACCTACAGCAATCCTTTCAGATAGTCTTAGTGCTGGGTCAAAACAAAAACCAGAACTTACAGCAGCCCTTTTGGATAGTCTTAGTGCTGAGTGGAAAATGGAAACCAGCACCTATAGAGGCCCTTTCACATAGTCTTTGAGCTGGGTCAAAACCAAACCAGCACCCAAAATGACCCCTTCAAATCGTATAAGT
This sequence comes from Gymnothorax javanicus, assembly GCA_029692085.1. Lineage (NCBI taxonomy): Eukaryota > Metazoa > Chordata > Actinopteri > Anguilliformes > Muraenidae > Gymnothorax > Gymnothorax javanicus. The sequence goes on from CM056205.1 coordinate 43,734,142, forward strand.
GCTGGGTCAAAAAGAAGACCAGCTCCCACAGTAGCCCTGTCAGTTAGTCTAAGTTCGGGTCAAAATAAATACCAGAGCCCAAAGAGGCCCTAACAGGTATTCTTAGTGCAGAGTCAAATCAGAAACTAGAACTTTGAGTGGCCCTTTCAGATTGTCTTCATAACTGGTTGAAAATGAAAACCAGCGCCTACAGTGATAATTTCAGATGGCTTAACCGCTGGCTCAAAGCAAAAAGCAGAACCCATGGTAGCCCTTTCAGACAGTCTAAGTTCTGGGTAAAAAGGAAAACCAGTACCCATAGCTGCCCTTTTCTGACCAACCCTGGTCGTTGTAGCTTCTGTAAGATTAAGCTTCTAAAGTCTGCAAAGCTGCTCACACTTTCACCTCCACACCTACACCTATTACTATTATACCTGTACCTCTTATGGATACTGCTTTGGGCCTCTCCAACGCAATGTTTCCTTATTTATGTCTCCAGTATGGAAAGCAGCTGTATATAAATTATCAAGAGGCCATGCGGCGGTCCGAGGCAGCTTACAACTGGGCCTCCCTGTCTGGTTCCAGCAACTTGCCAGGTTAGTGTGGGAATGTGGGATAGCCCTCCCCAAAGGGAATGGCGGGGTCTCTACGAGAAGGCTAACCAAGAAAGGAAAGAAGTCAAGCCTGAAAATAGACCACTTTGGGATGGGGGGGGGGGGATGAGAAGGAAATCAATCTCCATTTTTTACATTTTTGTTAATTAATCTTATTCTCCGTGGTTAAATATAATCACGCAATTGCGAAAAGTCCTGAGGCTAATGAGCGATGAAAAAGTGGAGCTTGGGGTGTCGGCAGGATTTAGGCGGAGCTTCTGTCCCATTGCAGAGTGGTCGTGTCGTAGCAGCTGCTTGGCGGACGTGTAGCCTAATTTTCTTTTCTCATGCAGAGCCCCACATCAACCACTCCAGTCAATCAGACAGTAGCTTGTCAGACATGGCGGCCGCCAGCCTCGCCCGTTCCCAGGGCGCGGTCAGCTCCATCTTCTCCGAGGCCTGGAAGAGAGGCACACAGATGGAGGACACCCCCCGGGTAAGATCTGCCCACTGCGAAAAACCTCCTCACATCCTGCCAATCATATTAGGAATAGATTTCAGTTTTCATTGTTAAATATAGCGCTGTAGCGGAGTGCAAGGTGAGACACCAGGCCGCATTAGTAGGCTTCTTCACCCTTACACCATCAAGCCAGTGTCTGCTGATACCTCTCAGACCTCGATTTTAAACGAAAGGAGATCAGCCCAGCACCAAAGTGGCTACAAAACTGTATGATAATCTCCCATTAGACTTAAGATCTGGAGACACTGTGTCCACAGTCAAGCAGCAGCCAAAAAAACCAGTAACTGGCCTGAAGTTAAAGCTTGGTCCTGCTAGTCCTTCAGTGTGTGGCTTTATGTTTTATGTCTGCTTTATTATTATAATACTCGGTCACACTTTAGATGAAGTGTTGCTTATAAAGGCTTTATACAGCATGTATTATGCCTTCATAAATGAGAGATAATGTCTTCATAAATGATATATAAGCAAATGTCATGTTTTGTAAAGGGTGAAATAACACATCCTTATTCAGCTTGTGATGCCAGATGTGATATAACTGACAATGTCACTTAGCTAGTGGCTAAATGCTATAAGGGGTGACATTGTCAGCTAAGTGACATTGTCATTGTCGCATCTGGCATCACATGCTGAATAAGAATATGTTATTTCACCCTTTACAAAGCATTACATTTGCTTATGTATGATTTATGAAGACATTAAGTCTCATTTATGAAGGCATTATACATGCTGTATACAGCCTTTATGAGCAACACTTCATCTAAAGTGTGACCTCATATTTATATGAATACTTTTATCATTTTGACTTGTTCATTTAATGATATTTTATGCCACTATGAAGCAATGTGTGAGCTTTTATCTTGGTGCTATATGACTGAACTTTACTTTTAACCCCCTGCGTGCACAGGTGAGAGGAGAGTGTATCAGAGGGTCGTACTCCGCCCAGCTGCCCCTGCAGGCGTACAGCAGCTACCCTTATGTGCCCTCCCCTCCCCCACCTCCTCCCCCCCCCCCTCCCCCGCCTGCCCCCCCACCTCTGCCCGGCCCCTCGCAGCACTCCGCCACCATGCTGTTCAAATACAGCACCATCGCTCGTCTGCATAACGCCTCACAGTCTGCCAATCACTATAAAGCATCCTCACAGGCCCAGTCCCAAGGCCCGCTCCTGCAGTCTGTCAAAGCTCACTCGAGCGCGGCGCCCGCGGCCTCGAATAATGTCCCCGTCCCGCCCCCTCCACCGCCTCCACCACCTGCTCCCATGCCAGCCCCCGGCTCTGCTATGGCTGTACTAAAACTGGGTGGCCCGGGCTCCACCTTCCCGCTGTTCGCCTCTCCACCACAGTCCGCCCAGACACACGCCCTGTCCCCGACGTCCCTGCAAAACGGAGACCAGCACCATGTTCCACCCGCGCCTGATATGGACCTGCCCCCTGTTCCCCCACCGCCAGATATGGACCTACCGCCAGTGCCACCGCCCTCAGAGACTGACCTTTCACCGGTGCCCCCTCCTCCCGAAATGGACCTCCCGCAAGCTCCGCCCACAGCTCACATCGACCTGTCTCCAGTCCCACCCCCTGCCCAGAGCGAGCTCCAGCGGCTAATCGCTGAGAAGTTTCCCAATCTGCCCCAAAACATTCCTGATTCATTCCAGGACGCTCCAGATCTGCCCCAAGATATCTCAGCTCCCATATCATCGCCCCCTCCGCCCCCTCTTTCCCCGCTGTCTGCCGCCCCTAAAGTATTCTCATTTAGTCCCGCCCCGCACACAGCCCCTAGCGGAAGCGGCCTTTTAAAGTCTCCCGTTTCGCCCCTCGGCCCGGTGTCGACCCCACCCTTCTCCGCCACCATGAGGAAGCAGCAGAGCTTTTCTGCCGGCTACACCCCGAGCCAGGCTCCACCCACACTGCCCAAACAGCACAGCCTCTCCTCCAAAACCCCGCCGGCCCCCACGGCAGCCTCGTCCATGGTGAAGCAGATAGCGAGCCAGTTTCCTGGGGCCAGCAAAGCCTCTGGGGCCCCAGGCCCGCCGGTGGTTAAAACCAAACCAAAATGGCAGCCGGGCGGCCAGAGTCAGCAGCAGTCCCCAGAGTTTCCCCCTCCCCCGCCTGAGAGCAGTCTTCTTCCCTCCCCTTCCGCCCTCCCCGCCCCGCCCATAGCCCCTCCCCCACCTCCCCCCCTGCCGCCGACCGCTGTCCAATCAGGATCGCCCAAGAAGTCGCCCACTTCTTGTTCCTCGTCTGCGGCAAAGAAGCCACCGCCGGCTCCCCAGAGAAACTCGAGCATCCGCCGCAGCCTGTCTGGCGACCAGGACGGCAGGAAGGTGGAGAGCCTGGTGAGCATGTTCGCCTCGCCCCCTCCTGCAGCCACCGCTTCCTCCTCCTGTGGCCCCGCCTCTCTGTCTGGGGACTACTCGATAGGACCCCCAGCACGCCCCAAACCGGGCAAGCTCAACCTCTCGGCCTTGCCCCTCGCCCTGCAGCAGAGCCAGGCCAGCTCCGACTTCCCCTCTCCGCCCCCTGAGTTTGAGTTTTTCCCGCCTCCCCCACCTGACTCTGAGCTCCTGCTCCCACCCCCACCTCCGCCCAGTGGGGCTCCCAAAGTTGCCGTGGTGACGCCGCAGCCCCAGTCGTCCGGCTCCGCCACCATCGGCCCGTCCCGGGGCAGGAGCATGGCCAAAACCCAACTGCGGCGCAGCACGCCCACCCCAGAGCCGCCGCCCCTCTGTGGCTCTCCACTGCCCCCTACCTCCCCCAAGGGGAACCTGTCGCTGCAGCCCAACTTCCTCGAGGACCTGAACCGGACTCTGAAGAGGAAGTCAGTCAGCCGGCACGGCTCCCTCACGGCCTCCCGCGTCTCTGCCCGCCTGGAGGCCGCCGCCACCGTGGACGATATGGCGCTGCCGGGGCCCTCGTCCGAGCTGCTGGCCCACCCGCAGAAACCCGCCAACATCTCAGGCTATGCAACCATTCGCAGGGGGCCGCCCCCCGCACCCCCCAAACGGGACGAGAGCACCAAACTCACCAAGGAGTGGTAGCCAGAACCCTCATGCTCTGAACGTGCTGGACAAAAGGGAAGCGGTCTCAAATTTTTTTCATTTTCGGGAGGAAGTGACCTCATGTCTTGAGCTTTGGAAAGGGAGCGACCTCATGTCTTGAGCTTTGTGGAGGAAGTGATCTCATGTTCTGAGTGGTTGCTGGTTAGGATTGGGCCTATGACAGACCAAGGCAACCTACCACTCTTATTGCAACTCATACAGGAATGCACGAGTATTATGATTCTGCATATTTCAGTATTATTACTACTATAGAAAAACAAACCAAATCACCTATCAGCTTTTCTGTGAGTTTGTGCTGCAGTGTATCAATTATGAGCAATCAACAAAAAAATGAGAATGACTCTTGCTGTAATGTACTCGTACTGCATGGACTACTGTATAAACATACTGCAACATGAGAAGCTACTAGAGCGCTGGGAAGTATCAGGGGACGAGAAGCTGTATTGCGGGCTGTGTGAGGTAGAGAGTTTAATTTGTTTTTTATATGGAATTATTTAAGATGTTATCGTTTTTAAAACTGAAAATTAAGGTTCAGCCGAAGAGTGGGGGTAGTGTAGAAGTGACGCGGTCATGTGACTGAGTGATCTGTGAAGCTGAGCGAGCTCAGTAGGTGATTGTGTATTTTGATTGATAGGTAGCATTGAGCATGCTCAGTAGGTAATTTTGTGCCTGAACTGAAGTGCAGAACTGAGTATACTCAGAAGGTAACTGTGCGCACAAACTGATGTGGAGAACTGAGTATGCTCGGTTGGTAATTGCAAACGCCAACTGATGGAATAAACTGAGCATACTCAGTTGGAAGTGTGCACCAAAAAATGGGCGGAAATGAGCATGCTCAGTTGGTCATTAAGTGCACTTGCTGATGGGCAGGACTAAGAATGCTCAGTATGTGATTATGTGTAAGGTTCAAAGGCAGGCTTATTGCTTCCTCTGTATGGCTAGTTTCCTGGATTAATCTGGATTGAGCATACATACAGAATGTCCATTTTGATGCAAAGGAGTACCTTTGCACCAAAAACATCGGTGAGCAACTGGGAAACTAAGGACATGATTCTAATTAGTGACAGTTAATTGAAGTATTTATTTCAAATGGCCTTTTTAATTAAAAAGAGATTTAGCATTACAACAAAATATGATATACAAATATCGTACCTCTAATATGTCCTTTGTTTGCTGGACGTGCCCGAACTTCATGCTGCTCATATTGCCATGTTATACGCACATGCACACGTCCGTGCGGAGAGTGCACTGACAATATTTCATATTCTTTACTTAGTTTCATGGCTTTTGGTTCAAGGTGCTATGTATCAGACTATTTAAACACTCCTGTGACACTGCAAAGTCAGATTCTGGCCCTGTTACTACTGGTGCCCAGCTTTCTGTGAGGTACACAGTATTCTCAACTGGCCTGTCTGCACTGTAATGGCGTCAGAAATGCCACATGGCATCACAGAAACATGTTCACACACACACTTACATTCACATACTGGATCGTACAAACATTTAGACATATATCACATAAAACGTGCAAGCATACAGGATCACATTAACATCAATATGCAAAAGTAATTACAGACAGATCCACTCATACAGGACCAGACACACACTTACAAACACACATGCAGTACCAGTCAAAGGTTTGCATACACCCACAGTTTTTAAGAAATCAAGAAAATAGATTGACAAAAAAATGTATTTGCAGAAAAAAAGATTAAATTATATTGAATCCATAAAACCACTGTTATATTATTTGCTGAGTACACTAATTTTTTCCAGCAAGAGCAGTCACATGGATATGACAGTTCACGCCAGTCGGGCTGTAGAAGTTCCCACAGATGTGCTGCACTTGCGGTTTGCTTCTCATTCGTCTTTCTGCCCAGTCGGTCTCAAATCAGCTTGATTCTAATTCACTTGATGTAAAATTGAAATAATTTGTCCGTTCATTTTGCCAAATATGGCATTTTTTCAAATTCTAAAATTTTGGACACTATTCTGTGTGAAGTAGATTACTTTTTTTTAAACTTCTGACTATTTACCTCTTACCTCATACCATTTGAAGTTTTATACAGAAGTTCAATTTCTTAAATTTCATTGTGAAAGAAGTAAAGGGTGTCCAAATGTTTGATGGGTACTGTATGTACAGTGTCATAAACACATCAAAGCTTACGCATACAGGATCGCAAACACTTTGACACGAACAGTCACACAAGTACGTGTTTACCAAATCACATACAGTAAGGCCATGTACTGCAACACATAAACACATCTTACGCCCATACAGTGTCCTATGCACATCCACACACATCATACAGTATGCATACTGACATCACCTTACAGACTCATAGGCCATGTGCGTTCATATACCGACAAGAACACATACGCATCTCTTCTCATTCCCGTCTCCTATTTTACACCTGTGGTCATGGTGAGGAAAAATGTTTTTGTATCAGTAGATTATTACTCTTTTTAAAACCAGTCATCTAAGTGTTATGTAAAACAAAATGTAGCTGAAAAAATGCTGTATGTATTCTAGGAAGCCGATGGGGCTCTTCATAGTGAAGAATATCTCTGGAATATATTAAGACTTGCGAGAAATAAAATGTCTCGTGCATTTAATCCTGAAATCATGATGTAACTATGAAATTATACTTGGTGATGTCCCAGTGCCTTGTGTGAAATACATTGAATTAATTTTTACAATTCCCTCAGCATATGATGTGAGGGAATGTAGCCATCGCTCAGTCCGTCTGTAAACATTTTTTTTTGTCCTCAACTTGTAAACAACTTGATAATTTGCCGAAGCTTAGCTCACTTATCAGCCATATGCTGGAAAAGTGCCTTATGCCATTCTGGAATTTTTACATCAATTGACCACAGGGTGGCACTATAAGACCTTACATTTTGAACTATAACTTTTGAACTAGTGGTCTCAGAAACAAGATTTTCTGTGCTCGATTCTGTGGGTCCAGAGGAACCTATCCTCGCAAGCCACTCCCATTTGCGTGTCCGTAGATTTCCCACTATTTAAATTTTTTTTTGAAGACGTTAAAACTGGTTTTCAGCGTCAATCCTGGAGGCCCACCGTGCATTCTGGTTTTTGATCTTACCACCGTTGCAACTGTTTGATTTTAACAAACTGTTACGTTGTCTTAATCAGTTGCATTTCATTACCTCCGCCAGGTGTGTGTGTGTGCATTTGTATGTTTGTAAGCAGGATTATTCAAAAATTGTTCAACGAATTACCACAAAATTTTATGGGAAGTTAGACAGCATGCAATGGGAAGAGCACACCTGGATATATCTGTTAAAATTAGGCTTAAGACAGAAAATAATTGCTCCAAACATAAAATGCACCTAATTGAGACAAATTATCTGTTTGTTAAAATCATATAATTGCAATTCTGGTCGGAACAATACTAGCATACTCAGAGCCAGGGCCCCTAGGAATGACGTTGAGCACTATTGCTTTAGAATATATCTTCTCCTAGACGGAGTGTGCTCTTTACATGAATTCTGGTACAGGGTGTCTTCAGACCAACATCTTTTAATGTCATATGAATGAAGTAGCTACGCTAAAAGATGGGGCCGCAGTAAGCTAAAGAATTTTGTGACATGGCCTCCCTGGTTATAATGAGCTCCAACTTAAATTGCTATGTCCAATCATCACCATACTTGTGATCCCTCATTTACAGGCCATTAAACTCAAGCCAACTAAATTTGGTGTAAATGCAAACATAGTTGATGCTACAGCGAGCAAATGATCATAACTCGAAACCAATGGCCTAATCAACCCAAAATTTTGCGTTCTTCATGTTGGTCAATGATCCTATGAATATCCATAGGTGCAAGGTGATTGCTCAATCAGATGGCCGCCATCAGCCAATCATATTTCAGCAGCTCTTCTACCCATTGAGCTATCCTGCATCACCATGAAACTTCACAAGATTGCTCTTTCACATGTCCCAGACAATCTGTCTTAAATTTACTCTGGTTTATAGGATGGTGAGGTTATAAAGAGCCAAAATACATTTCAGGCTATAACTCAAACTTCTTGGGCTACATCTGGAATTCTTTTTTTTTCCACTGATTCCCTAGCTCCAGTTGTACTAAGAAGTTGTTTGGACCAAAACGATGGGCCTTATTGGATTTTCTCGATTTACAATTTTTCTTTAAGCTTTTAAAATCAGTCTCCTCCTTTATGGTTTGTCTACTTTAAACAAAATTTGATACACTGCTTCTGTTGACCAGCATCTTTAAATAGAGTATGAAGCAAGCTGCTATGTTAAAAAAGTGCCCGCAGTACACCAGAAAATTTTGCAGGTGTTATGTTAATTGATATAATTGGGTGACACTCCAGAGTGCAATGCCCAATCATCACAAAACTAATGAATTTACAGCTTGAGGACAAGCTGAAACATAAAATTTTGTGGTAGTTGGCCAATAGGCAGCGATGTAAGATACAACAATGTACAACAGTGGATATCCTCTCAAGCATTTCAGCCAAATGTTCTAGTCCTGCATAAGTATCTCTCCCTAAGCTTCCTATAGTCCTTTCAATTAGCTAGAGGAATCTATAAAAACATGGCTGTTATCATTCAATCAGGTAACAGTTGCTATTTGACAGGCTTAGCGATGACCAATCAACATGAAACTTCCAGGCCAAAACAAACCATTGATAATTATGTGCCATGAACTCAAAATTGTTTAAAAAATTCAAACAATGCATGTCTTTACGCTTCAAACTAATTTTGTCATGACACCTGGACTCCATCAATTACTGCCTGTGGTCATATTTGACATTGTTTCTCTAGAATCATGCCTGATGTGATTAATTTGAGTGCGTGGGAAGGGCTGACAGGAAATTACATCTCCCGATGACTCTTGTTATATAACTCAACTGCAAACACCCCTGACTAATGACCCCAATAGCAGTGGCTATATTGTCAATCCTGGGTGCATTTCCCAAAAGTGTAGTTGCTAACTATAAGGGCGCTTTCACACCGGGATAGTCCCGGGGACTCGGTTCGATTAGGCGGGGAATGCTGAAAAATTTCACACCTTCATTTAGTTTGGTTCACTTTCGCTGTGCACTTTTTAAAGCGGACCAAACCGCCTGGACAATGTCATGCAAGTACAACAGCTGTTCGTTTGGGGTGGTATTGCCCGAAATGAGCTCTTGCTAGAAAGAAAAAAAGCACGAGGAAGAAGAAAACCTAGCTCATCGATTGGCCAGGACCTCTCTTTGGTTCGCTGAATAGTCCGTTTGCATGTCCCACTGTATTATTGTATTGTATCATGTATTATTGGCCTTCAATTTAGCTTTATCTTAATATGTTCCACATATTGAAGACTGTAGGTGCTGGCACTTAAGACTTGCCAGGCCTAAAAGAATGCATGAAAAAGTCAGCTATTTTCATGTGCAGCTGAAAAGCCTTGCATAAACCAGCATAATTCGGGGAAGTAAGTTTTGGACGAGACTTCACCAGTTATAGCTTGCCAGCCATCTTTTCATCAGCTGATCTTCTCACACACCGAGTAGCTACAACATGAAAACCACCACAGTAATATTGTGTAGGTCCCCTTCCTGCTGCAAAAATAGCTCTGACCCATTGAGTTCTGGACTCCACAAGACCGCCGAAGATGTCTGGTGGTATCTGGCACCAAAATGTTAGTTGCAGGTCCTTTCATTTTGGTGAGTTGTGAGGTGGGGCCTCCATGCCATGTTTCTCCTGTGCATCCTACAGATGGTACATTGGATTGAGATCTGGGGAATATGGATGTCAAGTCAACACTTTGAACTGTCTGTCATGTTCCTTAAGCCATTTCTGAACAATTTTTGAAGTGTGGTAGGGTACATCATCCTGCTGAAAGAGGCCACCTGCCATGAAGGGCGGTACTTGATCTGCGACAATATTTAGGTTGGTGGTAAATGTCAAAGTAACATCAACATGAATGGCAGGACACAAGGTTTCCCAGTCAAACACTGCCCACATGCCCATTGTTGGCATTCTTGGTGGCGGACCGGCGTCAGCATGGGCACTATGACTGATTTGCTGCTATGTAGCCCCATACACAGTAAACTGTGATGCGCTGCGTATTCTCACGCCTTTCTATTTTAACTAGCATCAAATTTTTTGTCAATTTATGCCACATTAGCTCTGTGGGATCGGACCAGACGTGCCAGCCTTCGTTCCCTACACGCCTCAACGAAACTTCGGCACCTATGAACCCAATCGCCAGTTCTCTGGTTACCCTTCCTTGGACTATTTTGACAGTACTAACCACTGCTTAACCACAAGACCTGCCACTTTGGAGATATTCTAACCCAGTTGTCTTGTGATCACAATTAGGCCCTAATCAAAGTTGCTCAAACCCTTGCACTTGGCCATCTTTTTTTCTGCATCCAACGAATCAACTGAGTATTCACTTGCTGTCTAATATATCCCACCCCTTGCCATAGTAACAAGATAATCAATGTTATTCACTGGAACTTTCAGTGGTTTTAATGTTGTGGTTGATCAGTGTGTATTCAGCTGGTCCGCAAGCTTTTACTTCCATCTTATTCAGCTTCGTCCAGCAAAACACCAGCTTCGACTGATGGGAAGCATCAAAAACAGCTTAAACTACAACCCCAATTCCGAAATAGTTGGGACAAAGTGTAAATTGTGAACAAAATCAAAACGCAATGACTTTCAAATCACACCAGCCAGTATTTTATTCACAATAGAACAGAGATAAATAGCAAATGTTGAAACTGAGAAATTTTACAATTTTATCCACAAAATGAGCTCATTTCAAATTTGATGGCTGCTGCAGGTCTCAAAAAAGTTGGGACAGGGTCCTGTTTACCATGGTGTAGCATCCCCTCTTCTTTTTAACCCAGAGTGGAGGCGTCTGGGCATTGAGGAGACAAGTTTCTTGAGTTCAGACATTGGAATTTGATCCCACTCTTGTTTAATACAGGCTTCCAGCTGCTGGAGAGTTTTGGGTCTCCTTTGACAGACTTTTTGTTTAATTATCCGCCAAATGATCTCAATCGGTGAAAGATCAGGACTGCAGGCAGGCCAGTTCAGCAAACGGACTCTTCTACTACAAAGCCATGCTGTTGTAAAAGCTGCAGTATGTGGTTTTGCATTGTCCTGCTGAAATACAAAAGGCCTTCCTGGAATAGATGTCGTCTGGAGGGGAGCATATGTTGCTCTAAAACCTTTATATACCTTTCAGCATTCATGGTGCTTTATAAAACATGCAAGTGTCCGACACCATACGCACTAATGCATCCCCATACCATATGAGATGCTGGCTTTTGAACTGAATGCTGATAACAGGAAGGGTGGTCTTTCTCCTCTTTAGCCCGGAGGACACGATGCCCATGATTTCCAACAATAATGTCAAATTTGGACTCGTCTGACCACAGGACACTTTGCCACTTTGCTACAGTCCATTTTAAATGAGCCTTGGCCCACAGAACATGGCAGCGCTTCTGGATCATGCTCAACAATGGCTTCCTTTTTTTTTTTTTTTGCATGATAGAGTTTTAGGTGGCATCTGTGGATGGCACGGCAGACTGTGTTTACAGACAGTGGTTTCTTGAAGTGTTCCTGGGCCCATTTAGTAATGTCAATGACAGAATCATGCCGGTGAGTGATGCAGTGGTGTCTGAGGGCCCGAAGATCACGGGCAACCAGTAAAGGTCTTTGGCCTTGTCCTTTACGCACAGAGATTTTTTCAGTTTCTCTTTTCTGAATCTTTTCATGATGTTATGCACTGTCAATGATGAGACCTTCAAAGCCTTTGCAATTTGACGTTGAGGAACATTGTTTTTAAAGTATTCCACAATTTTTTTACGCAAGCCTTCACAGGTTGGCGAGCCTCAGGCCATCTTTACTTCTGAGAGACTCAGCCTCTCTAAGACATCCCTTTTATAGCCAATCATGTTACACACCTGATGCTAGTTAACTTAATTACTTGCTGTTCTTTCAGCTGATTCTCTTCATTGCTTTTTCAGCCCTTTTTTGCCTGTGTCCCAACTTTTCTGAGACCTGTTGCAGCCAGAAAATTTGAAATAAGCTCATTTTGTGGATAAAAATGTAAAATGTCTCAGTTTCAACATTTGAAATGTTATCTATGTTCTATTGTAAATAACATATTGGCTCATGTGATCTGAAAGTCACTGCATTTTGATTTTATTCACAATTTACACTTCGTCCCAACTATTTTGGAATTGGGGTTGTAATTTCAGTGAACCTTTAGCAGGGTGGTAGTGCATTGCTCCTGGAATTAAAATAACACTAATTTGGAATAGAGAAAAGAGAGACCTTAGAATTACCATACCTTCAGCACTGGAGAAGGATCCGCTAGAAAATGACCAACCCAGAATCAGTTTGTATTGAGGAGATGATGACATCTTGAGTAAGACCAAATCCTACAGGAGAACTCTTGTCACAGAACATTACACTCTTCAGGACTCATTAAATATCTCATTAAGACCACAAGGGGGCACAAGAACTGTGGTTAAAAATGAACGTACAATGACATGGACCTTCTTTTTCTGCTCAACTGAAATGAGGTTGCTCTGCTTTGTAATTAAGATCTCAGTGTTAAATTACTTGTGGCTTAATGGTGGTATGAGAAGTTCATTTTAGTCTTTGCCCTTCAAAATAGAGATCTGCACACAAAAAAGGGAATGTCCTGCAAGACAAGAGGGGCAAGGTAAACTTCGCGGGACTTTGAAAGAGCTGAACTCCACAGAGATCAGTGTGAGCCATTTGCCAAGGAGACATGGGCACAATTGCCTCCTTTGTAATGTTGGGCCACTGGTACTGGGGAGGGGTGGGCGCTGAGGCTCTGGGGACTGGAACAAAAGCTTTTTTAATCTGAATGGGCCAAAGCTCCGCCTCCTGTATGTTCAATTCATATTTCATCAGCTGACGGGGGTGGAGAGAGTATCACCAACAAGATTTGCTAGATAAGTTTGTGGAGTAAAAACTGAACACTCGCAAACATGGAAAATGGACAAAAGTAAAAAACTACTGTCCCAGGTTTTACTGTGCTCAGAACTCATCCTGTCGCTCCCCATAATCTTGCATTGCGACCCCACTCCCCCCACACTCACACATAACCGGCTCAAGTTACAACTTCATACATACACCGATGAGCCAAAACATTAAAACTACTCAGATGCAGCGAATAATCAGAACAACAGCAGGTCATGGTCTGCAGACAGATTATACACTGCAAGCGAGCAGTCCACTTTGACAAGGGCCAAATCGTAATGGCTTGACGAGTGGGCTACAGCATCTCTGAAGTGGAAAGACTTGTAGAGTGTTCCTTGTCAGCAGATGTTAGTACCTACTGACAGTGGACCAAGGAGGGACAAACCATGAACCGGCAACAGGGTTTGGGGCGCCCAAGGCTTATCGATGCACAGGGGCTAGGAGGGGTAACAGTCAAGTCCAAACGGACAAAATGGTGACTGTGGCACAAGTTGCTGAGAATTTCAGTAATATTTACAGGATGCGGAAAAACACACACTGCATCATATCCTGCTGCGTATTGCACTTTTTATCTTGCAGACCACTCCAAGTGTCTACCCTAACCCGGCTCCACCTCCAAAAGCGCACCAATGGGTCCAGAACTGGACCTTGGATCAGTTGAAGGAGGTTACCTAGTCCAGCAGGTCTTTTTTTTTTTTTTTTTTACATCATGTGCTTCGGCTGGGTATAACCGCACCACTTATCTGGGAAGCGATGGCATCAGGATACACTGGAGAAAAAGACAAGCTCATGGAGAGAGCGTGATACTCTGGGAAATGTTCTGCTCATAAAAATATATAATAGAACCAGAGAGAACGAGGAAGTACCTTTGCTTCAGCCAGTTAGCATGTTAGCTTCCTGCTTCTGCTTTTCCCACTGGAGGCAATTTTGTGGCCAAAGACGCGGCAGCTCCATAGACACCAATTGAAAAGTGAGCATTCTTTTCTTGCCAAATAAAGCAAAAACAAAAGCAAATGTATTCAGTAATCCTTCATTATTTTGCTCTTTGTCTGACGCAACTGTTTGATGTTTTAAGGAGGGCCTGTAAAATAAGAACTGCTACTTAGAGCTTGATGACAGCTCGTGCACGAGTTTTGTTGTCCAGCTGTTGCTCTGACTGCAGCAGTTCAACGAAGAGTGAAAAGTGCTGCGCGTTCCGGATTAACAGAGTTGCTCGTCATTTCCCCTCAAAAACATTCGCCACTCCGCACAGACGACACACTTTCTTGGCAATTTGTGCCGTGTAATCAGATTGGGAATCTTATGAAATGGTGCCGGAAATAAGCACCCATGGAACGCCATTTTTATAGATGGCGGTCAATTCCATACTTCCTGGGCAGAAGTAGCTAGCCTAGCATCTCCCATTGAAAGTAATAGGGGTGGTACTTCCTCTCCAGTTCTATTATTTTATCTCCATGGTTCTGCTGGAAAACCTTGAGTTTGGGAATTCAAGTGACATAAGTTTGATGGAAATGTTATAGCAGTGCAAGAGGGACCTTCACTTTATTAGGCAGGCTTTCTTCTTGTGGCTGATCAGTGTATACACAACAGAACAGTTGCCACAAGCTGACATATAAAGTCACTTTGCCAAATGTTACAGACCCATCATCACCTGTATCAGAAACTGCCATGACTTTACTGATGAGCTGATCGCAGACAGCAAAAGGCCCCTGCCTAAGATTGGACGCTTGCATGCACCGAGAGACGCACACACAGATGGACAGTCAGATGCAGCCGAAATCAACAGTCCCCTGACCGACTCGTCGGGTGGGGAGGACTAAAAAGCAATTGTTAAAGGCCACTGGAAGTAGTTCCAAAGATGTTTCCCAGAAACAAAACTGAGATCCATGTCAGGAGTCAAAGGTTACATAAGAATTCCTGCAAACGTCATAGGTCAATTTTAATACTTGCACTGGGTACCTTGACCTAAATTTAGTAGCTGTTAATGAGCTACATTTAAAGATCAGATGATTTTTAAAAAAGCAGAAAATTGCACTAGAAGGTCAAGGTCATAAATAAAAGGTCAAAGGTCAAAAAAAAAAAAAAAAAAACATTCAAAAGGCATATCTAGGAGATAAGGCCAAACGACGCAAGCGATTTCAAGAGGCCACAGCCACAGAGCTAAAGAAAACACTAGAGTGGACTACGTCGCTAGCTGAACCAAATGCAACTGGAAAACTTGAGACGCGTCCGCCATCTAGTGTAAGGAATCGGCGGGGGAATTGCGCAATCAAACGCTGTACTTGTGTATATGCGACAACATAAAAGGTAATGAAAAACACTGGACTGGAGACACACATCAGCCTACAGGCTTGACCATTATTTAATAAATTATTATTTTGTTTACGGGTGTTTTTTTGTCAGGAAATTCTTAATCGTTAGTTAAAATTCAGCACTAGCATTTTTGTAATGCGTTTTTAGCTCTGAGGTAGGCCGGGTGCGTGTCTGGCGGGGGTGCATTGTGCTGAAAATGCAGTCTGTATATAGCCCAGTATTGTAATCTCGATATTTATTTACTTTATTTACTTATACATACATTTATTTTTATTAATTCATTGATAATTATTCATTAAAAATTTTGATTTAAATTAACTGTACATATATGTAAAAGAGTTGTATATTTATGTCTGAGGCATGCCGTTTTCATATTTTGAACACGTCTTTGCACCTTGTATTCCTCTAGTGCACTTTATTCTAGATTATGGCAATTTTCATTTTCATATTAAAATGTTCATCTTGGTTCATAATAATTATCACTATTAATTTCTTTCACAGTAAAAATATTATGCATGATAAAAATCATCAACATAATCTCTGTATTCCACTTCTGAACTACCTTCGTCTAAGCCGGTTTCTCGCGATTCCACGCGAGACGCTATATCCTTCAGTAAGATGGCGGACGCGAATCTCGCCAAAACTGGTCTCGTGTCCACTCAAGAGTTTTCTTCAGTCTGAGATCTTTTCCAGAAATGGAAAAAAGTGCTAAAAGGTCAGAGGTCACAAAAAAAGCCACAGATAAGAAGCTTTAGTAGAGGACAAGTCAGAGTGAAATGGTAAGGCTGCTACATATAGTGTCAGAGTAATGGATCGCATGCACCCACATACAGGCAGACACAGCCTACCATTCAAGGTGCGGGGAACTAAGGCCCTGTCCTCTTGTTCACGGACACTTTTGAAAATGTATATTTTTCTATAGTCTACGTTTAGGCCACTCATCCACACGCAACGGCATTTCAGGTCACAAAAACTGAGGTTGTTTTTTTTTTTTTTTTAAACGACTAAAGTGAGCCTCTTTCAAAAATGCCGGTTCCTGTGTATTCGTGTGGACATACAAAATGAAGGGTGCGTTCGAGCGGGTCTGCAAGTAAGCCGGCTGCGCGAGATTCCCGAAAAATTACGCGAGAATCTTGCCGAAGTTGCGCGATAAGCCCTCCAAACCCTACGATAGCTGCAAGATCCTACAGCTATCGCATGAAAAAAAAAAAAAAAAAAAGCTGGTCGGTCTGAAATCCTCGCTTGCGGTTTATCTGTTCATTCAGCTGTTGCCAGAAGGCCTTATTGACAGCACGCTCTGCTAGGGCTCTTAACTGACGAGTTAATGTTGACTTGGTGGCACTGGTGCCGGTGGCAAGGAAATCGAATGATTCAATAAAAGGAAGATATTACTTTAGGCCGACACACACACACACAAAAAAAAAAAAAAAAAAAAAAAAATCATAAAGGATCACCCAATCTCCAATACCACAGGTAAGAGCACAAAAACCCCACAAAATGACTCCTTCTTTGTCCGTACCTCAGTTATTACAGAAATTATAGGCATTTTTCAGTCAGAAAAAGGGATAAATCCAGGGCGATTCTGTCAATTGATCAAAAAAGTGATCAAATTGCGAAAAATAAAAATGGAAATGACCAAAAATGACTAACTTCTATAAAAGTTGATGAAAATTTCAACAGAAAGAACGATGTGTGCACTCTCCACTGCAACCAAAGATTTAAGCTTACGGCAATCAACTGATTCAAGACGAACTCACCCGCAAACATTTTTTCGGAATTTAATTTATTCATTTTGCAATATCCAAGTCCGATATTGCGCAGGTACCCAATCAATATTTTTATATAGGTTTGGACATTTTTACTTCCCTTTTGCCAACAATATGAAGGCAAACTTTGGGCCTCTTTGCAATCGAATTAGGATTTGAATTAGACCATTGTTGACAATCGATTGGAAAAACTCAGTAACGCGGGAGAAGCATCGGATGTAAATGACGTAGTCAGCCTAAAAATAGCAGAAGAGAAGCCGAATTTCAAATGGGTATATCAACCACATACAGCAGCAATGATCACTCTGCAAAGTGGTTTGCAGCAGACAGGCAAAGACGCCTATTTGTCAAGTACCTACTTTAGGCTAATGTAATCCATTTAATTGTTTGATTATTTGCCGACATATTGCTCCAAAATTGCATGACTCTCTATTAGATGAGTATGCCAAGCATGTCTAACTACGGCGTATGATAAACATTCCGCGTCTCCCTGACTGAATTGAGAAGGCTATTGCCAATTTTGCGTCGTCGAGGGAAGAAAAAAAAAACGCAATGATCGGAGCTGAAACATCTCCTTTGTTGTGAAGACTGACAGCATCTCTAATCTTTTCTTGAAAACACTAACGAAATACCCAATATATTTTTAGGGCAGTATAGCCTGGGGGTGGAGTGAGATGTCCAGTCGGGCGGGTCTACAAATCTGAGAAAATAATTTCGGGTGGGTGGCGGGTGGATGATTTAAGCTTATGCGGATTCTGATGGCGTGAGAGCCGATCCGCGCATCTCTACTGTGTACATGTGGACAGGGTCTTAAGTATGACAGCAGAACTACGGCCATTTGACAACGTGACTTCATCAGTTCTGCCATCTTGAGACTGCTCTTATCTCATGTGTCTGACGGTGTCAGTCACCCTGAAGTCAAGCGGTCCTGTAAAGCAGGGCTATTCAACCTTGTCAAGAAAGGGCCGGTGTGGGTGCGGGCTTTCATTCCAGCCAAGCAGCTACACTTAATCGATCTCATTAGCAAAGACTCTTGGGGTTGATCAGAAGAATCAGGTGTGTAGCTGCTTGGCTGGAATGAAAGACCGCACCCACAGTGGCCCTTTCTGGGCGAGGTTGAATAGCCCTGCTGTAAAGTAAGAGCATTTCACATTGCACATCAATTAATTTGCATGGATAAACATTCAGAAAAACCAATCAAACGTGTTGATTCCCAATAGTCTTGTTTTATTGTACTCATCTCCAAACGTCAGTTCAGTTTTCCTTCCTGACCACTGACTGAAAGGGTCACAGGTCGTAGTTTACAGGTGTTCGCAGGTGTCCTGGAATTCTCAGAGCTCAAAGGAAGGACATGCACAAGTCACGAGCACAGGGAACAAGGTTAGAAACACAAACTCCACCCCTCCCCCACCCCCAATCACACAGCACAACTCATAAACCCCACACAGCATGTACATACTTGACTTGTTGAGCATAATGATCTCTTGAGACAGAATGTTTTTTTTTTTTTTTTCGCATTGAAAATAAACTCATCCCTGTATGAAGAGCATGGAATTTCATGTGGACAAAATACAGACACCTCCCAAAGCAACAGACAGTGGTGCATTTTTTGAGACAGATTACCATACAGCCTATGCTCTTAAACTTCAGAATATTAGGACCAAAATTATTAACATCTTCACTTTTGGGACCCAGATCAATCTCCCATCTAGGGACCCAGATCATAAAAACCCCCAATCCTGGGACCCAAATCATATTCATCTCCAATACTCGAAGGCAAATCTTAAGACGACAGTGTCATCACGATCCGACGCCACAATCAAGGGCCATAATTCAGTTAAAAAAAAAAATTGCTTCGACATCCATTTTCGAACTCGACGTACATCATGATCACGAGTGGCCTATTAAGCATACAATAGTTCACGCATCTAGGTATAATACTTTAAGAGAAATATTGTCCCCATTGTGGCCAGATGGACGGACCCCAATCCAATATCCCCCGTCGCACTTCATGGGGAGGATTACTAATCTCCAAAATTGGGACCCAGATCGCAAATGCCTTCAATATTGGGACCAAATCATAGTAATCTCCAATACCGGCACCGAAATTAGAATCAATTTTAATATTACAACCAGAATTACTGTCAATATGCGCTGAAAAAGTGCAACGTCACTTTCGCTCAGGTCAACATTCACTTCCTTGACAACGGTTCACGCTCACAACATAGCAACACATTCATTCGTAAGCTTAACACACGGCACGAAATACCTAATATTTGACGATCAAAAATCTAGTGAGAAATTGCTTTTCTGTTTTTTCGTTAAATGAGCAGAGTTTAAGTTCAAGACCACTGAAAATAAAGCACAATTCCATACATAGACACGAGGGCCATGGCGATAAACACTCAGCAAGTTGTTTGGTTCGTTCGGCGTGAACCAGTTGCCATGGCTGCGGCAGGTTGACCTTGGAGTGACGTCACGACTTTGGTAGCGTATTGGGACCAAAATTCACTCAACATTCACTGACCCCTCGCAACTCCAGAGACAACAGATGGATTCTAGGATCCCACCTCATGGAGTCATACCACCCACTGAGCAGTGGAAACTGGGGTCCGATGAGCCATGGGGACCAATAAGCCAAATCACATATTTGTAATCAGCAGATACCACAGCTGCTTAAAATAGGTCAAATAGTGATATGGTTCATTGGTCCCCCTGGCTTGTCGGACCCCAGTCTCCCCTATCCCAACCCATAGTTCAAGAAACTGCCATAGAGTAACCAACACTTGATAGATTCCACTGGATTATAAGGGCATATCACATTAAACAGTCACACCCTGTCCACAAATTATTGCCAAGACCCGCCATTCCAACAGCCCAGTCTGGGATCCCATTATAAGAAGTTTTCATTTCAGGCTTTTGAATTAATCTTCAGTTTCTGTTTAATGACAACTGAAATCCAAGAATAACAAACCATTCAGGAATTTTCCTATGCATCTTGTACATGTCCCCATATCGATCATAGTATTTTCAAAGTCCAGAAAATTAGCATTACGGACAACAGCTTATTCCTTTTGCAGACAAGGTAATGAGGAAGGAACCCCTTTAAACAAGTTCAGGCAGATCTCTTCAGTCAAACAGAAGGTTGTTTTAAAAGCATCACAAGGACATTAAAACATTACAGTATGGCACAGGACTGTCCCCTGACGCTTCCAGATTCCAGAGTTGCATGAATACCATTACTAGCCACAACTGCCAAACACAAAAGCTGATGAAGCCAAATAAAGCCAGGAGCTGGGATGGCATGACATGAATAATTTAAGAGCTTTATTAGGGCATGCAGTCTTGTGTAATACCACATACAACATCTCAATCAAATGGGCGCTTGTTTTGAGCCACAACACTACAGCTGGCAACCACAAAAAAAGTAACAGAAAATACTGACAAAAAATAAAATACTTTAAAAATCTAAATCGAAAAAAAAAAACCACTTTGATTTATCTACAAGATTTCATGTGAAGTGTTTGTGTGTGTGCGCGTGAGAGTATGTTTGCATCATAGACTGTATAAAAAAAAATGGACGAAGCAATCGTGACATCACCCATTGGTTTCAGCATACCATTTAGGAAGCCTTGATTTTGGCAATTTGAACAGCACCATTTTGTCATTTTGATACCGAATGTGATTCCTATTGGATGGGAGCGTGAATTGAAGATCCAGGGAGGAGCGAGGGGTGGATCTATGGGTGGATCTGCCCGTATCTGACGAGGACCAGAGGATAGCCACGCTCCTAAAGCATATTCTGGCTTTATCCTTTATTTTAGTCTATTTCGGACCATAATTTACAAAAAATGAACATCATGATATTTCGAAGGAGACTTGAAACTTGCGATAGATTCCATAAAATAATGTGGAAAATCATTATTGAAATAATAAATCAGGTGGGGAAAGTAGGGTCATTTTCTCATTGACTTCTATAGCATTGAACTTCTCTCTGCAACCACCAACGTCGCCATATGCTGGCCATTAAATAGAATGCAAATTTTAGAGTTTTTCGCTTTGGCCTCAGTTTTCAGACCTGGGCGATGCATCCATCTTTTTATACAGTCTATGGTTTGTATGTATGCAAGTGTGTGAATGAGTGCGTCTTTACAGAGTTTCATTAACCGAGCCAAGAAAGCATAATGAGCTAAAACAATTCACTCGCTGGTGCTCAAATGAAAGCCAGAATGCACACATTTGTGTATGAGTGTTTACTTTCCCAACAGACCAGTCTCCATCATTGAAACAGACCCCACTGAAACCATATTTTTTTTGAAGCCAAACACAAAGTGATGAATTGACTACGTATGTCTGTTAATCTCATCTTTCATTTCAAGAAGCCTCAATAACACCTGCGCACCTTCACTGTCCCCAGTGAGAGAGCAAGAGTTCTGGGAGGCCACCGAAAGACACCTGCGGTACTGCCACAGTCCCATAATGCACCTCTCCACAGATCACGGTCAGCTTTGGTTTGGAAGAGGTGTTCCTTCAGCTCAGACAAAGGCCTCAAAAACAGGAGAACAAATCGCCAGCTTGAGCTTTCCTTCAGCTTATTAAACTGCCATCTTCATTTCTCATTTGAACACATAAGTAATAAAAAAAAAAATAATGAAAAAAAAACTGATAAAGTGGTTGCTTTCTTTTATTACAATGGTACCCTTCAATGCAGTATTGTACTTGTGGTCATCAAATGTAAATTTTTTGCTGGAATTCTGCATTCATTTGAATAGTAATAATCCCACTCTCCGCAGAACTCAGAGGGGATTGTTCTTATTGCAGTCTTGGACCTTTGCCCAGTCTTTCCCACCCGATACAGACGCCAACAGATACACACCAACTTGTATGCGGGTCATGTGTGCACACGATGCGTGTGTATCTGTACCAGCGGCATCCGGTCTTATCTGCAAAGAGCCAGTGAGGGTGCAGACTTTCACTCTAGCCCCGCACTCGACTGAAGACCATCGTTAGTTTATCAGCTGAATCAGGTTTACTTAGCACTGGGCTAACACAACAACAACCTGTACACACACTTGCCCTTTTCGGATAAGACCGAACACCCTTGGCCCGCCTGTACAGCAGGAGTGTAGGGGCGACAGTGCCCCTGGGCCTCAGTCGGCATAGTGCATGATGGATTCCACATAGTTGCCGGGAAACAGGCCGGTAGTGCCGCACATGACGCCCTCATACCAGCCGTCGTCGTTTTTCTTGATGACGTAGATGATGGCGCCCTCCTGGAAGGACAGCTCGTCCTCTTTGTCGCGGGTGTAGTCGTAGATCGCTACCACTGCAGGAGAGAGGAGGCAGTCATGATCAACACCCTAGAGTTACCACAGCCCAACCATCTTGGCAGACACACCTCAAGTGCTATTTATCATTTTTTCCCAGCAGATACACCTTGGGTGCTATATAGTATTTTTTCGGCAGACACCTCGATTGCTACATAGAAATTTTTTCGGCAGACAGTGTGTGCTCCATAATATTTTTTCGGCAAACCCAACAGGAGTGCTAGCTAATCTGTATGCGGACACCCGAAGTGGTGCATAGCATTTTTTTTTTTTGCAGATATAAACAAAAAGACAAAAATCATAAGTGACCAACAAAAAGTGCACAAAAGTGGTCATTTAAATGGCTACATACTTTGATCTAGGGCTGGGCGATATCTCGGTATTTTAATCTATATCGATATATTTCTAAACAAGATATAACACGGGACAATATCGCTTGCATCGATACAGTTCATTTTGCGTTAAAATGACAATACATGGGCCGCAAGTTCGCACCTATTTCTCCTCTCCCCCTCCGTGTCCCTGTCTCACACACACAACCTTTCTGCTCTGCCTCCCTCGCTCTGTGACCACAAGTCCCACAATCCCTCCCCCTCCGCCTCTACTCTCACCTACACACTCAGCGACAACATGGAGACGGACTGCGCCGCAGAAGAAGGGTTGGTCAGTAAATATAGTTTGTTTGCAAACGAGCTACCTTAATTAACTACTCGAATTTCTGTGGATTTAAAATCCGTGAACGGGTCATTCCTGGCTATTGGTTTTTCCGTCCCAAAAAAAAAAAACTCTTAATATTTTAATTAAAATAAACAATATGTTTAATACAAAAGGGTTTTATTATACATTTCTCCTTTATATAATTAACACAAAATTATGTTTGTAAATATATATTTTTTTATCTTTTCGCCTTTTTGTTTTGACACATACACTTTTTTTTTTTCAGTGAAATAAATTGTTAAATATTTATAAATTCATGGAAATTTGTTTTTATTATTGTATAGATCATGTTAAAATATCTCTAAATATTAATCTTTTTTGTCATTATTATTATTTAAAAATAATTTACTATATGTCCCCCACGTTCCACCCTGTTAACGCTGTTTGAACAAAAACAACTACCATTCCCATTCCCACACTTTGGCTGTGAAATCACACTTTCAGAGGGAAAGCTGACAACTTTCTGTTTGCCTTTCTTTGCATGTTTTATGATGTTAACCTGTATGTGCATAAATTTTCATTTATGAAGAAAGTAAACCACATTTTTAAAAACAAAAAACAATTTGATATTTATACTAAAGTACTGTTTATTTGTGGAGAACTAGCTAACAAAAAGTTTTCTGTCACTGAGCAATGGCTAATTTGGTTTGAAATTTTCCACCCTGTTAGTTCCACCCTGTTAGGTATGTAAATTTACAGGGTGGAACATTCCTAACAGGGTGGAAAATCTATCACAAAATGTAGGAAATGCTTATAAATACTAATATATAAATATTTTAACTTATACGGTTCATCTAATTTATCAATATTTCTAAAACCTTATTATTATATTAAAGTACAAGGGACGGTTTTATCGCTGTCCTACCGATAACAGCTATGATCCAATATCAACAGATCACACCCTCTTAAGTATATTTAAACAATAATTGATCATTATTATAAAATGTTGTTGATACAATTTCATGATAATGTATTGTTAAATTGTATATATTTGTTAGGAAATGGCTCCCAATTTACTGCAGCTGAAATGCAGCACCCAACAGAGTCCGAGATGCAGATCCAAAGAGAAGAGCACACACACATACCCACAAACACCTTCTCAGGCACACACACACACACACACACACACACACACACACACACACACACACACACATATATTTATGCACACACATGCACACAAAAAGATGAAATAAAATTAAATAAAGTTAAAAAATAAGATTAAATGAAGTCAAATTAAATTCTGGCCCGTAAAAAGAAAGTTTGGTGAGGGCCACTTTTTGTTTGTCGGTAGAGGCACTTATGTTTAGTACTGTAATAATTTTTATGTTTAAAATTGTTGAATGTTTTGTATTTTCAATTGAAGTTAAATGTTCTGCCAGTTAATAATAAAATTATTGTTGAAACTCACTGAGTTATTGCTGGTCATTCCACCCTGTTAAGGTCCTTTCCACCCTGTTAGTCACATTTTTTACCCAAATAACATAACAAGTATGTTAAATGTTATTCATATGTAAATGTTAAACTGCAGAGTTGAAAGGAATCAGCAGCAGACATATGTAATTTTGTGCAAATGTCTGTTATTATCATTTAAATTGGGTGCAAAAAAAGTGACCGTTTTAAAGAATGAACACATGTTCTACTCAAAAATTCAATTTTCCACATTATTCAAAGAAAAAACTTATAAAATGGAATGAGGGGCACATAAGGTACAAGAAAAGCTAAGTATTGTTGAATATTTACATTATTTACGCTTTGTAATACCTGTGTATATGTCCCTAACAGTTGGTTGATGACTGAATAATCCATCCATAATTATTATTATTTAGGTGCACAAGCTCTATCAGTACAAGTTCCTGAAGGTTAAACATACCATTTACCACATATAATGTTAAAAACATGAAAAATGTATTCTTTTTTTTTCATAAGTTAGCACACTGAAAAGTCACCAATAGTGAAGAATGACCCAAACGTTCGTTCAAACGCGAATGAGAGACAGAGTCATGGAATTAGCGCAATGCTCAGATATAGCAAATGGGAATCTGCAACCACTAAGGTGCAAACGGAAATTAAATTTGTTCGGTAGTAAACAAAGCTGTTGAGAACCGCGCACCTCCCCCTAGCAAGTGTCTATTCTGAAAGTGGCGTTCGCCCTAGCCTGAGCTTGAGAAGCATATGCTCAGAGTTTATAGTTCATAAGCTCAAGCGCAAATAGCCAGCGGTCTTATTGCTTAAAGCTTACCCAGTGAGTTCGCCGCTCATTCGCGTTTGAACGAACTTTTGCGGATTTTAAATCCACAGAAGACCGAGTAGTTGACTACCAGTGGCTCGTTTGCAAACGAACTATATTCACAAATATTCATTCAGTACCTCTCCATAACCAAATGGAGCTAGTTAGCTAAATAACAACGTTCACCTAGAAATGAGAGTAACAAGCCTACCGATATGTGTGCAGGACTAGGAAAAGGGGTCACTTGGGTCATTTTATGAAAATTGAGATTTTCCAACAAAATCAAAGAGTGATCCAAGTTTTTCATTTTGAGAAAAAAATTGGGTGAATTTGTGCACAGCAAAGTGTTGTAAATTGACAGTACAGTAGTGCTGGGATATCACTATCACTGGGATATCACCGAGATACCCCGTTAATCTCAGAATGGAAAAAAATCCCAAGTGACCCCCTTTCCTAGTCCTGCACACATTTAACCAAGTCCGAAAATGATACAACTGTATGCGTACTGGAAGTCATGGTCAAATAGCTTTAGAACTGTAAACCCGGTTCACGGCCGAAAAAATATCGATATATATCGAGTATCGTCATTCAGCTAAAAAATATTGAGATATGACTTTTAGTCCATATCGCCCAGCCCTACTTTGACCAGATGAAATTCAACTATATAATGCATCTCTCGACTCATTCATGAACCGTGCCACGTCAACTAGACAGTTGAGTGCTGGTATTAGCCACAACTATAAACTTTAATCCGACAAATTTGCATGGCTGTCTTTTTTTTGGTCATTTACATGACTTCCAGAGGAAAAGGCATTGGAATTAAACTTCTAGCTTAATCAGCCTCATGCACAGTATTGGACACCAGTAATTAGCATAGCACACAAAGTCACACAGTCATAGCAGAAATGCCGCCATCTAAATCCATTAATAATAAGCGTAAACCAAGAGTTATTAAAACAGCTACAGAACTCTGGTTACACATGGTACATTCACATACAGTATCAGTTTTCTCAGAGAGCATTGGGGAGAGAGAGAGAGTGAGTTAGAGAGAAAAAGAGCGATAGACAGTAACAAATACAGAATGAAGGAGTGGGAGGGACTGAGAGAGGGGGAAGTGAGGGAGAGAAAATGGGTAAGGGAGAGACGGAGAGAGAAGGAAAAGGGAGGGAAGGAGACAGGGAGGGAAAGGGAGGGAGAGAGAGAGGGAGAAGAGGAGATAAAGGGATGATGGAGGGAGAAACAAACAGGAACCTTTCTCCATGTAGTTACGCGGCGCCCATGGTGGATCTTCCTCAGCGTAGGGGTCACTGTACTCCACTACGGCTGACTCCTCTTCCTCATAGTCTTCCTGAACAGGAGGAGGTGGCGGGGAGGACTCCTCAAACACCGGCTCTTCAGTAGGAGGGGGCGGAGGAGGCGCATCTGAGACTGGGATGGAGATTTACAGGGGTAAATATGAACAAAATCACCAACACTCTTAACTTTAGTCAGATTCTCAAGCTGTGCATCTGCTTCATTTTCAGCTCATTTTACACCCAAGTGTAACAGAATTACTTCTTCTGTCCCAGTTGTTTTGGAACATGCAGCTGGTATCAAATTCAAAACTTGCATATATTCACAAGAACCAAAACACTTTATGAAGTGATGTAGGTTTCAATTAAACTGAAGTTAAAAAAATGTACAAGGGTCATTCCGTGTCAAGTGGACCAGGGTCCGCATTGGACCTTCTCAGAAAAATTAGAAAAAAATCATGGGTGTTTGCCATCATTTCAAACAGACAAATCCCAAATCTTAAGTTCCAACACCAATTTTTAGTGGAGTAATAGCCTATTTAAGAAGGGGGTGTCTTGTCACTCACGAATGTGGCAATGACTTATAAGCATTTTTGAAGGGATACAAACGAAGAGTTAGTTTCCAAAACGGAATAAGTGCCAAAACGACAAAAATTGAGATAATACCATAGAGTGATAGCCTTGCTCTTCTTACACATGGTGCAAAAATCTGTTTTTAGAAATGCGTACTGTAAGGTGTATTATTTAATGATCGAAGTTTGTGTTTTTCTTTAAAATGTAATAGGTGCCAACGTAGAAAAATAGGACCAAGGGTCCTGTAGCTTACCGGCAAGCAGTCTTACAGCGATGATACAAGTTATGAAAATGTCATGTGAAGTTTGACATTTGAATCAATGAAAATCAATGTCAAGGTCACTAAACTGAAGTTCACATACATTTATAAGACCTTCTGTAATATAATCCTAAGCTCTGAAGCAGTTTTGGTGATACAAGTCTATTCAATATGTCAACTGTGAACTTTAAAGGTCACAATGTCAAGTTGTGGTCAGCAAATGGACTTCATATATGACTTTCTTAATGTCTCTATACAAACCTTGACTCAATCTGTGACCATTTTTGTGATACAAGTCATTGTAATTTCACTGTCGAGTTTAACCCTCAGAGGTCACTGACAGTCAAGTTAAATGTCACTGAAGGTCAAGTTCAAGGCCACCAAAAGAAAGTTGATGTATTACTTCCTACACATCTCCAGTACAAACCAAAACTATCTGTAACCATTTTGCTGATATAAGTCATTGAAATTTCACTGTGAAGTTTGGGCATTCAAGGTCACTGAAGGTCAAGTTCAATGTTACCAAATGAAACTTCATACACGACTTCCTATATGCCCGCAATACAAACTTAAGCTCTATCTGAAATAGTTTTGGTGATAGAAGTCATTGAAATTTCACTATGTGAAGTTTGACCTTCAAAGGTCGCCGAAGGTCAAGTTCAAGGCCACCAAATTAAAGTTCATACATGACTTCCGATATGTGTTCAATGCACATATGTTCCCAATCTTCAATATTTTCAAGCCTAGAAACCTTTAAAAATTGTAACATTTTGCTTGACCTCAAGTTTGACCGTTCACACAGCCAAAATGTAGGTCATATATGACTTCCTATGTGTCGATAATACAAACTTAATCTCTATCTGAAACCATTTGGCCTCCACAGGCCATCTTGCATATTCATAAAGTACAGCGCCCCCAATAGACCCTCTTCCGTCAATTCAATCAAAATGGCGCTCGCACTGTACATTGACGGTACCACGGTAAGTTGACTGCCTGATTTAGAAAAAAATTTATCACGCAGTTTTTGAGAAATGATTTTTTAAAATTTCTCAGTCCTATCTTTAACATTGGAGCCAAAACTTCAACGGCCCATAAAATGGACAAAAATGATTCAATCAAAAATCCGAGAAAAATGTCCGGAGATATGGTCTAGTAGTATGTTATTGCAAATTTACACGAAAATTCATCAGGCCAAAAAAAAGATAAAAAAATGCTCCAGATGACGGACGCCACACCACAACAATAGCTTATCGGTCCATAGGGCCGGTAAGCTAGAAAGCTGATTTACTCAAATTGAGAAAAATAGATATATTACGTTTTGGAAACAAACTCTTCAAATACACTTTCCTGTGCTCCTAAATTAATGTCTATGGGTGCATGTAGGTAAAATTACCTGAAATTTGTGACTCTGCTATCAGATTTGGCAAATCTCATTTGATTTTCCTGTAATAGGCTGCTGAAAATGACAATTTTTACAGAACCAAAATTTTTTATTTGATTTTTAGTTGGTCCCCTTGACTGAAGTATGCATAATCAGGGCTTCATACTGCAGCCTCATCCTCAGCAGCTACAGCACACTGAGCCCCTTAAACCCAATCCAATCTCCTGTCTCAGTTTAGAGGTAACTTGCATCTGAAAATGCTAATAATAAAAAATGCCCAAAAATGCCTAAATTCAAGGCATGATTTGGTCATGTGGACACACCAGAAAAAATCTGAGAAAATCTGTGGAGCATTCAGACTCTTGCTAGACTCTCACGAGAAGAGAGTCACACTTGACAAAAAAAGGACCCCCTTCTACCCACAATTGCTCACAAGTACGACACTCGCCCTTTCTTCCCTCCTGCTAAGCTCTGTTGTGAGTTACACAGGCGCAGTGCTGGGAAGGAGGAGGGGGGATGGTCATGCCATTTTTGATATGCAAAAATATTTTTCGCTTTGCATCTATGGCACTGAGTCTTAGTTCTGCATAATTTACTGAAAGATAAACAGGACAATTTACATTATTCTTTATCATTTTTTCACAAATCACAAATGAACAAAACTATTTTTGATAAGTAAAAATTTACTTTGGGCGAGTAGATTTTTTATTTTGGAAAAAAGTTGTCATATATATACACAACAGAGTTTATTTAGGCATAAGGGCCAGTTGTAAGGAGGGATAAATTATTTGCTGGGAAGACCTGTGTGACAGACAGCAGGGGGCGCCGTGAGTCCTGTGATGTGGAGGGGAAAGTGTGGCGGAAACTCGCAGCCACTTACTGCTCTCCTGAACCCGAGCCACGAAGCCCATGAGCGGGAGCTGGGGGGTGATCTGCAGAATGGAGGGGGGCGGAGGGGCTGCACACACACCCGCGAGCGGCCGCAGAGAGCGATGGATGAAAGATAGGAGACACAGGGTGAGGGAGGCAGGGGTGGTGGAGGCCAGAAGGAAAGAAGAATTGGATCAGAGGAGGACAGAAAGTCAAAAAGGCACAGAGACACAGGACAGGAGAGAGAAGCAAGTTAATTTGAGTTAAGTATGCAGACAAATGTGAGCTCCGCACCAAACAGCATTCACCAAGTGACAGCAGTTAGTCATTAAACACCCTGTGTGTGGGTAGTGATTGCGTCGTGATGTAGGGAGAGCGGCGTCAGGTAGAATTTATAAGACACTTCTTGCGTCTAATAAATTGCAAGCAGTATTACCAACTGACTGTTGGGGAATGGATTTTATTCCATACAGCGCAGTAAGAGAGACATTTGTCTCGGGTGATGGGGCCGCGCTTTTTAATATCAGTCACAGCCCTTCATAATGTCAGCTGCAGCCCATTATGACATTATCAAAAACCCATTATGACATCAGCTACAGCCCATTATGCCGTCAGCAGCGGCCACATATTAATTCTTTTGTCAAGGTTTGAGATGAAAAGCAGGACTGTTCAGCACGATGCCCTCTTTTGCAAAAGGAAAATGGAACTTAATGATTAAAAATATAAAACAAAAATTCTATTAAATCATGTGCACATCATTCATAAAAAACATGCATTTTCATTTCCATTCCTTTGACATTTCTGTGTGTTAAACAAAAGCCACTTCCTCCAAGAATCAGTGGGTGCCCAAGTGATGCATCTCACAAATCATGCCAGAGGGCCTGGAGAGATGCACTCCACACTAACCTTGACTTTGGCTGTAGTGAGGTCCTCCGTTGACCTGATTTTGAGGGAGGTTTGATTGGCCCGTCCCCGAGGAGGGCCGGCGGTAAGGCAGGGACCCCCCCACCGAGGGATTGTTGTGCCGAGATCCCGTCCGGTTCATGCTGTAGAACTGAGGAGCGCCGCCTGCAACATAAATCCCACCGAGGGGCGCCAGTGAGGCGAAAGCCAGACAGTGGAGCAATCACTTTCATCATACAATCTCTACTCATCCAAGTCTGATATTCAAAAGTAAAGGAGTAAAACTTTAGCATCGTATTTATCTACAACCCCATTTCTGATAAAGTTGGGATGGTATGGAAATTGCAAGCAAAAAAAGAAAGACACGATTTGTAAATCACCTTTGACCTGAATTAAACTGAAAAAAGTGCAAGACACAATATTTCAAATTTAACATTATTGGCTTCATTGCATTTTTGAAAATATGCACTCATTCTGAATTTGATGTCAGAAATAAGTTCCAAAAAAGTTGGGACAGGGTAATACAAGACTGCTGGGTATTGGAATGCTAAAACATGGGAGCACAGACGTTGAAAGGGTAAAGCCATCATGCTTGGATATGGAAGGCACATCCATAAAAGGCCCTGTTGTTTACAAGAAACAAGTGGTTGAGGCTTGCCTCATTGTAAAAAACAGCGCAATTTGAATAGACCGACAGTCGTAAAACATAAAAACGTTACAAGCCAGTGCCGTCGTATTTTGCAGTCTTGTGAAGTGTGTACTACTGAGCTTGTTTTGCGTCTCCTTCACAGGTGCAGGTAAAATCACAGCCATGTTTAGAGATTCCCAGCTGAAAATGTCCCAGAATTGATCGCCATCGACGAGACAACTGTTTGAGCAATGCCAGTTTAGGAGGCAGCCGGGATGAGCGCCGAGCAGCATTATGGATAAGAAGCAATAACATAAATACTCAACCTGCATCTTTAACTTCAGACTGTCTCAGACTCTACTGACTGCCATTGTGGACAGCCACAGCCTGCCTTTGTCCATTAGTCTGCCATTCCATCACGCAGTCCAACTTTTGCGCACTTTTAGAGACCAACTTGTACCTCAGACCTCCCTTGACCACCTTTGACGGTCAGAGGCCATCCTTGACTAGCATAGACCACCTTTGTCCTCTAAGAGACTGAGGACAATGATTTAGCACTCGTCTGCTACGCCATCACCTCACTTGCTCCTTGGTTAGACTCGAAATGCTTCAAATACACTTAGCTTAACTTCAAGACCTATAGTATAGCTAGCTCAAACTTAATGAAAATAAATGCCTGCCACTAATTTTAAACACCACTTTTGGCTCAACTGGGTCAGTTTTCAGGTTATGCTATAGTTGTGGAGGCTTCATATTACAGACAAAACTGTACACCAAACTCAGGGATTTCGCGTCGTGAACAAATAATAAAGCAAACCCTCTACAGCTACCATTAGTATTATTATTATTACAGTATTTAGAAAATCTGGAGAAATCTCAGCATAAAGGATGAGGTTGAAAATCTATTCTGAGTGCCCCTGACCTTTTGCCCTTCAGATGGGGTAATGCTTTGAGGGCTAACATGCTTTAATGACAGATGTAACCATATGAGCTCGTTGGACTTTGGAGAACCTTTGCCAATGAACAATATCCATCACTGCATCCAAAAATGCAAGTGAACAGTGTGCTATGCACAGGAGGAGGCCATGCCTCAAAAATGTAAAGAAACCCTGCAGTCTTCTCTGGGCTTGAGCTCATTGAAATTGGACTGACGCACAATGTAAACATGCTGTTGTTAGACAAATCAACCTTTCAAATGGTTAATGGTAATAATGGACATAGTGCTCTCCATGCCAAAGAAGAAAAAAAAAATCATCCCGTTTGCTATCGATGCTAGATTCAAAGACACCATCCATCACAGTATGGGGATGTGTTAACCGCCCATTGCATTCCAAACTTGAACATCTGTGTTGCTACCATTGGTGCAGAGGGACATATTCAATTTGGAGCAATGTATGCAGTCTTCGAGATGACAGCTTTTCAAGAATGCCCCTGCTTGGGTGGTGTCCTAATCAGAGAGTGCAGCTGCAAGACTGGCCTATCTGGAGTCAAGACCTCTCTCAGGTTGAAATATGTTGCTCTAAAAAGCACAAAACAGGACAATGAAGACCTCAGATGTCTGAGCAGCTGAACATGTACATCAAGGAAAAATATCTGTCAAAACTGAAACAATTAGTGTCCTCTGTTCACAAATGATTAGGCAAGGTAACAGTGGTAAACACACCTGCCCAAACCTTTGTGAACATGTAGGCATTTATAATGAGTGCTTATTTCCAAACAAATATTTAAGTAGAGAAGGAAAAATATTACATATCTCCTGTTTGCACTACTTTTGATTTAATACAGATAAAAGATGATTTAAAAATCACCGTTTTCTTTTTTTATTGGCACAGCTCATTAAGGCCTAAATCTCTGGAAATGGGGTTTTCAGCAAATGCGACATTACACATGCAAAGGGAAAATTAACTATGCATCAGCAAAATTTTTTTGCGCTCACTGCAGAAGTGTCCAACTCTAGTTTATGGATGGCCACAGCGCCTCCCAGTTTTTGCAATGATTCTTTAAATTCACTGATTGATAAAGACTCCACACTCCTTGTTCTCAAGGTTGCTGATTGAAAAAGAGACCATAAATGCTAGCAGATACAGAAACTCTCCAGGAATTAAGTTACACATTTCAGGATTAATTGTATCTATTTGAACCCTTATCCAAAAAACACCTGGAAACAGCCTGAAAGCCACCTAGAAAACTGATTTCTTGAACACTCAGGAATCATTTCTTTTTAGGCATCTTATTTACTCAAAAAGCGTAAAAGCAGACTGACTTTCAGGGCTGGGCCGAGCACCACAGGTGGAAAAATCCAGATTGAGAAAGTAAAAGCCCCCAGCCAGAATTTTGTTCCAACCACTTGGATGCTCTTAAGAGCACAGTTCTTCAGCCAGGAGGTAAATCTGGTCAGTTAAATCAGCTGGCTGAGTTTATGGCTGAAGAAGAAACACGGCAGGACTGCGCAATATTCCACCTCTGTCTTGTACCATAACCATTGTAACTGAATGGAAAGCAATAGATCAATTATTTGTATACAAACACTGACTTAAATTGACATGTTTTTGGCTATGGCACCCCACTGCACAACACGACATAATCAAAACCGATGTAAGGTCTTCTTTAAAAAGTTCTCTCGAGTGAATTATTTCCTGGTGTCTTTCTGCAACCAGCGTGCGCGCGCATGCCAGTGCGCTGTCACTGTCATGTGATCAGATAAGAGGTCTATTACGAGATTCCATTAGGCTGCGCCCAATAAACTAATCAGGCCCCCATGCAGCGCATCTCTGTGGAGTCTCAGCATGCAGCACAGGGGGGAAAATGAGCCATACAATGCACTTCCAACAGAGCAAAACGCTCATAAAAACACGCACACGCACACGCACGCAGAGAGACACACACACACACACACACACACACACACACAGTATGCAGATGAGCTGCGCAGGCTGCAGAAACCAGAAATATGGGCGACATCTGCCTGAAGGCCAATCGCATTTTCCCAGGGCCAAGCATCACACAGTTATAAGTCAAGTGCAACAAGTCAGCAGCAAGGCCATTTCACAGGAAAAGCAAGATGGTGTAGAAATACACAGTAGGTCAAGATGAGTAGATACACAGATGAGTCGGTGATTATAATAATAATAAATAAATCAATTAATAGGTATATACTCTTATCAATCCAGAGCAATGTATGAGAGATTCAAAATAATGCCAATAAGATATTATCTACCAACATTCTATATGCCATGTTTCAAATACACTTCGGAAAAGAATATAGCTGCACTTTAACTGGTGGTTATTTGGCTTTACTGAAGCACATGGTTAACTAGTGTTAAAACTATTGTTCTTGGCCGAAAAGGCCAAGGTCAGAGAGAGGTTTTGATTTCCAAGGGGAGCTCAGACACGCACAGAGGCACGCATACACAAAATCAGGGGCTTTCTGATCCCTTTCCAAGCGAAAAGAGTCTAAAAGCAGGTCACAGACGACCTTAACTTGCAGATAAAAATTGCTTTTAATCCTAATCTGAACTGATCAGACCAAGTCTCATTTTTCAGCAGGAAGGAACAAACAAAATTGAGAAAACAGGAAAAATTCTAAAAACTACAACCTTTTCTGGAAACTGAAAGGGAAGGCAAACTAAAGCATCCAGCAGACCATAGTGGTTCTGATGGGAACAGCATGAGGGCCTCTCACTGATCTTTGTTGCACAGTGATGTATTGCACTGTGGGGTATTTAGTGAGCTGTCCACTGAAAAGTATTTGTACAGCTGTAATCAGGCACTGAACACACGACTACAGTTAATTATTCAATCCTAAATGTTGCCAAACCCTTTCAAGTGAGTGCTTGCATTAGCTGTCCTTGATAGTGCCAAGTAACTTACACCGCTAGCAAGCTGACACGTGATGCATAACTTTACTTTAAAACGATCAAATAATTCGATTCCAATTAATTAATCCAATACTCAGTTATGGGAGCATAGTTTCAGGGAAACTGTAAAAACAATGCTAGGACGAACAAAATCAATTTTCAAAACAGCTTTCTCATTAGGCATGCACAGTTCCAAAAGCGTGCAACAGACAAGTTAAAACACAACACCACAACACAGCGACCGCGACAACACCACCCCCCCCCCCACGAAGCAGATTGTTCAGTCATACCAACTAAGCGCCAAAACTGAGCGCTAAAACCAAAGAGAACGACGGGATGGTGCAAATAGGACGTGAAGACAGTGATGGGCATGGCAATGATGATGATGTTACCATGGCGACAGAGCAGATGGGGGAGGGCGGGGTAAGTAACTCACCTTGTGTGGGGGAAGTGGTGTCTGAGCTGGCGGCACCAGCAGCAGTAGCAGGGGGGGTGAGAGGCAGGGACTCAGTGGGAGGGGCTGGGGAGGAGTCAGGGGCTGGAGGCGGGGCATTGGGTGGGGTATTAGGCGGGGCACTGGATTGGGCAGCGGGAGCAGGGGGCGGAGCAGAGTTTGGGGGAGCAGAAGGGGTGCCCGAGGCTTTGGTTAAAGCAGAAAGCACAGAAGAAGAGAGAAGGAACAGGAAGATGAGGAACAGTTTTCTTATTCATTTCCTTTTTTAGGATTTAAAGCTTTAGCAGAAGGATAAGGCACATTGGTAAGGCCGATTTTTGGCAGCAAACCATTTCTTACAGCAAAAAACTGCTCAGGACCTGTAGGAAGGTTACATCAAAGACCCTCTCCACTCCAGAGAAAGTAGCAGTTTCAGAATGGGGTTAAGGGCCATGCTCAACGGCCCAACAGCAGCACTGATTCGATTGTGGCCCCACAGGGGCTTAAGCCATCAGACCAGCACTGTGGCACCAGACTGCGGGCGACCTGTGAAATCCAGCAGCCCAAAACACTGAAACGCAGCA
Source organism: Gymnothorax javanicus (assembly GCA_029692085.1). NCBI lineage: Eukaryota > Metazoa > Chordata > Actinopteri > Anguilliformes > Muraenidae > Gymnothorax > Gymnothorax javanicus. The sequence continues at coordinate 43,770,415 of CM056205.1, forward strand.
ACTGAGCACGGCCGGGAGCTCACGCAGAGAAGAACAGTAGCCTCACACACGAACAAAGTATGCAGAACTGAAAACAGGGCTACAGTGGAACTGCGCTTTTCAAATCGGGAAGGAAGTTATAACTCCTCACACTAAACCTCTGTTTTGCATTTCTTACACTAGCCATGTTCTACATTTAATGATTGAATTATAGTATTTTATCACCACTGTACACTGCCAGGCCAAAAAAAGTCACTGTTGGAGTTAAATAAACCAATACTTCTGAGCCTATGATTGGACCATTATTACTGTGAAAGCCTCTGGAGGCAGTGACATGATCTGGGGTTTCTTTAATCTGTACGGTCTATACTAAACAACAATATGCAGCACTGTAGTACAGTAAGCAGACTACCTGAAAGTACCGAATGACCAGTTTATCCCAACAATGGATTTCTAAATCCCCAACGGTACAAGCAGATTCCAGGATGACAAGGCCTGCCTTCATCAGCAACACGAAGAAACCTTTTTGTACATGAATTGGCCACCACAGAGTCCTGACCTGAACCAGTTGAAAGTCCATACGATATGCTAGAGTAGACTTTATGAAGTGGTTTGACTCTCATTGCAATTACAAAACCTCAGTCATCAATTTATGCAATTGTTGCTGGAAATAAATGTAACACTGCATAAAATTGTTGAAACAATGCACAACAAATGCACGCCGTGATCAAAGCTGAAGGTGGTCCAACAAAAGATAAAGTGGGAATTTTTTTTTTTTTTGGCTATGAAGTGCATTTGTGTTTATTTTATTCCTTTGAGGCTTTTTGTCTTGTTTTCATTTTCCTCTGAACATTTTCTCCATATTTGTCATGGAACTAGCTTTTCTTAAGGCCTGTGACAAATAAAATTTTTTCTCTACTGCAAAGCACACTGAATTTTATATGAAAAACACAATTATCAATTACTAATTATGATGACCAGTTTGGCTTGGGTGAGGGGGGCAGGGCATTGCATTAGTAAGCGACTGAGAGATGAGAATTCAATGCATTACGTGTCTCTGAGATCATCGTGCTGGAAGTGCTTGTGTTTTTCAGTTACTATGCACATGATGTTATTTGGGAAAGGACATGCTCATTTCTTTGGAAAGATTCCCAGGGTTCTCAAAACAGCAGGGAAGTTGATTTAGCTTAACCCAGCCTCAATCTGACACAGTCAGAACCAGAACCCAGGGCAGCACAACAAAGGTTACTACTGGCAGACTGACACCAAAACCGCTACTTACAGTTAATTAGGGCCAATGTGGGGTTAAGGGTCCTGCTCAAGGGCCCACCAGTCCCAGCCATTAATTATGGCCAAACTGAGGCTTGAAAATCCTCCCAATTCCAGGTCAAAAACCCTGACTAGAAGCGAACAGGCTGCTGCCTCACTCTTGGCTCAATCATCTTCGACAGAAAAAACACTGCCAGCACCCCGCAGTGTCAAGAGGTACAAGTGAGAACAGGCAGTTGGTGCACCATCTGTCGCTGAGAGCTACAAACACATGCAGAGGAAGCCGTTCTCCTTCTCTGAACAGTAATCAGCTGCAGTAAAGGTGCACAGTAACTGAGCATATCATGTATTTAGAGGGAAAAGAATGCTGAAACCTCTGTTTCGAGTCCTAAAACCAATGATCAAGTTAGCACTTCCCAGCCATGGGTTTCCTCATCTGATTTCCAACTCTATTTTAGTGAGGGGATTTTTGTTTATAAACTGCATGAGTTCCGTGGTTAACATAAGCACATCATCTTTTGTTATAAAAGCTAAACGACGCTGCTTCATAGCTCAACCGCGAATTTCAAAGCCTTTATGTGCCTGTTGTAATGATACTGCTAACAATTTGCTATATAAGAGCTATGAATGTAAAACCCCAATTCCGAAATAGTTGGGACAAAGTGTAAATTGTGAATAAAATCAAAATGCAATGACTTTCAGATCACGAGCCAAATATTTTATTTATAATAGAACATAGATAACATTTCAAATGTTGAAACTGAAACATTTTACATTTTTATCCACAAAATTAGCTTATTTCAAATTTTCTGGCTGCAACAGGTCTCAAGAATGTTGGGACACAGGCAAAAAAAGGGCTGAAAAAGCAATTAATATATAAGAGAATCAGCTGAAAGAACATTTAGCAAGTAATTACATTAACTGGCATCAGGTGTGTAACATGATTGGCCATAAAAGTGATGTCTTAGCCTCTCAGAAGTAAAGATGGCCAGAGACTCTCCAACCTGTGAAGGCTTGCTTAAAAAAAAATTGTGGAATACTTGAAAACAATGTTCCTCAACGTCAAACTGCAAAGGTTTTGAAGGTCTCATCATCGACAGTGCATAATATCATCAAAAGATTCAGAGAAACTGGAAACTGTGCGTTAGGGACAAGGCCGAAGACCTTTACTGGATGCCCGTGATCTTCGGGCCCTCAGACACCACTGCATCACTCACCGGCATGATTCTGTCATTGACATTACTAAATGGGACCCAGGAAAACTTCAAGAAACCACTGTCTGTAAACACAGTCCACCGTGCCATCCACAGATGGCACCTAAAACTCTATCATGCAAAAAGGAAGCCATTGTTGAGCATGATCCAGAAGCGCCACCGTGTTCTGTGGGCCAAGGCTCATTTAAAATGGACTGTAGCAAAGTGGGAAAGTGTCCTGTGGTCAGACGAGTCCAAATCTTACATTCTTGTTGGAAATGATGGGCGTTGTGTCCTCTGGGCTAAAGAGGAGAAAGATCACCCCTCCTGTTATCAGCGTTCAGTTCAAAAGCCAGCATCTCTGATGGTATGGGGATGCATTAGTGCATATGGTGTGGGACACTTGCATGTTTTAAAAAGCACCATGAATGCTGAAAGGTATATAAAGGTTTTAGAGCAACATATGCTCCCCTCCAGACAAAATCTATTCCAGGGAAGGCCTTGTGTATTTCAGCAGGACAATGCAAAACCATACTGCAGCTATTACAACAGCATGGCTTCATAGTAGAAGAGTCCGTGTGCTGAACTGGCCTGCCTGCAGTCCTGATCTTTCACTGAAAGTATTTGGCGCATAATTAAACGAAAAGTCAGTCAAAGGAGACCCAAAACTCTCCAGCTGGAAGCCTGTATTAAACAAGAGTGGGATCAAATTCCAATGGCTAAACTCAAGAAACTTGTCTCCTGAATGCCCAGACGCCTCCACTCTGTGTTAAAAAGAAGAGGGGATGCTACACCATGGTAAACAGAACCCTGTCTCAACTTTTTTGAGACCTGTAGGAGCCATCAAATTTGAAATGAGCTCATTTTGTGGATAAAATTGTAAAATTTCTCTGTTTCAACATTTGCCATGTTATCTCTGTTCTTTTGTGAATAAAATACTGGCTGGTGTGATTTGAAAGTCATTGTGTTTTGATTTTATTCACCATTTACACTTTGTCCCAACTATTTCGGAATAGGGGCTGTAACATTCACGGGTTCTAGTACGGAACTTGAGTGGTGTCTATCAAAATATGACCTTCATTGTAAGTCCGGGATGGTAACATGATAGCTACATGCTTCCTTCGACACACATAGAAGCTTCAAAATTCGCAGGTGAGTTATCAGGAATGCAATTTAGCTTGCGGGACAAAACATGAAACAGTCTTCAGATTGTGTTAACCACGGACCTTACATGCGGCAGGGGAAGCATGCGATAACTCACTGGCCAGGAGAACCCATGGTGGTTGCCAAGTCGCCCAGTGAGACAGCATCATCACCTTACAGGGACGATACATACAACATGCTGACCTTGTGAAGACAATGAATAGAAGTCAGTAGACCAAGGTTTAAAAAAAGCTGACCGGTGCCTCGTCCATTGACCTCAACTGATCGTCATCACGAGACCAGCATTTAGTGTCCCTTTAACGCTGCAGTGCCGTGGTAACGGCTGCTCTTACCAGGGAATGCGCTGGGTGGGGAGGGTGTCGGCACGGCGATAGGCACACCCACGCTGCCACTCCCACTGTTCTCTCGGCTGCTGCTGCGGCTGCTGGGGTGACTCCCACCGCTACTCCCGCTGCTGTAGGAAACAGAGAGCACAGCCATTACTGAGATGGACCAGTACAAACAGATATTACACGGAGTCATTACAGAAACCCACCTGTGTACGGATATTACATTGAACCATTACCAAGACCGGCCGCCACAGCACAGGTATTACACTGAGGCATTACGGAGATCTACCTCCGCAGAGGTATTAAACCAAGCCATTACCGAGACCAGCCACCTCCGTCCAGTTATTACACCAAGCACTTACACAGAACCATTACCGACATCTCCGGACAGATTTTACTACAGATAGGAACTGTAGCCAGGTAACTGTGCCTGCATGTGCAGTAATAAGGTAGCTAGACCTGTAAATGCAAGTAGCTGTACCTACATGTTTAGTTCCTTGTCCGTAATAAGATAGCTGGACGTGTAAATGCAGTTCCTTGGCCATAGCCAGGTAGCGGTAACTGTATGTGGGGTTCTTGGAATGTAGTGAGGCAGATGCACTTATATGTAAAGTTCCTTTGCTGTAATAAGGAGGCTGGACCTGGAAATGCAGTTCCTAGGCTGTAGCCAGGTAGATTTACCGGTAAATGGAGTTCCTTGGTCATAGCGGGGTAGATGTACCTGTACGTCCGGTTCCTCTGGTTGACCGAAGCCGTGCGGACTGGACTCTGCTGCACAGGACCCATGCTGCGCGTTGGGCTGGGGACGTAGTCATTGGGAACCACAGGGGGGCGCACTGGCTCCAGCGTCCTGTAGGGGGAGTGCCGCCTGCCGGTGTGCGGAAACACAGGAAGAGTGAGGAAATTACATGGTTTAGGAAACTGGAATCAGGCCGGCTGTACAGGGGGGTTAATCCTCCGCAGGAAATGGCCATGGGCCAGCTTTGAGCGGGTATGTTTCGGAGGTTCTCAAAGCTCCCTTGACGACTCCCTGTGTCCCAAAGACACTTCAAAGACATCACCAAGCCAGTGTCGCATGGAAAAGCAGCCCACTGCCATCACTTCAGTTATTTACCGTCAGTTTTTGTCCAGTGAAATTTCATTACGCTACATGACAATACAGTGATTAAACACATGCTTTTACCCAGAGCAATGTACAACATAACAGTCACATAAAAGTGCCTAAAACTTGAGGGACCGTTTCCCTCCCCAAAAGCAATGTAGCATGAAAGGCCTTGGTCAAGGGCCCAACAGCTGACTACACTGGGGCCTGAACAACCAACTTTGAGTCCGAGACAAACACATTAACCACAAAGCTACATGTCACCCCCAACAATAAAGAAGTGTTAACGAAGGTAAAATTCACACTGAGCCAAGCCTCTAAACACAAGGCTAGAGTGACAACACGGGCGGCTTGAAAGTGAACAGGTTCGGCGGCCTACAGCCCCCACAGGCAGAACAGTGCTGAGGAGAATTAATTAAAACATGAAATTAACGAGCGGTAGCCACCATCCATGCCTGAGCCTGTTCAGCTTTTCGGTATATGCCAGCATCTTCTGCTCATTTTGCTAGCAGTCAAGGGTTGGCTGAACACTGCGCCCAATTTAGAGGTGACTTCTGATGAATATGGATGAATGCTACCTGGAAAAATTTCTTCCACATCAACTGGATACCTTGCAACTAGACTGAACCAATCCGCACGGAAGACATTTTGAGATATTGGCCATTTTTAACTTTCTAACTACAAGATGTGAATGAACAAGTTTAAAAGAGGTCATGTAAAATCACAAACCACACTTCGATGCAGCTCAATCTGCATCAAAATCTTCTGTTTTGAAAAGAAAAAATGTAAATGTTAAAAAAGCCACTTTGAAATGGTAGGTTAATTATGGCTCACGCTGCATGATATATTGTGAAGCTAAAAATGCTAAAGAAACCGATCCCCATGCTATGACATTTTACAAATTAACATCACTTCGCAAAACAAAATTTAATGCCAATTAATGGTTTAACACATAGTGCATTGATATGGACAGCTGTTGTCTGCAAGAGGAAAATAAACCGCTCCATGTATTACCAAATACCTGGCCCAGGATAACAAAGGTATCACATGATGCAACTGTGAACCAGTAATGTCTCTGCAGTTTCAGAAGTCAAACACAAGTTAAACTAAGAGTAACAATGCTCAAATGATGTCTATAAAAGACTAAACACATGAATTTCACAAATTTGCTTTAAAATTAAGTGTAATTCAACAGAATTACCGAATTTGGCAAGGTTTAGTAACTTTCAAACATGACCATCTTCATACACTTTTAACAATGTTACACAACAGTCTAGTTCATGGGAAATTAACTTGTTCATCATTGAAATACTACCACCCTTCCAGGAAGTTTTCACAGCTTCTCAGAACGGCTGTACCGAAGTAAATATGGGGGAATTCCTGAGTTAAATGGAACCAGGCTGAGTGTGACTGTAGCGCATGTGTCACGGACAGGAATCTGATGGAGGAGGTTTTCATCAACGTGTTATTTGCTAATCAGTGCCGTAGAGACCCATGCTGTTTGGGTGACATGCTACTTTACATTAAAATACGGAAGACTGGACTACTATCTAAATTTGAATTAATTTGTGGGTTGGTTCAGTTTTGCAACAAGGTATCCAACTAATAATAAGTATTTCACAATTACTTCTCTAAAAATGTCTCAGAAATTTTTCAGTTTGGGAGCACACAACTAGCGCTCCTTGGGGGAGTAAGTGTGTGTTAGCATGGAACTATTCTGAAAAAAAAAAAGAAAAAAAAGAAAACCAACAAATAAATAAAGAAATAATAGTAATTCTTCACAATAAAATCGGGTCCTTGCAACGGTCGGTGCTCAGGCCTGAAAAAAACCCCACTGCTCATAATGATCAGACATAGCCCCTGGTTTTCAAATAACAATCGACTGGAGCACACTTAATCAGATCAATCAGCATTAACCAACTGGAAGTCACCCAGTGCCCTATAACAGACACCCAGCATGTGAATCTGTCTCTGCCTTCATGGATAAAGCTATAAGCAGACAGATCATCACGAGAGTGCAATCAGTTTGCTGCAAGTTAGACTAATAAGGAAGCCCAACAGTATATAAAAGCAATAATTTTACCCGAGTATTTTTATGATATGTATTTTAAGCATTTTTGGTATATTCTGCCCTTCAGCTTACATTCATGTTCCCCCTACACAAACATGGTGACAGGGTAGAACTGCTAGCCAGGTCAAGCAGTAGAGGCAAAAACTTATGGGGAATTTTAAGAGCAGGCTTGACACAGAGCTAGATGCTACCTAGTTTGTTGGTTTCCATTTAAGCATTCAAAAATATCCAGATTTGTTGGGCTGAATGGCCAGGAATCATGTCATTTCACAAAGCACTCACGAGAACAGGAAGCCACAGTAATGTGTACAAGGAGGCAGCACCAGGAGGACTGACACAGGGTGGCCATTTTCCCCAGGGATGGTAAACAAACACAATAAATCAGGACCCGTCTTTCAGGGCTCATGGTAAAGCAGTCTATCCCACACAGGAGAAACTCAAGGCAGGAAGCAGGATGCTCACACAGTTCTCCCATCAGGCACCTAACTTTATGGAAGAATCAGGTTTGTGAACAAATCCAGGACAGGGAAAACAAATTTCTCCATCCAGTAACTGCTGGTGCATCCCAAAATACACCATCCCATTCAACCATTATTCCCAAACAAACAAATATTCAGATGAGAGCTGGAAAGCAGACATGCAAACACATATACATACAAAGATTCGCATGCAGGTACACACTGAACGATCGTGCACGTGGCGCGCACACCCACAGACACACGCACGCACACACACACGCACGCACGCACACATACAGAAATAAACAGACAGAGGTTTTAAAAATGATATTGACTCTCTGTGAGCAGTTTCTCCCAGTGACTGAGACGGAGGCTGTGTTATATTAAAGACAGCTGCCGAAGCCTGGGCTGGATGACTCATACTGTATGTGTGGAGATTCTTTCGAAATGAATCCTCCAGGTTGCAGCAGCTAAAAAATATCCACGAGTTTGGAATCACGGGGCAACAGTTATTTCCGTCTGTTCTCTTGTTCCAAACCCCTTCTTAGTCACCGTCAAGTCAGACAAACTTCTGCTTTACGTCGAATGTCAATCGGCCAAGGCTGTCACACAGACAGAGGGCGCATTTGCCAAAAAGAGCGCATAACTGAAACCCTGTCCAAACAATAAAGAGCACATCGTGGAGACGCACAAAGGAGGTGACGGGCACACAATAGAGTCACCCGCCTTCAGAGTGCAGTGTGATTGGGTTACATTCCACGATAAGGTCACATGAATCTGCATTAGCTAATGTAGCTGACAGCAAACAACTCGCAATGTAGTCTGCACATCATTAATTCATGCTAACCACTGCACTTGTTCATGCCAATTAATATGGAAATAAAATTATCTATTGATAAAGCATTAATGGTTTAAGTTGATCCTATCCTCAGAAGAGTCATCAGAAGATGATATATCCCCCGGTTCCTGCAATCTAATCACAGAAATCCCAAAATATCAAAAGGCACCAGTCCAGGACCTGATTAATATGCACAGCAAGTTTTGTTCAAAAATACTGAACGGTTTTTGAGTTCTGTCCCAGAAACTAAATGTCCACAGAGGGAGAGACAACCACACTGATGGCAATATCCCCCCGCATTATATGCCGAGAGGATAATAATAACCAAATAGCACACTAGATAGTGGTATTCAACTGATAATTAACAAGTCATATTCAAGCTCGGCAGTGTTTTTGTATCATGCACTTGTTTACATGAATTGATATGGAAATGGTAGCTCAAATAACCTCATTACACTGCACTGCAGCTACTCTGCCTTTGGGGGTGGGGCTGTGATACATACCCAATAGTTCCCTTCCCTGACATGGGCGGGCTTGGAGGCTTCTGGGTGGGCGGGGTTGTGCGGGGAAGGCCACTGCCCATCTTCATGTTCTGTGCACTGACCTATGACAGAAGGGGGTGGGATTAAATACAGCAGGTGGGATATGAAGATAAGTGGGTTTGGGGGTGGGCAGCAAACAGGGACAGCATTTGGGACAGGGATGCCCAATCTTCTATGAAATGGTGAAAAAGGGTGTGGATGCAGGTTTTTCTTTGTTTCAGTCCAACACCAAGATGCTGGATTCAACTAACTGAGTCAATCGCCGTCTTAAGCCAAGACCTCGGTAAGCAGAATCAGATGTGTTAGCACCAGGCCAACATGAAAACCTGCACCCGCACACAGGCCCCTTTCAAAGAGGACAAGGAGACCTTGGGAGTCAATGAAAGAAACACATCAAACTGAGGGTGCACCCCCGAGACAGACCACAGAGCTCCAGAGAGGAGTATAAACACACACTAGCAAACACACAAAAAAACACATTAAAAACACATTAACACAATGGGGTGGCCAGTAAAAGAGACAAGAGAAAAACACCATGCATAATATGCCACAGACAAACACACACCAATACCCACACACATACACCTACACACCCACACCTCTAACAGCAGCCTGCCCTCTGACCCCAGCCCAGCTCTCAGCCTGCAGACATTACACTGCAGATGCTCCACAATGAGCTCCAAACAAACTGACAAAAACTAATGCAGCACTTATCTACCGACTGGTAAAAAGATGATGCAATTGTTGCATTACTTGAACATGCAGCTTCTGAATCAATTAACAGGCAATGAATGAAAAGTTATTTTAATGCTAAGCCCATAAAACCTACAGACTCAAATATAACCTTGTCAAATGCAGCTACTTTATTTAAACCTGAGAAACTTTAGACCCATTTAGTGGAGACACCAAGGTTTCCAAAGATACCAAATATGTCCAATAAAAATACAGGAAAATTAGTAAAATGATGCACAAGATCTCGATATTTTACACCTGATGTAATGCTGCGGTGATAACATGCATTCCGGGGTGAATTTTGCTCGATTAAAGTGTGATGTCCCTCCAGTGAAGTGCTGTAACCAGCAGATACAGAATATGTACATGACATTGTCCTACGATATGAAAACAAAGATAAAATGGTCATTATATCCCCTGCCACGATCAAGGGCCATAAGGGCCATTAATCAATGTGCAAAGTTTCAATACTTTGTCAACAATACTTTGAGACAGCTCATCTCTATAAGTAAGACGTTTCAAACCAAGGGCTATAAATCTGTTAAAAAAAAAGCTGCAACACTGATTTTCAAACTCAACCTAGATCATGACTGGTTAAGCAAGCATGCAAAATTAGATTAATGCATCTCTCATAGTTTTTCAGAAAACTTGTCTCCACCGAAAGTGTGACGGACAGATGGGCGGAAGGAAGGAGGGACAAACGGACAGAACCCAATATCACCCGCACCACTTTGTGTCGGGGGAAAAAAATGCTTTTCTAACTTTGAGCCTACTTCAGGAGATAACAAGCCAAAAATCAAGATTTATGCAGTTGAAAGTATTTGCACACCATTAAGCTATATTGGCACCTATATCTGATCATCACAATTAACACAGAGATTAGAAAACCAAAAGATGGTGCATCAGTCATTAACCAAGGATCAAGGTCATCCTATGCAAAAGCCTGAATAATAATGGACTGAAACACAAGCGAATGCATTCATTTACCCAATCATTTTCAAGCTTAATTCAAGCATTTGACCAATCTAAATAAATGTTACATTAGACCTACATTAGTAAATGTCAGTTCACAAGACCTTATTGCAGAGTATAATCCAAAGTCTTCTTCACCTTTTGAGAACAAACGGCAGCAATTTTTTCTTGCACACAATACACAAATGGAACTCGGAATTCATTTACAGCCAATTATCAGGTTTTGGTCTTTTTTTAAACCAGTCGTGACAAAAAATTCTCTTTTATTTTTGCATTCAAATAGGGAAAAACTATTTATACACAAATTTTCCCTCTGAGGTGGAAAACCAGAGCTATGCCTAGTGTCGCCATAACCAGTGTGCAAATGGCAGAATTCGTAAAAGAACTTTGATTAGGCTTAAAATATATTGAGGTGTAAAGTGGTGTCCTCCAGGTGCACATCAGTTTGATTTTTCCCCATGTGGGTGGGCGGGGAAATAAAGAACACCGCCCCTTCTTGAGGATGATGGACAGGCAAAAGCAGGCTGTGGACAGGGACAGGGGTGCGCAGAGCCTGTGGCGATCACGTGGAGGCAGAGCATGGGTTTAATAAACGATGCAGGAGGGGCGTCGTTTACTAAACAGACAAACACACTGCAAGAAAAAAACTCACCATGCCAAACAGACACAGATATTATTCTCTATAAATAAAACTAAACTAAACATCACAACATCACACATTACAAAAATAAAAAAACAAAAAAAAAAACACACAAAAGCACACTACGTGTCCATTTCTAACATGATCAATCAACATTGACAAGCATTTTGCACAATCTGAAATTAAATTCAGAGATTAAGTCCACAAAGTTTCCCATATTAGACAGCAAAATGATACCCCATATGCAAAATATAATTAGCTAATTTTTATTTATGTAAATTCGGCTACTCCAAATCTCCACTGCTATAGGCAAATCCACGACTCCAATCATTAAAAAACCCTTACCATTTCCATTAAAAGAAGAATGCCAACTAGAGGTTAATTAGAATGCTAAATACTGTAAATTGCAAGATCTTTTTTAACTGAAATGGTTAAACTGCTTAAAAAGCATTCAGTTCTGATTAACTGTTTTGGTAAACATGTTAATCAATCGACCACAGCTTTTCCTAATCCTTACTGGCTGTTAAGTGGAGCCTGAAAACAGCAGTCAGAGCGATGCAGTCAGCTGACGCAGTCGGACCCAGCTGTTGTGCATTAGTGCGTACCCAGCTACCGCGAAAACATTCCTAAAACAACAGCTGTGCAGGAGCAATGTCAGAACGTTGGCAAAATATCCTGGTAACATTGCGAGAACATTCCGAGGTAGCTGGGCGACTACTGCTGGCACTGTACGAGTGTTTCTGTGAATAACAGGTTGTGGCTTTCAGTGCCCTTCAAGAACAGGTCCTACACACATCCTTACCTTAAACCTTAGCAACCACTAAACACACGGACGCATGAAGCAAACCCAGAGAGAGACAGAGAAAGACAATACCCAAGCGTTAGTGCAACAGCAGTTTAGAGACAAATGTAAAACAACATTAGTGACTCGGTGTTGAGGGTTAGAGACGCTGAGAAGTGGGCAGAGTTAAGTCACAATGGAAATTAATTGACTCAATATGCAAGCATCCCAACTCCAGTAATCACATGACACACTACACGACAAAACAGTAAACCCTCCTTAGTCAAGGATCTGTTTCCAATCATTCGGGCTAGGCCACTTAAATCCAATGACGGAAGATCTTAACAGAATAGCATACAATGACATTCAATCGCTTTTGGCATTTTCCCTCTCCACAGTAATGGTCACACATATCAAGGCCCATAACAATTAGTCAAAATTGGTGTAGAAGAAATTAACAAGCCTGGATAGACCTGACCTGAACCCCTCCTAACACTGCTGTGGTAAAGAGAAACACCGAGCAAGTGTGCGCCAATTTCCCTTCAGCACTGCTCAATCTCAATAACATTTCTGTGGGTGGAATGGAGGTAAATCCCATCAACAATGTACTAACATCCAGTAGAAAACATTACTAGAAGAGCGTCGGCTGTTCAGAGTGGAAGGGGTAACCCCATACCTTTGGCTTTACAGTGCATTAGAGCATATTCGTGGAAAAGATTGAGAGACTATATGCAACCCTCCCCTGGCTCATCCAAATACCCCAAAAGCCAACCCATCTACAGCCCAGCGAGCAATGATTCGCTAAACCCAACACTACAGCCACGTCAATATCCATGATGCACCTTACAGCCCTGCCCATGTCTATCTATACCAAGTGCTTCAGCACTGCCAACACTTATGAACGCGCAGCTACAGCTAGACCTCCCTGTATAACCAAACCCAACACTACGGTCTAGCCAATATCCCTCTATATACCCAACTGTACAGCACTGCTAATATCTGCATGGCCATTCTTCCAAATCTAAAGCCCCATCAATATGCCTCAAAAGTCCACCATATAGCACTGCAAATATCTTTACAACCAGTCTTCCAACTCTAAAACCAGCCAATATCCCTCTACACCTATATCCAACTCTACAATACTGCCAATATCTTTATGACCAGCCTTCCAACTGTCAAACCTGCCAATATCCCTCTATACCTATAGCTGACTCTGCAGCATTGCTAATATCTTTACGGCCAGTCTTCCAGCTCTACAACTGGGCCAGTATCCCTCTATACCCAAAAGCCATTCTTTCAACACTATAGCCCAGCCAAATCTTTAAATACCCAACCCTATAGCACTGCTAATATCATTATGGCCAGTCTTCCAACTTTACAGCCCTGCCCATACCCCTCTATACCCTACAGCATTATAAATGTCCTTAAGGTCAATCTTCTGCTTGATGGCTGTATCCTGCCCTACCTTCACCCCGTGGCCGATGTCGTCCAACACACTGTAGTCAATGGGCTTGCGGATGTAGCGCACTGGCCGCTCAGGATTGCCTGGTGCGATAATCTTGTGCGTGCGGGAAGTATTCTTATTGGTGGTCAGGATGCCAATTTCTCGCCTCGCAACTTTCTCCTTGTGGATGTCCACTGTCTGAATGGGACAGGTACAACAAAAGGTCAACGGTGAAAGGTCAAAACTTTGCACAGTCCAAGGGTGCAACCATATCTAACAGCATAACTGTGTATCACATTAACTCCAAGTTACTTAATCACAAGTCCCCATGTAAGGTCATCATTGGATGCCATCACTATATCAGTCATTGCAGCTCGTGTCATCATATGAATTCACGGCGTTATACACAATCAAGTGTAATAACATGTAAACAGGTGTGTAATAGCTGTTGTTACGCGAGGACTTTTTTCTCAGCAGTGTTACACAGCCTAGGTTTTGCAAGTGTACGAACCAAAACAACTCAATGTTGCCTTCGAATGTTAATGTCCTGATAATGGCCAAGTGTTGATCAAAACATGTTTTTAAAGATATTACCAGCATAGCTTTGGGGTAATTATTTATTTCACGACAGACAGGCCAAAAGACCCATCTAACGATTGTGTAAAGAACAATAAAAAATCCAAACAGTGGTGCTATTCCCCATCTGCCCTAGTGGGGGGAGGTCAGGGGGCATCCGAACAAAAAAGCCTTTCCTCCACTAGTGTGCTTTTCCTACATGGATTTACCCACACAGTGCTGGTTTACCTGCCAGTACTGTGCATCTTTTTATTTGAACAAATACCAAACACGGCATCCCCTAAAAATACCACGAGACTCATCATTAGTGGAGGGAAGGAATCATTTTATTGGGATATTGGGACACACCTACTGCCTTTGTTCAGCAGAACTCCTCAGTCCTGAACACGAGGGGGTGGGGCCTGATGAGAGGGTGGGGCTGCTCACCTGGGAGATGTGATTGATTGACGACTCCATGCGGCGCAGCTGGGACGCCTGGATGTCCAGCATCTGCAGGACATTGTTGGCCAAGGTGTTGATCAGGTATGCAACACTGGCCAGGGACTGAGTGGTGTAGTTTTTGGTTTCCTCTAGGGCTCTGTGCTTATCGGGCGACTGCGGAGCGGGAGAGAGAACAGACATCGTTAAATGTTAGTGGAAACAGAAACAAAACAGCATTTTTCTCCTGTTTTATGGAATCAGAGAACTGGGGGAAGCAGGTGTGAAAAGGACCCGAGTCCTGTACAGAACCAGCCAGGCCCTAATCAGGTGGAGGCCCGTTTCCCAGTATTGAAGCAAAACATTGCTCGCAAGCACCCATTTGGCTTCAGTTACATAAGTTATAGATCATTCTCGCCTGTTTTCCATTCAAGTCAATATTAGCCAACAATGTAACAACCAACTATTAAAATTCACTGACTAGAGCACAGGATAACAATGAGGATAATAACAGGTTATCTGCCCCAACAATGCACATCCCGCACTCACGCTCTATTCAACCTTTAATGTCTACCCAACTAAACACAAGCAAGAAACTCATGACATACATGCAAGACTTGCACGAGGACACGGAAAAGGCAGCACCTCTCAGCCCCGACATAGTGAACCAGGACAAGGCACAGCTACGACCAAAGCAAATCCACATATGCAAAACCCAAGCAGTTTGAGAGAAACGGCGCGGACAAAGTTTGGAAGGTCAAGGTCACAGAGCAAAGGTCAAAGGTCATTCGGGTACGAAACCTGGACGAGGCACGGCTACCTACCAATGCGAGTCCACCTACACAAAATGAAGTTCCTAACCCAAGCGGTTTGAGAGAAATGGCCTGGACAATGGCTGGACGCCCGTCCGCCCATCTGCGAAGGGGACGGCAATACCCCTCTGCCCCTTAGTCGGGGCTCAGGGGTAAAAACTGGCCCCATCAAAGATGGATACAGAGTGAACCAGTATGTGTATCGAGCACTGGTACTGTCAGCCATACATCCCTTCTCTATAATGGACGCCGCCTTCTCAGACCACAGCAGCACACACAAAGCAGGCCGAAATCACAGTGTGCAGGATGTGCTTGGTAATGCTCATTAGGCAATCACAGATCAATCTTAAATGAAACGTTGAATCCCCAGGCAGATGATTGTGATTTATGAAGCAGTAAACTGTATTTCTGCAGCAGATTATGCTCATATGCTAATCAGCAGTGGTAAATAACCTCAGGAGCAACTGACACCGTTCACAATGATTCCACGCAGCCTTGTTCATTGGTTAGCTCGTTCCTTGCTTGACAGTCAGATGAGTCTTGCCATTACACCTGGGGATATCCATGCTGGGAAAAAGTTCAGGAGAAACTGGATATATTTTTGACATAACGCAGGGCTCCCAAAACCCTTCTGTGACTCAAGACGACGAGAGCAGCACTCAAAAGTCTTGCGGCATACCCAATATTACACACAGTTCAATATTACACAATAAGCATGATAGTTTATTGGGAAGTGACAATTTTTTTATTTTTCACTCTGGGACTTGCAAGAATAAGAACAATGCAAGAGCAAAAGATGCAGCTGAAGGGCAGACAGACATCTTTAGTTTGAGGACATTTTCATTCATATCAGATGACCCCTTTGGAAATGACAGCACCTTCAGTACACAGTCCTCCTACCAATGTTAGACCGATTAAAAAAATAATGTTGGGACAGTTTTGCGCAACGTGGAATAAAGTACTCATGTTTTGCTCATCAGCCGATAAGCCGCGAGCCCCTGGGAAGACGCAGTGTCTGGTGTCGTTTTTGCACGTTAATAATTTCTGCAAACATCTTCTCCAAAATCACTGACCGGATTCACTGCAAAGTTGGTATGGAGCTTTCTTGGGACAGTGCCCACCAAGTTTGTCCACGTCTTAAAATTTTTGATTTTTATATCTCTTATGCATTTTCTTAGTTTTTTTTTTTTGGTCCCAATCTGAAAATTAAAAAAAAAAATCTCTGAAACTAGTGGCCTGGTTCACTTCAAACTTTGTACAGAGCTTCCCTGGGACAATGTCTACCAAAAAAATTTGTTTGGGGTTTTGGGGAAAAAAAAAAAAAAAGTTTTATATTTTTATTAATTTTCTTAGTTTTAGTCATCAAAAAACTTCATAGATTTTCTCCATTTCTCTAGCTTTATATTGAATTCTCTGGTGATGCTCTGCCAGGCCTGTACTGCAGCCATATTCTGTTCCAGCTCCATTCAGGGACTTCTGTTTCATCAGTCTCCTCTTAAGCAGGTAAAATGAGTGTTCAACTGATTTCAGATCCAGCCATTGACCTGACGAACTGAACCAAAATAACAAAAAATGTGTCACTATCCAGTGAATTATAGTACTCACTATTGTGCTTTTTTCCCCTCAGTCACAAGGGTATTTACATAGTGACAGAACGGCATGCAGGACTCAGCTCAGATGCCCATGATCACAAACGCACACGGTTATTGAAACCTCACAGTGGGTAGAAAAACAATAGCAAATAAAAAACTGACTATGTGGGAAATAATCTCAAGATAAAACAGTCAATGGATATAACAGAAGTATGATGAGACACCCACCAGTACATTTCACATGCATCTTTGTTGGGCTGACTATGAATGCCAATACTGACTCATATTACAAATCTTTCACCGCCCCCAAACTAGCCACCCACACAGCCATTTCGGTCTGACGTCTTTCTTCGCATTTCTGTGACGCCGTTATGGGCTGGCAGTCCAAAGCACTCAAAGAGAGTGAGGGAGATCTAGAACAAAAAAATGGATTTGGAGAAGGAGAAATCTAGCGCTACAAAATTGATTTACATACAGAGAAATCTCACATAACAAAATGGAATTACACAAGGAGGGAAAAAATTACAATCAATAAACAATTTTTGAGAAATGTTTTCATAGTCAAACAGTTGTTTCAACTCATGGGACCTTCACACAAGGTCATTTTAAACTCAGACGATAAATGACAATTTACCATCAGATGCGCGTTGTGGCCAATTGTGAAGCCGGAAAGAAATGGGCTTGATTTACGGCGATGTTTGTGAGGATTTTCGCTCACAGATCATAAATCTTGCAGAAATGCATTTCAATAAAGCATGAGGCCTGCAAATCACAGTTAAAACTGCAACAAATGGAGACCTTTCCTCGCCAACATGGCATGTAGCCTACTTCAAATAGTGTAGAGATGCGGCAAGCACAGACAGAATCTTTTGTTATCACACCAGTGCTTAAGGGAATGGAGAGATTATAACATGATGGTCAACATAGATATTCATGGCATGAACTAATATGTTTAAGGGCATACTTTCCAAAGGGACCCACCTTTCAAAACCTAGTTTTGTAAGCACTGAGAGCTTGTGCAACTGAGAGTGTTTCTGGCATATACGATGGATTAAAGAACAACCCATCCAGGAAGATACAGAAAATGTACTCCAGCCAACCACACCAAATTTTGGTCTCATTGAATGCATAATGACCACAGAACACAATCCTGCTACAAATGAAGTTTTCTGTAAAGGGAGTCGCACACTAACGCCCCACTCAAGAAGCTTGCGAGCTGCAATAATCATTTATTCTGATTCTAAAAGGACAGAAAAACCTAAAACTTAAATATTTTTGTGAGTAGGTATTATTCTACCTGACAGAAAATTGGAGTGGAGCGAGAAAAAAAATAAAACGGTAGACCTCATTTATTTTTTACATTTTTTTTTCATAAACTCTTGAACTGAAAGGCAATTTTTGCACAAAAGGAATGTTAAAAAAAAAAAAAAAAAAAAAGAGTTACATATAAAGAGTCCAGATATTATGACTTGGTTTGCGATTTATTCGTTAAGCTGTACAATGCTTCAAAAAACAAGAACATAAACCAACAATAAAAAAAAAAAAAACTGAAGGTTGCCATCTTCTGATCCTCAAAAAGGTTTAGCCAATGAGGCCAAGGAGCACCTTGACAGTCACACGACAGTGACATCAACTGACCGCAGCTTAACCCATGTCTGTATAGGCTCAACTCATTTTTTACCAAATTCCCACTCATCCTGAGCAGTTCTCTCAGCTTAAATTGGTTAATGCACGAGCTATTGCTCCCCCTCCATTTCTGTGTTGGTTGTCCAGCTCTGGGAGATTTGTTCATGTTCTGTGTTTTCTCACATTGTTAGTTTCTTGTCTACAAAGCATACTTGAACAAAATATCATTGTCTTTAGTATTCATTATATTGTGTGAATACTTACACTAGTGCAGGCATTACCATTACTAGCTATAATGAGGATGTTGTTAGTTTTATAGTTCCGGGATCTGGGAAGTTTGCCGCAGATTGGATCATTACAAACTGCTAGCAGGTTCAACAAACAAACTTATAATTTAGCTTATGTGGTTAGCTCAGCTGGCATCATTGTTAGATTACTATGCATGCGCAATAGGTTACATAACACTACAGTCCTGTTTGTTTGGTTATACATCAGAGCATTTATTGTACTGGTGTACACAATTCCTCACAGATGATTAAACTACCAGTGTATGTGCTGTTGGATGTCAGAATACTCAGGGGAAAGTAGACACTTCGGGTCTTCATTGACAGCTTTTTTGACCTAGTGGTGTTAAAGAGCTATAGGACATTTGACATCGCTGTTCTCTAAAAAATGGTAGAGTCCGTGCTTGTTCCAATCCAGATGTTCAAGTATTTATCATTCACTTCAGCTTTGTCATAAAATTACCACAAGGGGTAGTTCTTTCATTTGCAGTTCACTACAGATGAAGGTTGTGTTTCACCAAGTATTTTTACCAGTAATTCAGTAAAGGTCATGCAAAGGCATTTTTAAATGTTGGAATCATGTCCTCATTGATAGCTCAATATAACCGTAAGCATAGGGGAAAAGATGATCAAGACCTGTTGCTTAATAACTGCATTTGTCAAATAGTCCACTATTTGACTATCAAAATAACTACAAGTTGCAGCCCTAATCCAAACCCATGACGTACATGCTGTGATGCATCCGTGTTATACACTGCGCCTCCGCAAGAGCCATTAGCAAACACAACCGCAGTGTGTAATTAACAAAGCGCCGCTGGCCATCAAATCTCAGTCTCTCGTGTGCACAGTAACGGTGCACGAGAAAACGCCTCCAGCCGGCTTCTGGTTTTAATTTTTAGAATGTGCCTCACCCACACAGGGGACAACAAAATCCCACCGCACCCACAAACCATCCAAAATTGCAGGGCAGCGCAGCAATTTGGCTCCGTCTGCACCTTATTTAAAACAAAACCAACAGTGCATCGCCTGCTGCAGGCAAAATTCACTGAAAATCAAACATCTGGGGGCACAATTAGAGGATAGGTGTCAACTACATGCTCCAGTCTGAGGGGC
This sequence comes from Gymnothorax javanicus, assembly GCA_029692085.1. NCBI lineage: Eukaryota > Metazoa > Chordata > Actinopteri > Anguilliformes > Muraenidae > Gymnothorax > Gymnothorax javanicus. The sequence goes on from CM056205.1 coordinate 43,790,349, forward strand.
AGCAGTGCCTACCAGTTCATTATTAGTGCATTTAGGCAAAAAGACATTCATTTAAATCCCAGATTGGCTAAGGAGCTCACCAAACGTTGTTCTTAATGTCGCAACTGGCCACTGATTGGCGACTGAAAGGAGGCCACTAAGGCTGGCAGACCTTGCAACCCTCCAAACTAAGGCATCATCTCCACTGATACCATACAGCTTGACATGATTAGCTCCGTACTTTTGGCATTTTAATTGTCAAAAGTTGTGGATGGTACGAATGGAACAGGAACTAACGGTGCCGAATTTCAGGAGCGCTGCCGTTGGGCTAGGTAGAGCCAGGAGTGGCAAACTCCTGTAACTGGTCAGACTGCAATAAAAATAAAGCAATAAATTTGTTACCTTAGTAGGCAAAATTCAGATTCTGTCACGGATGGTTTACCAATTTAAGGAAAAAAGCAAAAGAAGTTTTTATTAAAATATGCAGCTGGCTAGCTTACTTCTAAAGCAGGCTACTTGAGAAGCAGGCTAACACCACCATTTGTGGGCGATGAGAAAATTCAGAGAGAATTGGATGGCAGCGTCCAAAACCAAAAGAAAAGTTTTCCAGGTGGATTTGTAATGTATGGTTGCTTTTGGCTACAACTGTACATCATAAACAATGCAGGGCCAAAACAAGTAAACTCTGAATATCACTGGTGTGTTAGTGATGTTATGGGTCATGACAATTTATTCAGCCTCAAAGTCACCATCAGGCCACAACCCCCACCAATATCAAGGGTTAACATCTCAATGTGGGAAACCAACCTGGGTCTGTTAGCTGCTACAATCATGATGCCCAGCAAAGCCGTGCCAAACAGTGAGGTGCTGCACTGCCGACATTCAGCTTTAAGTGACAAACTGTAATCCTCAGATATGAAGTCCAAATAGATTAATACAGAAAAGTGGAAAAACTATTTAAACTTCCCACATGTCCTTCCATAACTTACAAAATAAAAGAAGTGTCACAATTTTAATATAAAACAGACATACTTTTAATTAAGGAGCATCTTTCCACCATGGTACCAACAGGAGAATTCATGGCTTTAAATACAACCCACTGAAAGGCAATAATCCGGGCAGGGCAATGAAGTTCAAAATTTTCAAAAGAAGGCACTATTGCTCTCATTTGCCAAATTGCATTTCAAAGGGAACGGAAGAAAATTACAAAATTTTGAAAGCGAGGAGGAAAAAAAAAAATGCAGTTGGAAAAAGTCCATGGTAGTGGGGGGGGCACTTTGCTATTACAACTGTGTGATTCAAGACAACATCACCTGTGCCAAATACCCAGCCTGTGCAAATGAATGGATGATTGAAAAATAGGGTGAGAGGGAAAAGGTATTTTTTTGGAGAATGATGCCAGCCTTGCCCACTGCTCTCTTCAATTACCAAAAATCACAGAAAAAGTTCCTGTTTTGTTTTTAAGAGCAATTACATTGTCGATGTGCAAAAGGGAGGTTCATAAACTTAACAAAAAAAAATCCATACGACAAGTAGGCAGACTTGATGTCAATCAATTAACGCATTATGCAAAGCTCTGTAGCCAGCTTCTGAGAGGAGATCAAACCAAATTATGATCAATACCACCATCAATACCTGGTACCCGTGTATTGACAATTCTGCGAGTCAAAATAACATGACACTATGCTGTCTCAAATTCACTTTTTTATTAAATGTACTCCTAATAAAAGTGTACAGTTGCACTACAGGTCAAAAGTGGCATCGCCAAGTCATGTTTTCACCAAGACAGGCAGAGGCTATACGGTCCCTAACCCTCTCCTCTACAGCCTAATGCAGATCCCAGTAATGCCATGTGTTCCACCTCTATCGCATCCAATTAACTTCTCAAGGGCATAATAACATGCATTAGATGTGCATCAGATGGGACACAACAAATACTCAGATATGGCTCCTGGCTCCCGAGGAGACAGTTGGAAATCACAAAGCCATGCCACAAGAACACTTCAAAGACCAGGTATCATTCTCTGAGGAACTTCTCTTACATCATTTACTAGGGCGAGAACCCTGAGGAACTGAAGCCTCCTGTAATGTACTTGTCTGAACAGGGAAACAATTATGCACAGATTTTACACTGACCACAGTACAGCAAAATCAAGGTAAGAAATGTGGTTGAACAAAGGGCAGTTCATACTGTCATAATTCTCAAAATGCATCTGAAATCAGATGGATGGGGGGGAATACAGTTTTTGTTATGGTGCCAAAATATCCTGGACACGGACGCTGCCCTTTTGCGCTGGTGACATCATTTGAAGCCAGAGTCTGCGCAGTAGTGAATGGGGCTGAGGCGCGGTACAGATACGCGGATCGGCTCTGACGTTATCCAGGTGACGCCTAAAATCATCCATCTGCCACCCACCCAAACTAATTACTGTCTCCGATTCATATCCGCACCCACATGGACATCTTACTCCACCTCCAGGCTATATTGCCTTTTAAAATATATGGTGTGTTTGATAGATGTATGAGTGGTTTACTGTGATGATTACAGATGTGATGATACCAGTCTTCATCACAACAAAGAAATTGTTCCACTTCTGATCTGTGTATCCTTTTTTTTTTTTTTTCTTAAAGACCATGCAAAGTTACCTGTAGCTCACCTCAGTCAGGGAGGAGCAGAAAGTTTCATGTCACACACTTTAATGATACAGGCCTGGCATGCTCAATAGAAAGTCAAGCAATTCCTGTGCAAAATGTGAACATTTAGGAGTTTCATCGCAAAACAAAATACGTCCATTTGAGGCATTTCTAGAAAACTGATAATTTTTGTCTTGGGAAAACTAAGCATAGATGAGCTCTCCTATTTGCGAATATGTCTTTCTAAACAAATTAAAATACTATACCATGGTACAGTTAAATCTAAGGATAATGAATTAAATGAAAGTGAACTTTGCTGTGATTATTTGGCAAAATGCAATATCCATAGAAGTGTGATTTGAAGTCAAATGCCTGCCAATCAATATCATAGATGTGAACATTTTAGAGACAGGCGATCCATTTATCACTGTAATTGCACTTAAGATTATCATGACTCCCACCATGGGGCAATCTGACGAGCTTGCCCGTTTTGTTTTCCACGAATCATACTTGATGTGGTCTTTAACGGCTGCCAAATATCAAAGGCCATATAAAATGCTTCTGGAGAAGAACTTCATAACTAAAGCATTTCTCAGTGACCTGCTTAACACAGCAATGTTAATGTCTGCAGAATCATCACCTTTTAACCAGGAATTGCTCTCATTTCAATTGTTCCCATTTATTTTGCTCAATTAGCAATCAAACACTTGATTCGTTCAGTTGTTAATTTGAATCGGATAACAATCCAATAGAGAATGCTTCAAATTTGTGGCACAGATTTGCCTGAATGCGTTTGCCAAGTTATTTGAATATTTGGCCATTTCGTGCAATGCGAAAATAAGTTGTATTCAGTTGTACTGAGACCAAGCAATTTATGTAACAAAGTTATATCCCTTCTCCACTGTCACACTTTTGCTACCTACCATTCCCAAAAATAAGTCAGCAGGCGACTACTTCATTCCGAGCAGCTGTCAATCATAGCCGTCAAACATGACATTAGACCCCCTTTTATATCATCACATAACTAAATAAAATCAAACTCAGCAGAAAAAAATTAACACTTGAACATACATCAGCATAATAAAAAACTACACAAAATGACTAAAATCATCTTCGGAAAAAATTTGATACAACCTTAAATTTTTAGCGAGGCCCATGTCCCATCCACTAACATGGAAGGGGTGGGGTTTATAACTTATCCTGCAGCCAGCCACCATGAGGTGATCAAGATGTTTTGCCTTCACTTTTGGGGTGCTGGCAGGTCATCCATCTTTATATGCAGTCAATGTTGCACACTGATGAAAGAGGTACTCTTTAAATATATTTGTTGTAAAAACGTTTACTTGTTTCATAAATAAGTTAATTTATATTGGCTAAGTCAACCATTCAGATTGCAGTTTCTTAATCATGACTCAGATTTGGAATAGCTTTGGCAGGAATACTGATTAGGTGACAAGGAATCCAAAGCAACAGCCAAACATCCCTCATTAACCCTCTGAAGCCCACAATCTGAATATTCAACAGGACCTATACAATACAACTGTACTAAGTGGGACCAAACATATGGGCTTGGACATCTCAAATTAATTTTGGTACACTTGATAGATTGTTCTCATTGAAAATTTGATAGCAATTATCTTCTGTCAGGAAAATTCAATGTGTAAATTAATCAACATTATCATCATCATTATCATCAGAGGTGATCTGATGCAGAATTACCCAAAGGCAATAAAGCACTATTCTAATCATGTCAAGCTGCATCATACCATGGCCTCCAGTAAAAAAAAAAAAAAGAGGCTTTAGAAGTAAAAAGAAATAAAAATTAAAAAAAAAAAAAAACAACAATGCAGTACAAAATAAAGCATAGAAAAAGCAGTGGCCATTTTATCTTGGTTTTGTTACATGCAGGTTCGTGTTCACAAATGGGCACTAACTACAGTAGGGGGTAACCGTATTTACATACTTTAAAATTTACCCTAAATAAGACAAGCTCATGACTGAAAGCTATGGCCTGCCCCCATTCCCCCCCATTTATCAGCAGCACGCAGGAGCACGACTGGAGCAGGTGTCTGGCTCCAGGAAGCCCATTTCACACCAAACTAAGGCCAGTCCTCCTCCACAGGCTTCGAGTGGGCAGCACAGCCTGTCGGAACAGGGCTGGCACACTCCTCTCCTCCACTCCCTCCCTCTCTCACCATACCAGTGGATTCTCTGGGGCCCAACTCACAATGCCTGTGCGATTATTTCAGTCATTATTTTCCTGCTGCGAAACCTTCAGGCTTACGCGGAAAAAAAAGGTAAGGTTTTCCATGCCAAGCAAGAAAAACAGAATTTATTTTCAAATGGAATGGCACTTTGACAGAGCCTCGGGATGCTACGGCATTCATCATGGATCTATAATCAATATCTGATGGCAGAAAGGGCATTTGGTGGACAAAAAGTCCACAAACAGCTTTTAGTAGGCGTTCCCACAGTAAGAAATGGAATTGTGCCCCTTGACACACTCCTAAACACCACATGGTTTGAATCTTTGATCTGGCTCAGGGACCTAAAATGAATCACCATGACTTCACAAGAAATCCACTGGCTGAACAGGCAAATACACCACGAAGACTCAACCAACTAGCCATGCAAAAGGCTTGACCAAGTATGTACCTGCATCTGACCCGCAGTATCGAGCGAGGCTACATTTGGAGGCAATGCACGTACTGAGAAAATACACGCATCACCGCCATTCGATTAAATCAATGTCACATTCATGAATATGGTCACAAATACCGTAACGCCCACTATTCCAGATACTTGCGCAGCGCTCGTAAAAACCTCCCGGGCGCACACGCTCCGTTAAACTCAGATTAAGCTGTACGTTTTCCCAGCTGGGTCCGACCTTGTTTAAATTATATTCGCAACCCAACTGCAAATCGACAAGCCCCTGTCTTTTCACAAGATAGCAAATGTTATAACAGCCAAAGCATAGGAAGTGAATTTGTCAATCAAATATGGATTCCATACGGGATTGTAACCACAGGCTTTAGCTTAGAGAAAACCCCAGCTGTCACCCAACTAGCCATGATAACGTAACAACACGATACTAAACGCATATCCCACTTACACATAAACCATCGATTACGATGACCACGACTTCATGTGGCTAGCTAGCAAATTAAGTAAGCCAACGAGCAACTTGCCCGGAAAACGTAAAACCATACTAACATTCGCTAGCGAGTAAACAAGTTTCTTCATACGTCAATCCACGGAGAATTCAAATAATTTAGCTAAAGTCATGCACGTAAGTCAGACTGGCACTTCTTGGCAATTAACCATGACTCAAGTTACACAATTGAAGGGTTCAGTGCAATAACTTGATAAATGCTAATCTCATGTTTTACGGTATAACATAGAATATACTTTCACCATGTACCAATGCTGTGTACTGGACAGGATGACATTGTGAAGCACTATTGTTGTTTAATAAATAAAGCATCATACAAAACCATCCAAATCTTGATTTCCGTAAAACTGGTACATAGAAGTAACGTTACTGCATTGAAACTTCTATTTGCCCGACTCGCTCACATTTTAACGGTTAATGTGAACTTAATGTAGACCCATGGTTTGCTCACGCCACCCGGCATTCCCCAAGTGTAGTGGATCTGACATCTCCCAGCTCGTATAATCTAAAGGAGGCCAGCGAGCAACACTGCAGTCACTGACACACTGCAAGCTGGCTCACAGCTGCACCTCATATTACTTCGCTTCAAACATGCGTCTGAATGTAAACCGCGAGTACATAAGATTACATTGATAAACCACCAGAAACGGATTATGACTTAAGCCGCTTTCACACTGGACGCGAAACGAATTTTTCGCACGGCAGATTACATTCAAAGTCAATGCGAAGACATATTCGCGTCTTCGCACTGACTTTGAATGTAATCTGTCGTGCGAAAAAATCGTTTCGCGTCCCGTGTGAAAGCAGCTTTAGTGCGCTGGAATAACTTCATGTTGTCTTAACATTAGCGAAACTACCGGACCTGGATCACACTGACGTTACTACACTACATGCAAATGATCGCCAGTGAATTCCCATACTTTCCTGTCCCCTCCTCGGGGAAAAAACGCTTTAATGTGAGTGAAGTGTAATTTTAACACAGGCAACACAGATACACACTACATGGGACAATAAGCGGCTACTCCCGACATAACTTTGACGCAACTAAGTACTTTCTGGACTCAATTAACCAGCCTTCTAGCTGTATCGCCATAAACATAACACGAAATAACCTGGATCAGCCGCACAGCGCGGCGAAAAACTACAGCCAACAACCCCCGCTTTCCCCAAGTGTAATATACGCACTACTGCTCGCAGTCAGTTGGAACAACACCCATACAGCTCTTTACCTGGATGTAATTATTTTCACAGTACTCGGCGACTCTTTCCAGATTCGTGAAACTGTCCAGCAAAGCTCCCCGACCTGCTGGAATCTCCTCTTCCAATAGCATCTGCAGCTCCGCCATTTTCACATCTTTTAATGCTCTAATGGGCAAGCGCTCTCACGCAGGAAGCGGGCGGAATGCCGTTTCCGCTCCTCCTGCGCGCCGGGATGATAAACACCGCAGCTCGGCTTGAACTAGCTGCTCTTTGATCGATCTGTCTGGTCACGAACGGAGAACGGTTTTCATATATGACGCATTTCCAAGTGATTAACTATTTATTTCTCTTTTATTAACTTTACATTAGTATTTGTTTTGATCGCCAGTGTAATTCAGAATGTATATAAGGCAATCAGTTGCTCGTAAAGTATTGGCTCAAACTGATGTGCTTGGAGGGGCTAGGTTTCCAGAGTAATGACGGTTTTTACAACTCAAGAGCGCCACTAGCTTTGCGTAAGATGCAGTGCAGAATTTTCTTTTCACACGCTGTACTCCCACCTTCAACGTTTTCTTGGTTCCCGTGCTGCTGATGTGTCTGAGGAAGTCGATGTAACGTTACCGGATAACTTTAAGGAGCTGGCCACTTCTCTCATTCATGCCCAGTTTTAGAGACATAGACTAAATGTTTGCTTTGGTTAGGTTTTATGTCCAATTTGTCACCTGGGATTCCCACTGCGATTTCAAGTGATTTGGATACATATTGCAAAAAAAAAAAAAAAGCAATATGTATAGGCACATTCCTGGCACAGCAATAGATTAGCAATATAAAGCAGACAGAGCATTAATAATTTTATTTATTAAAATGTATTTGCCATTGAGTCAAGACTTTAAAGGTGAAAGAAATTTAAAACCAATATTTTCATGAGGCTGAGTATGAAAGCTACGGAAGGCTGCTGAAGATGTCCATTTCCCACGAGGATGATGTCTTACACCACGCAGGCATCCATGTAAATACACAAAATTGCTCACAGCAAGGAAGACTTCCACTTCATATTAACGCTCAATGAATATTATTCTTCAGACAAATGAGATAGAATAGTTGGAACCAAGCAAGCATCCAAGTACAGTTCCGGTCCACAAACCAGAGTCCATCATGTACAAGGTGCTGATGAGGTGAGTGTCAAAGAAAAAGTGGATGGCATGGATTGTAAGTAATGTAAGTTTGAATTAACCAGTGCAGTCAGGACAAACCCTCTGTTCCTCTTGATACAAAAATCAGGTGTATCCCTTCAAGTTAGGTCCTTCTGCTCACAGTGATCCAGGTATCATCTTTTGGGGTGGACACCAATTCATACCTGGCCTCCATCACCTGGCTCTTTATTTTATGGAACTTCAGTTTGCGCACCAAGGAGCTGAGCAGGACGGACGTCACAGTATAGGCAAACCTGAGGGTTGGGACAGGGTCTGGGTCACAGATAAAGCATCTGGCATACTGTACTGCATGACACATTTATGCTTCATCGCACATTCCTCCAATGCCCCCCAACTGACATCCTTTTTTTGCTCAATATCCAGCTTGGTTTTCTGAGCAAAGTGTACTTTTGCAATGCTTGTAACATGGTTTCATCCACAGCATTACTTTTGCAAATCAGTTATGCTTGAAAAAAATAGTGTTAAAATCTTCCATCCTTTAAAAAATATACAAGGGTCAGATTGAATCGCAACTCTTCAAAACGTAAGTAGAACATGCATACATGCACAAGTACCTCTTGTAAGCACTTAGAGTATTTCTGCATGGAATTGATTTCATACAGACAAGTGATATTTAAGTGTTAACCTTAGTCCTGTCTCTAGGCTAATGCTTATTGAGGACCGGCATACAAGGAACTGGCTACCGGGAATGATATATCGACGACCAGCACACAGGGAAACGAGTGTGGGTCCAATATATATCGTTGACCGGCAGGACTATGGTTAACTTTAAATCACCACATTATCCCTCTCACCCCACTTTCAAAAATTTAATTCTACACTGCACATTTTCCCCAAGCCTAATTAGGAAATCATTCAAGATTTGGGTAAATTTCACTGCAGACCTCGCCTATACTAAACTGTCCCTGGCACTGCAATGACCTTGTCTATAACCCACAATATCTACTGAAGCAGACAAGGCATGCAGCTAATTAAAATGCCCATGAGCTGTTAAAATGAAAAGTGAATCTCTTTTGTTTGATGTTGCCCATCAAATAATGTTGAAGGGGTCGGGACAGGAGAACATAAATCTTTTCAAGCTGAAGCTAAACAGAAACAAGCCGCTGTAATACATGGTAGTGTCCACCATGTTGGCTCCCCTTTCTGCATTATACAAACTGTTTACAAGAGAGAGTGCAAATACATTGTATAGATCCACACACACACACACACACACACACAGTTCACCTAAGCTCAGGACAAGCCTGGTTCCCAGCAAAGCCAAGGAGTGAGAAGCTCCTTTTGACTGCATCATCTTCAAATCGATCTGGGTCAAACCTACAGAAAAGGGGAGATGGCAGGAATTTTCAATCAACAACAAGCATAAGAATATGCAGGTGATGCATCAGGATGATGCACAGCAGATTATTAAAACATTAGTCATTAACACCATATAACGTTCCAGAGATGAGAGGAATCTTCATTGACACGCAAGAGGATTGACGTACCTGTAGGGTAGAGTCCAGCTGTCCTCATCCTGCAAGACCACGCCTAAAGCGTAGATGACAAGCGTCTGAAACACAGAGCATTCACATTTACAGAGATAATGCATACGCCAGGTCATAGCTGAGCAAACTCCAGACATACAGAAATGTGAATCCAGCATAATCCTGCATATAGTGCATTTGTTTGCCATTTGTATTGTCCTGCAAGTACCTGCTGTCCCAGTTTTACAGGTCTAGAACGAGCCTCCTTCTTGGCCCCATTCGTGACCCCCAAAAGCACACACGCGCACACAAACACACAATAGGAAAACACATGCAGATAATACAGGACATGATCCCAAGAGCCAGGAGTGACCGAGTTAAATTTGTACCTCTTTGGGAATGACATGCTGGCCAACCTTCCCTTCAACCTCCTGCATTCTGGCTGCTACAGGCGTCAGTTTAGCCGTACGCACGGTCTCATTCAGAACCTGTCGGCAGTACCTGTAGTCACACAACCATTGCAACATTTGACCCACTTGGAGTGACGTAACAATAGGCCCCTGAGCAAGGCCCTTAACCCCAAAAATCTCTAGGGGCCTGATCCTGTCATTTTTTCAGTATCTCAACTTGTAACTCCATTTTGGCATTTTCCCCTGGCCCTGCTCAGGACTTTATTATGACTTGTCAGGTTAATGAAATGTTAAAAAATATAACATGAAGAGTAAAATCTCAGGTCTCACTTGAGTTGGGGTATCTTGTCCAGAGAAATTGGCCCATCCCCGAGGACGTTTTGCAGTTCTGAGTACAACTTTTCCTGTGCTTCCTCCGATGTAGACAGGAAGTACACTGCCCAGATGCACACTAGGTTGAAAGAAACAAAATTTCAATAAACAAGACATGTAAATATACTCAATGCATTTCCCAGTTTAGTATTATTCTTAAATGCTGATTTCAATGCTGTGTTATTAAGTATGTGCCTTGGATTAGTACTGCCAAATAGCTCCAGCAGTCCGAGTTACTAGATCACGTACAGTACCAGTCAAATGTTTTGACACACCCACAAATCTCCAACAGATATTTGAAAAAGAAACAAACCCGCTCATTTTACAAAAAAGACCCCAATCTTTAATTCATTGAAACTAGTCCAGACTCGGGGATGCGTACGCCTCAACATGCAGACTTCCGGGGATGGGTGCATCACAACTCCATACAGACTTGCCAAAAATGCTTGTAAACACATTAAATTCTACGTAAACATCGTAAATTAAGGGAATGCTTGACTAACAGTGCATGTAATAGCATTTCGATGTGAATTAAGGAGACTGTGAGCCTGCTGACAGCCCATGTCTCCAGAGTGTGGAGAGCTGAAGGCAAAAGACACAGATGCTGCACTACGACGTGTTAAATTTGGCATAACCAACCCTTCTTGCATACCTCCCTCCATCCAAGAGATGTGACAAAAAAAACTGTGTAAGAACAAGGAATTAATTGAAAACACTTTTATATCCCCTTCGGTTGACAACTTTCTATCCCACACAAATTGCTTTAAAGCAGCAGGCACGCAAATTTTGACATCAAACTTTCACTTAAGGGAAAGCCGAGGGACGACAGCTTTTATTAATTATGTAGGGAAGATGAGAGGCAATCAGACACACAGGGGAAAAAGTGCAAACTTCATTAAGCAAAGCTAGGGTTTTCAGATTTTTTTTTTCAGTTCAGTTTTTGAAAGCTCAACTTTAAACTACAGCCACAATCCCAACTTTTATTCCATTCTATACCAGAGCCTGTATTTAACAACCTGAGAAAGAAGTAATTAGCCATCAGGAAAGCATCATCATTGTAAGATCAGTACGAACAGCAATGAAATATCCTGAGTTTCATTGAATGTTCCTTACAATGAATTCATATTTAAAATCTAATCAATCTGTTAACATTACCATTTAAATTTGGCACAGCTTGACACACAGAAAATTACATTCAACAGCTGAAAAAACTCAACTCTGAAGTGCTTCTAATAACTGAAAGCCTGTGTGAACCAGGCACTAGCATTATTTAAGTTCTCAGGTGAGTTACTCCACCAGATGTCCAGCAGTGATAATGCCACACATGAAGTACTTTTAGATGTAAACAACAGAAGCTGTGGGCACTCTTTAGAACTGCAGAGCATTGGACACTCACAGTTAGCAGTGATGACGCAGCCTGCAAGTGTGAATACCATGCTGTCCTCCATAACCTACAAGAACATAATACAGAGAACACAGCTCAGTCTATTAGCAATAAGTGTTTATGTCAGCACAAGTGTGCTTCTCACTGTATTTCAGTCTGATAGATATACAATAGTGTTTCTGGGCGATTACAATTATACATGCATAAGAATACCCAAACTATTGTTAGGATTCCGTTTTAGATTATTGTGTTCACATTAATACTACCATACTACTATAATTACTCTAATAGCTGCGGTCACATGAGCGTTTGCATATTCAGCTTACATTCATTAGCCACAACTGCTGCTTTACTGGGGTCTTTGACTTCCGCCTACCATACACTTCAAAAAGCCCAAAGAAATTATTGAATCGGATGTCTACTTGAGTTTTGAATATGCCGATACCGCCCTTACGACCATTAAGTTAATCAGACACACGTTAATAATCAGTCACAGACAGCATGTAAAGACAAACGGTGACATCACCTGTCTCTCACTGAGGTTGGCCCTCATCAGAAAGTCCATGAACGCTGACTGGCTAGAGCTCGCACCTTTTCTCTCTCTCACCACCGACTGCAGAACAGACTCCATCGCCGAGAGAGCTAAACAGGACAGGGGCGCACGCACACACACGCGCAAACAACAATGCGCACGCACGCACGGACACACACACACACACACACACACACACACACAAAAACAAACACGGACTGTTGGACACATCTCCTGATGGTTTCTTCCAGCAGTATACCACATCGTGTCACAAAGCGCATGCCATCATATGCCAGTTCTACATACATGACAACTGACGCAGTGTAACCGAATGGTCTCCACCCTTGCCAGATCTCAACCCAATAGAACACCATTCGGATGTGGCAGAATGGGAGATTTGCAGCTGGAAGGAACAGCCTACAAATCCGCAAAAAACTGCGATGCTATATTGTTAAAATGATCAGAATTTCTAAAAAAAAAAATTCACCGTTTTTTCAACGTTTACGTCACCTCACTGAATCCATGCCACAAAGAATTTGGGCTGTTCTTAGGGTCCCATCAAGTATAAAAAAAAAACATGTACCCAATATAGTGGACACTGAGTGTAGTGTTATTGTAATACAGCATTAAACATAAATGCCAAAGTTGTCCCTCAAAATCTTTTGGACTGTTGTGTTTTTTTGTTTTTTCAAAATTCTAAATGTGTGTTGTAGAACTGCATTGCGTAATTTTCACGTCGGCATGATACTGTTCAGCTTACAATGTGATCCTAAAGGGTTTAACTCAGAGGACTGACTAACCTTCCTCATAGCGCTTTTTACGGGTTGAGCTCTTCTCCAGAGACCCATCAAGGTAACCTCGACCAATCTCAGACCAGATCTGTACAGTGACAAAGACAGCATAAATTCAGATTAAAAATAGGATAAGAATATAATTAATTTAAAAAAAATCATTTTAAACCTTGGAGCAGTGGTAAAGGGGAGCCCAATAACAAACAAACACTAACAAACAACAAGCACAAAAAACCAAAATGTTTGGTGAGAAGAGGTGGCACTGGCATAGACACACACACGCGCGCCCACATATGCAAGCACATACATGCACATAGACACACAGACAGGCACACACAAACTCCCACTTAGATACACACAGGCCCACAGTCACACACAGGCTCACACAATCACACACTAGAGGGCGCTGCGTACCACTTCATGATGCCTGCGGAAGCGGAGCACCTCGGAGTCGTCGAGGAAACGGTTACCCATAGAGAGCTGAGTGACAGCCTTCAGGGCCAATCCCAGCAGGTGTGCACAGAGAGGGGTGTGCTGAGAGGGCGGATAGGACAGCCACTTATCTGCCAGCTCTTCCACCAGCTGAGGAAGGAGAGAAGACGAGAGAGAGAGAGAGAAAGAGAGAGAGACATAAGTAATGTAATCAATCTTCCTCTTTCATAAGAAGTACACAAAGCTACAAATGCCCCAAGTCAGTTCTAGAGATGATATCCAGGCCAGGGCAGCAATGGATGTTCTATCCAGTTCATTGGAGTCCCCAGCGGAATGCTTCAGGAGGCAGTCGTTCATGATGTGGTGCACTGTCTGATCATGATGGCCACAGTCACGGGCTGGGCAGTCTACCATCTCCCATCTGTGCAGACGGTGTTCTGTTCTTGTGGGGTGGCTTGGCTCAGGAGGTAGAGCGGGTGACCTAGGAATCATGGGGTTCCTGATTCGATCCCCAGCTCCTCCAGAGAGCATGTCAAAGTGTCCTTGAGCAAGACACTGAACCCTGCACTGCTCCTGATGTGCAGGCTGGCCCCTTGCATGGCAGCCTCTGCCACCAGGGTGAATGTGAGGCTTAACTGTAAAGCGCTTTGTGTCATATGACTAGAAAAGCTTACCATTTTTTTTTACCAGTTTACCATTCTTGCATGGCGGGTGCGTATGCAGTTGAGTGTCTACAACTGCTTGGGCGGGAGGTCGAAACTTCTCTGTGGGATCAGTGGTGGTGCTGCAGTCCCAGTTAAAGCTGGCAACTGCCCATGCCCCACGCCATTCAGTCTTGATGTCAAAGTTGCTCAGAGATTGAAAGGTTTGAGACACTTTAGACCCATGGTCAGCAGGTTGCTCAGGTCATCATAGATGGGTAAACCGAGGTTAGCTTCGAAGGCATTCATGTCCTCCATCATTCTTTCTGGCTCTGCGTATGCTTGGGGGAGTGATGTGGGAGAGGACATGGAGCCGCCGAAGAGGAGTTGATTTCTGTATCCATGTGACCACCCGCATTGCAGAGTTCAGGACTGTAGCAACTCGGTTGGCTTGGCAGCTGTTGGCCAATGTTGTTGAGCAGTACTCAGCTGTCGTGTAAACTAGGGCTAGACCTGCGGCGCGAAGGGCATTTGCCTCTGATCCCCAACTGTTGCCTGCAGGCTTCCGGATGATGTTCACCCTTGACTTCCGTTTGTCAGCTACACTCTTCAGGTGTTCATGGCTAGTGAGTGTGCGGTCAAGCGTGACCCCAAGGCATTGTCATTAATGCCACAGCACAAAGATAATGGAGCGATTCACAGTGTGTCAATCAGACCTGAACCAATTAAGAGGTTCTCTTTTTTCACATTCAAATACTTCCTTACTTACTGAGCCAATCTGGAGTACTGTTCTAATGACATACCCTAATAAAACCTTGCATTCTGGTCCACTTGGTCTGCTAAACAGCACCAGGGAATATCAACTGAGCAAATACCAGAATCCAAATCAATTACATCATTCTCCAGGGTCTGGAGTTAATGCCATACCAACATATACCTGGTTGGTAGAAATGTTACAGCTATACAATCTGATCAGCATTTTCTGATTATATTTTCACTGGGAGCACTTTATTCAGTTTCACAAATATAGCCTACTTTAGCAGTCAGTAAGAATCCAAGAGTCCAAAGACAAAATCAACCCCATCAATGGTTAACTTGCATCTTAACACGAGACTTCACTGGGTTCATTATGCTTTCAAAATTCCTAAGTGTTACTTTGGACGTGCAAAGAGGCAACATGGGTCACTACAAAGAAGTTTTTACAGGCACTTCAGTTTCTGGGCCAGGTGACTGGTAACAACAATGGAAATGTGACTTCAGTGCACAGCAAAGAAATTCAAGGACCCAGTACAGATCATTCAGCCCTAAAAATCAAGTACCAGCACAGGCAAGCTAGGACAGACTAGATAGTTGGGAGCAAGAGTAGACAGACGAGGGGCGAGCTGGTGCCACACCTTCAGCAGAGAGGGAAAGCCATGTTCCAGCGTGCGGTCGATGGCGTTCTCATACACTTTCTTCCTCATCAGAGCCTCGGTTGCATCGCCAGTAAGTCCTGACTGGTAACCCAGCAATGATTTCAGCATGGTCTCAAAAGAGTCCGCTGCAAACGGCAAGGGAGATGAAAAAAGAGTGAAAGTCAAATGTAAATGATGCTAATCCAAACCATAACAATGTCACAAAACACAATTATTGTTTGAGAGCTTCTTTATACAGTGAATTGTTTCGCATGACTGTAAAACTCAACTTTCAGCAGTCATTACACCCAGTGTAAAAAGCTGTTCCACCTCATCCTGACGTACTTGTACTAATGTTTTACAAGAAAAAACGAGAAAAAATTTTATGAAGTGCATCAGAAGCGGTTGGAAACAACTGCACAAAGAGGGAAAAATATATTTGATCAAATTGACAAATGCATAGGCTCCTAATAGCATGGCAAATCATGCTATTAATGATAACCAGGGCAAAACTTCACATTAATTTGCCACAATACAAGTTTGCCTAGTAAATGGTTAAGTTGAGGCAAAGTACTTAGAAAGAACTCAAAACACTGGTGTTCACCTTGGAGCTGAATGATTTTCTTTACACCTAATTTGATCCGTTTAAAGATTTAATTGCTTTCAATATAAAAAAAACAAACAAGTTCAAATGCATTTTTGCTCCATGGCATGCGTGAATATTTCTGTTGGAATGAGGCTTAAGTGGGTAAAGAACTGCTCTGGTTCAAACCATATGATTGCAATTGTGGCAAGAATAAAATTCAGGGGGGGGGCTCTCGGACCAAGTTTGGGAACCACGGCCTTAACCCCAAATTGCCAAAGAGGGGATTTGGCCCAGCCCAATCAATCATCACCTTAAATAAGTGTCAGCTAAACAGGTGCAATCTCCAACATATGGTAGGTAAGGGAGGGAGACAGCACTATGTTAACATACTGAATGCAATGCAATGCAGCAGTAGGGAAGTACTCACTGGTGCGGTTGGGGTTCACATGCTGCCGAAGTAAATCAACTGAACCAAGGCTGACAACAGGGCGGCGACCAAACCAGAACGATGCCACAGGGCCGAATCGGTCATGTAGATTTACCAGGAAGTCATGTAGGCCGCCACTGTTAACGATGTCCTGTAGATTTCCATCCCTGAACGAGGGAGAGATGTAACCAAAAAGAACAATATGGAAACATGCGTATCCACACTGGACAATAGACAAAAACCGCATATAGCCTGGCCAAAAGTAAGAGGACATTCCATGGCAAGGGGGGTGTTTCTCATGGTTTAGGCCAAGCCTTTTAGTCCCACTGAAGGACAATATTGACTTGAAGGCATAAAAGGATATTCCAGTTGATTTTGTGTTGCCAACACTTTAGGGGAGGGCCCCTCTTTCAGCATGCCAATAGGCCCAGGCAGAGCGAGCTCCATACATGTACTGCTGATGTCTGTGTACAAGAAGTGGATTTGCCTGCACAGATGCCAGATCTCAATCCCATCAAACATTGTTGGGATCAACCAGAAACTAGGCCTCATTGACCGACATCTTAGCCAGACCTCACTAATGCCTTGGACAGCTGCAAAGTAAGCAAATCCAATGTTCTGGCATTTCAGTGTCCCCAGAGGATGGAGGCTATTACGTCAGCAACAGGGGACTACAAGACTACAGTCCAAGATTTTGTAATGGCAATGTTAAATGGGCAGGTGCCCACAAGCTTTTTGCCATAAACTGTATGAGCAGATGACAAAAGGGATAAGCACATATCCACTCAGTACAACAGTTGAAAAAGTTCAACCCACCGCCTTCTCAGATAAATATGTAGAACAGAACACTTACTTCTCCTCAGTCGGGTTCAGGCCTGGAATCCCAGAGGCTCGTCTGCTTGACTGAGTTTTAAGAAAATATTACAGACATAAATGAGGAGGGCATCCATTAACAGATCTCCAAGTAACTTGTTCAAAGCTGTCTATAGCCTGGGTCTAAGGGGGAATGCGGCATACACAGACAGTCCGTCTGCTGCAGCAGCATGCGCTAATGAGAGTCTTTTCGCTATCAATGCAAATATGCAGATGTTGAATGAGAAGGAATTTTCCATTCTGCACTCGAGGTGCAGTGGAGTCAATTTTGTCTGTAGCAGTTCGCTACTGTGGAAAACCATTGTCAGCTCCTCACATTTATTCTTAGAAAATTTAAATTAGTGCAATCAATTCCAGTACACATGAAAATCTGCCATTAAGTGCTTTAATCTTAATCAATTAGTTCTATTTTAATACTGTCTAAACGGCGCAAACGAGATAGAGCCAGCACTACATTCGACTTGGCACAGAGGCTGCTCTCATTATTTGACGGTGAACACACGACAAAATACACGACCAAACTATATATGATAACAGTAAGCACTGCCCTTAAATCAGGCAATCTTTACTTCATAAAAAGTGTCTTCCTTTCAGGCTGCCTTACCGGATACAAATATAAAACAGCACCGATCAGAATAACAACAAACGTGACCGCGAAGATGGCAAAATCCAGCATGTTTGCTTCTTTTTACAATTGTAGTCTCAAGGCCACTGAGTTCGTAAAGTTTAGTGACCAGTCCGATTTCTTGACTGATGATCCTCTGACATCACGTACCCAACCACGTCTACCATAGCAGATCAGCACCCCCTCAGCTCTGTAATGATTTAGCCAGCCTGAACTGAGACTAACATAATACATCGTAGAACGCATCGATGATCTTATCCGCGATGCCAAAAAGGCCTCGAGCAGTGGTCTTCAATGTCGTTCCTGGGGACCCACGGTGTATGCTGGTTTTTATTCCAACCACAGTTGTAATTGCTGGATTTTAACAAGTTGTTAATGTCTTAATTAGGTGTTTTTCATGTTTAGAGTTGTTAATTACTCTCTTTAGCCAAATGTTACATAGAAACATTCATGCACGCTATGAAGAGTCAAATACCTTAGAAGATAGCGTGTTTATTTCTATACTGCAAGAAATTTCAAGTAATATAACATTTCAAACAGATCAAATAAGACACTGAGGAAATCAGTAAACTCCAAATTAGGCTGCTGGAAACAACTGTTTCAAGTTCTTTCAAAAAAAACTTCCGGCGAAATTAATTAGATTAACATAACACAAAACTGGTTTGACTTTCTACCATTTGCTTGTTGAATAAATTTGTTATGATGTGCAAATTAATTTTCGCCAATTAGGAGCCAATACATCTTTAATTTGAATGGTTATTTGTTTTCCCTCATTTTATGCTGTTATTTCCAATACATCCTAATGTGGGTATGGTATTTTTTATTCTTCATGCCAAACATAGATATTTCTGTTAACTCGTGAGTTAAGAGGGCAAATAACTGCTCTAAACATTAAATGCACTTAAGACAATTAACAGCTTGTTAAAATCATACAATTACAATTGTGGTTGGAACAAAAACCAGCAAACACAATGGGTCCCCAGGAACGACATTGAAGACCGCTGGCCTACACAGAGTAACCAACCAAACAAGAGTGACAAATCAACTGACTGACTGATGTTATTTGTGAAACCCTGCGTGTGCAGTGCAATACCTGCTTGCTCGACATAAATTTGGAAAGCGTCTATGAACACATCTTCAAGTAGTTACAGTGATAAAATCTGTCAGTGTTCTGGTTCTAAGAGTGAGGACGCAAACATGGCCCATCTGCTGCAACAGCATGCATTAATTAGAATCTTTTCCTTATTGAAAGAAGCCTGGAGATATTGAAAGAGTAGGATTCCTCATTCTGAAATTCTTCATGCAAAGTATAGTCCTGTCTCATAGGTGTGGTCTTTAGTATTTAGCAATTGTAGAGAGCCATCAGGACTCTTGCTATCTCAGTAGCCGAGGCTGGATTAATACAGTCGATGTATGTCACTCATTATAATGATATTTCTCCACCCTGGGGTAAATGCTTCATAATAGTGGAACCGAGTTCAACTTGTGATCAATACATTATGAAAACACGCTTCATAGATTCTGCCTCATATGACCAAATACACATTTGAGAATTGGTGGTTTTATTCATCTCAGCATGGTTGGACATTTTAAACTTAGTGAACGGGATAACAGGCT
Source organism: Gymnothorax javanicus (assembly GCA_029692085.1). NCBI lineage: Eukaryota > Metazoa > Chordata > Actinopteri > Anguilliformes > Muraenidae > Gymnothorax > Gymnothorax javanicus. The sequence goes on from CM056205.1 coordinate 43,810,098, forward strand.
GCCACAGGCTGTATCTGTGGTGATCCACTGCCCCAAGTCAACGCTGCAGCCTGAAGACTGGCAGTCGCGAGAGCAATCCACTGACAACATGGGCCTCTTTTTCAAGGGAGAAGTTAACAAGTGATGTACAGAGAGAAGCAGGGGTAACACCCCCAGGGCAGTTTTGGGGTTAAGGGCCTTTGTCAAGGGCCCAAAAGCATAGTTCTTCCTGATGACTTCACTGCAGATGCGCATCAGAATCCCAACCCCTTTCCATAGCTTTAAATTAGCCAGTCTGATGCAAACTCAACACTCGGCTTAATTTATCCAACTCCACCCCTGAGTGCAACATAAACAATATTTTTTTATCCAATGCATTGACATGGGATATAGGCTGTTCATTAGATGTGCATGTGGTTGCAGCAAGCTGACACACTACAGTTTTGGCTCCAAGTTTTGTACACTGTCAGTCTGTCCTTTAGGACAGAACTCATGAACTGGGCTGTCTGTGCGGATGACAATGAGAAATGACAAATTTGGCTATGTTTAACCTCATGGCCTACAGTGCCGCTAAAAAGTATTTGCCCCCTCCCTAGTTTCTTCTAATTTTGCTCATTTGTCATCTTTAAATGTTTCAGATAATCCAACTACGTTTAACATAAGACAAAGACAATGTGAGTAAATATCAAATACAGCTATTAAATGATCATTTCATTAATTAAAGGTAAATGGTTTCTTAAAATATACATCACCCATGTGAAAAAGCTGCCCCCAAAAACCTAAGAACTGGTTGTGCCACCTGTGACGGCCACACCTGCAATCAAATGTTTGCGTTAACTAGCAATGAGTCATTTATATTGCCGTGGAGCAATTGAGCCCACTCTTCTATGGACAATAGTTTTTAGTCAGTCACAATGGAGGGTTTTCAAGCATGAATTGCCTGTTTACAGTCATTCCAGTGCATCGCTGTCAGAATTAAGCCAAGACCTTTCCACGGCCACTCCAGAACCTTCACTTTGTTTCATTTGAGTCAGTCAGAGGTAGTCTTCATTGCGTGCTTCAGACTATTGTCCTGCTGCATAGCCTAACTGCACTTCAGCTGTAGGTCACAAACCGATGGCCGGATACTCTCCTTCAGGATTTTCCGGTAGACAGCAGAATTCATGGTTCCATCCATTATGGCAAGTTGCCCACGTCCTGAAGCAGCAAAGCAGCCCCAGACCATCACACTACCACCACGTTTGACTGTTGGTATGATGATCTTGTGAAATGCTACTAAATTTCCGCCAAATTTAGTGGGACAGGACATGTCCGAGAAGTTCCACTTTTGACTCATCAGTCCACAAACTATTTTCCCAAAACTCTAGTGGCTCATTTTTTTTTTTTTTTTTTTTTCAGCAAATGTGAGACAAGGCTTTGTTTTTTGTTTTTGATTAGCAGTGGTTTACATCTTGTAGCTCTCCCATGGATGCCATGTTTGCCCAATCTCTTTGTTAAAGGGATACTCTGCCAATTTTCAACAGGCTTTGTATAATTACCATGTGGTGAGTATATTCAAATGAACAATGTTTAATTTTTCTCATTGTTGCCTAAACCCAGAATTTCCTGTTTAATCATTGGAAATTGTTTGCTGGACTGGCAAACAGTTTCTGCCTCGGGCAGTTAATCACACTACAGATTGTACTTCTGCAAAAACTAGAAAAAAAAAACAACCTAAGCCAGAAAAGTAGAACTGATGTCTCTGGCAGACTCTCAAAGCCCTTTCACTGTGCTCATATCACTTTTATGGCAAATTGTATTTAAATATCAAGCATAATATTTTTTCCACTGGATGGCAGCAACACAGGGGAGACGTGGGAATGCAGACCATTCTGACACAATAGCAATACTGAGAGCCTTCACTGTCCTTGGAGTAATATCGCACTTAATGAATTTTACATTCAACTCATCTCGCACTGGAATCCTTACTGATGCCAGATTTCATTGCCCATTTCAGGCAAATATTTTGTTGTTTCCATCTTCACTCGTTTGTCTGTTTACCATATTATTATCAAGCTGCAGCCAGTTAGGCACCTAATGGGTGAAGACTTTCGGCCCATCCATTCACGTCAAATTTGCAAACGTTTGTAAACACAAGTACTGTAAAAGCAGCAAGGTTTCTCTGGATAGCGGAGGTAGCAAGGCGAGGTATTTGCATTATTATTAGCAGAGCATTACAATTCAAATACAAAAATCATTCAGTTGCAGGTAAATAGGAAAACAGTCATTTCTAAGTGTCTACTGGGTAAGATTTCATTTTTCTTGATATCAGCCTTGTCAGTGTGGTTACCAGCCATGACAGTGAGGGTTGGTATTGTATTAATCTTGTAGCAAAAACTACTCCACACGTAGTTTTCAGTACTTTGCCAGGTGCTCATATGTCTGCCTGTGGACTGATTTAGTCAATGCGCTAGTGTCACAACCATGCAAAATGCAGTCATGAAACCTATCATAAATTTTGTTGAGAACAAAATGAAGGCCCTGTTTGAAGGTGGGTGTGGTTTGAGCAAGGGCGCCGGAAGTAGGGTGGTAGGAAGAGCAGTGGTGGAATCCTATTGGAAGATGCCGTCGGTTTAAATTTGCAACAATAACCGCATTTCTTGTTCAGTTGCTCAACAGATTCCTAAAAGAAACTACACCGTTTAACAATTCTGAATTATATTTATCAACAGTAAACAAAGGCAATGTTTGCTACCAAATGAAAACAGCATGCCTAGGCAATGTAATCAGCGAATGGGTGTTGCCAATGATAGTCGCCAATGGTTACATGTTTGAATCTAGCCAAGGGTCCTTCAGGGTGGAGTTTGCGTTAACATGAATTTCAACCGGGTTCCTCCTATGGCCGTAAGACAGTGGTCAATACTGAAGATCCTTGAAAGTCAAAATGTATGAACATGCAAGCCAATAGTGTGATTCCAGTGATCCTGACCAAGAACAAGAGGGTTACGTAGATAATGGATGCATCTGAAGATATGGGAAATGTTATTACAGAAGCTGTAAAATGACCAGTATGCGTACCAGGTACTATACTACTGACTAGGTTGCTGGTTTGATTTAATGTGAGTAAAATGCCCAGCAAAGTCAAGAAAAGCACTCAATGGTCACATCAGAAATTTATCCAGACAAATGTGAAGTATACTACTGTATTTAAAAAAACAATGTGCAATACAATATCTACATGTATTATGCAAGGTGATACAAAAATAGATTTTCTTGAACATTAAACACATAGAACAAGGAATTTTAAGAACCTGTCAATGCCACAAACAATGAAAACATATGTACAAACATTGAAATACACTGTAAACACATCAGCACAGCTACAGGACTGCTCTTTCAGGCTGGGTTTTCGGCTTTGTCGTCTGCTTTGGGGTAATCCTCTACTTCCATTGCCATTAAGAACTCTGAGCGTGAGAGAGATCGAGAGACAGAGTGAAAAGGAAAAAAGAGAGCTGAACAGAGGGAAATAAAATCATCACGAACATAATACCACAAATTATTTCAAAACAATCAATGGTTAGTTTCCTCTTACTGAAATATGCTAAATCTGAGACTGATGCGGATTCATAGACTGATACTGTAGAGCTGAAACTTGCTGGTTTCAGTACCACATTCTAAAAGTAAAGCTGAAACCTGGCTGGGTCTTTATATCCCTTTCCCACAATTTAACTTGTCCAAGCCTAGGTAGGTCATTATATCCCTTTCGCACTGTACAGCTGGAATCAGGCTGCTTTATTATACCCCGTGCCACTGTAGTTTGAAACAAGCCTGACCCTTTCCCACTGTAGAATTGGAACCAGGCTGGTTCAACGTATCCCCATGGCACTGATAAGACCCCAATTGGCTGTAGTTGCAGAGGAACAATATCTGAGTACTGGACTGGTTCTAGTTGCAGAAAACGGTATCAGAGAGCTGTAGAAACTAAATGGCTTAAGTTTCAGTTGCATAGAATCACAGTGCTGTGGACTCCAAATGGCTCAAGTTTCAGTTTGATGTAGACCCAGACAGATCTACAACCCCAATTCCGAAATAGTTGGGACAAAGTGTAAATTGAGAATAAAATCAAAACGCAATGACTTTCAAATCACATCAGCCAGTATTTTATTCACAATAGAACAGAGATAACATAGCAAATGTTGAAACTGAGAAATTTTACAATTTTATCCACAAAATGAGCTCATTTCAAATTTGATGGCTGCTACAGGTCTCAAAAAAGTTGGGACAGGGGACTGTTTACCATGGTGTAGCATCCCCTCTTCTTTTTAACACAGAGTGGAGGCGTCTGGGCATTGAGGAGACAAGTTTCTTGAGTTTAGCCATTGGAATCTTTTTTAATACAGGCTTCCAGCTGCTGGAGAATTTGGTCTCCTTTGATGGACTTTCCATTTAATTATGCGCTAAATGTTCTGAATCGGTGAAAGATCAGGACTGCAGTCAGGCCAGTTCAGCACACGGACTCTTCTACTACGAAGCCATGCTGTTGTTATAGCTGCACTATGTGGTTTTGCACTGTCCTGCTGAAATACACAAGGCCTTCCCTGGAATAGATGTCGTCTGGAGGGGAGCATATGTTGCTCTAAAACCTTTATATACCTTTCAGCATTCGTGGTGCTTTATAAAACATGCAAGTGTCCCACACCATATGCACTAATGCATCCCCATTCCATCTGAGATGCTGGCTTTTGAACTGAATGCTGATAACAGGAGGGGTGGTCTTTCTCCTCTTTAGCCCGGAGGACATGACGCCCATGATTTCCAACAAGAATGTCAAATTTGGACTCGTCTGACCACAGGACACTTTGCTACAGTCCATTTTAAATGAGCTTTGCCCCACAGAACACGGCGACGCTTCTGGATCGTGCTCAACAATGGCTTCCTTTTTGCATGATAAAGTTTCAAGTGGCATCTGTGAATGGCACAGCAGACTGTGTTTACAGACAGTGGTCTCTTGAAATATTCCTGGGCCCATTTAGGAATATCAATGACAGAATCATGCCGGTGAGTGATGCAGTGGCGTCTGAGGGCCCAAAGATCACGGGCATCCAGTAAAGGTCTTTGGCATTGTCCCTAACGCACAGAGATTTTTCCAGTTTCTCTGAATCTTTTGATGATGTTATGCACTATCGATGATGACACCTTCAAAGCCTTTGCAATTTGACGTTGAGGAACATTGTTTTTAAAGTATTCCACAATTTTTTTACGCCAGCCTTCACAGGTTGGAGAGCCTCTGGCCATCTTTACTTCTGAGAGACTCAGCCTCTCTAAGACATCCCTTTTATAGACAATCGTATTACACATCTGATGCCAGTTAACTTAATTACTTGCTAAATGTTCTTTCAGCTAATTCTCTCATATTAATTGCCTTTTCAGCCATTTTTTTGCCTGTGTCCCAACTTTTATGAGACCTGTTGCAGCCAGAAAATTTGAAATAAGCTCATTTTGCGGATAAAAATGTAAAATGTCTCAGTTTCAACATCTGAAATGTTATCCATGTTCTATTGTAAATAACATATTAGCTCATGTGATCTGAAAGTCATTGCATTTTGATTTTAATCACAATTTACACTTCGTCCCAACTATTTCGGAATTGGGGTCAGGGCTTTGAACCAGAATCTTTTCCCAATTGGTTCGTTCTGAACTGAAACAGTATTTTAACTTTTCCGGTTTTGGGTTCCACCCCAAAATTTACGTTCTCGAACCGGTTAGAACCAAAAAATTTCATTCCTGAACCGGTTAATATCGTTCCATGTCAGCCATAGGACTTTAAATTGGTAAGTTTAACATTAGCACTTTCAAATTGGCTATTATTTCCTTTCTCCCACAACAAACACTACAATTCACTAGGCCTATGCTTTATACAAGCTGCATCACTAAGTAATTATATGGCCACATGTGTTACGTTATTGTAGATGAATTAACACAAGAATAACCTCTGCTACGTCATTTATTGCAAAACAACAGAACAGATCCCATTTCGCTTCTCACATTGCTCAATATATGCAAATGACAGAAACAGGACAGGCCACAGCTGCCATTGAGATCATTTAACAAATGGCCAGACCTTGTCAGGACTCAATCAGTGCATTTCACATGCTCTTCTGTCATTCGGTACATTTTCTAGTCGCACAGTCAATATTGAATTAGGGCGACTGAGCCCAAACACCGCCACAACAAAAGCTCAAGAGACGCAGATGCCACGGGAAACAGATCCAGTCTTGTTCCTTGTTTCAGCAAAGTAAAATCACTGAAAAACTGGCAAACACAATTGGTTTGGCTTCCTTTATATAATCGATTTAGCATTGTAAGGATGGCAAATTGGCAATATTAATGCAAAAAAAAAAAAAAAAAAAAACAAAACCAAAACTTTCCATGATGTGCAGCAATCGTTTTCACGATTCTCACAATTGCCACTTAGCTGTACATCGTGCCTAACAATGCTCTTTAGCTGTGACTACATTCAGAATATAAAACAGATTCTCCTGACTTATTGCTTAATGAGCCTTGCAAAATAATTAATGCAAATGTTTGGCGTTTCAAGAGCTACCTGTCCGCAGAATATTTAAGGACGTATCGATATTTTAAGTCTTCATTTATGTGCGGATGAAAATGCCTCATAATTTTGTGGTGCAATGTATAACAGTGCAATTGAGAACAAATTTGACGTCTCTCATTGACTTCGATCAATTAGTCTGAGCAGCTGTTGCTAATCGGGTAAAGTAAACTGCGAGAGGTTTATGTTATTGAGAATTGAAAGGTGAGGTTTCAGCGGGCCTTTGTGACAGCCGACTGACCGCTGCTGTGTTATGCTGTGTAATGGTCGAGAACTATTGCGTTTTAGTGAATGAAATTGACAGGCTAGGCATAGCATTAGGCTTAATTAGGCTGAATTCTCTCTACTCTGCCCGGGCGTGCCAGGGAATGACACACAGGAAGTGAACGTCTGTTGGTCATTGTAGCCCAAACATAAAACATTTCAAGAATGAAAAAAATAACGGTATTAACCAGTTGCCATTATTTTTTATAAACGATTCTGCACCGGAACATTAAAAATTCTCAAGTTTCTGGTTTCGTTTTTGTTCCTAGCAAAATAGCAAAAGTTTCTGGTTTTCGTTTTCATTCCCGAACCGGTTCAAAGCCCTGATTGGGGTTATACTTTTACTGGAACACTATCAAGGAGCTGCAGACTTCAATTGGCTCTGGATTCAGTGGAACAGTATCAGCCAGTACATTTACATGCACAGTTAAGTTGAGCTACCGTTTTAGCTCGATTAGGCCATTTAATCAGACTACTGTCCTTGTCCCAGTATAAATGCACGGGAGGGGAATCGATTTATTCACTGAAGCACGTCCGTCTCTGCTATGATAGGTGACGATGTGCCCCCTTTCAGCTTGTTTGTGTTGGATTTTTTTCGGTCGCCCATTATGTCACAGACCCCGCGCTTCCCATGCATGTTGGATGCGGGTCAGGAGCGAAGACTGTTGGTTTTGAGAGAGTCGCTTTGAGAGAATTTTCCAATGGCGAGTGGAGGGAAAATTTTTGGATGAAGCGTAGGCCATTCGATAAATTATGCGGATTAATGGAAGAGGTTATGAACCCTTAAGACGTGACTGTTCAAGCACCAATACTATGCTGTTCAACTTCCGGGTCAAAGCCCCGCACGACGAACTGCGGAGCATGCGCATGGCGCAGAGTCCAGTTCGGATCAATTCAAGTGTAAACATGGAGGAGCAATTTGACTCGTAACCGCATTATCGGAATGTGTTAGTCCAACTTTTAGAAATTCAGTTCAATACGATTCTAGTCAGACTAACATGTTTACATGTATGTTAAAAGTCCGGTTTTAGTCGGATTAACGCAATAAATAGATTTTTTTCAAACGTCTTGTAAACACACTCAGTGCTGTAGACTCTGACCGGCTCCAATTGCAGTGGAACAATATCACGGTGCTGTAGACTCAAACTGGTGCAGAGGAACAGTATCAAAGTGCAATACACTCTGATTGGCACTATTTTAGGTGGAACAGAATCAAAGTGCCGTCGACTCTGACTGGCTCTAGTTGCCGTGGAACATAATCAAAGTGCTGTCGACTCTGACTGGCTCTAGTTGTAGTCGAACAGCATCAGACTACCGTTGACTGGCAGGCTCTAGTTACAGTGAAACACTATTTGAGTGCTGTAGACTCTGAGTCCAGCGTTTCTGGAGTAATATTAGTGCTTTAGACTGACTGGTGCAGACTTCCTCACCTTCAGTGTAGTCCATCTCAGGCCGTGTGGAGATGAAGACCCAGGCCAATCCCACAAACAGCGCCACTACCAGGTTAACTACGATCCAGGGCTGCAGGATCTGGTGCTCCATGCCAGGCTGCCTGAGAAACAGCAGGGTGGTATGCTGCTGATGGTACACTCCATGGAAAAAAAAAAACGTGGACATCCACTAATCCAAAATCTCTTTCTAAGCCATGGGCATTAATGAGGACTTGGATGCCCCCTATATTACCACTAAAGCCTCCACTCTTTTCAGAGGGCTGTCCGCTAGATGAATACTAGAATACTGCGGCAGGAATTAGTTTCCATTCTCTCCAGACAAGCATTAGTGAGGTCTGGCAAAGTTGTTTGGCGATGAAGCCTGAGTCGAGGTAGGCTTTGTTTCCGGATTACCCATGTACAGACCTCACTCGATGCATGAGAACACTATCACGCAGGGTTTGCAACACGATTTGATGGACAGAATATTCTAGAATGCCATTGTGTGCTACTGCATCAAGATTTTCCCTCAGTGGAACCAAGAGTCCTCATCACAACAGCCCCAGATCAAGGAATGCCCACATAAATGCGGCCTTGTAGTGTCCCACATCTCTGTTTTCAAATGTAACATTGATCCTCCAGCAGATGGAGTGCAGCGTTCTCACCAGAGGGTCTGATTGGCCGATGGGTAGAGGTTGATGCGGTCACTGGTCATCTGCTGGCTGAGAGACAGGATCAGAGCTGCAAAGTACACTGCAGGGAGTGAAAAAACAGCCCAGCATTAGCAATCAATGGGAACCAAGAACTGCAAAAACCACAATACAACGTACTGCGTACTGAAACCATAGCACTAATCACTGTGTGGACTAGTGCTGCAACTAACGATTATTTTGATTGTCGATTCGTCAGTGATTATTGAATCGACTAGTCAGATTGACTAGCACAGTGCAACGGTTATTTAGCAATTAGCTTTTAAATTTAGCTAGAGGTCATTTTAGCCATGTGCTAACTAACAATAAAAAAATAAAGATTAATACTTCTTCCAAAAATGTTTTATTAAACTTTGCTGCTCATTAGGCTACTTGTGGACAAAAGATAAACAAAAATTCAAGTCAGAATTCAAGTTTTGAATTGTTGTCAGGTAAAGTGCAAATATAAATAATTAAATACATTCTTTTTCTGTTCACCAAGGACAGGTAGCAGCAGCAGCAAAAAATAAAATAAAAAAATAAAAGTTTTCCTTTAATTAAAAAAAATCTGCATTTTGTGAACAACTTTCTTTGGTCTAGAGTCTTTGATATTAAACCAGGTATATCCAGAGGTATATAAAGCACTGGTAAAAAAAAAAAACAAAAAAAAAAAAAACAACTAAGTAAATGTAGAAGTGCCATGACTGAAAGTTACTTTGGTAAAAGTTGAAGTCACCCATAAAAAAATTACTTGAGTGAAAGTAGCGCACATTAACTGTACTTAAGTACCAAAAGTATTTTGTGAAAAATATACTTAAGTATCAAAAGTGAAAGTACAAGTACAAAGTTGTTTTCATAGTATGCATGGAAAGAAGAAAAGCAACCACTCTTTCTTCTCTCCTTGTGCTCTTTAATCAATTTTCAGGTGAATGAAAAATACGGTATTCAGTATTCGGCTTGCTTGTGCAATAAATGATCCTGGAGTGCCATCTAGTGATAGAATATTGTAACTGCGTGCATAAATTTGCAGGTCCAAGTCCGCATCCTGTCGCTTTCCTTTCTCCTCCCACCGGTCGCATTTGCGCAGGCGTGACTGAGAGTTGCGAAGGAAATCAGATGGCTTACTCTGCGGCTGCCTTCATCTCCAGCTCCTGTGAAACGACGTTTAGTCCAGTTCCAATGCGTGAAATACGTTTCAATGACGTAACGACAAATTATCGATGAATAAATTAGTCAACAATGAACTTTGTTATCGAATTTTGTCGACAATGTCGATGAATCGTTGCACCCATAGTGTGGACTCGACAAACTACTGCAGTACACACTACACAAACCACTGTGTTATGCAACCCAAAGGAAAAGATGTTAGCAATGACTGGTTACGGGTCACGTACAAAAAGAAGCGAGTGCTGCAGGATCCAGAGTGAGGAACCCTCTCAGAGCCATGGACGCCTTCGCCAGATTCACCCTGAGAGAAATTAAAAAGTCAGCTGTTAGAGACTAAAACCAAAATTCACCCTGATAGAGATTAAAGAGGAGCTGGCAGAGACTCAGACCAAAATTCATCCTGATTGAGATTAATGAGGAGCTGTCAGAGACTAAGACCAAAATTCACCCTGATAGAGATTAATGAGGAGCTGTCGGAGACTAGGACCAAAATTCACCCTGATAGAGATTAATGAGGAGCTGTCAGAGACTAAGACCAAAATTCACCCTGAGAGAGATTAATGAGGAGATGTCAGAGACTCGGACCAAAATTCACCCTGATAGAGATTAATGAGGAGCTGTCAGAGACTAAGACCAAAATTCACCCTGATAGAGATTAATGAGGAGCTGTCAGAGACTAAGACCAAAATTCACCCTGATAGAGATTAATGAGGAGCTGTCAGAGACAAAGACCAAAATTCACCCTGATAAAGATTAATGAGGAGCTGTCAGAGACTAAGACCAAAATTAACCTTGGTAGAGATTTAGGAGGAACTAGCAGAGACTCGGTCTTACATTTATCCTGACACAGATTAAGGAGAAGCTGTCAGAGACTCAGACCAAAAAATTCATCCTGATGGAGATTACAGAAGAGCAATCAGAGTATCAAAATAAGATTCACCTTGAAAGATTACGGAGGAGCTGTAAGAGTTTCTGACTAAAATTCAACCAGAGAGAGATTGGGGAGGAGCTGCCAGGGAGTCAGACTAAAATTCAAACCCATGAAAAGAGACACGTGTACAGAACCATGAAATATATACACACATTCACAGACGGGCACACAATCCCACCTGTCGAATGCAGAGACGGTGCTGATTGACAGCAGCAGGTAAAGCAGTGATTGGGCGGGGTAGGCCAGTGGGTGGTACTGCTGAAGCAGGTTGGGCAGATTGGAGAGCTGTTCCCCCGCCAAAACGTACACCACAATGATGTTCCACACTGAGTAACCCGCAAGGAACCCGTGGGAGAACAGCCCTATAACCCTATACACACATACAGATGTGTCAGCGCAAAAGAATTCAGTCTTAACAAAGAGCATTTTTATTTTCAAAATGAAACTTAAGGCAGGTTTCACAGACGCGTAATAGGCTAGAATTAAAGTGCTTTTGGATGGATAATTTAAATTCCAATTGGAATCTATTTCGAGACAAGGCTTTGCCTCCATCTAACACTGGCCCTTGAAATCTAAATTATCTTTCTCAAGTTGAATATACAGCATTTCCTTGCACTGATATACCATATGCTTCACAGGTAAAATTTTTAAACCTCACTGGATAATCTTGAAAACAGCTGGACAGTTTCACCTGATCGGTGATTTTTTTTTTGTCTTTCTTAGCAAATAAGTAACTGAAATCCAAATCTTAAAAAAAATAAATAAATTTATATCCTAAACTGAGAACTAGGACAAAACTCGATACATCTGCCTCCAATCAAACTTCACTGCATTAGTGCTTGAAAGAGAGATCTCTTCTCACTGTATTTATATGGTTTACATCTGACTCCTATCATAGGCAGACAAGTGAATCCCAATGAGAGAGTGCAATATGAGCTGGCTGTGCTTTTAATGCGAAAGCAGGTCAGGTCTGGGTCTCACCTGAAACCGCGGTGAACTCTCATGGCGACGTCTCGAGTGCTCCAGAATGGCTTCACCTCCATCAGGTCATCCACCTGATTGCCAGGCTTGCCCAGCTCCCCACGATCAGCTGCCTGGAAACGCCCTGCGCATGGCATCAATGCTCTTAGTGCCACATACCCACAACCGTCCCATAAAAACGCTCCTCTGCATTGATGTAACTTCTCAGTCATACATCTCTATTTGCTATCGCTCCACCATGTCTGGAGATGGTGATACTCTATATTATGGCTGAGGGCCCAGTCACTGCCCCAGCACTGACGTAGGCTCTATAGCCAGAGCAAAGTGAGATGTTGGGGAGGTATGGTATTCAGAGGTTGGGTCAGTAAGCGGATGGGTAGGTGCTAGAGTGGGGTGCTGGGTCAGGTAGAGGTTGGGTAAGTGCAGGAGTGGAACACTATGTAGCCAAAAGTGTGCGGACACTGAATCCTCATTTGGCACACGGAGAAAACATACCATTTTTAATTAAAAATATTCTGAATATCTCACATTTTAATTGAATTTGGAATAAATTGGTCGATATGGCCTGATAGGACAGACTGTTACCTTCTATTTAGAGAGCACAGTTATTCAAAACCATTTCACCATCAGGATTATAAAGCACTTTGTATGAAATGTACTCTAAAGTGCAAGCTGAAAGTCTTTTTTTTTTTTTTTTTTTTTAAAGATAATTTTTTGGGATTTTCCTTTATTTGATAGCCATACAGTGGAGAGAAACAGGAAAGTTGGGGAGAAGAATGGGGAAGACACGCTGCAAATGAACCGAGCCAGAATCAAACCCAGGCCGCCGCGGGAAGGACACAGCTTTTATGGTGCTTTTGCTTGGACTGATGCGCCACCAGGGCGCCCTGCAAGCTGAAAGTCTGTCCTAACAGCGTGTACTGACCAATTTATTCCAAATTCAATCAAAATGACAAATATTTCCATTTTCCATGCATGTCAGTGGGGTTTCAGTGAAGTGTCGACACACTTGTGGCTATGTAGTATATGTTGGGTCAGTGAGGCTTTGAGTAGGTGCACGAGTGGGATGATGGGTCTGTGGGGTGTTGGACAGGTGCACGAGGGGGGTGCTGGGTCAATGGGATGCTGGGCAAACACAGTAGTGGGATGTTGAGTCAGCAACCCATTGGATGGGTTCAGGAGTGGGGTGTTGGGTCAGTGCAGGAGACAGGTTCACACCAGTAGGTTAATTAAACACAAATTTGTTGTTAATCTGACCGTTTCAACACTGGGTAGCACTTCTGTCCAATCTGCCAACCCCACCCCGGAGATACTCACGGTTCCTCTCAACAAACACCTTTCCCACCGGCTGGCTCTGACCCAGCGGCGCGGAGAACAGGGAATGCTGAGGGATCGGAGCCTGTGGGTCAGTGATGATGTCATCGTCCTCCACGCCCAGATCATTTGCACTCTGCATCTCCTGTGCTTTCTGCTTCCTGTGGAGAGAGAGGGGCCCCATAGCCTGGAATTCCTCCTGACGCATCATTTTTACTGTCCATTTACGGTTTTACTGACATGTCACGGCTCAATTGCCCTCTGGATTGCAGCAACATCCAATCAGATTCATGTTTAGAGGAAACACATTCGCATTTTCATTAAAAGACCTTCTTGCTTTCTGAAACCGGGCAGATTTGTAGACAGCAGCATTAATACAAGCTACCTTACAAATCATAAAATCGTTATTTGACATACTCAAGCACATCGTATGTACTAGAACAACAAAGACAGATATAGGCTAGGGTTCTTCTAGGTCTACAACCGTTTATTCTGCTTTAGCGGTAGTTCTCAACCTTTTTTTGTCCTCAAGGCAAATCTTGCAGCCCTTTCATGGCAAAATTGCTGCAAATATTTCAGAGCAAACAGCAAGTCTATGAGAGCAGAACATTCACAGAAAAAAAGCGACCATATTTTGTGCATTATGAATATCTGGCTTTGTTTATGTGAGTGCAACACAACTCACTTCTTCTTCTTGGGTTTCCGAGGGACCTCCTCTCCGTCCGTGTGATGCTCCGCCCCGTCGCTGTTCACTAGCTCTGGCTGCCCCTGCGGCATCTCCCTCCAGATCTGATAAATGAGCCAGAGAAAATTTCTTCAAATTAAAAGCACATTTTCTCAGTTGGGTAATTAGTAGCATTTTTTCCATCCCGAGACCTATTACTCCCATGTTGTGTGATAACAGTTATGGCTCATTTAAGTCATTTACCCACAAGAGACCTTGTTAAATGGTATTATTATGATGTGAGGCATTGCAATTTAAAACCGTTTAACCTCAGGATTTTGTAGCATTCTGTATACCCCTTCAGCCACTCCCTTAGACTTGATTGAAACTAAGCGGATATTTCCATATAGTCAACAAAAAAGTTAAGGATTTTTTTTCTCTATTATTTTCCCCTGTTCTGAGCTTCCAACGATGCTGTCAAGCAGTGCTGAGAGCATGTGCTGGTCACACAAGATATTGAAATGACTTTGGATATTGTTTGATGTTTTGAATTAATGGTCTGGACTTAGTGTGATTCTGGTCTTGGGTAATACAGTGGACAGATCAAATGTTTTTATGCATTTTGCGTCTTCGATAAACACCAGTGACTCAAACAACACTTGGGATCTACACTCAGTTCTTACATATCACATAGGCGGGTAAAACCGAGAGTTCCTTAACTTTTTGTGTTCAGCATATAATTATAAAATGGACACCTCTGAAAATGTGCTCAAAATCTACAGCTGATAAAATTAATTTCCCACCTTTTTGGGCTTCTAGCACTGCAGCAGATTCAAACATTTCAGCTAAAACAGCACTTTTTGATCAACTGATCATTTGCAAGAATAATGCAGTATAAATCCTTGACAATGCATTATATGCTGACAGTGCAAAAACTATTTCAAACAGCCTGCACTTTTCTTTTACCTTCAAAAGCATTCACAACCTTATTACGTGAACAGTGCAGGGATCAGCCCTCAATGCTTGTGCCATTGTCCAAATACTTGCAAAGATCACTTTACATTTTTACCCCTCTCAAAGACCCTTCTAACCATGTAATTCATTGCCCTCCGTTTACGCGAGACATCTGGCAGCATTACCTGCAGTCTGAACCTTCTTTTTCTTCTTCTTCTTCTGTGGTGGGTTGTCGAGGGGTTCAGGGGTCAGAGGCTCTCGACTTTCAGAAGGCCTTCGGCTGGCCGCGACTCCCATCTCCATCCCAGTCTCTGCACGGACACAGCAGTCGACGTCCATGTTAGTGCACAAGTCAATCACTCAAGATTCGACTCTACAATAATAACCAATCCTCTGAGCCAATTAACTACGCTCAATGATAGTTACAAACCCACTCCAAGCCAATGATCATTCTAGCTTACTTACACATCACGTAGTTTTGACGCAGTTCTCCATCTACATTTTACAATAAAAAATGAACCGTCCTTAACCCTGCCAACTCGCCTCATTTTTAAATTTATACTTTACGTTTTTCCATTCTTAGGTTTAAATCTCAATTTTAATTCTCTGTTTCAGGACTAAGACTAATTCCAAGGCTGACTTTAAGATTTGCTTCAGCACAATTTCCTTCACCTCTGCAGGTTATGATGTCACACCCTCCCCACCACTCAGAAACAAGAGAGCGGCCCACAGCAATATCCCCAGTACAGCTGTAGAGTAACAAATACAGGCAAAAGACATTGACTTTGACAAAGGTGTGTAAAAACAGACATTGCACATGCATCATACAGAAGATGCATTATAATTTTATAATACTTTCGCGGGGATTATCCAGCATGGTATGCCTTCAAGCCCACACACTGAGGCAATGCTGACAGTATAATACATGTTAAGCCTACCCTCTCGGTCTTGCACACCATTGGCATCTTTTTTGGCCTTCTTCTTCCTGGATCTAGGTAACGGCATCTCATCTACATGAACAATGGCAAAAAAAAAAGAAAAAAAAGTAAATTTATGCTGTAGAAGTCACTCCCCATGCTTGCAACACTCATGTGAACATACGTGAGTGAATCAGTATGTGTTCAGTCCAGTTCAAAAACATACAGCGTTTTTTTTTTTTTTTTTTTTAAATCTTGCTGGGACTATGCCGGCCACAATATGTACACTTGGCCAACCACGATGAAAATTCACACCATCTTGCTAGACCTGCTCCTTGGGACTTTATCGCCTATTTTCTTACATTGCAGGCCAAAGGCTGTAGACCGCCAATGTTTTAGGCAAGTACTCTGTGAGCTCGAGAGTATCTCAGTACGCCATAGGCTACACTGGTGTTTAGCCTATGTTAGCATTATGCGAATGTTTATCACTAACTACACAACACTCAACAGGAAAGCAGTCAGGGTCCACCTTCCAATTTTCTTCTAGTGCAACGGGATAGTTCCATTCACTTATTTTTCACACCCTCCCTCCATTCCTCACATTCTTTCCTTGCTCTAAGGTACAACAAATAAGAAAATAAAAGTATAAACTAAATTTTGCAAGGAAAGGGAGGATGTGATAAATGCGCAACTGGAATGAGGTTTGTATCAGAGGAGGCTGGATCACTATGGGACACTACAGGTGACTAAAGAGAGTGACATCACATTCCAGATAACTCAAAAACAGATGCATACCAACCTCCTGTATCTTGGCTTCATTTGTTCACGAGAGAGAGAGAGAGAGAGAGAGAGAGAGAGATGTTACTCCAACACAACTGCATTCATGCATTCAAATTTAAAACTACACAGTCAAAAATATGTTTTGGTCCAATAAAAATCTTCTATACCCTCTAAATCAGAACCTATCAGCTTACCTGGAGTTGCTGTTTGCCAGTTACATTTTCATACTTGTATGAAAAAAGTAATATAAGTAATATAAATAAGCACATAATTAGTAATAGAAATAAGCAATTTAAGTCCAACTACAAGGCTAAAATAATAGCTGATATTGGCTTATTTCTCGCCCTGCAGCCAAAGTCCAATCAAGCCATCAGAAAAAGTCAAGGTGCCAAAAGAGAGCAGGTCACTCGGCTACAGAAGGCCAGCTAGATAAAGCTTCCTTGGTCAAGAGCTTACAGATGAGTGGATTACATCTTAATCCAGTTCTGTGACGCAGTTCCTCCACAGACAATTTAAAAAACTAACAGGAAGTGCCCGTATCTGCAGTACAAGCCATGCCTCTTTGACCAGAGACAGGGAACTCAATACAGCTCCTCCTCAGACCAGCAAGAGACCTTATGATAACCTCAACTCATGACATTCAAGGCAGGAAATTTACGTTTTTCAAAGTGAGGTAATATTTGCCTCCCAATGACTAGAATCCAGGGGTAGCCTATTTAAAAGGTAACAGGGACAAAATTCAAAATAATATATCAAATTTATAAGAAGTAAAACATTAAAACAACTGAAAAGAGCCCGGAGTGTTTTGAGATGGACAGCTACCCTTCCCCAAACTGCTAGGTGACTGAAGACACTGCTCCTTCCGTTAAACACTCAGCCTTTCAAAAAATTGGCAAAATTATGAAAATTTAAGAGAATAAGGGGAATTCATTGCCTCTTTTCTTATGATTTCAAGAGGCATTTTTTGGATTATGAAAACACTTTCCTCATATGTCCTCCCCTGTAGCCAGTAAGACCTCAGTAAGAGCACCACCATGAAAACCTACAGCAGTTTGGCACTCACCTGGGCATTGGTGGCAGAGTACGCGGTACACGCTGAAAATGGAGACAGATGACAAAAATACTGCATTACACAGAGCATCTGACTCACAGAAAAATACTACATTACACAGAGCATCTGACTCACAGAAAAATACTGCATTACACAGAGCATCTGACTCACAGAAAAATACTGCATTACACAGAGCATCTGACTCAGAAAAATACTGCATTACACAGAGCATCTGACTCACAGAAAAATACTGCATTACACAGAGCATCTGACTCACAGAAAAATACTGCATTACACAGAGCATCTGACTCACAGAAAAATACTACATTACACAGAGCATCTGACTCACAGAAAAATACTGCATTACACAGAGCATCTGACTCGCAGAAAAATACTGCATTACACAGAGCATCTGACTCACAGAAAAATACTACATTACACAGAGCATCTGACTCACAGAAAAATACTGCATTACACAGAGCATCTGACTCACAGAAAAATACTGCATTACACAGAGCATCTGACTCACAGAAAAATACTGCATTACACAGCGCATCTGACTCACAGAAAAATACTGCATTACACAGAGCATCTGACTCACAGAAAAATACTGCATTACACAGAGCATCTGACTCAGAGAAACAGGAGTTGCTTACCACTCCATGTACTGCAAATAATGCCCGTCTTAACAAGCACCCTTAAGACAGGTATGCAAACACGCTAGTCTTATTCGATTGTACTGTGAAACGTTCTTCCACATGACACAGCACAACAGCCATGCAACACCTGAGCTTTATGAAATTGCAGCCAAATAACAGGCCTGCAAATTAAAGCCTGTCTTAACAGGGTTTTAGTCTTGAGACTTAAACCTTGTTTTTTTCAGCATTTTTCCCATTTCAAGTAGAAAGTATTAGCTTAAATCCTTATCACCCTAGGTAATCTTGAAATGTGTCAAGTCTCATCTCTTTGGCAAATGTTTTTGTCTCATTCAGTAAGATAGATTTTGAGTCAAAACACAGGACTTACGCAGCTACAACTAAGGTTGACTAATTTTCAGCTTCTGCAGTGTCAGTGAAAAAAATAGCCCATAGCCCACACAGTAAGTCATCAACAGATGAATAAAAATTACTCTATTGATAGTGAGCTTATAAACCACTCAAATACTCATTCCAAACACACATATGCACAAACACGTGCACATACACTCACAAAAACGCATCTGCCTGATAACCCCGATAAACCTTATAACCCAAGTCATCTCATGCCACCAATCACCACAAACGAGTGGATGAAGCATTGCACACACATCTACATTGGTTTGGGCCTAATAGCATTTAAGCGACATTTATCGGCAGTGAAATCACGTCAAATCTTTGACAAAAAAAAAAAAAAAACAACATGAAAACTAACCAAGTAAATCAAATTGTAGTTTGGTAACTGAGAAACGTGCATATCATTGTGATAAAATTGTTTGAATGAGAAAGTAGTCTGACTGAACAATCAAAAGCTATGCTCACTAATGCAGTGCTCTTGCCTAACTGGACTGCAAAATGATCTTTCACAGCACAGAGTAACACTTCAGGCTTACGCAATTAGAGTCACAGCACCAGACTGAATAAAACGTATCAGTGGTAAACAACCCCGCTACAGCAGACCTGGCATCCTGCAGGTTTTTTGCACCAACCCTAAAGCACATTTTAACAGCTCAGGAGCTTGCTGAGCTGCTTCTGAGGAGTGCAAAATATACTTTGTGAAGGTCAATAGCCTACAATGCAGCAGATCTCCATAAATAAGGTTGGTTACTGAGGCTCAATGGGTGCCCTGACCACACCTCAGATCCCAGACTTTGATACCCTATTCATGCCCTCACACACCCAGCGTAAAGCATGACTTACCCCTTGTTTCTTCCCCATTGTGAAGGGGAGATGAGAAAGGCTACACTGGGCACTGTTTCTCTGCGCAGAAGCCTGAGGTGTCCCTCTGATCCTACACTAATCTCGTCACAGAAAAACACAAGCCAGGGACTCAACGGCTGAGCCACGTCATCTGGTGCTGACCCGGACTGAGGGAGGAGCTCCCAGTACAAATGACCAATGACGGCGCAGCTGCAACCACTTCTGCCCGCTCACACATGGGGCAACGTTGTCAGCGATCGAGTTGTTACTAGATGGCCATAAAATACAAAATCTCCACCTCTTTATGATGTGAAATCCTCCAATCTAACCATATTTCATCCACACCCAATTGAACTAGGTAAATTCAGCTTTTCCTGGGGACAAATTTGACCCATGAAAGACTGCAGTGGGCAGCCTTTCGAGAGCAGCGCATATTTGGCTTCGCACTGCCCCAGGATATGGGACGGATACAGTTGGTTAGTTTTAGCATTTTTTGTTGTTCAAGAGCCTCCTATGTGCCATTTGGGCGCTCACCAGTAAAATTATAAGGGAGCATGTTTGGTTCTCTCTGCCCTCCTTCTGAGCTCGCAAGACTTCAAGTTGCGAGTGTCAAGAAGTAGTGGCTGAGAGGCCCATTTTGAGGATGTGAAGCACAAACTGTCTATTCTCACCCAAGATGGCAGCATGACTTCTGTATGAGCATGCTTACATAATTCGCAGATTGGACATTCCTGATATGGGTGGGATTGGAGATGCTAATTTTTTCATTAAATTTTCCATTTAAAGAAGAATTAACTAGTGAAAAATTTTTTTAAAGTCTAATTTAATATCCGAGGTGCAATAAAAAATAATGACTCAAAAATTATGCAAAATATATGTGCATACATGCCCGTTTGGAGGCTTAAGCAAAATGTCATCTTTCAACACTTTTCAGCACCAAAAGACAATGGTCCCTGTGATCATCGCGGTAATTCTTAATTGTTAGTCTGGGTTATCAACAAATTTTAAGAAAGAGAAAATGATTTCTGTCATCCATCACATCCCAACACTCCCAGTAACTCCAGTTGGTCTGTTATCCCTCTGACTCAATGCGAAGTGACACCTCCGCTCTTTCTAGTCTGGCACTCTCGTGGCAACTCAGAGATTACAGCCTTTTCTTATCCAATTTACAGTCACGCAAAAACGTTCCTTTTCTCTCCACTTCTCATTCCACAAGTCCGCAGATTCAGCCCAGACAATCCACTTAGGTTTTAACAGGCCAGTCATGATAAAGACATGAGGGTGCTGTACAAGCACTGTCTAACTACATCCACTAACAAAGCTGGAGAGAGGAAATGTATTCGCCCGTTTGTCTGTCTCAGTGTTCCCCCATCATTGTTTTGGAGGGCCAGCTCCCAGCAGGATTATATTATTATTCAAAGTTTCTTTGTTTTGGGATAGTGCATATTAAACAATTTTAGTCCAAAAAAACTACAAAAAAAAAAAGGAAGATATTTTGCACAATGAGATTATAGCCCAAGCCAATTAGTATTCTAGGTCCCTAGTCAGACTTCTGTCAAGAAAGCATGCATAAAGAAAAAAAAATTAAAATGTAAAAAAGAAATAAAAAACAAAAAATAATTATTATACAAAGCCACAGGCATATAAGAGAGTTGTAGACCAATTCTGATAAAACTTTGTGGGAAGATTATATATGACAACAGTTGGAGGTGATTAGATTTTCACAGGTCAGGGTGATGCAATGCCCTGCCTTTTCTGGCACATTCCTCATGGAAAAGTCATGAAAATTCTCTGAAACTTGTACCACAGTAGTTCTTCTCTTAGTTCAGACCAGACAGGATAGATTTTGTTGACCTGGTGCATTGATGAGCCTTGGGCAGCTAACAACTGTTCACCGGTTCATGATTTGTCTCATTATGGACCAAGTGTCGACAGGCAATCGCCACTGCTGACTGGAAGCAAACAGAAGCCTCGCCACTTCAAAGATGTACTGTCCCATTCACCTGACCATAACAATTTAGCTTTTGTCGAAGTAACTAATGTCCCATTTCACTCACAATCAACATTTCCAATGCGAGCATTGCCTGTTCACTTTCCGCCTAAGGCAGGGGTGTCCAATCTAATCCACAAAGGGCCAGTGTGGGAGCTGAATTTTGTTACAGCCCAATCCTAACACAGCTGATTCTACGCATCGAGATCCTGACTGAACTCCCAGATCAGTTAATTAGTGGAGTCAGGTGTTGATGCACAGGGCTTCAACAAAACCCTGCACCCACACTGGCCCTTTATGGATAAGATTGGACAGCCCTGGTCTAAGGTCTGTCTGCAGACCTTAATATGCGCAGTTCCAAGCAATAATCAATTATATTTGCTTCAAGTATGAGTAGTTTTATAGTTTTCAAAATTTTTTGAAACCTGGCAATATTAACTCAGCCAGTTAAAATACAGAACAATTTCAAATAATAGAAACAAATAAGAAAATAGTATTTCAGCTTCGTCAAAACACAGGCTAAAAATAAGTGATAAGAGAGAGCCTTAGCTGAGTGTATGACGTCTTTCCTAAGTGACTTTAGACAATATTCCTTGTGACAAACTCACAGCCTTTAACCGAGAAAGATAATTTTTTAAAATCCTTTTTACAAATCGAGGCGAGGGGCATTTTATTTAGACCCCAAATATATAACCATGAGGCACAAAGGTCCAAGCCATCCCGTCTCTTATTAAGGCGTTCCAGTGAATTAAAAAAAAAAAAAAATGTTGTAACAACCAACATTTCATGCATTAAGTCCTTAAAATTGGGATTTGAACCAGGAACCATGAAAAAGCCAAAAACTCGTCTCCGCCTCCACGATCGCAAGTACGTGCGTACTTTCGCAATCCAAGTTCAAAAAAAAAAAAAAAAGTGAATTTTGTGTTGTTTTTACAATATGCTCAAATAACGGTATTAATGCGTCAATAGTTTTCTATCATAATTTTAAATAAAAGATCATCAACAGCTAGCTTAACAGAAAGCACAGTGACCACTTACTCGCGGTGACTGATCGAGCCTTCGCGTTTGAGCCCTCTGGACCTGAGAAAACACATGTAAGTTGACCACAACGTTAAGCGCGCAAAATAATCAAATCAAGTAGCAGCCTACCACCCAGCACAATGGGACGTCAAGACATCAAGCTAGCTACACAGCGTGCTATCTCGCTTTCTATCTTGCGAAATGTTAGCTGCATATATTTAAAATAGTTAGCGAGCAAACTTGATTAGCTAATGTCAAATAACTAGCTAGCTAATTATAAGCCCAATATTTTCACGCAGCCAAACTTCAGAAACCACAAATGATGCACTTACGGCGTCATCGTCCATAGTTTAGTCAAACTGGCTATGATAAACGTATGTGAATTTAAAAATGATTAATACTATATTTACAAATTACTGCCAACAATGAAACACATTTGCACATGCGAGTCGCGCCCTCCTCATCGTTGCCTAGCAGTGCGAACACAGAAAAGTGGAGCCTCAGAACTTCCGGTGTCCCTGCTGAAAAAATGCCAAAATAAAAGCTTGAATGAAGATGACTGCTTTTTGCATTTTAACTGTTTCGTTAACTCTAAGACATTCGTGTTTCGCCTACAGCGCCACAAAGTGCATTGGAATTAGTCAGCATGTGAAAAAATGTATGTATATAGGCCAACTCGTCTTACTGTTGCTGAAAACTACCGGCCAAGGTTATTTTATTAACCAATAAATTAATGCAGTGTAATTTTTTGCGCCAATTGTGACTTAAAGTCGCCCATCAAAAGTCTTCTTGAATCAGGCTTTTTATTGTGAGTGTTAAAGATTAACTTCAGTTAACTTTGAAACAACCATCAGTTCAAAAGAGGCAGAAGGTCATAGACCTTAATAAATATGGTAATGGAAACAAGAAGATGCACAAATGATTGAATATACCACTGAGCGCTGTCAAGGCAATTACTGAAAAATTCCAAGGATATGGAACTGTTGAAAATCTCAAAGGTAGAGGATGCAACTGCATTTTGGCCCCCAGATACTGAGGAGGACAGCGAGAGAAGAAAGAAAATCCCCAATCACTGTGAAGGAATTGCAGGCCTTGGTGGCACCTTGGCATCACAATGTTTCAAAAAGCACCATCAGGCGCCACCTCCACAACCACAGGCTCTTTGGAAGGGTTGCCAGAAGAAAGCCTTTTCTGACCAGAAGACACAGAAGCAAGCGCTTAGAGTTTGCCAAACTTCATTTAAATTATGACTGCAGCAAGGTGCTTTGTCAGATGAGACCAGAATTGCATGTTTCGGTCAGATACCGCATTGGCATGTTTGGCATTGAAACAGATGTATAAAAGCAGAAGCACCTCATACCCACGGTGAAATATGATGAGGGTCAGTCATGTTTTGGGGCTGTTTTAATTCAAGAGGTCCAGGGGCACTGGGTAAGAATAATGGCATCATGAATTCCACCAAGTATCAGGATATTTTAGCCAATAATTTGGTTGCCTCTGCCAGAGGGCTGGGACTTGGCCATCGGTGGACTTTCAAACAAGACAATGACACAAAACATGCCTCAAGATTCACACAGAAATGGTTCTGTGAAAACAAAATCAGTGTTCTGCAATGGCCATCTCAGTTGTCAGACAATCCAGTTGAAAACCTGTGGGCTGAGTTGAAGAGGGCAGTTGATAAACACAAAGCCAAGAATGTGAAGGGTTTTGAAAGGATCTGCTTAGAGGAATGTTTCAAAATCCCCCCAAATAAGTGCCTAAAGCTTGTCAAAAATTACAGGAAAAGACTCCATACTGTTATCCGTGCCAGAGGTGGTTTCATTTAAGTACTAAATGAAGGGTGCCAATAATTACAAAACCTTGATTTTATTGAAATGTATTTATATGAAATGATAGTAATGATTCTGGTCATTTCCATCAAAAAAACATGAATAAAGCAAAGTATTTCACACATGTTGGTATATTTTGTTTCTCTATAATTATATATTTTTTTTTTTTGTAAAGTTTGTCCATTGCCAGTCTGGGGTAAGTCAGTAATTTTTGAGCCCACTATAATATATATATATATATATATATATAGAGAGAGAGAGAGAGAGAAAGAGCTACAAGTACTAACAGCGTAACCATAGAATTACTATAGCTATGCAGTAAACTCTAGTATTGCTGGAAGCAACCACGGTATCATTATATTACTACAACCCCAATTCCGAAATAGTTGGGACAAAGTGTAAATTGTGAATAAAATCAAAACTTTCATGACTTTCAAATCACACCAGTCAGCATTTTATTCACAATAGGACAGAGATAACATAGCAAATGTTAAAACTGAGAAATTTTACAATTTTATCCACAAAATGAGCTCATTTCAAATTTGATGGCTGCTACAGGTCTCAAAAAAGTTGGGACAGGGGCCTGTTTACCATGGTGTAGCATCCCCTCTTTTTTTAACACAAAGTGGAGGCGTCTGGGCATTGAGGAGACAAGTTTCTTGAGTTTAGCCATTGGAATTTGATCCCACTCTTGTTTAATACAGGCTTCCAGCTGCTGAAGAGTTTTGAGTCTCCTTTGACGGACTTTTCATTTAATTATGCGCCAAATGTTCTCAATCGGTGAAAGATCAGGACTGCAGGCAGGCCAGTTCAGCACATGGACTCTTCTACTACGAAGCCATGCTGTTGTTATAGCTGCAGTATGTGGTTTTGCATTGTCCTGCTGAAATACACAAGGCCTTCCCTGGAATAGATGTCGTCTGGAGGGGAGCATATGTTGCTCTAAAACTTTTATATACCTTTCAGCACTCATGGTGCTTTTTAAAACATGCAAGTGTCCCACCCTATATGCACTAATGCATCCACATACCATCAGAGATGTTGGCTTTTGAACTAAATACTGATAAAAGGAATGGTGGTCTTTCTCCTCTTTAGCCTGAAGGACAGGACAGCCATGATTTCCAACAAGAATGTCAAATTTGGAATTGTCTGACCACAGGACACTTTGCCTCTTTGCTACAGTCCATTTTAAATGAGTCTTGGCCCACAGAACACGGCAGCGCTTCTGGATCATGCTCACAATGGCTTCCTTTTTGCATGATAGAGTTTTAGGTGGCATCTGTGGATGGCACGCGGATTGTGTTTACAGACAGTGGTTTCTTGAAATATTCCTGGGCCCATTTAGTAATGTCAATGACAGAATCATGCCGGTGAGTGATGCAGTGGCGTCTGAGGGCCCAAAGATCACGGGCATCCAGTAAAGGTCTTCGGCCTTGTCCCTTACGCACAGAGATTTTTCCAGTTTCTCTGAATCCTTTGATGATGTTATGCACTGTCGATGATGAGACCTTCAAAGCCTTTGCAATTTGATGTTGAGGAACATTGTTTTTTAAGTATTCCACAATTTTTTATACACAAGCCTTCACAGGTTGGAGAGCCTCTGGTCATCTTTACTTCTGAAAGACTCTGCCTCTCTAAGACATCCCTTTTATAGCCAATCATGTTACACACCTGATGCCAGTTAACTTAGTTACTTGCTAAATGTTCTTTCAGCTGATTCTCTTATATATTAACTGCTTTTTGCCAGTGTCCCAACTTTTTTGAGACCTGTTGGAGCCAGAAAATTTGAAATAAGCTCATTTTGTGGATAGAAATGTAAAATGTCTCAGTTTCACCATTTGAAAAGTTATCTACAGTCTATTGTAAATAACATATTGGCTCATGTGATCTGAAAGTCATTGCATTTTGATTTTATTCACAATTTACACATCATCCCATCTATTTCGGAATTGGGGTTGTAGTTATAATGTGAGAAGTATATGCACAGTATTACTATAGCTCTCACAGTACTACTCTGCATATACTTCTCACATTACAACTAGTATTGCTATAGTTTTTGCATATGACTACAACCACAGTAATACTATAATCTGCAGTAGCATAGTATTTCTACAGTCCATGTAACTATAATATTAGGCTACTATAGTCAGCAGTATCATGGCATTACTATAGTTGAAACAACTACAGTATTACTATAGTCAGCAGTATCATGGTATTACTATAGTTCACACAGCTGTAACATTACCATTGTCAGTAGCAACATGGTATTACCAAAGTTCAAATTACTATAACAATTCTATGGTCAGCAGTACCATGGTTTTACTACAGTTCAAACAACTAAGTGTATAGTATTACTATGGTCAGCAGTACAATGGTATCACTATAGTTCAAACAACTATAATATTGCTATGGTCAGCAATAGGCTACCATGGTATTACTATGGTTCAAACAACCATATTATTACTATGGTCAGCAGTGCCATGGTATTACTAGTCAATATGGTCTGCCTTACTATAATATTACTATAGTAAACCAAATGGTGGTAAAATACCGTCAATTTAATATTGTGCATAGAACTAGAAGATAACTATAGTTTTGAACAACAGTAATTGTTCATAAGGGAGCATTCACAACCCTCCTGATTTCCTCCATTTCTGCATATACATCAGAGTGGATTTTCTCAGCTGTTCATTCAAAATGTAATATAAGAAAAGGAGAACAAAATAAAACTTATATCATTATTTTTGAATTTCATTTCATCATTTTGAAGGAAACAAGATATCCAACCCCAATATCACTCAAGTGAAAAGGTATTTGTCCCTCGGAACTGGTTGTGCCCCCTTTGGCAGTAACAACTGCAATCGAACACTTCAGATAAATGGAGATCATCACTGTTGAGGACTTTAGTCTACTCTTTGTAGAATGAATTGTGGCTCAAGCCACATTTGAGGTTTGAGTGCCCAGTTCAGACCCTGCCAAAGCATCTCAATGGAGCTCATGTCAAGATTTGGAGTATGCTGCTCAAATCCTAACATCGTTTCTTTCGAGCAGTTCAGAAGAGGACCTGCTCTTGGGCATCAGCTTGTTGCCTTGCAGTCTAAGTTTCGCTCGAGTTTAAGATCATTGGCTGATATCTGAATATGCTTCACTGCAAAGATATAGCGGACAAAAGACCTCTCAATTTTGAGAGAACATCATGGGGTACAAAGTTGCATTGTGAATTTGGGTTTTTGATCAATTTAGATGTGAAAGTCTTACTTAAAGTAGAGAATAAAAAAAAAAAAAGATTCAGCGAGAACCATATGTACTAACCACAATTGATTTCCTAATGCGGTCAGTCTTGCTCTCCCAAACTGAGTCAGCTTATGCATTAGCAACTTCCCTCAGATTTTTCAAAGTATCTAAAGAGGTGGCAGCACTGCCCTGCAAAGGTAAAGTGCAGTAACTACAAATTAATTTAAGCAGTAAAAAATGGCTTCAAAGTTTGTTTGCTGTCCTAACAAATGAATAGTTGGCACATCTATGATAGATTATGGTTAACTGACCTGCCATGGTATAATTTCTATCCAAATAAATCCTGACCTCCATTTACTTTCGGGCCGAAAACTGCACAATCCATATTTTATCCAATGTGTAGTTACTGCACTTTGGCTTTGTAGGGCAGAGCAAATGTTTGGCATTCTGCCTCAGTAAGAAAAAAAAACATGCATTTTAGAGGAAGAATCCCCAACAAACTGGCGATTTAAATTGTTTTCTTGCATTTTAACGGATGACATCAGTTTTCCCCCATCTGTTACCTTTGTTTCAGTCATCCTTTCAGACGTTCACTTTTCCGTCATGAGCAAAGAATGATGCGCCCTCTAGTGAACACTGCTGACACTAGCCGCTCGCGCTGTACCGCTATGATACAATTTGCCTACATTTCAGAGTTCGTCGGTGTTAAACAGGACTTGATAGCCGCTTTTACATCCTTTAATATAGCCTAACGGTTGTATGTCCAGTAGAATTACGCTAGTAACTTTAATGGCAAAGAAAATAGCGGAATTATGAATAAAGAGTAAAATGCATACAGTAAAACTGTATTTTTTTAATTGATAAAAAGATCAAATATTCCATGCACGACTTAATAAAATGAATGATTTTCCAGATTAACTGAAATTCAGAAAAAAAAAATTAGCTTGTATTATTGTTTTTAACCAATTATTTTAATAACATCGTAACATATATGATGCATTGTGGCCATATTACAATGAATCATAATTAGGCCTAGGCCAATTTCAGAAACTTACCCTGACTAATATCAGCCCCCTATAGCCAACAATATGACAAAATTATTACTATTTCACTAAAGTCATGATTATTTCTACAATTATTTTATAGAATTGATCTGTTCTGAAGACGAAAGTAGGCTCTGCTATTTTAGGAAGGCTGCCATCGATACCCGTTATATCGATAGATGAATTGACTAAATAATAATCACTAAGACAGATATAGCCTGAGTTATTTTAGAATGCATTTATGGACAATGCATTTATGCACCAACGATATTCTTTCATGCACAATCTGCTGTTCAGTTCGATTGAACCACGCGACAGCATTTTCCGGATGTTTTCATCGTGGGCGGTAGTGATCACCGATAGCAGCTGACACTAGTCAGGAGGTGAAAGGAAATTTTACAGTCTGAGGTCGTTAAGTAGCGGAACGAACAGCAGCATCATGGCGGTGCACAGTGAATCTTCAGTTCAGATCCAAAATCCGCAACCAATGCCGACAACGAGCTGGCCGATTACCAGAGAATCATACCAGCTCCAGGAGGTTATCGGTAAGAATTCGCTAACGACGGTGTATCGGTAGGCAGTACTTTATGCTGTCATGCAGGCTCTTCGTTCGTTGACAATCAATGGTGAGGACAGTATCACTAGGGCCTACCGGCTTTCCGCTATGCGATAGCCGATGCTCTCTGTTCTCTTTGCTTTGCAATGCGGATGTAAGACATTTTACGTCTTACAGAGGACAGCTATTTTGGCTTCAATACGCCCTGAAAAATATGAGTCTTGAAATGTTATTTTCTGAGTTGTCATTTTTTTGTGAGAGAAAGCGGATGCATTTGTTTCCACGTAACAGACCTCAAAGATAGGCTAAGATTTTTGAATGATGCCTCTCAGTGGCAGGTGTCCAGTTTGAGTCTGAACCGAAACATTGTGCGTAAAAACCCAAATGATAGCTGAATTGCTGCTTAACCATAAATTCGCGGGCCACTTTGTGGACTCCTAAGCGTATCCTCGCTAATACCGTTTTAAATTGCGTCAGTTGTGACCAAAGTTTATAATAGCTCTACTACAACGACTATTTGGCTGCCTGATAATAGCAACCACAATGTTGGCTATTATCATTTTTATTATGATTGTTGTTTTGTTGTTGTTGTAATAATAATAATAATAATAATTATTATTATTATTATTATTAACAACAACACAATTGTAATACAGCCATAATCACAGTTACGTGGTCTTCAAAAGATCGTTAATGTTGCGTGTTGTAAAGCTTAGCAGTCCATCTATTGCCAGGACTGTATCTGGAAATTACTATTATTATCATCATTTTTATTGTTATTATTTTATTTTATTTTTTTGCGAGGAAGTCTATTGCGTTTTTAAAAAATAACCTAACTACCACTACCTTTGGTTTAGCTTCAACAGACTTAAGCCCCTTGTCTTGCTCATTTTATCTTCGCTGCATAAAAAACAGATGATATGCATTTCAACTAATCTATAGATATCAAGCTTACGTTGTTGGTGGATAGAGGTTTAATTCATAATCTACTTCAGTCCTGTTGCACTTATCTGCCATTTGCGACACTATGATTTTTCAATGATGCACACGACGTCCTCTGCTGTTCATGACGTGTATTGGCACTACTCTTAATTTCATTGGGTTGATACTGTGACTACCGTCTTCTATGAGAAATAACCCCCTTTAGTTGGAATGCGTTACTTTAGCTATTGTCTGGGGGAATATTAGATCTTTTCAAGGGGAATGCGAATGATCCTCTATAATTTTCTTTAAAGTAGCTGAGTCGAAATTTTTCATTTAATACTCATCTGATTTTATTCTATTTCTGTTGTGGCATCTGCAGTAGCAATGCGTTCAGTCAGTGAAAAGACAAGGAACAGAGAACAATTGAGCCATGCCTCTCAAGAGATATGAATATTCTTTGTGAAATACTGAGCTGACTTGTTATTCCCTGTCAGGTTACAGGTTAAGTACAGGTTAAGGATGACTAGTGGAGATATGCGATGCTAGTTAAGCGTTTCCTGTTCTCCACTGTGCCATAAATAGCCACTTTATTTCTTACTGGTCTCCAGTAATAGGAAAAATGCAGTACTGTGGTAGTGATTGTTTTTTCTCTCCTGTAAACAGCTGTCCTGTGCGATGTGCATCTGTACAGTAACACATTTCTCCTGTCGCAATCTCCTCAATCTGCAGTCTGTTTATGACTCTGCTTTCTTCCTACACACCTGCCGGCTGTCACCCCAAAGACCTCTTTTGAAATACAAGCACAAAAGCATTTAAGCACTTTTTCTGCAAGTGCACACACTTTTACTCTCGTAATGAGGTAGCTAATGCATGACACTTTAACCTGAGTGTGTGGGCTCACCAGTTAATGGAGATGAGGTACTAGAAAAAACATTTATTGTATTGGGAAAATGTTATTACTTACTTCATGCTGTGACTAACACCTAACTCACCGGCAAATACAAAATGCAGGAAGTAATATCCACTGAAAAAAATCTTATCATCGTGTTAACAAGAATTGTGGCCATCTAATGAGATTCATTATTATTTCTTTCTCTCAAGTGGAAGATAATTGCATGGTTTTTAGTTAAGTTTTGCTTGCCGAGTGAAAGTATTTCGCTACACTGGCAGATATGAAAATAATTCAAAACTTCTCACCCATTGACAATCTTTTTGTCTTATTTAGGAGAAAAGTGATTTCTGCTCCATTTCTGTAAATTCTCGTGAATGACCAGCAAAAACTGTTCTTATTTCCCTATATTAAAAAAAATTCTTTGATCGAATGTACGCGCAAGTCTATGTTTCTATATACAGCCAATCAGCTCAATTACTCAGCATGCACACTGGCCCTCCAGGACCGGAAATTTCCACCCCTGGCGTGGAGCATTGTACTGCTTTGTAGTTGCGCTGCCGGAAGCATATTGTATCATGGTGCACAGCAGTCTTGGTGAAATAAAATTGCAAATAATATCTGTTGAAAATATACTTTTTATGCATTAGAAGAAAATAAAAACATGAGTTTTGAGTCAACCCAAATTAATCCTGAGGGGCCTAGATGGGGAAGCAGGCCATGTTGAAATGTAGATGAAACTGCCTTTTTGAATTGCCAGTAATCAGGTTGTGATGAACTGTTGCACTGTGTGTGCCATTCTGCAGTTGCTCCCTATGCTAAGATGTTTTTGTGTTGATCCTGTTCCTTTTGTTGAAGTGTTATGCTGGCACATCCTATCCTGTAATGTTTGTTCTCTGATTGACTTAGCCTATATCTACTGTTTGTTCTATGCTTTGCTGTTTACGGCCACAAGTTAACCGATGCATGATATGAACTGAATCTGACCTACAGTGCATGGCTGTTTCTATGACCTTCTGCCTGTCTGTATTACGTGTCACTTTGGATGAAAGGGACTACCGAATCAGTGTGATATAATGTAATGTAATGCTTGCGATTCCAGGTAGTGGAGCCACAGCGGTGGTACAGGCTGCTCTTTGCAAACCCAGACAGGAACGCGTGGCCATAAAGAGAATCAACCTGGAGAAATGCCAGACCAGTATGGACGAGCTGCTGGTGAGCACACTGATAAATAAGGGCTCTGTCCCCTGTGCTGCGATGGGCCCTGGAGCCTGCAGTGTTCTCTCTCCCTCATGCTTATTGACTGCTTTCCTCATTACTTTGTTTGCTTTTAAGGACGGCCCACACCAAGAACTATAAGCATAGACAATAAACTGTATGGGTAGCAATGTGTGCGTTCATTCTGGGGTGCGTTTCCCAAAAGCATAGCTGCTAACTTACGTAGTCAGAGCCATTGAAAGTATATGGTTTAACTATGCAAGTTGCTAACATTGATAGCAACTATGCTTTTGAGACTTGTGCTGCTGAACACTTGTGGTCTGTAAATGTTTAATTCCCCTGGGATGTCGTCAGCCATTTGAACGCTATGCTCTGAAAATTTGGGCTTTGAGTCCATATTTATGCAGTTGGAAAAAACTATGGCGCCCCCCTGGGGTCAGTTGAGAAAAAAAATAAAAAGAGCCACGTGTAAAACCGCACTGACTTTCCAAATCCGTGCGCACACTTTACGAACTACGTTCCTGGATTTATAATCTTTGCTCACGATTTTGTAAACGGATTGACCTATTCCTGCGTGAGAACAGTTTACAAATCTGTTCAAAAATCCGCGGGCGCGGAATTCAAAACTGTAGACATGGATTATAAATCTGAGACCCTGTTTTATGAACAGCTTGCACGGATTTTATATATTATACAGTTTTATATATGGCTCATATTTTTTTCTCAGTTAACCCCGGGGGTAGTCTTTACACCCTTAAAGTGATCTCAATTATATCCGTAGTCACGGTCGTTGTCATTATTGTCGTGTGGACATCATAAGGACAGTTTTTTAGTGATACAATTATGGTTTTTGTTGCTGTTATTGGTGAGGACAAGCCCACATCATCTTTCAATTTACCATTTCAAATTTTTGCAAATCCTCTGCATTTTGGGGAAATAAGTTGGAAAAAGTGTGATAATGAATAAATAATCAACCGTGGAAATTTTGGTGTGAGATCATTTTTTGTGGTGCAGAGTCGATGTTGCCAAAATGTTTAGCGAAAAATGAATTTGTGGCAGTGGAAAGAAAAAAAATAGGTGAGATGTATGAAAGAAGCACTGAATTTATTGTTTCATAAAAGCCTTTGTACTCTTTTATGGCAGAAAGAGATTCAAGCAATGAGCCAATGCAACCACCCAAATGTTGTCTCCTACTACACGTCCTTTGTTGTCAAAGATGAGCTTTGGTTGGTCATGAAACTTCTAAGTGGAGGTAACTGTTCTATTCTCATGATGTTATGCCATTTTTCATTCTCTCTTCTCTCTTTGAATTCTAAAATGACAATTGCAAATACCCTCCAAGCGCTCAGTGTGAAGTGAACAAATACATATGCATGGGTTGCCAGAAAGCAGCTATTGATTTGAGCGTATTGAATTTGAAACCAGTTCGGTTGTCCGGAGTGCTGCAGAGTTGATTGGTTGGAGGACCTCTGTTGATGAAAAATTTGCAGTGATAATGAATATTTAATGTGGGTTATTATTCCCTAGCCAAAGTCTGACCTGAGTTTTGATCTGTTTCCTTTGCCAAGGGTCAATGCTGGACATTATAAAGCACACATTCAGTCAAGGGGAGCACAAAAATGGGGTTCTGGAAGAGGCCATAATAGCCACCATTTTAAAAGAAGTGCTGGAGGGTTTGGACTACTTGCACAGGAATGGGCAGATTCACAGGTAAGTCAATATGTGCTGGACATAACATGCCAAACATACTTTTAATTCTGGCCCCAAGGTATTCTACTTATCACGTCTAAAAGAATTGAGACAAAATGATTTAGGTTTTCACAAAGAGATTAAGACATTTTTAAAATACGATTCAAAACAATTATGTTTTAAATTAATATCTGGATGCAGAGTACTGAGTATATTACTCAAATGTGCTTAAGTAAGTATCTCCTACATCTGAATTAATGCCAGCCTAATGAGAGGACCTCCAGCCATAATTACATTCATGGGATTCACTCAGATGTCAAGGACAAATCTATGACAGCAGTCGTATCCCTAGGCAGGCAGTTGCTAATGATAGTGTGCTAATTAACATGTGCAACAGTAATCGATGCAGTGTTGGTAAAGAGTGGGAATGATAGACATGTCTGACCCTCATGTGTTCTCCATGTGCCTGACCACAGAGATGTGAAAGCTGGAAATATTCTCCTGGGAGAGGACGGATCCATTCAGATTGCAGGTGTGTGAGTAGCAGCACTCTGATTGTCCACAACTACATTGCAGCCTGTCTGAGTTAAATGAACTACTGCAAAGTCAATTTTATCGCACTTTCACTGTGCGTAAATTGACTAGAGTTAGTCCGACTTTGCAAGAGTTGATTTGACTCTGAACATTTTACTGTGTAATTGCTGTGGCTTTTTCATTCTTGGCATTCAGAATGAATGAAGAATGAAGGTTTGATGAATGGAAAAGTATTTTCTGATGCTTTCATTTGATGTTCGCAGCTAAGTCCTTGCTCAAATTTATGCATTTACTTGGAATCTTAAAAAGAATGAGGAAAAAAGATTTAAAAATTTTGACCGGGCATTTTCAGCAATTGCGAGCAAAATGAACCGATCTGCTGAATTAGCAATGAATACCAGTAAAACTGTCTAGCGGGACAAATCTCCAAAATCACCTCAAATCATGCAAAGAGTTTGTGATCAGCTTGGACACACATCTTACATGCTACCATTTCATGTCTCTTAAAGTGAAAGACAACTTTCGCACAAAACCAAGGTCAAGAGAATTATGCATATTGGGCCTCATGCAGCAACATTCTCTTAAATTTCTCTTATATTTTCTCTTATTTTTCTGCTTAGAGAAAAAATAAGAGAAATAAACTCTGGATGCACCAAACGCTCTTACCGTCAAAATCTGCTCTCACCCATGTGTGCTGAATGTTGAATCCCACTTTGATCGTATATTGGAAGCGCGTGGCTGGTTGTTTTAAATTAGCATATACGACACCCACTAAACACCATATAAGGGCAGGTGACATGCCGTGTGCAAAGACCCGACTGCTCGTGGCAATCTAGGGCGCTTTCACACTAGGTACGATTGTTCCGTACCGTGCCACAGTACGATTGTACCCCTTCCACTCTCCCCCCGCTGGTCAGCTTTCACACTAGTAATATCGTACAGTACCCGAGTTCGCTTGCATACATGTCAAAATTCCGATACAGCGCGTTGCAGTATGCACCTAGGTGGTTTTAAATGGGGAACGATTTTAAAAGGAGGCGCCAATGTATTTCGGGGGGTTATTATTGAGAAGGGGGTATAGAATATTAATATTGAATATTAATATCGCGAATACATGTGCTGCGCATGCCCTAGCAACCCGGTGTGTCATCTGTTACATGGATTACCACGTATACCAGCATGAAAAATTAAACTCGAAATTTGCTTGACTGAATGCTTGATGTTTTTACACATCCAAATCTTCCTCTGGGTACCCAAACATCAAGGTAAGCAGAAAATGTACTGATTACATTCGATATAGGTAGATGTTACATACGGAATTCTTTCGCCCTTGCGTTTTTGGCCGATTATGCTGTCCACTGCCTGATATTACAAAAATGTATATTTCTCATAACTTTAGCTGCCAGACTTTCGCACCGCGTCCCGCAATTTGAAATATCGCAGCCGCATTTTCTTTAGTTTGTCACGGCACTGATCTGTTATTCTGTGGTAACCACGCGAATGTAACTACTGACAAATTATTCCATAAATCTCCAAATTTTTTGCGTGTAGTATCCAGTTGTGATTGTATGTTTTCGTCCGCCTACATTTCGAGCAAGCATTGAATTTCTTCGTTTGAATGGAGATATCTTTTCTCCGCTGCATTTGTTAGAACAAGAGACCCATAACACATAACAGTAATCTTCCGTGCTCCGATACGGTTGCTTTCACATTTGGTATGAGTAGCCATCTTTCTCAGCAAACAGATCTGCGCGATCTCTAAAAATGCGCTCTCTGCGCAAGGCCTGGATGGCCAAAGCGTCCAACAGCAATAGGTAAGCCATTCAGAAGCAGAATGCACGCAAGTATCTAAGGATTTTTATAGCTTAATCCTAATTAGGATCAACTTGCCAAACTCTTTAGCCCAAGAATTAAATAATAAAATCATTATAATTTCTCAAAAACATTAAACAATCAAAATTTGATTATAAGATGCATTTTTAATGTTTAGGTTATAAAACTTGTGTTTCCGTGCATTGGACAAGCAATTTGTGGACAGAGATAGGAGTTTTCTGTTTTCTCTTATCTGGGTAAGCGTGCTCTCGACCACTCGTAAAATTTTCTCTTACCTAAGAGAAGAGCAAAAATAAGAAAACATTGGCGAATTCCAGAAATCAATGGGTAAGAACAAAATAAGAAAAAATCGGAGATACAAACAAAAATAAGAGAAAATATGTTCTTATATCGCTTCTTGCATGAGGCCCATTGAGTCCAGATATTATGACTTGGATTTTTTTGCAATTTTTCTTTTAAGTTTAACAACACTTAAAATAACAAAAATTCCACTAAACAATAAAAAAATTGGAGTTCGCCATCTTTCCATCCCTTGAAAAGTTTTTGCCAGTGAGAGGCTGTGGAAAGCTTTGGCAGTAATGTGATGGTGACATCGACCGACCCCAGGGGCGGCATGGGGCAAAAAAGTGGCCCGGGAATTCGTACCTTACCGGCCCACTCTCCAGACGGCGGGGATGGAGAGGTAGTGGCTGGCCGAAAAAAATTTCACATTATTTGACAAAAAAGTATGCACTTTAACATCATACTGGACTATATTTCCCATAAGACATTGATATTATTAGTTCTTGAGTTTATATAACACCAATTAACCCACAACAAAATAATTGTTGTGTTTATCTAACATACAAACCCAGTGGCTATATGCATGTGTGATCTTAGCAGATGTTAACAGATCACCTAGTCCAACCCCCCCACCCCACTCATAGACATGTACTTATGTACGTTGTACATGTCAGTTAACTTATTATTCTGTAGGCAGGGGTTGGGTGAGTAATACCCAAAAACAAACAATCCTATTTATATTAAAGATCCTATTTACCTGAAAGATGTCCTGAAATAAACTGAATATAATGATGCTGTCCTATATTAAAAACATACCATTGTCAACATATAACTAATGTATTTTACAGAAATATTACTATTATTATTTTTACATGAATGGATGTGAAACAGAAATGTGACTTTGGAGGCATTGATTTTTTCAATAAGACCACTGCATTATTTGGATTGATTCACACATAGCCTTTTTAAAAAGAAAGTTACATATTTTACTAACAGACTCTAATGGGCGTAGAATAGCTCACTAGCTTCGGAACCGCAGAAACTTGGTTGCAAGTTTAATGGCAGCTGATTCTGAACGACAGGGTTTTGGAATTGAAAATTTGGAAAGTCGTCCTATATTCTAAGACAAATTTTATTTGGCACCGTAAAACAACGAATCAATATGCATTAAATAGTATGCTAATAACTTGTCCATTGGGGTCGTTACGTAAGCTCAAGCAAATTTTAAACGAACTCATACTTGCGATAGCCTATTAATTTAACGTCAGTCTTACCGCTTCCATGTCCCCCTGCAAAGGAAAACTGCTTGCTGCATGAGGATTATCGTGGCAAAACAGCTGAGCGGTTTTTAGTTTGCATTTGAAAGCCTGAGGTTCCATTGTCTGTTTCCTTTATTCTCTTCCCTTTCCCGCCTGTCCATTGCTTTCTGACATTTTCGTGATCATGTAGTCATTGAAACGAGTTTTTAGACTGGTACCGCAGCAGGGGACAAGCAAGGCCATTGGTCAAACACATTTCCCAGCAAGCCTGCCTTCTTAAACTTTAGGACGAAAATAACAAAATTAAATAAATTGGGAATAGCCAAAGCCCGTAAATCGTTTTTATTTGCAAGAAAACAGTTTTCGGTCATTCTGGTACCATAAAGCAAATATATAGGCGTAAATAAATGCAAAAAAAGGCCATGACTCACCACAACCGGAATAGTGAAGTATAACCCCTAAAAGTGTTATATAAATACGACACTCACTGTATAGAGCGTTCATAGACCCCATTAACGGTGTAGGTACTCAAGCGAAAAAAATTGCGGTTTCTATAGGTGTTAATTTCTATGGAAATAAGAAGAGACAGTATTCGTCTATGAGGTCTTTACGCAACGCATTGCGGGCCGGCGGTTATCGCATCTTGGGCCGTTTGAGTAAAATTTAAGAGTCTACGACAGGTTTTCTCGCTGACTGGTGCGGTTCACCGGGAAAACTCCCGGTATTCTCGATGGCTAGTCCGCCCCTGGATTAGAGCGTGAATAAATAGATTAGCAGGGGAAATTAAAAAAAAAAAAACTGGTGATTACTGCGTGACGGCCGTCCTGGAGTACCGGCCGTTCTGTGATTCTCCAGAACGCACAGATGGCCAGTCCGCCCCTGACCGACCCTAAATTGGGCAAAGCTAGGATAGACTTAACTCATTTTCTTCATTCTTAGATGTTTTGTTGGCATAACATTGGTTAGTGCATAAGCTAGTGCTCCACCTGTCTTTCTGTGTTGATTTTCCAGCAGTTGTTTACAGTGGGCTCAAAAATTACTGGCACCCCTGACTGGCAATGCACTAACAATAGAAAAAGCATATAAACAATATACTTATAGAGAAATGGAATACACCAAGGCGTGAAATACTTTGCTTTATTGAGATATTTCACCCCAAAGTTAGTTAAAAACTGTGTTGTGACCAAAAACAGCGCCTCTATATCCATGCGCCTGAAACAGCCCAACCCTAATTTATGTTAATTAGGTAGAGGGGTAACTAAACTGTCATATGATGTGTAAAACATGTTGGGCTGCTGAGGGCCCAGCCTGTAAATCCCTGATGAAAAATGGGTTGTGTTGGCTTGGGTAGCTGATAGAAGCGCCCCCCATCAACTGCGCCCCTCACTCCCCATGGAAATTTTAACATTTTCTGAAGGACCTTTAATTGTAGATCACATCCAAGAAAATGAATCTGGGCTGTTGTGGGCGCGCTGAGATATAGGCTCCTAAAAGTCAGTTTTCTTTTACAGAATTATTAACCCCCAAAGTTTCTGGGGGGGTCCTAGAAAAAAAAAGAGTGATGTGTCCAGAGACCTCAAAATTTGGATTTTGCCATTTGAGACATGTACCTTCAACATATCAAATGATTAGGGAAATCCATGACTATGATGTATCACCCCTCATACATTACTGGTGAATCTTGTTGTAGAAAAACTGGCTGTTAGTCTTAAACGGTGCCCCTGGACCTCTTGAATTAAAACAGCCCCAAAACATGACTGACCCGCCATCATATTTCACCATGGGTATGAGGTGCTTTTCCTTGTATGCATCTCTGTTTCGACACCAAACATGCCAATGCTATATCTGACCGACACGTGCAATTTTGGCCTCATTTGACCAAAACGCCTTGTTCAAGTTATAATTTAAATGACGTTTGGTAAACTCCGAGTGCTTGCTTCTGGTCAGAAAAGGCTTTCTTCTGGCAACCCTTCCAAAGAGCTTGTGGTCGTGGAAGTGGCACCAGATAGTGCTTTTTGAAACCTGGTGATCCCAAGATGCAACCAGGGCCTGTAATTTCTTCAGAGTGAATCTTGGGGATTTTGTTACTTCTCTCACTATCCTCCTCAGTATCCTGGGGGGCCAAAAACAGTTGTGTCCTCCACCATTGAGGTTTTCAACGGTTCCATATCTTTAGAATTTTTAAATAATTGTCTTGACAGTGCTCAGTGGGATATTCAATCGTTTGTGGATCTTCTTATAGCCAATACCTGATTTATGAAGGTCTATGACCATCTGCCTCTTTTTAACTGACAGTTGTTTTGTTTTCTTCATGGTGTTGGATAGTAAAGGGATATTGTATGTGTACTACCTCATTTTTTTACCCTAGTGAAACAAGAAGTGATGTGATGGCTCTATATAGTTCCTTAACACTTAGATAAAACTTAAATGCACGGAATGTAATACCTGGTTTAATTTTGGTAGATTTACAATAATCTTTAAGGGTGCCATTAGTTGTGAAACCTTGATTTGGAGGAAATTAATTTTTAATTATATCAGTAAATGATTTTGGTGGGTTCCATTGGAACATTAATATCGTGCAGTATTTCTCACATGCTGTTATTTGGAGTTTCTCTATAAATATATATTTTTATAGAAATTTGCTGTTTGTGCATTGCCAGCCAGGGGTGCCAGTAATTTTTGAGTCCACTTTATGTTCTGTTTTTTTCTCTGTTATTTTCTTGTGTAAAATGTGAGTTGTGTTTCAAAACACTCAGGGGATAGCAGGCACTTGGGGTCAGCAAGTTTTTTTTTTTTTTTTTTTTTAGTTCTTTCGTTTGCAGGTCACTTCAGACGAGGGTTGTCTTTCACTTCAACAGGACATGCTGATCATTTTTATTTCACTTTATTTGGTCACACTTTAGATGAAGTGTTGCTCATAAAGGCTTTATACAGCATATATAATGCCTTCATAAATGATGCATAATGTCTTCATAAATCGTACGTAAGCAAATGTCATGCTTTGTAAAGGGTGAAATAACACATCCTTATGTCACTTAGCTGCCAATGTCACCCTTTATAGTATTTGGCCACTAGGTAAGTAACATTGTCAGTTATATGACATCTGGCATCACATGCTGAATAAGGATGTGATATTTCACCCTTTACAAAGCATGACATTTGCTTATGTATGATTTATGAAGACATTATGTCTCATTTATGAAGACATTATACATGCTGTATAAAGCCTTTATGAGCAACACTTCATCTAAAGTGTGACCCTTTATTTTCTATGAAATATTAACATTAGCCTACACCCAAAACCAGTGAAGTTGGCACGTTGTGTAAATCGTAAATAAAAACAGAATACAATGATTTGCAAATCCTTTTCAACCTATATTCAATTGAATACACTGCAAAGACAAGTTACTTAATGTTCGAACAGGTAAACTTTGTAATTTTTTGCAAATATTAGCTCATTTGGAATTTGATGCCTGCAACATGTTTCAAAAAAGCTGGCACAAGTGGTAAAAAAGACTGAGAGAGTTGAGGAATGCTCATCAAACACTTATTTGGAACATCCCACAGGTGAACGGGCTAATTGGGAACAGGTGGGTGCCATGATTGGGTATAAAAGCAGCTTCCTGAAATGCTCAGTCATTCACAAACAAGGATGGGGCGAGGGTCACCACTTAGTGAACAAATGCATGAGCTGATTGTCGAACAGTTTAAAAACAACATTCCTCAACGAGCTATTGCAAGAAATTTAGGATTTCATCATCTACGGTCCGTAATATCACAAAAGGTTCAGAGAATCTGGAGAAATCACTGCACGAAGCGACAAGGCCGAAAAACCAACATTGAATGCCCGTGACCTTCGATCCCTCAGGCGGTACTGCATCAAAACCGACATCAGTGTGTAAAGGACATCACCACATGGGCTCAGGAACACTTCAGAAAACCACTGTCAGTAACTACAGTTCGTCGCTACATCTGCAAGTACAAGTTAAAACTCTACAATGCAAAGCGAAAGCCATTTATCAACAGCACCCAGAACGCTGCCGGCTTCGCTGGGCCCAAGCTCATCTAAGATGGACTGATGCAAAGTGGAAAAGTGTTTCTGTGGTCTGACGAGTCCACATTTCAAATTGTTCTTGGAAACTGTGGACGCTGTGTCCTCCGGACCAAAGAGGAAAAGAACCATCCGGACTGTTATAGGCGCAAAGTTCAAAAGCCAGCATCTGTGATGGTATGGGGTGTATTAGTGCCCAAGGCATGGGCAACTTACACATATGTGAAGGCACCATTAATGCTGAAAGGTACATACAGGTTTTGGAGCAACATATGTTGCCATCCAAGCAACGCTTTTTTCATAGACGCCCTGCTTATTTCAGCAAGACAATGCCAAGCCACATTCTTGTTACAACAGCATGGCTTAGTAAAAGAGTGAGCGGGTACTAGACTGGCCTGCCTGTAGTCCAGACCTGTCTCCCATTGAAAATGTGTGGCGCATTATGAAGCGTAAAAATATGACAACGGAGACCCCGGACTGTTGAACAACTTAAGCTGTACATCAAGCAAGAATGGGAAAGAGTTCCACCTGAAAAGCTTCAAAATTGGTCTCCTCAGTTCCCAAACGTTTACTGAGTGTCGTTAAAAAGGAAAGGTGATGTAACACAGTGGTAAAAAAGGCCCCTGTGCCAACTTTTTTGCAATGTGTTGCTGCCTTTAAATTCTAAGTTAATGATTATTTGCAAAAAAAAAAAAATAAAGTTTCTCAGTTTGAACATTGAACATCTTGTCTTTTGCAGTGTATTCAATTGAATATAAGTTGAAAAGGATTTGCAAATCATTGTATTCTGTTTTTATCTACGATTTACATAACGTGCCAACTTCACTGGTTTTGGGTTTTTGTACTTTAATTATGTTTCCTATTTAAGAAACTAATGTTTAGGTGGTTTAATTTTTATCAATTTCATGTTATTTATTAAGTTTGTCAAAATTAGCATTTAGTATTATCCTCATTTTCTTTGTTTTATTGCAGACTGTTATACTTAAAATTGTTTTGAAGTATATGCATAAAACTTTAACTTGTTCTGTAACATCTGCATAAGAGCATTATTCATGTAAAACTTTTTTTGTTTCATAGCATTTACAGCAATGTAATGTGTATAAAACATGTTCTATAGTGTTTGTACTTATCCTAGCCCCATGACCATTATGGTGGTCTGTATGATCACCTGGGTTGATGAACGTTATAAAAAAAAAAAAAAAAAATCAAATATGCTGTTTTCATCGCGATTAAACAAAATACAGTGCTTTTTATACATAAAGAGGAATTTACTGTAAATGTGTTTGCAATTATAACGGTACTTACCCAGTGGCCATCTTCCATCAAGTTTCTACAGTTATAATGCTTGGCCTATTTTTTTCACTTGATAAA
Source organism: Gymnothorax javanicus (assembly GCA_029692085.1). Lineage (NCBI taxonomy): Eukaryota > Metazoa > Chordata > Actinopteri > Anguilliformes > Muraenidae > Gymnothorax > Gymnothorax javanicus. Next base: position 43,853,425 of record CM056205.1, read on the forward strand.
GTAGGGATTTTAAATTTGCACAGTCTTTAGTCAGCTAATGATAATAAATCTGTGGTGCATTACTACGGCTAAATTGGGCTATTAATAATCTGCTTAAAGTCCTTAGAAATCCACCGATCAAGCACCCCAAGCGTCATCTATTTTGGTGACTGCTGTAAATGCATTTCCCATGATTTCAGACATTTTCTTTTCTGGCCAATTCTGTATAAATACTCTGGATCTCCTTCACTCAAGCAATAACTGAGTTGTGTGAATCAAACATATATTGAATATATTGATTTCACTCTTTAAACTCATTGCTGCATTTTCTGGAAAAACCTACTCCATTTTTAGGTACCATTGACAGCCATAATTTGAATAATCAGAAACAGCTAGGCAAAGATAAGACTCTTACAAAGAGCAAGAAAAATTCCAGGCTGCATTCAACACCCAACACAGGCATCGCTGAAAGGTTTAGGTGGTAGTTCATACGCTTTGTGAAAATGGCTTCAGCAAGGGAGCACAGTACCCACCGACCTTGATATTTTTAACATGAGGGTTGCAAAATATTTACAGCATAACATGGACATAGAGGTGAAATTGCAGCAGGCAGTGACGCAAAAGCTTTTAGTTTGCACACTGGGTCTCTCTGCCTCAGCAATTGTGGAGTGCATGCAGGACTGGCCATTTTTGAGAAATACCGTGCAGGGCCAAAAGTATGTGGACATACAAGTCTGGAGGTGTTTTGGTTTTGGTTTGGCTCCTGAGATCCACTGAAGTAAAATCCTGACTGTGTCTTGCAAAATGATTCTGTGTTTCCATCAGTTTGAGGAAGGCTCTTTGCGGTTTCAGAATGGCAATGCCTCCTTGCTCAGGGTTAGGTCTGAACATGGTCTTTCTAGGTCAGTGTAGAGGAACTTGACAGGACTGGCCTTCACAGAACGCTGACCTCCTCAACCCTATTAAACACTGTTTTCCACTGGGAAGCCATTTTCTAGCCTGGCCTAATTGCCCATCAACACTGCCTGACCTCACTAATGTTTTGCTGGATGGAATACAGCAAATCACAGCATTGCAGCAATGCTCTACCATCTTGGGGAAGGCCTTTCTAGGGGAGTGTAGGCTGCCGTAGCGGCAAAGGAGGGATTGGCATCATATTAATGTCCATTATTTTGGACTTAGTTGTTGGATGAGCAGTTGTCCATATACATTTAGCCATGTGGTATGGTTTTTGTTTACTTTTAATTTTCTACGGACTTCACATAGCTATGATTTGGGAAAACTGAAGATTATAAGAGAACATTGCAGTTTTGCCAAGCAGTCACCCTATTTCAAGTCAGCACACAAATTTAATGACTTGTTAAATCAATATTTCCTCATGCACTTCTTAGATTTTATCGCTGCAGTGAATCATGTACTCGAATCACGGCTGAAATGAGTCACTGAAACGAATTGTCTGTAGAAATGTGAAGATACTTCCAGAGAAATAATATTTTTCATGAGAAATGGCTCAGTGCGATCCTATAGCTGATTAAAATGAGTGCTCTTTTTCTCGTGACGCGGTAGATTTTGGAGTTAGCTCCTTCTTGGCCACTGGAGGTGATGTCACTCGAAACAAGGTGAGGAAGACCTTTGTGGGCACGCCTTGTTGGATGGCCCCCGAGGTGATGGAGCAGGTAAGTGGCCCAGAGGCCTGTATTTTCATTCATAACTGTAATGATGTGATCATACTTATGTAACCCCCCCAACAACTGTGACCTGATGTTCCACTACGGGCCCAGTTTTTCAGATTGGAGGGTATGCTGCCTCTACTTTTACCAACAGCTATAATAGAAATTCAACTAAACCCCCATTTCCTCCCACCCCCCTGCACTCAAAATACTGCTAGGTGCGCGCTTTTGTTGTAACTGAAATTACGCCTGTTTTCTAACCATTTTGTTCTTGTGTTTTTCTTTTTCAGTTGTTGTAGTTGTTTTGGTTACCAAATCTATACCTCCTTCCTCAGTTGTACTTGGTCTGTTTCCATCTTACCTTCTATTTTGTGCTTCATGCTTTTGGCTATGAATTAAGCAATACCTTACCCGAATCGTAACTCATCTGACCTGCGTTCGTAGCTGCTCTGGTGGCCTTAGGTGTGCCCTTATTGCATGTTGCTTTGAGTAAAAGTGTTTGATAAATGTTATGTAAATGTGAATTTTTGAGTGCCTCCCTGTCCCAACCACTGCTGCTGTGTCCTCACAGGTACGAGGTTATGACTTCAAAGCCGACATCTGGAGCTTCGGTATCACGGCCATTGAGTTGGCTACAGGCTCTGCGCCCTATCACCGATACCCGCCGATGAAGGTGCCTAAAAGCATTAGTATCTCCATTTACCTATGGGGGGCACTGTTCACTGTGAGTCATTCACTAGACAATAGAAAGTGGGCCTTTTTTTAGCCTTGCTTCCACCGAGCAGTCAGTTCATTTCAATTTGTAACACATTAGAATGGTTATTTCTTTCTAGAAATAAAAGAAACATTGCAGTTCATTGCTTCTGTGTCTTCCGTCCGTCGCAGTTAATAAGCCCCTTCGTAATTACCCACAGGAGCTGCGTGACGTCACCATGTCAAAGGTCATTTGTACATAGAGCCGACCCGAGCTGCACCTATGTCTATGGAGCCGCACACCTTGTTTTTGTTTTTGTGCTGAAAATTTGTTAAATCTACCGCTGTGATCGTCAAAATGGAGGAGGAGCAGGAAATGTCCATAGACGAGATTCGTTTGTGGACCGTGCCAGGTCTTCAAACCGCAATACAGAATAAACCAGGAGAACTTCACTTGATTTGAACAACGTTAAGTATATAGCCTATTCTAAATAACAAAATAACTAATCAAAGAGATTGAAGACCTGTGTGCAAGAAGTACCTAAGTCACAAAACAATACTTTTGAAATTTTGGGGGTCAAAGTTTTCAAAACACATTGCAGATCATGACAATGGACAATGGAAACGCACCAATACACAAGACTTGAGCGCTTCTTTGCAAAAATCTTTGGTATCAGATGATGCTCTGGCCATTGTGGCTTTTAATACTGGTGTCAGCTCATTTTTTGCAAAATGTGACTTAAGTACTTCTTGCACACAGGTCTTCAATTGCTGAATAAATAAATTGGAGAAAGCGAATTCACATATGATGTCTCACATCGCAATTTACAAATTTCAAAGCTGCGTGAACATAAACGCCATTCAGCTTTCAGTTTTAATGCCCCAGCACTTAAACAATTAAATTGTGCTAAAAATGCCAAACATGCCCAGTGAATGATCCGCAATGTGAAGTTTAATAGCCTATGGTGTAATCCCATTCCGCTAATAAACAAGATGAACAAAAATGACACGTTTTATTGGGTTTGTTGGCTGTATATATATATTTTTTTCTTATGGATTAGGCTAGTCAGGGGTGCATTTCCCAAAATCACAGATGCTAACTTACATAGTTGGGCCCATTGACTGTGAATGGAAGAACTACGTAAGTTGCTAACTAAGCTGGCAACTACGCTTTTGGGAAACGCGCCCCAGGCTGGCTTCGGTAGCAAGAACATCAGCTATAGTCCTCGCTTTTTTGGAGACACCGGCGGGCAAAGTTTGCTTTAAACCTGCAAGCTGCAGTAGGACTGCTCGCGATGTAATGGAAGTGCACCTATTAGTACTGTTTCAAATTAACCAGCTTAAATAACTCAGTTCGGTTTACCAGTAGCGGACAAATACAATTTGATCTTAATGTCAGACTGCAAATCAATGCTTGTTGGTGTTAAGGAATACGTCGTAATGCAAACTCACTTAATGAAAATGCTTCCAACTTAATTGTCTCCTCACTTAAATTACTATACCTTCACACCTCTAGTAATAAACAGCAAAAGGTGTCATAAAAAATATTAGATGGTCCTCATTAATTGAATTACCCACATTAATTAAGGACAGTTACAGCCACTCCACCGCTTAAGATGTAAGCATCAGAATGTATACATTTAATCCACTTAATTCTTGAAAACCGTACATTATACTTTAACAGTATGAAATTCCGAACAAGTTCTCACTAATGATAATCTAGGAAGGAGCTAAGCTCATGTGCAGCGTAATTTTCAACCTCGATATTGTTATTCAACGTGGGCTCACCATTACAATCAATAGCTGAAAAAGCTGTTTTATTCGCGTTTATGTACAAATGACCTTTCGTGAAAGGTCAACACAGGGAAATCGCGCACGCGCAGAGTGTAATTACGAAGGGGCTTGTTAGTAAGAGAGAATTTCTGCTTTTGCAGGGCTTGGACTAAACATAAACCCACCACTCACTTGGTTTTGTTGCTGCAATTACTATCTGGTAACAACTCCACCGACATTGCGGAGTACTGGAGTCTGTACACACTCCAAGAGTCTGGAGAGGAAACATAAACCAGATTTTGGGGTTCGGTACTTACAGGTTAGGTACTGGTTCTAAGAGTACTATACCAAAAGTGTTTGGTCTAAATAACAGCTTTAGTTGCAACACAGCTGTGTTATGATGTGATCTATATAGTACAGATATAATTGGCTTTAGAAGCAGCTGCATTTCTGCTTGGCTTGCTGTTCAGTTGGGGACTTATTGAATTGGCTCAACACTAATATTGTGCGCTGAATTTTGCTTACATGTGTAGAGGCTCTATAATCGATTTGAGAACATTAACTGGCTTCATTACGAAAGGGAATTAGGTATTGAAGTGGGTCACAGTTTATATATTTGGTCTATCCTCAGTTGTCCTCTTCCATATGCTGCTTTTGAACTGTAACTGCAGCCTCTGGTTCAGATCTATCTAATTTGGTAGTTTTTACTCATTATTACTTATAGATTTAAAGTAAAAATGATACTCTTGAATACACATCATCATCAAAATTATAAGCATAATATTTAGTTGCTCTCTCTTTTGGAACTATTATGGCCTCCACTCTGCTGGGCAGACTTAGATGTTACATCATTGCTGCCGGAATTCATGTCCATTCCTGAAAAGCATTCCAGAGCAGGATGCCAGTAACACATTAGTGAGGTCAGGCCGTGATGTTTGGCAAAAAGTGATCTCCAGAGGCCTCAAAGGTCAACTTATGTCTTGACTTCAAGTTGTATTCACCAGGTTCCTCTCAGGTGACGTCACGTCTGCATCATTAAAAAATCACGTGACATTGCCACAGTTTCTTAACTCTACATTGCTGATAAAAGTTAACGATAGCATTACCGTTTGCCGTTCTTAGCATCAGAAAAATCAGCAGCTGGAAGGTACAGTCAAGGACGCAAGACATTGCACAGTGTGCATTGTGCGTGGAGTGCTGTGAATAACAGTTTTTCCATTCACAGTGCACTTTGTGTGGCCTTGCTTAGAAACTCCTTATTCCCCGCTCTCTCTCTGTGGCTTGCAGGTTCTAATGCTAACCTTGCAGAACGATCCGCCCACGCTAGAAACCGGTGTGGAGGACAAAGAGATGGTGAAGAAGTACGGAAAGTCCTTTCGAAAATTAATAAGCTTGTGCCTTCAAAAGGATCCCACAAAGAGGTATATTCATGCCTATAGCTGCTCAGCTAATGTGTTTCAGAAGTTCTTTTTTTGGACAGCAAATCTGGGGGTTGTAAATGGGCTGTAGGAATTGTGATTTCTTTTGGGGACGGCAGTTATGCGCCTTAAGCTGACTTTATTAGAGCGATGCGTTTGGCTAATGTTAGCTGTGTGCACTGTGATACATGCATACAGACACCCTGTCTGACAATGTGTGCAAAATGAGTAAGTACTGTCTTTCTTCAGAAATGTGTAAATGAGCCCTTCATTGATGACGTGAAGTGTTAGCTCCTGGGTCAGAAAAAGTCACAGTCGCAATATGCACCTTATTATAGTATGTACTTGTAGTACATTACTTGACTGGGATTAAGCAGTCTCTTTGTGCTGCTTGGACTGCTGCAAATTGATTCAAGTTTGTCCAATTTATTTAATAATTTAATCTCTTGCGCTGTCTTGCTGAAAGCACAAAGATTTAATCATAGATTATAACAGGGTTGCTCATAATTCTCGCTTAATGAAAACTGTCATGTTATGAGACCAGTTGAGTAAACATAAGAGTAAAGAAAAACATACTGAATCATTGTTGGGCTAATTTATTACAACCTCTCACCCTGTACCTTTGTTTATGTCATGCTGCTTGTTTTGTATTATTTTATCATTTAGGCCTACTGCAGCAGAACTACTGAAATGTAAATTTTTCCAAAAGGCCAAGGTATCACTTTCATTTCTGGTATTATACTAATGTTATTTCTACAAACATTTACGTTTTGTCCTAGAAATAATTAGTATTTTCCCCATTTACAGAACAGAGAATATCTGATTGAAAAGCTTCTGAATAGAGCACCAACCATCACCCAAAGAGCTAAAAAGGTAAATTAAACAAGAATAAAAAACCCCTACAAACATACTCACAAACAGTATGTACATACATGCATACATGTAGATTCTTAGATTCTGGCATCCATGAATTAATATGTACATACAGCAGCCTCAGATATTATTCAGCCTTCTTCATTTGCTCACTGTACTTGGTATCGGGCCTATTTATTTATTTAATCAGAAAAACTTGTTTTGGGTCACTGTGTGTAGATTAATGGCCAAAAAATTGACCAAAATATATAACACAGTAAAGTATGCAAAAAGTGAAGTGATGTGCATCAAGTACATTCTCAAGTCTTTGTACACACACATGGACACACGCACACGCACACACACATACACACACACACACAATCCAATACATATTTAAGCATGTCGTCCATTTGCCATTTGCTGCAAACATGGCGGATCAGCAACTAGAGATCTGGTTTACCTGCTGTACTAGATTACGGAGGAAGTAACTAATTATGAGATAGAATAAAGATACGGTCAGTATGTTTCAGAGCTATTCACCAATGTAAATATACTATTTATACAGTATATGCAGAGGTGGATAAAATTTGGCAGCACCCCTAAAAAATTGCTTTAACCTTGAAGTATCTAAACCACTATAGCAAATACGTCTATACAGTTGATTTTTTCTAGCTAAATCTCCAAATCATGATTCGAATCCTACCTGAGTTCTGAGGGGGCCACATATTTGGTGTTTGGATTGCAGGTGCATTGGCTATGAAAACTGTTAAATTATTTGTGTTTGCCAGCTGAATAGTGTCAAAATTTATGATTGCATGTGCCAAATACCAAAACAGCAAAGAGCTGTGGCCACTACCCAAAAGCTCTTCCACTGGGAGAGCTGGAGACCTGCTGGGAAAGCTGCTAGAAACCACAGAACTACTGGTAATCACCACAGAATTGAGCCAATTCATATGTGAACCAGTCTTAAAAGCCAAACATCTTGTTGTGAGCTTCACAAAGCTGTTATTTATGGCAATGTTTCTGATGATTTGACCATCCCTTATAACTGATAAATATTTATATTCATATTGTGTAGATATCATATGAATTGCAAGGAATTTGAACAAACTAAATATGTTTTGTCATTGCTTTTTTATATTATCATACTTTACCTTCAGTTATTAATGTTTCAGTTAATTTAAATGCCCATCACTTATTGTAGTAGTACCTGTTACAGCATACAAACAAGACAGTTGTGCTGTGAAATTCTGTCTTATGGCAATTTTGCATTCATTTTACTGAGTGAAGGCCTGTTTGGAGAACTTTTGACCTGACGTTATGTTTCTCTAGGGCATTTACCGTATGTCCAAATAGAATGCAGATCGGTGTGGGAAAGTTAAAAGTTATTGTGTTGTTAACCAAAGTGAAAAGTGGATTATAGTTATTTTACAGCAAGTGATGACAATTTTGACTCATAATAGAGACAGCTCTCATCACATGAGCCAGATACAGACTTAAAATGACCATACACTGCACATATGATACCATGTAAACCCCACAATGATGATACATCTAGGTTAACTACCTCTGGAATGTTTCATTGTACCGAGGTAAAGAAGATCTGTGCCAAATACTTTTCACCCAGCAGTAATTGGTACTCCTAAACAGTGTTACAGAGCCAGTGAAATTGCCAGATAACCTTTTGGGAGCTGAGACTCAATCTCAAAACTCTGAAAATGGTATTAGGATCACAATCAGTATTCTGAGAGAATGATTTTATGTCTGTGCTCACTGATATCCACAAAGGACAGTTTGACAGGGCGCAGGGTCCCACTGGCATTGTATTGATTGGTATGCATAACACACCAATGCTGAAATTGATTGTCACCCTGTTTGCCTTGGTGTTGGGTAGACGAGAGACCTGTTGGCATTATTGTCCATGTTCTGATGGTGGACGACTATTATTTATCAGTTGCTGTTCCCTGTGAGGTAGCTGCATTATCCCCCCGCCCCCGCCCCTGCAGTGAGCAGTCACCTCCATTGTAATGGAATTCAGTGCTTGAAATGAGAATTTCGGAAACTCATGATGCGAATATACGAGATCTCAGAACGTGCTGTTCCCCCTACTCTGATAGAACCCTCTCTTTCTTGATGTTACGTGGGAGTGGATGATACATTGGTATAAACTTCATGCCGCGAGAAATAGTTGCTACGGTATGAATTGGCTGTTCCTTCCATACCAGCAGAGGAAGAAATTTGATTATTACTTTGGAGCTTCAGTGCAGAAAACACAGCTGGACTTTAATTTTTTATTGGATATTTGTGCACCTTTTAAAGCATGTTCTGTTGAAATTTGGCAAAAAAGTGTATACTGTGCTATACGTACGTATATTGTCATCCTCAAAAATTCGAAATGTATTGTGATAAGAATTTGAGGAATTTGATCTCCTTTCTGCCTCGCTCCCTTGCAGCTTCCCGGCACTCAGTTTAGCCTGAGCACTGATCACCAACTATCATCGTTATTATCACAGCTCCTGTCCTCTGCTTGCGGAATGTGCACCCACCTCGTTTTTGACCCCCCTTTCTCTTCATTTCCCTCATTTATTTCACACGTTTGTCACACCGTTCTGTCAAAATATACTCCAGTCTTGTCTGATTCCAGTGTGCCAAACTCTACCTGCCAATTGGAATTTCATTTTGGATTATCCTTTTGCTCCTCGGCCTTGTGCTCTAATGAAACCATTGCCTACACTAGCATCTGTCCATGGAGTCATTGCAGAACGCCTGTAACAGATGCAGTGACGAGCTGGCTTGACAACGTGGCTGGAAAATACTAATGCTTTGAAGGTTACTACAGACATCACGTCGCTCCCAGGAGGGACATTTGAGTGCATACCTTCTGTTTGGGAAGGGGATCGTGGAGACTTCTCCTCCTCATTTGTTAGCCAGTTCACAGCAGCTTTTGACCATTCAGTAGATGACAATGAGGTTGGGAAACATGTGCTCGTGCTTCATCGATGCTCCCAGACTGCTGCAGAATACGCCCTCTGCTTCAGAACCATGGCAGGCTGCCTTCAGTGGGTGAAACCAGGCAGCCGCATGTATGCTTTACCAGAAAACGTGAGGAGACATGCAGACGGGCTGGCACAAGCGCACTATTCTGTACATGCATTGAGAAAACATGAGCATAAATGATGTAGGACATCACCTGCCCTTGTTGAAACCACTGCCTGTCCAGTCTGTGACCTCGGGAGTCCAAGAAAGTGGGTCTTACTCGGCTTCTTTTGGTAGAACGGAGGCTTCACACTCACCTGGGGTTCTGTCTTGACTGTCGGGCAGAGGAACATCTCCTATAGAACTACCTTATCCCCCTGACTGGCGCACTTGGTGGCATGAGGAGCACAACTTAGGGCGCTTTCACACTGGTAGTTCGGTTCAGTAGGTCCGGACTGAGTGCAAAAACATATATTGTTATATTTGCTAGCTGTTTTGGTCCCCTTTCGCACCGCATTTTTTATTTTGGTGCGAATCGATTGATGAGTTCGTAAAACAAGTCACATGAGTGCATTCCTATCACCCATTGGCCAGATGTGTCTCAGAACGTATTTCCAAGAGGTTGTCTTCAATTGGTCAGAACAGGCGGGTAATTTGCATCCTCATCCCAAATTGCACTGAGCCCCTCACTACAGTAGCTGGTTTAGTCCAAAATACCCAGTTTTTTTAGCGCTTGGGTCTGATCTTGGACTGTTCGCGTTCTCACAGAAACGAACCGCACCAGAGTTCGTTTGAAAGTGTACCGTGACCACCTCGGTACGCTTGTTTCGGTACGCTTTTGGTGCGATTCCTGGTACGATTGCTGCTTTCACACCGAACCAAATGAACCATACCAAGAAGGAAAACGAACTCTGGCGCAATTCAACTGAACCAAATGCGGCCGGTGTGAATGCACCCTTAGACAGCAGTTGCTGCCTCCCTCTGGCCTTGTCTGCCTCTTACGTCTATGTCCATTCCTGGTTACCATGACTACTCTCTGCCACTTGATATTGTCCTCTACTGTCCTTGTAAAACAGATTCTGGAGCTGATGGGAGCTTGATTGATAAGATCCTGGCTCTTACACATAACCTCACCCCCCGGATCACTCTTTGTTCTCTTATTCCCTCATGCATTGGATGACAAGCCGGTGGGAACTGGATCAGTAAACCTGCATCACCTCACCTCCAACAGTCATCGCCAGCGCTATTGATGATTTGAGCGCCAGTACACAAGACCATCCTTAGTTTCCCCTGGTTTCAGCAGCAGAACTGTCCCATCTCGTGGAAGGAGAGGGCGATTACCATTTGGCCCCCTCGGTGCTTTAAGACCTGTCTTTAGTCTCCTACCAGCTCTATATTTTATCTGCTAATTAAAGTCTGGCTAAGGTCATTGAAAAGGTCAGATCCTCATGGGTGCCTCGTCATCGGCCTCTGAAGATTGCACTGTCAACTTGCTGGCCTGCGCCACTCCTCCACATAGATGTTTTTCTCCCCTTTCCTTGAAGGAGACGAGGCAATGGGGGGGTAGCTGTATCCAGGAGGCTCTACAGCAGGGCTTCACCCAACCGTCTCCCCTGAGGGTCTCAGCTTCTTTTCTATTAGTGGTCATTAAGGACGTGGAACTGCGGCTGTGCATTGACTATCCATAAATCTACTAATTGTGGCAAAGTACTGTTATCCACTCCTGGAGCCGGCATCCATCGAGCTACAATGGAGATTTCCCATACCTCCTCCAAGCTTGACCTGAGGAGCGCCTAGAACCTCATCCATATCGAAGGGGGTGATATGCGGGAGACTGCCTTCAGTATTGCCACTGAAGACTTTCAGCATCTCGCTGTACTGTATGGGTTGAGCTGAGGGGCGTTCGTCAAGGACATTTGCCAGGACATGCTCAGGCCTCAGGCGGTTGTTTACATCGTTACATCCTTGTTCATTCAGCCACCATGGAGAATCACCTCAAGAATGTTTGAGTGGCCCTGACGCATGTTGTTTTTGCCAGCAGTGAGAAGTGCCAGTCCCATCAGAGTGTGGGTTCCCTCACATGAATCACCCTGAGGCGGTTACATGAATCACCCAGAGGCGCTGGAAGCTGGAAGTTGTCAGATCCTAGCTGTAACCCAAGATGGCAAACTATCAGCAGCATTTTCTTTGGTTCGCCAATCTCTACTGCTGCTCCATAAGTGGAACCAGCCCTGCGGCAACTTCCCTCAGATTGGATTTAGGGTCATCAAGCTCTCGAGTCAGCAAATGCCTGCTCCTGGGAGAGCAGAGAAGTTGGTTTTAAAGAGGAAGCAATAAAAAGCTGTGCCAATTGCAAGAAACTTTTTCTAATGGAATGCGCCTTGAGTATTTTGTTTTTGAGAGTGTGTCTGGATTTCAAATAGTCGAGCAGATATTGAATTTCACTTAAATGAAAAGTAGGACGCAGTATTTTGGTAAAAATATGAGTGGAATGAAAAGATTGGGCTTCATTGTGGAGCTGTTTTCCTTTTAATTATGGTGGCAAAGCATTTTTGAAGTCATTAAAGTGTACATATATAAGGTGTCATGAGTTTATATTAATGGTATCTGACCAGCAGAGGGCACAATAGTCCTTTTGTTCCAGCCACTTCAGTTCTGGTCCTTCAAAAAATGTCAAAAAGGTTGTTTCTTATAATTTTTTTTTTCTTTTGCTGCAGTTGTTCGGCCCACTCTCTCAACAAATTTTGAAATTATTTTATGTATTTTAAATTGTTGTTTACCGTTAGTTATTTGCTTGTGTTCAAACCTCGTGTGGTTGAATGATTGACTGGGCATTTCGGAGTTTCAGATCTTTTTGGCTCTGCAGTTCATTTTTTCATACCCACAGGGAACCACTGATCAGACATGTTCATATTCATGTGACTGTCAGTAAAAATGGTTATCGTATGCAACCAAAAGGCGGGAAATTGGAGAATGGTGAAGTATGGAGAGAATAATATTTCCAAGTCTTTCAGTGCTAGCAGTGATACTGATTCTGTGAAAATGATGAAAGCCCCTCTGCAATTCACAAATATGAAATACTTTGACATGTTTGCCTGTCGTGAATTGATAAAATTGATAATTTTTTTTTTAATATTCTTAGTTTTTATTCTTGTCAGTGCTTGTGCCCTCAGCAATCCGCTGATGCATGTGTGCATTCCTAATTAACTTATTCTAAGAAAGGGGGGATGTAGATGAGATTGCAAGAAAAAGCTAAATTTGGGATGCTCTTGACAAACCTGTCCAAAATTCCTTCTTAAACCAGTCCAAGATGTTGAAGATGTGTGTTAACACTAACCTAACCAGCTGCAACCAGAAAGTCATTTTCAGAGGCACAGCTTAACTCCTCTTAAACCACCTCAGGATCCACATTGGTGTTGGTGCTTGAATCTTTGACTGGAAATGACGTGAGAATGTGCACGTTGCTTATACTTGCTGTACGTTAGTGCTTGAGTTCTCTCTGGATGGGAGATTGATGGAGAGGCCGGGTCTGTTCTCCCGAAAGCAAATCTATGGACCCGATCAATGCATTTGATGCAAGCCTGGATAAACTACCTCAGTAGCCAGGAGTTGCTTTTTGTTTTTGTTGTTATCTTGCAGTGAAAAAGCCGATGGAGACATTGAGCTGGCGAGATCAGACATTGGTGATAGATAGAAATAAATGAGAGCTCCCTTTAATTGAGTAGTAAAATTCCGGGCGCTTCCACTACATCACCCCCCTAGCCTGCCCGAAGTGTCTGAACACTTCATATTTCTTCGTCCAATCAGTTTATAGCCGCAGTGTTCTGGAGTTTGGTTGAATTATGAGAATAATAAAATCTAAAGCTATGTCTCATAAGATTTTTTTTTATAAATCCGTTTCAACTCATTTATGTTTTATAATTTTTTTCTGGAGGGAAATAACATTGTTCGACCCAGCGTTATTTATTCGCTCAATTTTTTGTGAAGTTTTGGATAGAGACGACTGTGGCCTGTTTCACAATGCTGGAAGACTGTGTTAGCTGCATAACTGCTCGGAGTTAAAAGCTAAAACAAGGACTCAAGTGAAAAGATCTGCCTTGGTTTGACTTGGAGCAGTTATCCGGACAAACTCAGGAACTGTGCATTGTGAATTTGCCACAGTTACCCCAACCTGCCCCCCGGCTTTGTGGACCGTGGATGTGTTAGCTCCTGTTTTCCTGATGAGGCAGAGTAGGTGTGGATGACTGAGCAGACCAATGTTCGCTCTTCCAGGTGCGGAGAGTCCCAGGCTCCAGCGGGCACCTGCACAAAACGGTGGATGGCGACTGGGAGTGGAGCGATGACGAATTTGACGCGAGGAGTGAGGAGGGCAAGGCCGCAGCCAATCAGGACAGGGTAGGAGGAGCTTCTGAAAATCATGCTGCATGTCATTGTTGACTGTGTCCTAACTGGCTTGCTCTTGCTCACATAAATAGAGTGTAGTGGACGAGAAATTTGTGAACTCAGAATGATATGCGGATTTCCATGCTTTTGCTGTGAATCTAGTCAACATACAATGTCGACCGTCCGTGGTAAGATGTCTACCCGTATAATAGAAGGCATTCTCATCTTCTTTATGATCTTTTCAAACTATGATTCGACTCAAGGAGAGCTCCTCCATTTCATCTCTGAAAATGGTGTATTTATCGAAAGCGTTTGCCTTGATGCGCTAGCCAAACTACAGAGCTATGAACATAAACTGGAGATTTTTAGTTCACTCGAAAGTTTTGAATTCTTAACTGTCTTTACCTCTGGTGCTCTCAAATTACTGTTGCGATGAAGTGGGTGCCTAGCAGATAATTGGCAATAGGTTAAGAGGTTCATACATCGAGGGCATAGCAGGTAGGATGCTATGTCTGACAGGCTGTTTGTATTGGAATGGCCACGTTTGGCACCTTAGTCTCATTAGAGTGGGAGATGCTACAGCTTCTGGGAGTACATATTAACTGGAAAAAAATAAACTTCCTCTCTGAAGAGAGAAATTAATTTTGCCTGTCTTTTCTCCCCTCCCAGCCACGAGTGGTCCATTATCAGTCTGTCTCAAGAGTGGGAGTCCATTCTAGAGTGGACTTGAGGCAATTCCACATGAAGGGCAAAGTTATGAAATTTGTAGTTAGTTGCCTTTTTTTAGTTTTGGGTTGGGGCCCTCATCTCGTATTGTTGAAGGGGTGATTGAAAGTAATGAGTTCTCTATTGTAGCTGACAGCAGGTGTGCTGCCTCGCCAGCTTCAATGCTTTGATGCTCAACTCAGCCACTTACAATCATCATGAGCAGCTTCAGAGGGGCTACTGTGCTGGGAGGTAGAGTAGTTGAAATGGGCTTCTTGTGACTGCGGGGAGAAGAAGGGACAGGGATAGAGAGAGAGGCGGGAGACTGCTGTGATCAAAGGTAAAATATGCTTTTGATATCATTGCAGCTAACTACAGCGCGCCATTTGCTGAGTCAAAAAAAAAAAAACTATCAGAGAGAAAAAAGGATGACAAATCAGACAAGGAAGAAATGCAGACAATTTAGACAAAGTTTACTTTTCTGTCCGGCTTTGATATCAGAGTTATCTGGCGGATTCACAGTCCTAATCATTGTCCAAGCAAACTGGAGTCTTTTCTGTGGTCTTTCTAGCTAAGGTGAAAAATTCATGTTTAGAAAGCAAAAGTCGGGTTGAGTATTTTTTTTTTGCCCAATTACATTGATACTAAATAGCACATTTCCTCAGCTGGTAGGTTGGACTCATTAGTGAAATCAGTTGACTGACTTGATGGAGGTACAACACGGCAGGACTTAACATTTCTGACCCCTGGATTTTTTGCCTCTGCTCGCTAGTCTCCTGTGTGGGCTGTTGCTTTTCATGAGAAAACGGGGAGAGAAATTAATCTTCTCGATGTTATCTCTTCTCTTACAGTCACAGAGGGTCAGACACGGGAGTGGAGATGTAAGTAACTCTCTCTTCTGAATCAGTGCTCTTTCATTTCAGGCTTGTTGGAATTTTTTTTTATGTTCATCCTGTTATATCATGAGTTTGTTCAAGATAATATCGTTGTAAAATAGGAGTGTCATGTTGGGTTGCTGTAAATATGTTGTGAGATGGCTAAGAGGTTTATTGCGGCAGTGTTTGCGCTTGTGTGACCAGATTACATGACGCTACTCTTCAGTGGAAAATATGATTGTAGCACCGCTGGGCAACAATTGAAGAATGAATTATGAAGTGGAACATGGAGCCCTAAATTTTTTTTCATTGGCCAGAGCCCATCTGGTTCCTGGATTGTTCTGTGTGTTTGTGGGTGTGTGACTGTGAGTTCACTTATTCATAGTCAACTGCCATTTTGCTGAGTGAGAAACAATGACAGAACAGAACTCTTTTGACCTGTGCTGGCTTCGAACCATTGAGTCTATGGTCTAAATGTTAATCCACAGCGATTCTTCTGTGATCTATGGCCTTTACCTGAGGTCATTTCTTTGTTTATTTAACCAAAGATTAGTGTACTTTGCTACTTTCTCTGTCACCATAGGGCAACTTGGCTGGATGCTACCAAGCTAGGTCTCAGAGAAGCTTGCCTCATATCCTGCTAAAGTAATGTTGGGTCAATGCCTTCTTCCACTGTAAAAACTAATGGATGCTCATAAAAGCAGAGTAACTTTAACTTCTATAGATATCAACTTGAGGAATTGTTTTCTAGTAGAGCTATAAGGCAAAAGCTGGACACCACCAAATTCAAAATTTAATTTTCAGAAAATTGGCAAGTCCTGAACTGCGCATATTTGCAAGGCTTTAGGATGCATTCCACATTCGAAAGGCTTTATCCTGAACCGTGCTCAATTACATCTGCTGAATGTCAGCAGTGGGGCAGCACCTCCTGAAAACTTGGGTCTCATCTTGGTGAGCTATTGATTCTGCTTCTTCCAATTAAAGTTCAGACTTCTGGGGACATTTTTGTTTGGCTTGAGCAGGTCTCCTTGTCATCCTTAAAGGACAGAAGGCCATACTTTCTACAGCATTAAATGTGTTGAAAACAGCCTTTCTAACCCCTTTGTGCAGATATAGATGCCGGCGTCTTTAAATCCCGAAATCATGCATAACAGGAAAAATTTGCTATTATTTGTATTCTGCACAAAGGGGTTAAAAGCTAATAAAGTGTGAAGTAAAGATCACATTTTTCCCCCCACCCGAAGGGTGAGGGAAGGGGTATTGTTTTTGGTTCAGTTTGTTTCTGTGTTTGTGTGTTTGTTTGTTAACACTCTAGCGGCAAAACTAACGGCCAGATTCACCCCAAATTCGGTATAGGGATTGCCACTGACCCAGAATAGATCCCTCTTGAATTTCGTACAAGTAGGTGAAAGTATGTGCGAGGGGGCGGGGTTTGTTCTGCCTGGCACCACTTGTTTTCAAACTGGTTTAGTTTGCCAGAAAAGGTATGTCCAAGCCATATTTCCAAGAATTTGGAAATGTTTGTTGATTCTGTCAGTCTGCCATGCTCATACTGCAGAGCCAAAATGTCTGCTTTTCCGTGAGTGTTTTGACACCCAAAAGCCAAATAAACTGGCGTTTTAGCGGCCTGTGAAGAATTGTATCCACCAGCATGACAAACGCTTTGCTATTTAACCAAACAGACATGAAAAAACAGTGTTATTTAAACACTACAAACACAGCGCTTTGTCTATACTGCTGGGATAAGTCAAATTTTGCACGTATGGCTTATAGTGAGAAAGCTGATAGTGAAATTAATTAAACTGTGGTCATGGAGCGTCACTGAAAATTGGTACTCTTGCAGTTGGTCAATTTTGGTGCACGCCTTTCGATGGGCCATATTTAAAGGAACTCTTTTCCATTGGTCCCATATTGCTTTCATTTCTGAAATGAGTTATTGACCAAACTGTGTTTTTTGACCTTTTTACGACGGCATCCTTGACCTTTAACCTTGACCTTCCCAAATTAGGCCCTTCTTCCTTGGACATATGGCTTTTTGTGGTATAAATTTTCAGTTGATGCCTGAAGAATTGCAGATGAGAGCACAGACAGACAGACAGACAGACATGATGATCAATAGATTTGCACAAAGGAGAGTTTTTGCGAGTAAACACACAGGCAAAAACATAACCTCTTAGTGAAGGGAAATATTGTTTAAAAGGAGGCTTTGTAGCATTTATGCCTTGAAAATGTAAAAGCCCCGCCAGCAGTCATATCAGCCAGTCTTGCACAGCCAGTTTTCGGCCAAATTAGCGCTCCTTTTGTCTATTTTTTTCCCTAAAATGTGTTCACACATTTGTGGGTTGTGATGCTCTTTTTGGTATGCAAAGGAGCAGGTTTGGCTTCAGAAACGGGTGGAAGTGCTTGTAAATAGCAAGTTACTGAAATAGCAGAAGCGATGAAGCTAAACAAGTGTGCACTACATGACGAAAGGATGTGTGCGGACACCAACTCATCCAAAATATCATTACAGAATCATATGCCATAGTATGGTGTTGGTACCCCCTTTGCCGCTAAAACAGTCTTGACTCTTATGGGAAGGCTTTCTATTTGAAGTTGGAACATTTCTTTGGGGATTCGCTTCATTCCAATCGGTAATTATTTATTAAGGTCAGGCAGTGATGTTTTGCTATTCGGTCGGGCTCAAAGTTGGCTGTCCAGGTGATCCCAGTGGTGTCTGTTGGGGTCAAGGGGAGGGCTCTCTGTATGTCAGTGACGTACGCTTCTATGCCAATCTTGGCCATTTGCCGACCTTGCTCTGTGCTTTAAACTACATAAATACATACGCAATACAGTGGTCATACCTATTCTGTAGTCATTCAGAGTGTTCGTTATGTCAAGCACTTTGAGTTGCATTTTTTTGCATGAATTGTGCGCTATAAATTCAAACCCCAATTCCAATGAGGTTTGGGACATTGTGTAAAACGTGAATAAAAACGGAATACAATGATTTGCAAATCCTTTTCAACCTATGTTTAGTTGAGCACACTATAAAGACAAGATATTTAATGTTCAAACTGATTTACTTTATTGTTTTTTTTTTTTTTTTGGAAATATTCACTCATTTTGAATTTGATGTCTGCAAATTTGAATTTTGAGCATTCCTCAACTTTCCCTGTCTTTTGTTGCCCCTGTCCCAGCTTTTTTAGAATGTGTTGCCGGCATCAAATTCAAAATGAGTGAATATTTCCAAAAAGACAATAAAGTTTATCAGTTTGAACATTAAATATCTTGTCTCTGAAGTGCACTCAACTGAATATAGGGCGAAAAGGATTTGCAAATCATTCTATTCTGTTTTTATTCACCTTTTACACAACGTCCCAACTTCACTGGAATTGATGTTTGTGAATTTTGATTGATTGAGTTTGACTGGTTGTGTAGATCCCCGAAAAGAAATGTTATGCTAACTGACATGACCATGAACAGTACATAAGCTTTGAAGCCAGAGCAGGAAATGGCATTGAATGTATTCCAAGCCTGATCTGCACCTTTTCGCCCTACTGACTGAAAGCAAGTTGTGAGAATGTGAACAGTGCTGCCCTTGTTCACGTAGCGTGGTGAACGTATCTAAGTATGTTATAGCATACTTAAGAATTACATATATAGGCTACACAAAAATGTTATCATATTTAAACATGTCATGAAATTTAGTCAAAAAAATTAATGCATTTTGAACTGAAAGTAATGTCAACAATAATGAATGCTTGTACTGTATGGACATTTCTGAGAAACTGAATGCCACTGACCTTAGCACGCATTAGCTAAAAAAATGGGCCGACTAAGTTTCGGAATATATAATCAGGAAAGACTCTGGGTGCTGTTCCACGCTTGTGACTTCAAAATGCCTGATCGAGGTATCGTTCAACTGATGCAGTGGGTTAAGACAACTGGGACCACAACCTTGTGACCCTGGTTGATAGGTGTACTCCTAAACAGAATAATACGTCCTAAATGGTATGCACCACATGTAGGCTGGCAAGCTGCGAAATCAGATCCTAGTGACAGAAACCAGCCCATAATCCTGTCCCTTTGGGAGTGCTGCCTCAAAGTATGTTAGGGGTGGTGTATAGGCTTGTGTGCAGTGTGTGACTGGAACTCAGAACATTGGTGGATCAAGCCCCAGTTTGGCCACAATATGACCAGTACCACTGATGGGCCCTTAAACAAGGACCTTAACCCCACCGGGGGGATTTGCCCCTGCTTAGTCTAATTACATGGTGAATAAAAATGTGTCCGCTAAAAAACTGTTGTCAGTTATCCAATGAACAGGCAAGTGATGGTGTATAGAAACAACTAAAATGCCTCCCATTTACCCTTTCAGAACAAGGAAAATGGCAACAACATTCCCTTGGAAGGACTTTCCATTCAGCATCCGCAGGTGAGCGGCATGCATGTGCACGGGGGATGTGTGGTTCTGGGCTCGGCCACTTGTTTATTGTCCTCCTTCCTTTTTTCCATTCAACTCCAGAAATCCATCTGCCCATCCCTCGTCCAACTCAATTTAGGACATTCCAATCTGCTAAATGACTAAGAAAAATAGGAATTTGGTGTTTCCCAAAGTCAAACCACATAAAAAAAAATGGATGGTTAGCACCCCTGCCTGCCCCAATTTTTATTTATTTTTTTTAACTTGCTCCCAAAAAAGTGAGAAAAATGCTCTGAATCCCTGTCCATGCAACAGACCATCTACTGGGCTTTAAATCGCTGCACTACTTACGTGTTAGGCAGATTTGATTCTTTATGTATTGTGCATGTATTATGATTTGGATTGGTTGCACTAGTTGGATCTCATAATAAAATAAAATTTAAAAAAACCTCCCTCCCACCCTTGAAAATTGAAACGTGAAGGATGGTAACCAACTAATTTTTTTAATATGGCCTCATCTTGGATAAGGAAAGATAAGGCTATCCTTTTTGATGGTATTTTTGTCGGAATATGTAGGAATGATCAACCTGTTTATCTAACTGCCCTCATCAGCCTTGCCCATTAGTGACATCACATTGAGTTGACGTTGGAATGAGCAAGGACACTGCACTCTGCAAATTACTGTTCCTTTGTCTTCTTCTTATTACTGTTCCTTTTGTCTTCATGTATTTCCTCACATCTTTTCCTCATCCTCGTGTTGTGCGGAGCTCAGAGTAAGAATAGGAAGGAAGGTGGGGAGCGTCAGCCTTTGGAAGGAGCCCAATCTCCTTACTGCACTGAGCCTCCATTTCAGCCGCTCGCTGTCCCTGCTTCCTCGTTAGCCATTCTAACAGACAGGGCCCGGATAGCTGGGGCTTATCAGTATTCCCCAGGGCCCATGGAGACTGAGGAATCCAGGAACTGAAGAGATCATTAGTATTTCAGTGATTATATACACCTTTTGCACTGAGGCCACTCTCAATGACTCCTTTAGATCCTGTTTTAGATGTTGGGGATGTATTGTCAGTCCTCTAACCCCTCTGAAGAGTTGCCATTTTAGAATGTTTGTGTTTTCTCCTAATTTTAATTCAGTAGTTTATTATTTTTTTGCATTCAATTATCAGTAATTATTGTTAAATCAGTACTGGGATTTTCTGACAGGTTGATTCTGATCACATATTTTGACCTCAGATCTTCAAGGGGTAAACAGAGTCTTTGTTTGTTTGTTTTCATGATTTATAATGTGGGTCAAGGTTGACACAAGTAATGTTGCACCCATTCTTTCTAGTGTAGAAATATTGTCAGCCACTAGCCACCAGGTGCAATTGTTTTGGTTTTGCGATGAGTACACCTGCTGCATGAATGCAATGCAACATAACCGTGTTCTCACCCTGAGTTCTGCATTATTGCAGAATGTAGAGTGCTCTTGTAATTAATCATACGGTGACCTAGTAAAGTTGTTCCAATATACAGTGACGTTCATAATTGTTTGGACATTGACATAGTTATTTTTGCTTTAGTTGTCTAGTACCTCAGCATAATTGGAAATGAAATTATGAAAGTGATCTCAAAATTCAGACTTTCAGTTTAATTTGAGGGTATTTACGCCTGAATTGGGTGAATGCGGAAGGAATCACTAAAAGTGGCTGTCCCCTCTTTTGAGGAGACCAAAACTTAGTGGACAGTGGGCTGGACAGCAATCCCATGGCCAAGCATGTAAAAGGTCTAGAGTTGATTTTAAGTGTGCTGTTTGGATTTGGAATCTGTTGCTGTTAACTTCCAATATGAAGTCCAAAGAGCTGTGACTGCCAGTGAGGCAAGGCTTCATTAGGCTGAAGAATCAAAACAAATCAAAGAACTAAAAAAACATTTGATGAGGCCAAATTAACTATTTGGTGGATTCCTGAAAAGAAAAATAATGCACTGGTGAGCTCAGGAACACCAAAAGGCTCAGAAAACCTTGGATAACATGATTGACAAAAGAATTATCCCCTAGTGAACATTAACCCCCTGATCCAAAACAAGATCACTCTCTAGCAAGCAGGGTTATCTGGGTCAATGTCAAAGACTTCACCTGAGTGAATACAGAGGGTTTACCACAAGACATAAGCAATTGGTAAGCCTCAAAATCTGGATGTTTGCCATGAAATGTCATAAAAAACCTCTGCTGTTCTAAAACAACGTCCTATGGACAAATGAGACAGTGATCAACTTGTACTAGCATGACGGGATGAGAGGAGAATAGCGAAGGGAAGAAACGGAAGCATACCACCTCATCTGTGAAGTGCGGCCATCTGTGGGCATATATAGCTGCCAATGGATCTGGTTCCCTTGTATTTGTTGAGGACTGCTGACAAAAGCAGCAGGATAAATTCTGAATATTAAGGTGTTGTGAAAAAAAGTATTTGCCCCTTCCAAATTTCTTATATTTTTGCATGTTTGTCACAGTTAAATGTTTCTGATCATCAAACTAATTTTAATAGCAGACAAAGAAAACCTGTGTAAACCCAAAATGCAAATTTTAAATGATGATTTAATTTATGGATGGAAAAAGGAAATCTAGCCCTACCTGGTCCGATATGAAAAAGTAATTGCCCCCTTAATTACTAAATCGACCAATTAAAACAAAAAATTAATCTAGAGTTGGATTCAGTTTCTCTTGACACACCCAGGTATGATTACTGCCAGCCCTGTTAAATTTGAACATCACTTGAATCGATCCCGTATGGCAATATGAAGTCAGCAAAAAATGGCACATGATGCTGTGATCTAAGGGAATTTAAGAACAGATGTGAAACAGTCATTGACATTTATCAGTCTGGAAAGGGTTATAAAGCAATTTCTAAGGCTCTGGCACTCCAGCAAATCATGATGAGATCCATTATCTACAAATGGAAAAAAAACTTTGAATAGTGGTGAACCTTCCCAGGAGTGGTTGGCCCACCAAAATTCCTCCATGAGCACATCAGCGATTCATCCAGGAGGTCTCAAAAGAACCCAGACTAACATCTAAAGAACTGCAGACTTCACTTGTCTCAGTTTTGGCCTTTTTTCACAATTCCATAATAAAAAAGAGACTAGAGAAAAATGGCATTGATGGGGGAGCTGCATGGCGAAACTACTGCTGGACCAAATAGAACGCAAAGACTTGTCTCACATTTTCCAGAAAACATCTTGATGACTACCAAGACTTTCAGGAAAATACTCTCTGGGGTGATGAGTCAAAAGTGAAACGTCTTGGAAGACATAGGTCCTGTTACTGTGATGGCTGGTGTTTCGAGATGCCAAAAGCAGCGGCCGAAACGAAAGGAAGTCCAGCAAAATAAGAGAGACAAACCGACAAAAGGAGAGAGAGAAACTTCAAGGCTTCCAACGGACAAAGATCTAGTCCGGTACAAAAGGAAGCAAAGCGAGCTCGACAGAACGAAAACAAAGGCAAAAAATCTTGGGAACCAAGATAAAATGATTTAGCACCAGACGGTGCCCAGAAAGAGGAAGAAAAGAGAGAAAGATTCCTTGCTAACTAGCACTTTCCTCTTAGCAGCTAATTCCTCAAACAATTTCTCTAGCTAGAGACCTTACCGCTATAGTGCATAGTAACACTGACACTCTAGCAAAGGCGGCGAGGCAGAACTTGGGTTTAAATAGAGTCTGGGCGCCGCCACATTAATGCCAGCTGGCCAAAGAATCCGATTGTGGGCAAAACGATATCGTCCCAGGACGAGAGAAACAAAGAAAGCTTGCCAGCCTCCAAAAACCATGACATTTACATCTGGTGTACAGCTAACACAGCATTCCACAATAAGAACATCATACCAGCAGTCAAACATGGTGGCGGAAGGATGAGAGTCTGGGGCTGCTTTGCTGCTTCAGGACCTGGGCAACTTGCCATAATTGATGGAACCATGAATTCTTCTCTCGATGAGAAAATCCTGAAGGAGAATATCTGGCCATCAATTTTTGACCTAAAGCTCAAGTGCAGTTGGGTTATGCAACAGGAAAATGATCTGAAGCACACAAGAAAGTTCACCTCTGAATGGCTCAAAAGAAAAGAAATGACAGTTTTGGAGTGGCATTGTAAAAATCATGGCTTTAATACGATTGAGATGCTGCAGCATGACAAACAGGCAGTTCATGCTTGAAAACCCCTCAATGCAGCTGAATTAAACCATTCTGCAAAGAACAGTGTCCCAAAATTCAAGTTTTTATGTTTAGCCAGGAAATTATTTTTTTCACATGGCTGATAATGCATTTTGAATATGGCTTAGATCATTTATAAGCTGCATTTTGAGTAGACTCACGTTGTCTTTGTCTTATATTAAAATTAGTTAGATGGTCTGTAACATTTAAATATGTCATAAGGAAAAATAGAGGAAATTGGGAAGGGGGCAAATACTTTTTCAAGGCACTGTATAGAGCCATATTACCTGTTTCGATGCAGAAAAATGCTTCAAAACCCATTGGACTGTTCCACACAGCACAGTGCAGATGGACAGCGACACAAAGCACACTAAGGAAGCAACCTAGGACTTTTTGAAAAGCAAAACAGTGGTCTGTTCTACAATGGCCCAGTCAATCATCTGATCTGCTTCCAATGGAGCATGTATTTCACTTGCTGAAGACAAAGCTGAAGGAAAAATGTCCCAAGAACCAACAGAAACTGAAGATGGCTTCAGTGAGGCCGTGACTGATCATCGCGAGGGGAGAAATTCTGCGTCGTCTGGTGATGTCTATGGGCTCAAGATTGCAGACAGTCATAAACTGCAAATGAATTTGCTCCCATGTATTAAAATGGAACAATTACGCTTTAGTTTGTCCACGTACTTCTAAGTACCGGAAATTGGGTGGATGGGGGACATGTATTAATATGTTTGTAATTCCTACACAGTTCATACAATACTTTAGGCAGAACCCTCGAATTAAAGCTGAAGGTCTACCTTTCGAGTGCAGTGATGAAAATTGTGTCACTGTCCCAGTATTTATGGACCTGCCCGTATGCCAATATTAAGCACCAATCCTGCATCTTGTATTCCTGCATATTGAAATATTCCTGTATAGTATAGGCTGGGTTATAACAATAAACTGACAATGTTTTTATCATTTGTCCAATGAAGTAAAAAAAAATCGCTGTGCTCTTGATTGACACTAATTTTGTGTATAGCATTGTACATTTAAGCTGGAGCATAAGTAGCTTTTAATTATTAGTAAGACACTTGGATCCTCTTACAGTGGCAGCTCATAATGAGGATCACAGTAATCATCAGAATGTGCTGCCAAATGAAGCCTTTCTCGTTGTTGAAAACTAAGATAATTCTTTCTTTTCTCCTCTGTTGAAGGTTCAACCTTTTGAGCACGTACCGTATACGTTGGAGGCTCAAGCGCTGTGAACATGGTGCTAAGGCTGAGGTGAGATTGAGAGAGCACGTCTGATAGAAAATTCATTTAGTTCTTCACCATTTACTGCGGGAATGGAAAACAATAAGAATGCTTCTGTTATGATACCTTCACAATGACCTGAGGCTTGTGTGTGCTAACAAACAGTGGGTGCATTTTTGAATATTTTTACATAATCCATGTTCTGAAAGTAATTTTCTTGCCCTGTATTTTTTTTTTCAAATCCGCTGGCTTTGTTGGTAAGCACAAATCTGAGCAAACATGGGCATATATATCATGACATCTGTCCTTGTACATATACAGCAAATGCCTGTAGTGGAATATCCAGGAAGTAAATATTCCCCACATTCTTTTGGTCCTGTCACCTGTATTTGCAAAGCTTCCACAAGGAGGCAGAGTTAATGGGTCAAACCAACAGGCTGGGTTCATGGATGGGCGAAACTCCTGGCTGGAATTTTACTCTATAACCGCTTGATATTTCGCCTCCAGCTGAAACTGTTTGATAGCAGTTTGTTATTTCAACCGGAGAACAACGTATAATGATATGCCCTTTCAAGTTAATATTGGTGGAAATACATTTGGATTTGAAAGAGACTCGCTCAATGAGTCTCGCAACATAATCTTGAAAGCACCACACTGCACGGTAAGCATTTTAGTTGGCTTATTGTGCATCGATTTTTTTTTTTCCATTCTGTGGACCGCAGATTTGGTTACAAATAAACTATGGAGAGAGTTTGAGCATTCAAATGCCCCTTAAGACACACTCTCACTATTACTTTCATTTTTTTCATTTATCACATCTGAGCGCAATATTACAGCCATTCTACTACCAAAGGCGGGTAATGTAATTAATAAATAATAAAGTAATGTAAAAATAGTGGGGGTTTTTTTGGCAGGGATTTGACAGTTGCATTCAGATGTACTGTACCTTACGTGTACCTTTTGAGTGGAAAACAGCTTGCTGGTTTTGCAGCTTGGGTACTTACTGGAAAGTGCTGATGCTCACAAATAAGTGTGAATGCAGTCTATGATTGCTGGCAGCATATCACTTGGTTGTGTAACAGGAATTAAAGCCTTTGCAAGCAGGTCTGCTGCCTGTGACATTACCCTTTGAAATTTCATTGGCTAAAAGAAAAAAAAAATCATGATCCCATTAGTTCTCCCCGTGTCGGTTTAAATAATACAAAGACATGGCTGCTTCTGAATCTTTTTTTCATCTTACTACTGCTTTATTGGCCAATTCTATCCTGAAGCATTTGGTGGCTGCTGGCCTGGTAAATATAGCATCTCATGGTGGAGGTGCCCTTAGGTGCCCCTAGACTTCAGTATCTATGGGGACTGAAAGCTGAAGGGTGGGAAAGTTTGGGCTTGGATGAAGGCTGTCTTCCCTCCCTCTGCTAATCTTTTTTTCACAGACCGATGGGGCTTACATGAGCACCCTCCATTTTCTGGTCCTCTGAGGCACAATAAAGACTTGACATTGTATGTAAGCAAGCCCTTGATCTCTTCTTCAAATATATAAATATATCTATAAACCTCTGGATGGGGTGACTGTTATTCCCTATGATCCGTGTAGCTTGTCTGGAGTTAGGCTGTGTGTGTCCGTTTGGGTTGTTTCCAGTGATGTGATATGATATCACAGGCCATAGAGAATCTTATGGCAAATTTGTCTGAACAGACTGTGGAGGAGAATTGGGAGAGTTTAAAGGAGAGACTGAAATGGGATCTTAGCCCGTGGTACAAACAGTCAGGATTTGAGAGAACAATAAAAATGTGCCCATTACAGGAAGCACTGTTGGACTGACCTACCCCAGAGAGCACAATCCTTTAAACTGACACACTGTGAAGGTTAGGATCTATTATTATTAGTAGTAGTAGCAGCAGTAGCAGTAGTAGTAGTTGTAGTTGTAGTTGAAGTAGAAGTAGAAGTAGCATTAGTAGAAGTAGCAGCAGTAGTGGTTGTACTCTGGCCCCTGTAAGACTCATATGCCCCCTGTGAGAGTGCATTAACACTGGACATTTTACTGAATACAATAAGCAATAATAGAAGATGTAATTGCGGTAATAGCAGTTGTAGCTGTTGTCTCAGTAGCAGTTGCTGCAGTATTAATAGCAACAGTAGTAGTAGTAATGATTGTCACAGTATTTGCTTTGTTAATCCCTGTTTTAGAGTGATACATGGCTTACATTTTTTACAGACCGGCCATTTAATGAGCACTGAAGCAGCTCGCTGAATCAGCTGAGGTTAATTGCCACACCTTGCTCAAGGGCGCAGCTGTGGTGAGATTTTAACCTGCAGTTTTAACATTTAGCTGCTTGGTGTCATGCACAGTTCTCTAGATGAGCCCCAGGATCTCTACTATCAAACGTGATTCAGAGAGTCATGCGTAATGTCGCATAACTTCATTTATTCAAGCTAAGATTTCAGGAAATACCTCTTCAGCTTTTGATCTCATTTCAGTGGGGTCCAATCTTTGAATTAGAAACCAATAAAATGAATGTTTTCTCTGGGATTATTTATTGCCCACTGGCTGATGTTGCACGGACAGCCTAAAGAGGATGAATGTACAACCCCAATTCTGAAATAGTTGGGACAAAGTGTAAATTGTGAATAAAATCAAAACGCAATGACTTTCAAATCACACCAGCCAGTATTTTATTCACAATAGAACAGAGATAACATAGCAAATGTTGAAACTGAGAAATTTTACAATTTTATCCACAAAATGAGCTCATTTCAAATTTGATGGCTGCTACAGATCTCAAAAAAGTTGGGACAGGGGCCTCTTCACCATGGTGTAGCATCCCCTCTTCTTTATGGCACAGAGTGGAGGCGTCTGGGCATTGAGGAGACAAGTTTCTTGAGTTTAGCCATTGGAATTTGATCCCACTCTTTTTTAATATAGGCTTCCAGCTGCTGGAGAGTTTTGGGTCTCCTTTGACGGACTTTTCATTTAATTATGCGCCAAATGTTGTCAATTGGTGAAAGATCAGGACTGCAGGCAGGCCAGTTCAGCACACGGACTCTTCTACTACGAAGCCATGCTGTTGTAATAGCTGCAGTATGTGGTTTTGCATTGTCCTGCTGAAATGTCTGGAGATTTTGTCTGGAGGGGAGCATATGTTGCTCTAAAACCTTTATATACCTTTCAGCATTCATGGTGCTTTTTAAAACATACAAGAGTCCCACACCATATGCAGTAATGCATCCCCATACCATCAGAGATGCTGGCTTTTGAACTGAACGCTGATAACAGGAGGGGTGGTCTTTCTCCTCTTTAGCCCGGAGGACACGACACCCATGATTTCCAACAAGAATGTCAAATTTGGACTCTTCTGACCACAGGACACTTTGCCACTTTGGTACAGTCCATTTTAAATGAGCCTTGGCCCACAGAACACGGCAGCATTTCTGGGTCATGCTCAATAATGGTTTCCTTTCTGTATGATAGAGTTTTAGGTGGCATCTGTGGATGGCACGGCGGACTATGTTTACAGACAGTGGTTTCTTGAAGTATTCCTGGGCCCATTTAGTAATGTCAATGACGGAATCATGCCGGTGAGTGATGCAGTGGCATCTCAGGGCCCGAAGATCACGGGCATCCAGTAAAGGTCTTCGGCCTTGTCCCTTACACACAGAGATTTTTCCAGTTTCTCTGAATCTTTTGATGATGTTGTGCACTGTGGATGATGAGACCTTCAAAGCCTTTGCCATTTGATGTTGAGGAACATTGTTTTTAAAGTATTCCACATTTTTTTTACGCAAGCCTTCACAGGTTGGAGAGCCTCTGGCCATCTTTACTTATGAGAGGCTCAGCCTCTCTAAGACATCCCTTTTATAGCCAATCATGTTATATACCTGATGCCAGTTAATTTAATTACTTGCTAAATGTGATTCTCTTATATATTAATTGCTTTTTCAGCCTTTTTTTTGTTGTGTCCCAACTTTTCTGAGACTGGTTGCAACCAGAAAATTTGAAATAAGCTCATTTTGTAGATGAAAATGTAAAATGTCTGAGTTTCAACATTTGAAATGTTATCTATGTTCTATTGTAAATAACATATTGGCTCATGTAATCGAAAGTCATTGCATTTTGATTTTATTCACAATTTACACTTTGTCCCAACTATTTCGGAATTGGGGTTGTAGTAACAGTATCATTTGACACATTATTTTTGCCCCTGCAATGGCCTGGCATTTTTGTGCATAGTTTCCATGATCTGGATTTAACTTTGAATGACATTTATTGTAAGTGTGTATGTAGTATTCAAATCTTAGTGGATTTAGTGTCATTCTGTGATAACTAGTAGTTACTGATGAAAGTTTTTTTTTTTTTTTTTTTTTTTTTGCACACTGCAAATCCCAGGACTCCGTTCTAAACAAAGCCATTTAATGGGGGCACATCAAGTGATTTATGTTTCTCTGAAGATACACCACTGGTCGCCCATCTGGTAAAAAAAAAAAAAAAAAAAGACTGCTAAGAGAAAGCCAACAATTTTGTCTGACATCGCGTTGTTGAGCAACATAATTAAAACTGCGGTTTCTTCAATTTTATAAGCTTGGTCTTTCCATATTTGTCACACAGTTTTGTATGTGAACTCAACAGACATTTGCAAACCAATTGCCCTCTAGGGCCAATAATTAGTAATTTAATTTTGATGCATTGCAGGAATTTTGTGCCATTGCACGACCTGCTCAAAATATCTGAAGGAGACATTTGTGAACTTTTAACTCTTTGAATCAATACTGCAAAAAAAAAAAAAAAATGGCTGGGACAGGTCAAATAAGTCTTTTTTTTTTTAAATGAAAATATGGTTAACACTAGACATTACTTGAATGTAGAATCATTTGGGCTCAAACAGTACAATTCCTTTGCAGTTAATTCAGTATTATACTAGACTGTTCTATTATTGCCCCGTGCAGCAGTTCCTAGCTGTACATATTATAAGTATATTATTTTGTTCTGTTATTTGAAACAAGAGAAAGGAGTGTACATTTCTATTCCTGAGTTTAGCTCCAGGGGTTTAGCAACATCCCAAATGAGTACAATCACACTCTGTGGAACGTGATGGTACATGTCTCCTAACACGTGTTAAATAGCCGGCGACAAATTTCTGCTTTCTTGGAAGAAAAGTGATGTAGGTGGTGTGAAAGTTTAATATTACAAATATTTACGCCTCAAAGTCAGCGCTTTTTCTAAGAAAACTGCTGTTCTCTGTTTCCACCGCTATTAAAGTCGCGCATAATATGGTCTGTAAAAGCTGTATCCTAATGTGGCCACATATTAGTGTATCTGCATTATGTTTATTTGTTTACCATAAGATGAACTGGGCTTTATATATGGGAAATAACAATTATACTAATATTATAACTATGAGTGGTAGTACTTTTGTTATTAGCATTATTAAATGTTGTTAATCATGTTTCATTCATACAGTGGGCTCAAGAATTATTGGCATGCTTTATTGAAAATGCTGTAAAAATACGATCAAAGATAATGACATCATGGAGATAAACTCAAAATACAAAGACGTGAAGAATATTGCAGTTTATAAATTTTCCTGTGGTCCCAAACAAAATAATTTATTTGTTTAATTAAAAATCTGTTTCCTCCAGATCAATGTTTCTCAATTAATAGCATCTTTAGTTTATTTCTTGGTGTGACCATCTGTGGCAAGGAAAACAGCACAGAGTCTTTTGCTGCTGTTCTTGGCAAGGTTAAGGGACACATTTGGAGCTGGGGTTGTAAATAAAACCATAGTTGCAATGTTATAATTCAATGTTGTACATTTGATCAGGCAATTCTATGCATTGCTTTGCTGTGTGGATGCATATCAATGCTCTTGTTATATCTATGCGCAGAATTCTAAAGAGCAGCTTTGAGCAAATCCTCCCAGTGAAGGAGATAAAGATGGTTTTGGGGGCCATGAGAGAGGTTTAGAATCACTTTTCTAATAGTCACTACTATTATGTCCAACATATTAATACACTCAGTTGTAATTTATATTAACATTCTCATATTTGTCCTCACCCTAAAACAAATATTTTACATTTTTAATAAAAATATGAAAAAGTGTTTATCTATCGCGCTGTAAGGCGGAGAGTAGATTGTAAGATTTGGTGATCTCAGCCTTGCAGAGGCGTTAAGTCCTGGGGTCAGGAATAGAAGTCCTGCCATGTTTCCTTCTACCCTTCAGCTTAGCAAGCTGACATCACTGATTAGTTTGGCATCCTGGCTGATGAATTGTGATTATAATCAAATTGGAACAAAATCCTGGAGAGGACTTTGGCTGAATGAACATGGATGGTCGGGCTTTGCAGAAAGCTGGCTGAATCCCTCCATGCCATCCTGGGTGATGTAATGCACACATTATTGAGCAATTAATTAATGAAATTTAATTAACGCCCCTTTATACTTCTTTAAGCCCAACAAACCACTTTTCAGTTTGAAACGGTGTTTCTTTGAAATTTTGAAGATGCATCGTGGGTATAATTTTATTATCAATTAAATGGGGTGGGGGCAGGGCAGCAGGGTTATTGTTAGTGTGGAGTTAGGCTAATATTTTAGCTGCTTTAAAAGTAGACAGGACTTCTCCCCCATGCCTACAGGTTGAGAAAGTAAAGGTCCTCCACAGTATTTTTTGTTCCCAGCACCCAGATTAGCCAATTCAATTAGTACAGTCTTTCAGCCCAGAGGTTGAATTAATCAGCTGGCTGAGCTTATGGATGGAAGTAAAACATGGCAGGAGTTTTACTTGCTGACCTCTGGAATTGCATGAAATGCAATTCTCTGCTTAATATTATTGCTATTGTTAATATTGGTTAGCAAGCCTACTGGTTGGCAATTTTTTGTCACGACATTCAACATTGGCTGAGTTGGCTGGTCTAGATGTTAAGTTGAGATGACTATGTTTATTTTTATATTGCCATGACCATTCAGAATAGAGTGAGAGGAATGGAATAATTAGTAAGTCCAGCTAAAACACAAGTTCATATACTAAGTGCTCCAGCCTCATACATCAGTCAGAACGTCCCCAATTGCCTTCACTTTGGAGTCATACATTTGCCATCCTGTTAGAATGAACTTTTTTCAGGGGCTACTAAGAGACCATCCCATCGGTAATAGTACAGCCACAGTCATAAATATCTGTTAAACTAACCCGTTTTCAAATATGCTGACCCCACTCTGCTGAAGTAACATCCAGAGGGAATATGATCTCAAATTTCTTGTTACGTCTTCAGTGGCATTTGTATGTGGATTAACCCCTTTTCACGGAATACAAATAATGCCAATTTTTCCTGTTGTGCGCGAGCCTATTTAGGCTTTATAACTCAGTATTTATGTCACAGAGGCTGTGGAAAATTAATTAAGTGAAGCAAGACATTTCGAAATTCAATTACAGAATTATTTAGGAATTAGATGTTGGAATTTAGAGACGCCGACGTCTATATCTGCGCAAAGGGGTTAAAATACTGCTCCTGGGATTTGGGATTTTTTTTTTTTCTATTAAACGGAGCTCTCTCCCCATGGAGTGAGTGATTTAGGGCCTTGTTACAGCAGAGTGTGGAGAGGTGGCAGGACCCCTAATTCACCACGACAGTACATCATTCCAGTAAAGCGACCCTCTCCACACCTCGAGAAGCGCTCCACAATCACTCCGCCAAAACACATCGAGACCACCTCCACCGCCAGGGCGCCCTGCCACAGTCTTTGATATAATGTCTGAATGTAGGTACTTTAAGTCATCTTAGGAGCATTGAACCAAACAGCTCTATCCACTGTGAGTCTAAGAGATATATTACAGAAACCTTGGAGTCCTATCGAATCTTTCCTCCATCGCCTCTGCCGCCAAAATGTGTGACTTGAGAAAGCGCTTAGAACAAAATGCATTGTAACGGCATAAATCACACTTTCATAGTTCGCACACTTCAAATTTTCATAGAATGTGTTGTTTTTTTTTTAAATTTTGTTCTTGTCTGTTTTTCAGTGTGTAATTTTGCTTATTAGGAGGTACTAAAATTGTTAAAAATGCTGGGCAGGATAAATATCTTTATTCGTCCCGCTAAATGTCGTTATTTTTTATTTCCCTTTGGGCTCAAGAAATTCCCCCTAATTCTTCACAAATACACATTTCAGACCAAACTGTTTAAATACTGAACTAGTAATGATGGTGTGTTCTCTGCACTCTGAATATTACTGCTTGTCACTGAGAGCAGGTAGCTTTGCCTTGGAAAGATCTGCAGTCTGATTAAAATAGGAGCTGCTGGTTGCCAGTCACATCGTGAATTTATCGCAAGAAGATCCCAGCATTCTCCATCAACGTGCCTGTCTTTGTCAGGCGGCAGACAGTTCCTGTGGCCCTGCCTGATTTATGAGCCCCATTTAAATTGCATCCATCTGTTACAGATGACAGAAAATAATTCATCTTGCTAGTTCTTCTCTAACGGCGTGCAGAACTAGGCAGCTATTGACCAGTGATGTCCGATCTTATCTGAAAAGAGCTGATCTGGGCGCTAGTTTTTTTGTTGTAGCCCAGCGCTGTGGCACTTGATTTGGCTAATTATGTAATTATCTGGTCATCCATCATGACCTTGAGTGGGAGAATCAGCCATCATTGCATTGGGCTAAAATAAAAGCCTACATTCTTGTCGGCCCTTTTCATGTTGGATTCAGACACTCAAATGCTTGTCATTTGCTCCAGCAACAGATGCTGTCTTAGGGTATTACAGATAAACTATTTCATCCATCCAGGATGCTTCTGATGACATTCATTTTAAATGACATCCAGGGAAATTTAATGAGATATGGTCTTGGATGAGCTAATGACTGTCTTGTATTTCACAGTATGTAATTTACTGAACTATGGTGGCCTGAAGGGCAAGTCACACTCTCTCACATTTGCAGTACTCCTTCTTCTATCAAGTGCAGTCATGAAATTGTCTCAGTCTTTGTGTACCAGTGATGACTGTATGTGAGAATGGCACGAACGGTGAGATGAGGTGTCATTGCTCACCAGTGACCCCTGCTGGCTGGGTGGATTATTGCGGCTCCCCTGCTGAGCTGCTGCTCGCGCATGTTCAAAACAAGCAGCTAAAACCAGCGCTGTGACTTTACAGCTTGTTCTGTAGTCTTGGTGAGAGATGTTGCTCATCAGCTCCACTGCACTTGGCCACAGTACAGCTGGCTCTGCCGCCAGTCTCAGTGCAAGTCAGTGGTAACTATAACACAAAATTATGAAGTGAGAATGTTTTTCTGGAAAATGTTCACTCAATGTTCATTCAGCCACACTGGGGGAAAGAAGGTTGATAACTCAAAAGCAGAACTGAGCTGAAAATCTTGTTGTTGAATTACACAGATCTGTTAACAAAGGGGGAATCATTAAACAGCACAAACAAAATGGTCAAATGCTTGCATTATTTTATCGCAACGTGTGCACCAAGCCAGAATCTTGTGAGGACGACATTTCTGCCTACCCTTCACAAGATCAGGAAACATCTGCTTGTAAAATGCAGCAAATGATTCAGCACGAACCTGCATTTGATATCCCCAAAACACCTGCGGTCAGACAGCCCCCCGAGGAGCTGGAGAGCAGCAGGGCTGATAATGAAGATTCCAGCCCTGAGGACTGTCCCCATAGGTACCCTATAAGCAAGAAAACCATAATGTCATTGTGCCTCAGTGTGCATGTGCAAGCGAGGCATACGGTAGATCGTTTGTGTGTCATTCATTCATTCAATCAGTCATTCTGTCTGTTAGCAGGATAGCCGCTACGCCAGTCAAAATCAAGTCCTAGAATATGGCTCTATGGGTTAAATGCCATGATCTCTTGGATTTAAGTTTGCCAGATTTTTGAGCTAGAGCTTTGTTTTACGAGTTATAGCACTATTTGATTACCATGATGGCTGCTGCTAGCGATCAAGACTTTAACGAAGAAAAAGCTCTTCACAGTGGATCGCTTTACAACTTGTGAGTTCGATTTATATCACAGCAATAGTTACTGCTGATGGCAAAACTTGACAAACAGAACATAATGTCGACAGTGATTCATGTAGACACACATTGCGCACTGTGTTAAATACAGCACTGCGTGGATTTTCGAACTTACTGCTGTATGAACTTTATAAAACATCACAAATGATTTCTCTCCCCACACAGTAACAGTGCGCAAATGAACAATGCTTTCAGTTATTGCCGGGCTTCACTAAGCCTAACAACCGCAGTCTCGCTAAGCAGTCCTACGAAGCTGCTTATCAACTCGTTATGTCAACCGGCCACTGGTGGGTAAATCCCTGGTAAATACTTGAGAATAGCCATGTTTCCATCCACACATTCTTATGCGAATTAAGTCATATCGAATAAAAAATGCCTTATGGAAACGTTGAAATTTGACTTGATTTTCAAGATATCGACATTAAGTTTATGCGGTTGATCTCATCGGATTTTCTTCTTGATCGGTAAAAGGTTAATGCGATAACTGCTGATGGAAACGTTATTTGCCGAATAAGTCTGCAACTGCATCGTGATGGTGTTTCGATGCCGTTGTTGCCTTCTGATAATGGTTTGCATGTTGCTAATAGCTGGCACATAATTACAACTTGTGCAATTATCATCATTTGTTGGTAGACGCGATCCATTATTGCTAACTAGTTCATTTTGTTGCCTACCACACTACTTCTGTTCACTCAAAGGTTCTGTAATTCAGTGCGAAAATGAATGGAAACAGCTTAAAATGTCAGAAATCTATTCGATACACCGATTTGATCGCATAGCAGCAAGTGACGTTATTACGCACAAGTTTTTATTCGCTTTAATGCTGTTAGATGGAAATGCATTTTCACCGCCTTTATTCGCATTAATATTTTTGGCGAACTTCAGATAATTCGATTGACAAGTGGATGGAAACACAGCTTATGTCAAGCATAGATGCACAGCTAGGGCACTCTGACATGTCCACACAGAATTTTACAGCTTCATTAAGGGACATACTTGTCACTGCTGTAAGCACCGAGGCATCAGCACCTTCAGTGCTTTCATTTGCAGAAGTGTTCAGTGTGGCTTACATTTAAATGATTGGTGTGTGCATTCACTGCTCCCCAGCTGCCATGACTGCAGCTGAAGTTAGAGGAGAAAGGACATTTCATTTTGCCAATTCATATTTCTTTGGTTCCCCCATCTTTTTTCCCTTTGCTTGCTTATCGCCTCTGCAAGGATGAGTGGAGCTAGGAGCAAGGGAAGTAAGGAAGTAAAAGAAGGAAGGATGAAAATGTCAGGAGGATGAAGGGAAAGAGGCAGGGAGTCACTGAAATTACCTTGGGTCATGTTTAAGAAAAATCAGATTTCCTTTCCTTCAGTAGATCATGAGCTTGACAGCAATTGATGATGATATGACTTTGCCAACAGGAGAGCAAGGACGAATGATGTATCTAATTGTTGTTGCTGCAAAGGATTGTGGTTAGTAATCTGTCATTACTGTCCTCTAAGGTTGTTCCTGTATTTCCTTGCTAGGAGCCAATTGTCTCCTTGCCTTCATGAATTTTGGACAATCCTTGTCATGACTACCAGCAATTCTGTTTCCTGTTCATGCCCGTTATCGCGGAAGGTTCCTTGCTCTTTAGAGAGTTCGGATGTCCCGGGTGAGTTCCCGGAGATAAAATGGTGGCAGGCTGCTGAGTGGTTTTACTCCCACGCTCCTGCCTGATGGACAGGCTGCTCAAACACTCTCCGCTGAAAAGCTTCAGCCCTCCAGATGTTCTGGAATTTTCCACTCACTCAGCAGGAGGCAGAACAATTTGTTTCCGGGAAAATGTAGGAGATGAGCCTCAGATAGTCATTTCCTTTCACTTTTTCCTTGTTCCAGGAACACCAAAAAGGAACTGAATGACATAAGATTTGAATTCACTCCAGGACGAGGTAAGATTGGAAATGATTGCTTTTAATATAGAAGTTGTCACAGGAAAAACTTGGTGCCTAGTTATAAGGCATGATTTGCGTTGCTTAATTGATACTGTTGCGAGCATATCTGCGGAGCCAGTGTAGTGTTGAATAAAAACACTTCGAAAAGTTTGGTTGAAATGTCCTGTGTTCAACATTTTTTGTGAATGCAAGTAAAATGTTCACAGAGTCGAATGAGTGTGCTTACTCATTACTGATTGAACTGGTGCTGTGAGAATACTTTCTGCATCATCAGAGAGAGTGCATTGAAGTATTTTGTGGAGTTGGTGTGTTCGCTTTTGAGTATACTTGCTCTATCATTGGTGTAGACTGAGCGCACTTGCTGTTTCGTGTGAGTGTACTCGCTGTATTACTGGTGTGGAGTGAGTGCACCTGCTGTATTATTGGTGTGGAATGAGTATACTTGCAGCATTATTGGTGTGCCGTGAGTATACTGGTGGTATTATTAGTGCGGAGTGAGCTTTTTTGCTGGATTATTTTCATGGAGTGAGTGTACTTGCTGTGGTAGATTGAGGTTACACACTGAATCACTGGTGCAGTTAGTGTACTTGTTAGGGTAGAATGAGTGCATTAGCTGTGTTGCTGATTTCACTGTTGGTTTGTCTCATGTGTTACCTCTTAAGATACAGCTGATGGTGTGTCCCAGGAACTGTTCTCCGCTGGGCTGGTCAATGGACATGATGTCATTGTTGGTAATGCCGGCTTTTTTCTGCAGTCGATCCTGTTTTAATCACTTGAACTACATGGCAGGGTGTGCTTTAGATTCCATTTCACACACGCACCTTCCGAGAATTAATGGAAGGCATTTTAGAAAAAAAACCATTATCCTCATTGCATACAGTAGCTCAATACGTAATAATGTATTGACACATACAATTTGCCATAGAACACGACAACATTGTGCAATAAATATAGGAATTAGGAATGTCGTGTCTGTCTAAATG
Organism: Gymnothorax javanicus; assembly: GCA_029692085.1. Classification (NCBI taxonomy): domain Eukaryota; kingdom Metazoa; phylum Chordata; class Actinopteri; order Anguilliformes; family Muraenidae; genus Gymnothorax; species Gymnothorax javanicus. Next base: position 43,891,488 of record CM056205.1, read on the forward strand.
ACGGTTTTTTTTTACACCCACATATCAATTTTTAGTGGCTGCTAACCTTCAGAAGATCGTGGATGATCCAATTACCTACAAAGTGGTGACCTTTAAACTGGTGAGTGCCGGGAATATTAACTTTTCAGTGTTGATCGCATGTCTCAAGACAGTTACTGCTGTATGGATGCACTGGGGAGTGTCGATTAACGCTATGTCATCTATAATTATTGGTACGACTCAAATTTGTGTAGATTCTCTGCCATTTCGAAAGCAGAGTACATCTACATCTGCTTTTCAGCCATGTGAGGATTGTGTGATTATAAATCTGAAATCTGCCATTGTTGAGCCAAAAAAGAAGAAAAATTTTTGTCCCAAATATTATGGTGGGTTTAATTGCAATTTTTGGCCACATGACTGTAGCTGGACCGTACTCGGGGGTCCTGGAAGCTAATAATTGAAATACATTTCAATCTCTGCAGGTGAAATTGTTGCCTAAATAACTAATTTTTGTACAGATGAGGTGTATATGTCATCGATAACTGTCAGTGATTAACTGTAAACAGGTTTTGTATATAAACACTGGCCATCGTAAGTGTGCAAAATATGGAATTGTGTGTGATTCATGCTCAAACTGAACTGTGGGCTGAATGAAAATAAGAGAAAAGCTTTCATTTCTCTGAAGGAGGTTAGTGTTTTGATATTTTGTTTGTTACTTTCAAGCTGAGATGAAAAGTTTATTTTATTGTGTGTAAAAGGAGAGATAAACTATAATGTCACGATTATTGGTACAATTCCTGCAACAAACGCTTTGACTGATTGCTGTAAGATTGAAAAAGAAACCGAGATGCTGCTATCAAAGGCGACTTTTTGAAATCTGTGATGAAAGCCGGGTCATAGCCATAATATTATTCTCTAATAGAAAAAGAGATCAATGGCTTTCTGAATCGATTCGTATCCTGATCTTGACCTTCCTGTGAAATATGATTTACATCGATCTTCCTGAAGGTAGAGCAGCTCGAGTGAGACCAGCTCAGGCAGAGATTGTGTGGGCGAACTGCTGGAGGCATAGTGCCTGGGAATTTGGGATTTAGGCTGTAGGTTTTTGTCAGTGTTTTCTTCACTGTTGCTCAGCATGGTACATCGGACAATGTTTCTTTTCCTTTGCCTGAATAACTGCACTTGAGAATGTCCTTGTGTTTGCCACAGTCTTGTGAAGAGTTCACAGCACACATTTTTGCTACCCTGCAGCACATCCAGAATCAACTCCGGTTAAGTCCGTCTGCAAAATAGCTGCATGCTTCTTGCTCAGTTCCCCAGCTAACAAACTTGATTATGTGCTGTGCTTGCCGATTAGCAGCTCCTTGTGCTTGGCCTAATGTGGTTTCTAATTGGCTCAAGTCAGCCAGCCTCAAAGCACTCTTCACTGGTGAGGAAAAAAAGAAGGTTGCAGAGTGCAATTGCTGCAGTGGAGCTTCTCAAACAGTGATTGCAGGGATTCCCACAGCATACCATGAATGACTGTAGGTAGACACCACAACCAAAATGCTCGGACCATGCACTTGGCAGTAGAATTAGTGGGCAGAAATCCGCAAGACATTGATAAATTAATTTTCCGAACCCCGTTGGCAGATTTACGAATACCTCAAAGCCTTCAAGAAAGGACTTGACGGAAAGGAGTAATTCTGGCAGAAGATTGTCTGACACCGTTTGTCCAGGTTCACACGTAAAATTGCGCTTTGGCATCATTTTTCTCTCTCGCCGGAAGGCACTGGCTCGCCATCTTGAGCCAATGAGAAACGAGTGAGAACAAGCTAATGAGAGAGATGTACTCATTATGGAGTATGCTGGCTGAGGCCCAGAACTGGGATTGAGCCTTTATTTTGAAGACAGCCTGAACCTGAGTAAATTTTAGATGTGATGCAGATGAAGTGCTGCTGAAAATGGATAACCGTGGAATAGACGGTATTGCGCTGTATGGCATTAAGAATGGTATTAAACATGTCACACTGGAATATAACCTCAATACGAACATGTATGAAACACGCTACAGGTGGTTGACTTTACTGCACTATCAGACTGTATTTTACAGTGTACACTGACTTACAAAGCCCCGTTTCATCAATCAGGATTACAGAATTGGTTGGATTTGTGAACAGAGTAAAATTCAGAACTGATGAAACTGGAACACAGGCTGGAGTAGAAGAGCTGTGCTGGGTGTCGGCAGCTAACTAATGCGGCTTAATGAAATTCTCCCTTCTACCAGTTAGGGATTGGAGCGGTGTTGTGAAAGAAGAGGTTCATATAAAACTCAGGGACACGTGGCACGTTTTCAATATGTATTTCATCCAAATTTTGGCCTTTGTCTGCTGGTCTCCAGACATGGGTTCCACATGGCATATGTTTGGACTGAAGGATGTTACCCGTTGAGGGTTTAACCTTGGGTTGAAGGGAGGAGGAGGTGTTGAGATGCATTGATAGATGTTGTTATGCCTGTGTTATTGAATGGGTCTCATTGGCATGCGTGTGATGTCGGGAAGATCATGACCTTCCTGCATAAATTACACCCTTATTCACGCACAGTTGCCTATTTAGCATAGTGGGCCTATAGTTTTTTGCCTATTATAACAGCCAAACTGCTGTCAAATTGCTTGAGGTCTCACAGTCCTTCCTGTCGGCACCCATTTTTATTTTCCGCACACTGCCTTCTCGGATTTGAATCGAACAGAAAAAAGTTTGCATACATTAGTGAATGTTTCAGTCTTGATTACTTGTCTGGTTCTAACAGTCGTTTGAAGTGCCTGGTGTACCGAGGCGGGTGGTGATTAATCCCTCCCAGCTGATTGGTGTGCTCCCCCCTTCGTTTCCACCTTCCCAGGCTTCAGGTTGTGACAGCGCCGAGATCCCGGACGAGGTGAAGCTGATTGGTTTTGCTCAGCTAAGTGTCAGCTGATCCCTGAGCCTCTCACCTGGTCCAGATACCTGTCAGGAAGGGGCCGGCGATAAGGAGACCAACCGAGTGCGCGATAAATGGAGAGATGGAAAGAGGTGCCTCAACCCCCCCCAACAACCCTCCCCCATCCAAAAAATAAATAAATAAAAACAAAAATACCCCCCTTGCTATTGTCCACAGCAGTTGAGCAGCTCTTGCACTGCTAAGATAAGGCTACGCTAGCCTCTTCTGCCATTCCACTCTAACTTGCTGTATCCATTCCATTGCCTACTACCAAGTACACGGAAGTGGTTTTACAAAAAGGAGGTCAAAGGAGTTTCTCAGGCAGATTTAAAAAAAAAAAAAAATTTAAATTTGTGATCGGCTTCACTTGTTTCCCAAACAAACCATGTTACCTCTGCTTTAAGCATTGCATGTCATTATTATTATTATTGTTGTTATTACTGAACCAAGGTTGCCTTTTTCGTTTTATTTTTCTCCGCTTTTTTTTTCATGGATAGCATTTCCTCCTTTGACTCGCATATTACAGATCTCTCGTCAGATAAACCATGCAGTTGGCAGTAAATATTAATCAAGTCTCAATTCTAGTCATCGTTCTGAAGACTTAATTATATAAAGCACACATTCAGAATTGTGTTGCCATGAGTATTGTTCGTGAATGAAAGAATGAATGAACAAATGACCCTTCATGTATTTATAATATGAGAATGTAAAGCTTGGAACAGTAAGGGATCAGGTAGACGAGGGGAGTTCTTAGTGTTGCACAGTTCAGTGTACTGCTCGTTTCTACAGCCAGTGTTAACAGTTTGGGGTATGAAATCGCTGGAGGTGCCTAGGTCGTTAAAATGTGCCTGTGACTTCATGTACTGTACAGTGAGGAATTTCAATTTGCAGGAGAACAGAGATACTTTAATTACAGATTCGTTACGGAACCAGAAGTTTTGAAGGCGTAATGGATGATTGCGACACTTGTGTTGACTCGGCTCTGCTTCGATGTCAAAACGACTTTTTTCTAGTTGGAAAAATAATCATCAAGCCTCATGAGTCACCATATTTTAGGGCACATAAAGAAGAAAAAATGTGAAAGCATCATTTATCAGTTATCAGTTTAAACATAGCCCTTCAAGAAGTCCCTTACAGACTTTCCCCAAATAATTTTTTTTTCCCTAGCCAGGAACGGCTAACCCTTATTTGTAACATTATTACCCATAATCAAACCGCAAGCTTTCATGACGAATGGAAGATCTACCGACTATCCATTTGCTAGCAGTCATTTTGATGACCGTTCCGGCTGCTGCAAGTACCTGATACATCTCTAATCAAAGTATCTCTGCTGTCAACAACAGAGGTCAGCGACACCATTAACAGATACTGCAGGCCTGACTCCCGCAGGGACGCTGCAGAAGGACGCCGTTTTAATCAGTGGCAAACTTACAGCTTAATGCACTTTTGGGTACAGCATACGCACCTGGCAAGCTAATGCTTAACCCTTGGAGACACGCCATTTAAATAGGATTAATCCAACGTAATCCTTGTCATCTATGATGAGGTTCATGGGGACCATTACATTGAAAAAAAACGAGCATAATACTCTTCCATATTGTATTTCATGGTAATGAGAAAACAACTTGATATGTCAAAATGCACAACAGATATTGAGCTCCTAATATACTTTCAGAGAAATGTATGATATAGTAAATATAGAAAAGGCTGTACCTGCAAAAGAAACCGAAAGGTAACGACTCAAAGGCGAAGTCTTTTTTCCAAAGCACAGTAGCTCTGAATTATTTTTTTGAAACTACTGATGTGAAAAATGAATTGTACTACATAGTTTGGAATTGAAGACAAATGTATTGTGTTTCAAATTGAGAATGTGTACCATGTCTGCATATTAACCCTGTTACCCTGTCTTTAAGCAGCTAATTTCATGTCAGCTCAACAGCAACAAATAAAGAAATGCTGTTTAAGAAAATCGCTGCTGCTGTTTGCTGTCAATCAAAACACATAAATGTTGTAACTGGGATTGCAGTTTATTTATTTATTTATTTATTTATTTTTGCAACTGGTAGGAACACTCCCTGAGTAGTTTGTCAGTCAATCACAGGGACCACTCACCATATACTCACACACTCATATCTGTGGGAAATTTGGAGTCTCAAATTAGCCTAGCAGAATTTTGACACCTCTGTGCCCGGAGTAAACCCACACAAACACAGAGATAACATGCAAATGCCACACAGAAAGACCCCTGAGGTCAGGTATAAGTCCACAACATTCTTGCTGTGAAGCAACACACTACGCACTGCACCATTATGCCGCCCCTGATCGAAAGAAAGCAATGAATATGCCATTGAACAGAGTCCAAAAATTCTGAATGCATCCAACCCCACTCCCTGGCCCAGATGTCTGTGCACTTAATTCATGTGATTCTTCGCGGACAAGCCCTGGGCCAGTTTCAACCCTGCTGCCTTTTGTTGTGAAGCAACAGCGATACTCACTGCACAGTCGGTCCATGAAGTGTTGTCCTCGATGATGAATACATGTATAAATAAATATAAACTTCGCAAGAAAACGCAGGAGGGCTCAAGTATTTTATTATGGATGGCCTATACTACACAGCTGGCACAGGCCCTGCCAATCCAACCGCTGGTGTTTCCCACTAGCATCTAGTCTGCTGCATCCAGCCTGGTCAGCTGCAGAGATTACTTTCTGCATCTGTAACCATCAAAGGCACATTATAAATATATGATATCAAAATTGCAATATTAATAACTATTGCCAGCTCAAAGAAATCTTGCACCTGATTTACTGCCAATATGTGGATTTTAAATGTTTTTCAGGCTTTCTTACTCAGACACACACACACACACAGAAAGAGAGAGAGAGAGATACACATTTGCTATTAATATCAAAGCCTTAAGGATAAGGCCAAGAAAACAACCAACCATCTAAAGCAATTCCCCCTGCCATTTCTGTTTACCATCTCGCTGAACATGCCTAAGTTAACTACAACAAGATCAAAACAGCCTTGTGATGTTTGCCGATTACGGATGAAGACAGAAGATCAGGACTGTCAGAATAAACAGATCTGTGAGAGGAACTAGCATCTCAACTCCAGAGGATACAATGGTAATGGAAATTTTTTTAAGGCTACAACTTGACATTTCATATTACAAGAAAGAACCATCAATAAATTTATTTAAAACTTTTTAGTTGATTCAGTATGTCCGCATATTTTGTTGCTTAAATTTTTGTGAGTTATGTTCCCAGGTGAAAAAGTCACCAAGAATGAAAATGGAGTACTTAAAAAGTCATTGAGCCTCATTTTACAATCAACATACAAGCAAATTTTGTTGTATTACCCTCGCACCGACGCTTACACATGAAAATTGGGATTATCAAACTTTCGGGAGCTAGACTAGTTTGAATAAACGGAGGATATTTATGAGCACTTGAGTGCATACATAAAGCATGCGTGATCGCTTGTCTATGAATCGATCATCGACCACTGTGTTCTTATATGACAGAATAATCAGAGAAAACAATGAAACGATTACTTTGTTCCATTTAGTGATAGGCTCGTCAATGAGGGGCCTAAAATAAAATATTTTAAATGACAGAAGCATTAAAGGTTACTGGGTCTTATAAATGTGTATTAAAATGTCTATAATTATTTGGAGAGAAACAGTATTTTAATGGTCAATCTGTCGGGAATCCTAGCCTACAAATGACGAGTGGCTGGTAGGCTTATATTTAAAGTGGGGGGAAAAAAGAGAATTATAGAAGCGCATAAATCCTGGATTTGGATAGGCATATTAAGTAAAATTACAAGATAAATACATTTTAGAACATTTGCCTATACCCGCCAAACTTGGTGCTTCAAAGTAGGACGAGTGCGCACCTTTTTCTCTTGGCAAGGTGGGAAGTAGGTCGCTGCCCCGCTCTGAAATTAGGGACTTCAAGCAACGGCGGATTTTGCGACGGCTACGGCAGCCGAAAATAGATCAGCACTCCGCTGATCGAGACTTAAGCCGATGTGCCGGCGTTGCTTGCCGTAGCAGGCTGATCTACTACGGGGAAAGAACCAATCTCACGTAGTCACTACAACGCGTGGTTCAGGTGATTGAATTAAATGGTTTTCATTGTATTTCTGAAATGAAGTGTGTTCTACAATTGATAGTGACACACTACGTGTTTCAGCTAACCTTTCCCACAGATACAGGATTCTATGTATATTTCACTGTATAAAACCATAGTGAACTATTTTCTGCTATAGGCTATACTGGCCTACAAAGCCTAAGTGCAGGTAAATATGAGTAAACAAGTAAATATTTGGTAAAATATGAGTTATGCACCTTTTTGGGCCTGATAGTATGGAGGTTAGGATTTACTTGGATTGAATATATACCATGGCAACCCAGTTAACCATAATCTATCATAAATGTGCTGAGTATTCATTTATTGGGACAGCAAGCAAACTCCGAAGCCATTTTTTTACTGTTTAAATTATTTCGTAGTCAAGTCAAGTCATTTATTTGTATAGCACATTTAAAAACAACGGATTGAGCCAAAGTGCTGAACAAAAAGTTAACTAAGGGGTCACAACAAGGACAGTAAAACCATACAGTAAGATCGTAGTTACTGCCCTTTGCCTTTGTTGGGTAGTATATTCTCCCCTCATTCTTGCATTGCATATGGTACATAATGTCTCTGTATACCCTATAAATATCTATATTTACTCTCATGTACATTAGTCTTTATTCTACTGCTGTGCATATATAGCGCACATATGCTGTACATATCTATGCACACTCCCATGCACTTTACCATTCGCTCACAACCTGATTAGATGTGTGCTTAAATTGTCAAATTTTATGTCTTTTTTTAATTTAATTGTTCGAAATAAAGTTTGTAAAAAGGATTCACATTTCTCTTTGTTATGCTCTACTTGTACTTGGCAGAATGACAATAAATTTGAATAATATAATCTAATATTAACAGTTTCCCATTTCCCCTGAAGCCATGTCATCTGCCCCTTTTGCCAGTGAGAGTGGGTCAAATAAGGGCTCACAATAGGTTACAGTTACAATTACAGTTCACACTGAACTAACTACTTTGCTATCAAACTTTGATCAAAATCTGCTGTTGCCTAAAGTCCCAACTGGATTTGACGGCTACGGCACCAGCGTCAGGAGAGATTTATTTCCGGGTGCCGTAGCCGTCGCAAAATTCGCCGTTACTTAAAGTCCCTATTAATGACACCTGGGCTGCGTTCGAATAGTCAACAAATTTCGTCTATTGTCTAATTGAGGATGCTAGTGCTAAAAGGGAGTCAAGTGCCATCAGTGACATTTTGAGAAAATGAGCAAAAACACTTTTTTTCACCTATGTGGGGAAACTGCTCAATGCATGGTCATTTTCATGGTCATGCTGCTAGCTCAATGAGACTTACAGGGAAGATGCAGAGAGACATCTAGTGTTAAAAAATGACACTAACTCAAATTTCATCAAAATGGCACTTGACCCCCTTTTAGCACTAGCATCCTTAATTCCTAGCCACTTTTCTTTAACCTCAATTGAAAACGTCATGAGGTAAAGAAAGGTGTGAAGGGGAATTCATAACGGCCTAGGAAGACGACAGCGCTAACGAGAGTCCTAAAGCATTAATGCAACTGATTATGCTTCGCTTGCCTGTCATGTTTGTTTGTTTTCGTGATTGGCCGGATGGATGGTCGGCGCTCTTAATATGACTGCCGCACGGTATTGTGAGACGGAGTTATCTTCTTTATTCATAAAGGATGGTTCAGTGTGCCTTATGCTAGAAGTGATAGGTTTGGAAGCATTGAAGCACCTTTCCTTTACATTTAGAGAATTCAAACACACTTATCACGGCTGCCACGTAAATAATTCTGGGTCATTTTCCAGAAGAAATAACTTTCCTAAGTGAAATAGGCTATTCGAACGCAGCCTTCGTCAATAATAGCATTTACACGCTGATCTGTTTTGCTAATATCATGTGTTCCTTGCCTTCCTCCCGGTGCTTTAATACTTTTTCAGACTTGCCCTTATTTTTTTGGTTTCTACTTACACGCTGAACTATTTGTCATTGATTTCCTATATACTTGTGCCGCATGTTTATCTCTACAGTAATTTCCTGTCAGAGTAGTGTTTTACGGAGCAGAAACCCCACTGCTTTACCATATAAAAATACTGCTTTACAACACTGAACAATGTTAATTATAACCTCCATTTCTGTCCCAAAAAGAAGAAAAAAATGAAATTTTCTCTGGGATTCCGTTTGCATACGAGAAATTTCTAAGTGAGTACTCTGCACTGCAGTGCCTCCTTCGGTGTTTCTGTGGCAGAGCAATTATGTAAGTTTAGGTCGAGGGAACGTGCTTTCAGTTTAGGACTGATTGGGATTTATCAACACACGTGAAACTACGCGCCTCCGAACGTTTCAGAAATGTGGCGGAAGTTGTTAGTTCGTAAATTTTTACGAGGAAACTTGCATATATTTATGGAGTGATTGATAACGGAGGCCCGTTGTGTGCAAAAAATACTGGGAACTACTCTTTACTTTAAAAAATGTTTTCCTGGCTTCTGTGCAAGTATGTTAGGCAAAGCTGAATCTCTGCTTCAAATTCTGAACCGTTCAGTGCAACCAAGTGTTATGTCCAATATGGCAATGGTTTAGACAGGTGCCTGTTACACAAAGCAGGCTTACCTGTTACCTGTCAGTTGGTGAAAAGCACTGAAGTTAATCCTGGAAAAGCAACTTTTAAGTTAGTCCATGTTCCAGATTTATCTGGCAAACTCCATAATTATGTTTCTTAGAAGAGGTTCCCGAGGTGCAAGTTTACAGATGGTTTCAGTGTGCTGTGGGAAGGTGGCTGATTCTCTGATTCAGGGGTACTCACTATGCCGGGGTGCATTTCCCGAAAGCTCAGATGCTAATTTACATGGTTGGAACCACAGCTTGTGCATAGACAAACTATGTTTGTCGCTAACATAGTTCTAACTAGCAACTGCACATTCAGGGAACGCACTCAAGAATAAACTTGCATGGGTAGGCTTTAATTCCAACCATGCAGTTACGCACCTGATTCTACTAATCAATCTCCGGGGTTTATGGTTGTGGTTTCACTTGTCTTTTCAATGCGACTTTTGTGATTGGACATGCTGGATCAGAACGTTTGGCAAATTGTCCAGACCACAGAGCTAAAGAAAAAACTAGAGTGGACAACGTCATTGGCTGAACCAACCACAAAACACGAGATGTGTCCTCCATCTTGTGTAAAGAATCAACGGGGCACTTGACCTATGGCTAAGCCCCGCCCTCAAATGCGATGAGCCAATCACAGTGTGTATTCTCTCCCCATATACTCGGACATTCTGAGCCTGAACTTCCATTGAAATGCATTATGGAAACTCCGAATCGTTCGCTTTTATGGGGTTTTAAAATGTTTCTAAGTTAAAAAAAAAATGGTCAAACGCTGTGCTTGGGGTAAATTTAACCCCGATACGAGGTATCCCGAGAGGCTGGTCGATGGGGTGTATTTTATACCCTTCCCAAAGCCACATCATAACCGAGAGAAGTGTCTCCTCTGGATAAAGCTGCTTTCACACCGGACGCGAACCGAATTTTTCGCACGACAGATCACATTCAAAGTCAATGCAAAGACGAATACGCGCGTTTGCATTGACTTTGAATGTAATCTGTCGTGCGAGAAATTCGTTTCGCGTCCGGTGTGAAAGCAGCTTAAAGCTTTGTGGAAGACCCCACTATCAGCTTAACGTAGCTAACAAAGGTGAACAAGGGATGTCCACATTTGTTCCAAGCTAAGTCAACACTGTGGTTAAGGCGACATCTTGTCACTTCGCTGGAGATTAATGTAAAGTTATCTTTTACATCACTATGTTAGCTGACGTTACCTCAAGTTAGTAAACACTATGGCTAACTTCAGTGCTGACGGACGTTGGCTTAACGTGAGCTCCTGGCTGCATTGTTCACCATGTCACCTTGTTTACTAAGGAGTTCAGGCACGTCAGGTTAGATTTCTTAAATTCGGTAGCAAGCAATAATAATACGTAAATTAAGTTTATTACCCTGCAGTGTACAAATAATGCTGATCCTCTATCTTGTGTGAGAGGGTGACGGAAACGAGATGCGGTTGATCGCGTTTGCACTGAGACCTGAAAATTTTAGCTTCCAATTTAAACTTTTCATTGACCTTCTCCACTCTAAATTCATTAATGTATCCCTCCAATGCATAGTGTATCCCTATTTGCTGACTTCTTGATGATATTTGAGCCTTCTATCGCCAAAAATCATCGATAGCATCCTGAAAAATATCTCCAACTGTGATACCAGCCATTAGCGCCTGTTCTAAAATGTTGATTGTTTGTCCGAGTCAGCGGAGGGGGCGGGGCTTAGCCATAGGTCAATTGCGCCATCAATTGCTATACATGTGTATATGTGACTTGATAAAATGAAATGAAAAACACTGGACTGGCGACACACATCAGCCTACAAGCATGACCATTATGTAATAAATAATTATTTTGTTTACGGATGTTTGTTGTCAGGAAATTCTTAATTGTAAGTTAAAAGTTAAAAAATAAATTTAAAGTAACTGTAAATGTATACAAAAGGGTTGTATATTTATGTCTAAGGAATGTTGTTTTCATATTTTGAACACACGTATTTGTACCTCAAATTCCTTATGTGCACTTTTTTCTAGATGATGGCAATTTTTATTTTAATGTTTAAATGTTCATCTTGGTTCGTAATAATTACCAGTATTAATTTCTTACATTGTAAAAATATTATGTATGATAAATATCATAAACATAATCTCTGTATTCCGCCTCTGAACTACTTTTGTTTAAGGTTTCTCACAGTTCCACGCGAGACACTATCCTTCGTTAAGATGGTGGACACGAATCTCGCCAAAACTGGTCTCGTGTCCACTCTAGTGTTTTCTTTAGCTCTGTGGTCCAGACTGTACCCACTTGCTGTCCTCACCTCAGTGAGCTCCGAACTTAATGAGAGTCAGGCCACTTCAGCATGTGTTCTGGTTGATCGAATACGAGCAAGATCAAGTCTCGGAGCGTACAGACTCTGTAGTTACTGCGCTCTGGCATGATCAGATAATAAAAGTAACCAAGACCTTTGCTACAGACCTTAAATCAGGCGTGTAACCGAAATATTGGAATGAAAGCCTGCACCCTCGTTAGCTCATTTTGTATATAAGTGAGTAGCACTGCTGTGATTTAGTAGCAGCTCCACCCACCACAGAGGAGTCAGAACACCTCGCGAATGTTCATTGGTGTCAGCTTGGTGATGGGAAGAAGTCCGATTTCCCCAACCAGAGAAACAGTGGCTGGTGCATCCCTGATTTTTAGGATTATCTGAATTATTAGAATTGTTTTTTTTTTAAATTTGGCATCTCGAATCCCACCTGAATGTGGAATACCCAATTGGTGAACTATGTACAAGGCTTGCTCGTATGCGAGCCCTTGCTGCTAATTCAGGCGAGTGTAGACAGTTCGCGGCTCTCCTCCGAAGCACGCGCCTGTCAACCACCGCTTCTTATACACTCGCTGGTTGAATCTTCGCAAGTTCAGAATGAGGGCGGAGGATACCCGGACATGACCAGGCTTAGAATCTTCCTGACGAGCGCCCGTCTGGCCAACAGGAGGCGCGTGAGCAACGAACAAGGCAACTATTGTTATACCTTCCCGGCAGTCCTTCCCAATTTGCAACCGTGTAGCGCTATAGCCAATTGTGCGCTACTCTGAGAAAAGCTGCCGACCACTGCCGGCTGGTACGAAGCGGGGCTCGAACCCGCGACGTGATATTCACTTCTGCTTCGCAACGCGATGCTTTACCGAGTGAGCTATCCGGCAGCCATTAGAATCGTTTTTGTTTTGGCTTTTGGAGCCCACGGTTCTATGACTTTCATTTAGTATTAATAGGTAATTATTTGACGTCAACGGTCAATCAGATTGTTTATAATTGTTAGTTGAGTTCACTTCTCAATCACACTGATGATTGACTGTTGAATTTGCGTGACATTTTGAGACTGTACTGTAGTTTCTGCACTTCCTTTCTTGACCTATGGCTTGTATATGTACATGCAAGCCACTATAGAAAAGAAAGTAAAAGTATTGTGTGTTTTAATCATTACACTACCGGTCAAAAAATAGGTCACTGTTTGGATATAAATAAGCAAACACTTAAGAGCCTATGACTGAATCATTATTGCAGTGAGTTATATGTTTCAGCAGGCAATTTTTTTTAGAAAAAAAAAATCGACACCTCCAATCCCTTCCAAATCTGGAATGTGCAATCGGAAAACTATCTACAAGCATTCTCGTATGCGGCCCGTGCTGCCATCGCAGGAGTGCAGACAGTTTACAGTTCTCCCCCGGAACAAGAGCCTGTGACCTGATGCTTCTTTACGCCTGCAGCTTGAATCTTCGCGAACTCAGAATGAGAGCGGAGGAAACCCAAACGCGCTCGCTTAGAATTTTACCGACGAGGCTGTCCAGCAGGAGGCGCGTAAAGGACAAACATTGCTAACACAAACCAACTGTATCCCTCCCATATCCCAGAGCAGTGTGAAGCTGCTGTGAATGACCATGTTATGCCATCAATGGATTGTTTAGTCCCTGATGGCACAGGTATAGTCCAGGATCACAATTACAAAATCCATTTTACTCAAATTGTAAGAGAGTGGTTCAGCGAGCATGAAGAATTATTTTCATGCATGGACTGGCCACCAGAGTTCTGACCATAGCCAATTTCAAGTCTTTGGGATGTGCTGGAGAAAGCTTTATAGAGTGCTTTGACTTTTCTGTAGTCAGTACTTAATCTTGCTCAAAAATGAATGTGATTCTGGTCAGAAATAAATGTGGCAACATTGCTGAAGATTGTTGAAACAATGCCATGACAAGTGTGAGCTGGGATCAAAGCTAAAAGCAGTCCAACAAAATATAAGTGTGAGTGACTTTTTTTTGCAGGCAGTGTATATTATGAAATCACAGTAGTATAATCAAATAGCTATAAACACAAAGGAAATTAGCAATGCAGAAAGCATCCAAAAATTATTTACTTGATACTCTGAAGAATTATAGTAATCTACTGAAGGATGCTTGACCACAGGAGCACTGCTGTTGTTTCCATAATGTACTTAAATAGCGATATAACTGTAGATGCACTTATTCTACAAGGTTGGTTACTGGTCCAATCAGTTTAGTTCCATATTGCCTTGAGACAACGTTGAAATGTTCAGTTTCCATTTAATGCCTTTTATTTTACAAATTTGTTGACTTGTGCGGTAGAAAGCTGAGCCATAATGTGCAAACATCATTTGAGATTGGAAAAGCATGTCCCAGTTATGAGCTCCACTTATTGTTAGCTCTACCATCTGGTAGACGACATAAGAGAACAGACATGCCGCCACCTGCAACTAATAGCCCATGAAAGAGTTAGAAACAGTGAAGTAAAATGGGGAATAAAGCTAACAGAATGGATTATCAGGCAGACACCAATTCATGCGGGGCCTAAAAATATATTTTGAAGCTTTAAAAACAGAAAAGTCCACCTTTATAGCAATACATGCTGGGTAATTGTAAACTGTGATGACTGCAGGTAAGGCTTGTTTAGCACTTAGATAACTCACCATCTGGGAAAAACAGATTTTTGCTGGAAGCAAGTGAAGTGAAAATTTCCCACTTGACAGGTTCCCTAGTTTCTCCCAGTTTAGAAAGGGCGAAGTCTCGTTATATTGATCTTTGTAAGGGAAGTGCGGAGTAAAATAGTGGTGAATAAAGCCTGCGAGCAACAACTGCATGAATCAGACAGGAGGTAGGAAAGGGTCTGAAATGCTAATGACACCATTTTCTGGGCATTAAAGACATCTATCACAGGAAATTCTTTAAGAACAAAAACAGTAAAAAAAAAAAAAACAAGCATATCATTCAGAGGATTTACATGGGCCATATGCACTGCCCGGCCAAAAAAAAAAGTCACTGTTTGGAAATTAATGAACAAATTCTATAACTGGATCATTATTGCGGTCATTAATATGTTTCAGCTGGCAATAATCATTTTTACCCTGACTGATGAAGCGCGTCGCTACTCATTTCTTAAAAAATCATGTCGGAAGACACATCCCCTGATGGTGGAAAAGATGTTACAGTATTTCAGAACGGGCAAGTTATTGGCCTGTATTTAGCAAAGAAAACCATGAATGACAGAAACAAGTACGAGGAATCATTTTCACAAACAAATTTGCCACCACAAAGTCCTGACCTTAAACACATTAAAAGTTATTGGGATGTGCTCAAGAAAGACCACCGAGTGGTTCAATGATTATGTCGAGAAGACAAGATCTCGACCAAAAATTATGGCATTTCTGATCGAAAATAAATGTTCTGGCATTGCATATAGTTGTCAAAACAATGACAAGACGAATATGCACTGTAATCAAAGCTACAGGGGTTCCAACTAAATATTTGAGTGTGCGACTTTTTTTTTGGCCGGGTAGTATATTTTACTCTGGTACAGGCACATACTGTAAATTAAATAGAAGTTAATGCAACTGTTGGAATTGACAATACAGTTGCTCTGATGATGCTTTTATCTAGTGACTTATAGTTGAGATGACTAAGCAGGGGCCAACTCCCCCTGGAGTAATACGAGTTAAGGGCCTTGTTCATAGACTCTACAGTGTATGCATCTTCTCCCTGTGTTACTGTTGCTCTGGGGCTTGAAATACCAACTGTCCCAATCAAATGAGGAAATTTTGAATGAAGCATAAAATGCAATGAACAAAGATAAAATCAGGCAAAATGATGAGTATTATTGTATGACAGTGTGTGCCAACAGATATGTGTGAAGAAATTTGTCCCAAACATTATGGTAACCCAAAAGGGGGGCATGTGTAAAATGTCTATAAACCAAACCAAAATCTACAAGGGCTGTGAAACTGTACTTTGCCTCAAGTGAAGTGCTAGATAACAAATCTAAAATTGAAAACGAGTGTGCAAGAAGTACCTAAGTCACTAAATAACACTTTTGTGATTTTGGGGGTCAAAGTTTTCTAAACATGTTGCAGATAAAGTGAGAAGACATAGCAAATTTAGTGAGGAGATATTTGCAAAGCATTTAAATAAACTTGTTTGTGAGAAATGCAACAAGTGAACATCACACATCACTTAACAGCAAGTGTGCAAACAAGGCTATTTTTTACAGCAAGTGAAAGACCTGTACTCCGTAATTTTGCTTCCCCTTTCTGAGGGCCACTGAGGTCAAAAGAAAGTCTGTTACAGACGAATAATTCATTTACAAGTATGCATATTTTTAATGTAAAAACCACATACTGTACATTCATATATTGCTCACACAAAAATACAGTCACCTAGGAAAGTTAAATGGTTGCATTATGTCATTTGTACATAAGGATGCCTATTGGTGCATACAAGTGTTCTTCAAAAATGATGTAAATAAACAATACAGACCAAATTAAATTTTATTGAAAAGAATAGCGGTGTCGCCATCAATATGGGACAGTAAAAAAAACTTTAAAAAAAGAAAACTGAAAATGCACAAGAATAAGTTGATTCAGAAAAAAAATGGATTTAATTTTCCACAATAGATGTTTAAAAAAATCCAGGATACCTCACATGAATTAAGCAGCTGTTGATAGATTTACACAATTGATCTTGAACACTGAGCAACAATGACCCTCATCTCACAATACTGTCTTGAATATATTATAACACTGTACATCCAGCAAAGATATTGTTCTGTGTTTTATGTGGCAAGAAGTGTTATAACAATGACCTGCAGTCTTCATTTACTGTAGAGGAAAAAAATGATCCAAGGGGAAAACCCAGCAGTACCTGTCATTCACTGTGCTCCATCTGCATGCCTGCAGTGTAATCTTCACATTAACAAAATAATTGTCCTTTTGCTTGTTGCAGGAGAGCACCGCAACAGAACTCGTTTGAGAATGCCTGTCAGATAATTCAACCAATCGCTGCCTGCTGTTTATTACACATTTTATTTCAGAGACCTGGAAAGAATGGTCATAAAAATACTGCTTCTGTTTTCACCTCCATTTCAGTGGACAGCAATACTTTCAAAGGGCAAGTAAATGCAAAAAGGTAAACTGGAATGTCAAGCCTGGATATGTAACCATTTAAATACTGGGATAGAGTCGGTAAACCGCAGTCATGTCATTAACTCTTTTCCCCTTAGTCTCCCCCTCCTTTTCCCCATAATGACTACAAATGATGATCCTGGCCATATCAATGAAGAGCACATTTGTCGCCTTGGGGATACCCCTGTTTTCAATCAATGGGGCAGCTAGGGCAAAGGTCCATTGATATACATATAGACATCATATGCAGTCATTGTGGGGAAAAGAGTTAAGTCAAATCATAATACAGGCGTGATGATATGCTAGTGTTGGGTATACAATGAGAAGATTCCTCATGAGGGCTGTTCTCAGACAGTAATATAGTAGGCTGGCTACCCAGAAAGCAAAGAGAAAAAAGTGACAGTTTACATACTAAAGGTGCCCTGTAGCTTTCAGTCTGTGGGAGGTTGCTGCATGGAGGTAGTTTGCCCATCACTTAGATGTTCCACCTACAGTGGGTACCAACTACTCGGCTGCAGAACCTGATTTGCATCAAAAGCATCAAATGAAACACAAAATCAAATAAAACTAAACTAGTAGTTTTTCCAAGCAAAGAGAATAAAAATCCCCAGCAACATTTTTTTTTTCATTTTTTGTTGCAAACTTAAAGGTCTGGATGAAATCATAATTTTTCATTGCAATATTTTTGTGCTTTCAGACAAATATTTTGGCAGATATTTTTGCCAGGAATCTAAGAAAGGCATGTCCACTCAGATCATTTTGACAAGTCTGACTCCACAATCTCAGGAATCTGCAAACTACATTCAAGCCCCCGAGCGACTAACCTCCCACAGAAGGAAGGGCTACGTCCACCTCTGTTTAGCTGCCTATCAGGGCTAACAGCGAAGGTGCTTTTTGCTGGACATGTCGTTCCACACCCTGTGCATTTCCTGGGGCGAGATCTGGTGCACGGTGATCACCCTGCGGTACCTGCAGAGGCTGTAGGCCATTTTCCAGTGGTTGAAGCCACTATTCTGGAAGGGGTGGATGCCCAGCTTGCGCAGGCATACCCCCACATAGACGTCCTCCAGGTGGAGGAGCCTCGTGTGGAGGGACGTCTTGTAGACCAGCTCGGCCACATCCGCAGAGAACACGTACCCTGTCCCGGAGCAGAAGGCGGGGTACTTACTCTCAGGATACAGGTCCCGGGGCATGTACCATTTGCTACGCACGTCCCGTATCGGCCCCCCGTTTATCACGTAACCCGTGAAGTACCTTCTCCTCGGCTTTGTGGTGGGCTTCAAGAGCTTGTAGATCAGGTTGTCCATGTTCACGAAGATGTCGCTGTCCGTCTTCATGACATACTGGGCCTTGGAGCAGAAGGTGGCCA
Source organism: Gymnothorax javanicus (assembly GCA_029692085.1). Lineage (NCBI taxonomy): Eukaryota > Metazoa > Chordata > Actinopteri > Anguilliformes > Muraenidae > Gymnothorax > Gymnothorax javanicus. Next base: position 43,909,963 of record CM056205.1, read on the forward strand.
CCCATCTCATGCCCATCAGGGTCTTGAGGGTGAGGTTGTGGTAGGAGTCGATAAAGTCCTCCACCACAATGTCGTGAAAGATCTGGCTCTCCTGCTCCACCATTTGGTTGAGGACAGAGTCCGTGCTCTTGCCTAGAAGAAACAGAGTGACAATACCGATGTCGCCGAAGGTGCTCTCGTCCCCCCACGTCTCCCGGATGGCCTGTCGGGCGTCAAACTCCTTGTGTGTGGTGCTGATCAGGATGACCAGAAATGGCGAGTGGCTCTCGCATTTCTTTGGCTCATTAATGACGAAGTCAAAAGCGTGTGGGTTCAACGGCCGGGTTCGAATATTGCTGAAAGTGGAGTTCTTCGGCTTCAGAGTTTTTCGTATAGGTACCGCTATCTGCCCGACGTAAGAGGAGGTCGGACGGGATACACTCAAGAACCAAAGAGCACTTGCCCAGCAAACAACTGTCAAAACATACAAGCAAGAGACTTTTGAAGGCATTGTGCTGCATTTACTTGGGAATCATGCATTGAATTTTAAGTGTCCATTCCCAGCCGTGGCGCTATTTCAATCCCGGCAGCACCGTACTGCTTCCACATGATACTTGAGATTAATTGGCTGGAATAGGTTTACATGACGGATACAAGATTTCCCCTCAAGGAAGAAAATCATTTTTATCTTTGTTTAGTGTGATCTTGCAGGACGGGCCTGGAATCTTCATGGCTTTTTCTTTCTGATAATTCTCCTCACCCTCCATTTACATCTGAAAAAAGATTAAAAATTGCATGAATCATTCATAAGAACACAAGTAATCATGTCATATTTTGCACCCAACCAGCTTTAAAATTGTTCAGAAAAATTAATCTGGTCCTTTATACAATAATAGATATGCCCATATGCTTTTCTAATAAATATATTTTTGCCAAGACTTCATATGTGGGGTATAAGCACAACAGAAAATAGCCAGACAGTTTTCAAATGTTATAATTGCATTAATTTTATATTTTTCCTTTTATTAAATCAGGGTGCAACAGTAATGCTCCCTGATGAAAATTTTCAGCATGTGCTTGACAAGTCTGGCAATGTGTAATTTAACAGTTCAGTTCAGTCACCATGACAATTAGCACACTTAAATCTGCTATGCGAGTGTGTGACTGGATATTGATAATGAATAGTTATACACCATCTGAGTATCATTTTTGCAAAATTAGAAGAAAAGAAAATATCACCCTTCCAAAGTAATGTCTCATTAGAAAGATAATTAAGCCATGATCAACCGGCAATTAACCCTTTATCAGGTATTGTAACTGCATTTTTGACCTTTTCCCTGCAATTTATTATAATAAAACCGCAGGAAATGCATTTTTTTCCGCCAATAAATTTTTTTTTTAAATTGCACAAAACGGGGAACAATACATCCCATAAGGTGCCATGTCCACACAGAAAAAACAACGCGTCTGTTAAACTGAAAAAATGCAACCCGACTCGGAGGAAGTTTGGACGGTATGGGAAATGCGTATAAAAACAGAAACCAGTGCTTTCTAAATTCAGTTGAATTTAAATGATCTAAATTTCACTTGCATTTCATTGCAAACAGCAAGACAATTAATGTTTTTTGTCTGATCCACTTCAGTTCATTTGTTACATCTATTCCTGCCAACAAGACATTCCAACAAGAGTTGGATGGGAAATTTAGGACTAATAATGAGGTAAAAAATTTGAATAATGACATGATTTGAAACAGCTGATGTCTACAGCAATCATGATCCAGAACAAAAACAGCATCCAGGGAAGGCCTGATCCTCCAGCAAATATGGGCCAAGGATTGCATATTTTCCCACAAATACGTGAGAAAATCATTGAATGGTTTAAAAACAATGTTCCTCAAAGATAGACAGAAAGACTTTTGGATATATCACCCTCTATGGTGCCTAATATAATTAGATGACTCAAGGAATCTGGAGTTGTTCCTGCGCATGAAGAGCTAGGATGAAAGCCTAAGCTGAATACCCATGATCTTCAATCACTCAGACGACACTGCATCAAGGACCATCGCTTAATCTATCAGGGATATGACCAAATGGACTCAGGATTACTTTGCCAAACCTTAGCCAAAAACTGCAATATGTAGTTAAACCCACAAATGCCTGTTAAAACTTCTCTGAAAAGAAAGGAAGCTCTATGTTAACAGGGTCCAGAAAAGCCACCGACTTCTCTGAGCTCAGAGCCAGCTGCTAGACCACCACGAAGTGGAAATGCATATTTTGGTCAGATGAATCAACTTTCAGATATGTTTTGGAAAGAATTGGATGCCCTGTGTTTCAAATCAAAGACAAGGATTAGCCAAACTATATCAGCAACATGTCTAAAAGCCAGGCTCTCATGGTATTGGGTTGTGTCTGTGCCCTAGGCAAAAGTAATTTACACTCCTGTGAAGGTACGATTAATGCTGAAAAGTAGTTACAGTGCTATCTTAAAGCAACAGAAAGATTTTAGAACAACATATGCTGCCTTAAAAATGACATCTTTGTAAGAGACACCCACACATATTTCAAGAAGATAAAGCAAAATTGCATTCTAGATGCATTACAAAGGTTTGACTGCATAAGAAGAGGGTGTGGGTGCTGGACTGGCCTGCCTGCAGTCCGCAGTCGGCCTCAATAGAGAAAATGATGCACATGAGACTTGTTTGAAGGAAGAACGGGACAATATCACAACTGAAACACTTACCCACTTGGTGTCTTCAGTCCCCAAATGTTTAAGTGTTGTGAAAAGGAATTGTAACATTACAAAGTGGTATATAATTCACTGTCCCAACTTTTCTTGAAATATGTTGCAAGAATCAAAATTCAAATTCAGGTTTAATTAGAATAATTTAATCAATAATAAATAAAATTATTGAGTTGACACAACTAATAATGCACTGCTATATTGTTTTCAAGGCAATACAGGCTGATGATAATTTAAAAATCACTGCTTATGGTTTTAATTTTAATTTAACATACTATCCTAAATTTTTCCTCATTTGAGGTTGTACACAAGACTACAAACCACAGCAGTTCAACTGTAATGTCCTACATTTCATGAGACTATATTAGGCATTTAAAAGGTGGACAATTATGACAGGATGATTATACAGACACACACCAAGCCATGACCCAAATAGTTAAAAAGGATGGATTTACTGTGGCAAGCCAGGTCAGAATTTATATGTTTATATTTTCCCCACAATTTAACAGAAATTAACATCCCATTGCTGAAACATTTGAATTATTGCTTCAAGCATTTGTTGAATTAGAGGTAATTCACATTCTGCAGGCTTAGCAGCTGCATAAAATGTACCGGCAGCCAGCCAGCAGTTCAGAGGCAATCGCTCCACTTTGATCATGTTTTATGATGGTGCTTGGCAAATCTGTTGCCAGTCATTTGTAAACACAACACACAGCATATTTTCCAGGCTGTAGCCAAGTTGACTAATTTGAACAACCCCTTGCCACTTTTGAAAAATAGCTTGTGAAACCCATTTACAACCCCAGGTCCAGGAATTCCCAATCAATCAATCAATTGATTATAATCCTGATGTTTCTAATAACAGATTCATCATTGTCCCTATGAAATTTAAAACGAAAAATTTGCCTCTCTCCCTAATTTCAGCATCATTATTCCAGGACACATTTCTAAAATGTAATACAGAAACAAATGAATAGAAAACAGCCTGAATGGTATTATTCACAGTGATCTTGTCCTAAATAGTAAGGGTAAAACTATCATTATCAAATATTCAGAGACTGACAAATATGTTATCGACACAAAATAAAAATTGGGCTCCTAATTTGTAATTTCAAAATGTAGTTTCTCTAGCCAAGTGCATGCTAAATTAATGCAATTTTTGAAGGACAGCATTCCCTCTCAAGACATGCTGGGGAGGTGCACATGTCCGAGCTCCACATTATCAGCGGGATATATAATGCGGTGTGCTAACAGTCTGCTGAACATATTATAGGTCTGTAATAATAATATTAATAATACTATCTGCCAAATATATCACATGTATATGCTAACTATCTGCCGGGATTGTGTTAAATAGGACCCAAATTCTTTAGGACCCGGGAGCTGACTTGTGGAACTTTCAAGTTTTTAACAATATTGCACCTGCCTATGCACTTAATATCAAAAATCGCCAAGTATGAAGGCATCTACTCACTGCCTGTAATTTTAATGGTTGGGTATTACCATGCTGATGTAATGGCACAATTGGACATTAGTGAGGAGTGTGTTATATTGCGGCTTCACTGCTTATCCTTTATCCAAAGGGACTAACGACTGTTTGCACTGATCGCAGCTAATCCTGGAGCAATGTGGGCCATGTGCTGCCCGCACAGGCCATGTTGACTGGAGAGCTTGGTTTATAGCCGGTAGGTTACAGGTTTGGTTCCCTGGTGAAGCTCTGCTCATCAGCTTCATCACAAAACCCCACCTCATGCACAGACAGAGCAAAAATGTGAACTTGAAGAGACTGCTACCATCGCACACAACAGCTAAATAATGGCTGAATGGTTCGTAAAACTCAACATCACCAGAAAGAGATAATTTACATACAAAAATGCACTATGCCAAAGATACTTATTCATTTTAAGGCAGCAGGAGAATGATCCGCAAACATATCGGCAAGCAGTCTTCAGTGTGTGGAAGAGGGTCCCTTGACATAAAAGTCCCTCTGATTACAAAACAGCGATCAGACTGAATGGGAAAGCTACCGTTAACTATAAACAGTGCTGATCTCTGTCTGGGGATGCATCCTTCGCTACATTAAATGTGCCTAATCAGAGGTATCACCATCTCACTTAATGGCACAAGGGGACAATGCCCAGTGCACTATGTGCAATCACAGTGCTATCTTGAAGCAAAAGGAACAGCAACTCACTAATGGGCTTTCTCCATAATAAGGACATGAAATAAATGAGAATGTATTTTAAAGAGATACTGGCACCAGAGCACAAGGTGGTTATATGCGCTGTCTAGATAACAAGACATGTTTTACAGAGGTCAGTATCAGGATAGCACTGGTTGCTATGTGCTGCATGCTTCCATGGAGACAGACTTCATTGGTGCATAATTTTGCTGAAAATGCGAGCCTAATATTAAGTTTATGATGTTCAGAATTTCATTTTTTTTTACCAAGTCAGAAAGGCTTCTTTTGTGTTTGTGCAACTATGTTTGTAAGCAACTCCAACATTTCATTCCATTTATTCAGGTGATGCTTTATCAAAGGCGACTCACTTTTGATTTGAGAACAGAGGGTGCGATAGTCCCAGAGGCAGTAAGAGATTAAGGACCTTGCCACTGGGCCCAACTGATTTCCACACGACCACTGAAACACCAGCCTTCCAGATCTCGGACAAGCTCATACATCACCAGGCTCTTGACTGCCAAGTACTGTGCTACAGTGAAATATCAGACCAGAAAAATTAGTCAATTAAAATGAGTTCTTAATTGACCCACCATACTTAATGAAAGCGACATGCTTTGAAAAACAACAGACCAAAACCTCTCTCTTATCTGCAGTTTTCCAAGTGCAAGTGCTAATGGCAAATAAGTGCACGACAGCATAATGTACAGTAATTTCCAATTCATAGGGGGTGGGGGGTGACACACCGCTATACCGGGGTGTGCTAACACTTTGTAAGCTTTAATTCAGCTGTTTTCTTAACCACACACACCACAAAGCATTGCCTGAGGATAATTATGTATCTTTTTGAGAGCAGGGCTCTTAGTGTGTGGGCAGTGTGTAGCAATAGAAGTACATGATAGAATGCTTAGTTCTATAAGATTCTCAGACTACATTAACCCTTAGAGCGCAAAATACAAATAGTGTTGCTTTATGATGTAAGACATCAAATTCAAAGCTGTTGAAAACCTATCATGTTGCGACTTGTTTAAAAGAGCTCTAGCAGGGGAGCTCTTTTAAACAAGTCGCCACATGATAGGTTTTCAACAGCACAAGATAAGTTAATTTATAATTTTTTGAAAATTTATTTCAGCGCTCTAAGGGCTAAAGCTGTCGCACAGCATTTAATGTCAAAGCTGTAGCAGTGTCCTTCATTCGCAAAACTGCATCTAGGTCCAGAAAGTAGAAGTCCTGCTCAGTATTTTGTTCAAACCCACATGGTGCTTTGCTGATTAGTGCAATTATTCAGCCAGAGGCTACACCTGAATAACAGAATCACCTTCTGTTGGGTGGAAGGGAACATATGGCAGTATTTTGAACCCCTGGACTTGGTTCGATATACATGCATGAGAGCAGTATACTGGGTTCCAGGACCAGACTGTATAGTAAAATCCATTCTCATTTGGTCAGCGAAATCATATTTAGTAATGTACCTCATTGCTTCGGCAAGGTTTTTTCATTACGGCAAACCTTCAACAGCCAAATCCCATTTTGCAGCTAAATTACCAGGCTGTAATTTCGGATGGAAGAGCATGAAACACTTGACGAAACCCCATGGCACCGATCTGCCAAGCAGAACTTTTCAGGATGAGCTTAATAGGCCTAAATTTTCAGCTGAATATCTGCTAAATTACTGCCTTGAGCTACGCTTGGCCTAATATCTGCAGTCAGTAAATTATGGCATCTTGAGAATTTTTACCCTTGAATTTTTCACACCTTTATCCACAATTATGAACAGTTTTGATCAATTTCCTCCCCGTCCATTGTCAAAAAAAAAAAATTACATACAGAGTAAAATATTCAGTTAAGTCTACTCAGTTGAGGAGATTTTACTCAGAAATGCAAAATTGTAGTATGTTTAAGTCCTCTTTGAACTCAGTGTGCTGAATATACTGTAATTACTGCTAGCTCAGCAACCAAATCCAGTGCATACAATGGTACATATAATTGCTTCAGAGCTAAATATATCTACCATGATGTGATGTCTGTAAGCACTTTATATCTACAGTATTAGCATTTTTTTGCTACAACACAATAAATAAAGTTCTACATTTGATAGCATAACCTCTGAACTTGAGATGAAATGCAAACATTCACTACTACCATGCTGTAATTCATTACAGAGCATTGGATTAACCAGTAATTTTGTTGCCATGGCAACCATCAACTAACTACAATATATAATTGTATGAAGCCAGACCACTGGAAACGGAAGCATTTGTGGAGTTTCCCTGTGATACTGCAGCCTGAGAAGCTATGATTTGCTGAGATTTATTCCAGCTTGAGAGGCTGATGTTAGCACTCACAATATAACGACTCGCAAAAACTCTCTGATCCACGGAATGCATTTTCCAGTTGGAAGTAAAAGCAGGATTAATTTACACTGAACATACCATTCATGCTCAGCAAGAAATAGTGCCAGATGCTGTTCAATGGTATTCGTTGATAAATTGATCAATCAAGCAATGGAAGTAGTGCAAAATAAGATAAAGGCCACTTCATTGCATCATTCTCAGATTTCATGTTGTATAATACCTTCGGTCTCCATTCAGAACATGAAGAGCAACACAAAACCAAGCACCAAATTGCACAGATATTAAACCAATGTGAATAAATGCCAGAGGAAACTAGATTTATCCTGATTTATTGTTGGGTAAGCAGCAAATTTGTAGTAGGTATGCGGTACAAAGAAAACCATCCGTCAAAGAGTGACACCCATTCTCCCAGTTTCCAATGGGGCTCTCCGCTGACTAGGCTGGTAGGGCTGTAATTACACCTCGCCGTGTTCAGCCAAGGAAATAGCTTGATTTATGGTTGAATGCAGATTTATGGACATGTGTGTCTAACGGCATGCCAATAAAGACATCACGAGCTAAATACATGCCCAGTTCCATTCACAGCTCTGTAAATAAAAGGAAATGAAACAAATGAGGCTTCGACGTTTCCAAGCCAAGCTGATGAACACCACGAGCGCTGTAAACCTATCTGAATTCCAATGGCCTGTTATAAACCTGTGTACAGATATTTCCCTTTTTATTTACAACCATCTTATTCCAGGTTATTGAACCCATTTACATGCATGTGCTATACAGCACTGTGCAAAAGTTTTAGGCACATTTAATACAGTTCTATGAGGCAAAGATGCATTCGAAAACCAAGTATGAAAATACTGAATACTACCATTAAAAGCTGTTAACTGATATACATTAAATCAGACCCACATTTGGTGTGACCGATCAGAAGGAATTTGAGCATTTCACCTATTTACAATGCATAACGTAATTAAAAATACGGAGGGACTCCGGTCGAATCCCAGTGCATAAAGCAGGTGCAAAGCACGGGTCCAATCAAAGGCGGGGTGAGAGTTTTGATGGTTTTGGGCCCATATATTTGTATATATTTCATATATAAAGCTGATTTACTTTATGCACATCCATGAGAGTGCTCTCCTGCTCTCACTTCTTCTCTCTCACATGCGCACGTGCACACACAAGCACATGCATACCCATTGTAATCCTACATATTTTGGCATTCTGCAAATATGAACTCCATAGCAGCAATAGCAGGCCTGTGATCAGGGGTGTAGAGGTCCCTGGAGAAGTGGGTATACTCTTTTTAGGCAAATTGGTGAGTCACCAAGGAGAAAGTGGATATATTGTCCTAAGTGTTTCAATGGATGTTTGGCTATTAGATGGTGTCGTCGGAAAACAAAACTTTGTCCGAGCAAGTGGACAAATTGTTTCACTGACCCTTGTAAATCTATCTCCCAAAAATTGACACATTCTCCAGAATCTGATGCAATTGGGTTTATTGTAAGTCAATCCAGGTGAAACACAAAAACCCAGGCTGGTCTGCGCAAACCACGTAGCATTCATTCTTCATCAATCACCCCACGCCGACTGACCACCAATTGTCCGAACCGTCATATTAATTGGCCTTTTGGCACGTTCCTTTAGGTGGGATTAAACGGGACTCTGTCTACCTTATCCAACATTATTCATTCTGATTGGTTCATCGTCATATAGCAACCCTCCACCCCTAGTAACAAGTTTGCCATTACATCATAGTGTAACTTCATTTTAGGCCTCCAGGGACGCTCGAAGACCACATATGAGCCTCCCAAACCTTGGGTTCACCAGAAGTTCAGTTAGTTACCTCAGGCCATGGATGGTTCCAGAACACTCGAGTGCGCATGCCCAAATAATGACACCACCTGTTGGTTGTAGGGCTGCACGATTCCGGAAAAAATGTGAATCACGGTTTTTTGGGTTTAGAATTGAGATCGCGATTCTTTGGCACGATTTTTTTTCCCCACAAACTGAAATGTTTATTGTAGTCAAAAAAAAAAAAAAAAAAAAAACAACTGGCCATTAAAGTGCAGTTAAAAAAAAGGTTTAGAAAAAGGGTAAACAGACAAAATAAGCAAAATAAGTGCACCTTAAGTGCTCTTTGACTCCACATGGCCCTGAACTAGGGATGCTACAATGTCAAACCGCAAACCAGGAGATGATACTGCTCAATTATAATGTCATATCAAACAGGCAGGCACCGATGCAAGCCCATCCGAGGCACATTTGCACACAAACAAAAGCCTGCACGGAGAGAATGCAGCACGCCGACTGCATTCCAGCATAAACCAAGATTAGTTTTGGGGCAACCCTTTAAAGCCAAACCACGTATCATCCAACAGCAGTCTTGAAACAATGGCTATCACACTTAAGTGACCGTTTAAAATGCTTCTGGTGCTTTGAAGTCAGCTCCATCACCTTGACATAATTAGCATACCCTAAATCTATTCCTGAGTAGCTGCTTTGCCGAACTAAAGCTGCCTTTCCACCGAACATGAAACGATTTTTTCGCACGACAGATAACATTCAAAGTCAATGCAAAGGCGCGAATACATCGCGTATATTCGCGTCTTCGCATTGATTTTGAATGCACTAATCTGTCGTGCGAATAATTCGTTTCGCGTTAGGTGGAAAAGCAGCTTAAAAATCAATAAATTTATTTAGCCAACAAGTACAACCGGCATGTAGCCTATAATGATTAAAAAGCGATAATAAGAAGTGGACATACCAAACAAGGCTTCCGTGTAAGAGTGCCAATAACAATAAAACCATTTTAATATGGCCCTGGTTTTCAAAAATATAACAATATAGGCCGACGCAATGTGGAAAACATTACATTAAGCCTCTCCACCGTGAGGTGTGATTTATTTTCGTATTCACATCAAATCGTCAGATGTAAACCTATAAAAATAATCTGGCAAACGCACGCAGGTGAATCTGTGCTGTTTCCTGGTCATTTTAATCTCAATATGTGACTGCCAAAAGAACAATATAAAAATAAATTGGACTGTCTTCCAATTCAAATTTGTAATTGTGCGAATCAAGTGCTTGATTGTCAATTGAGCATGGGACCAAGGTGAGAACTATTGCTGTTGTGTTAATTATGATAATTCTGCAAACCTTGACGTTGCTTTGTTCATGGCTTTGAGTTTTGGCAACTGTACTGTCATGACCGCATCAGGTCTGATTCGTAAAGCAAAAATAGCAAGCTCGTCTGCTCGCCCCGTTGCGGGAGTTATTATAAATGCCCCGGGTGGATTTTCATCAGTGTTCATTCTGCGTTTATCTTTCCTGACCACAAACTTTCCTGCACTCTGCACTTTAACATTTCTCCATGTCTCCCTCGCTGCTTCTGAATCTGCACTGCTAGCCAACTCTGTTCGATTCGAAAGACCACCGCCATTTACTGTTTACCTTCTCTGGCTTCTACATGAACTAAGATGATGTAGAGCTGCTTTGCCATGGGATTAGCGCGAATGCAACGTAAGTGCTGCGTTTTGGGGCGGCCTCAAGCGCCCCCAAGAGACCGCCGACTACTCACTTTCTTTGAAAACGAGTTAGTTTGCTCTGCGGCTCCTGAAATAATGCTGGAAAATCGTTGACATTTTGAAATTAGATCGCGCGTAGGGGTGAATCGAGATCACGATCTTCTGGCGATGTATCGTGCAGGCCTAGTTGGTTGACTGCTGCTATGGTCATTCCGGAAGATTAGCTCATCTAGCCGGCCTTGAGCGGGTTGCAGGAGCTTCTTTATCAGGTTTTCTGACAGATTTATGAGTTTTTGCCCTTTCACTGCTACTTCTCTTACAGCAGTTTTAAAGGCCTGGTTCAGTTCTTTCTATTGAACTGTGATTATGGTGATAACTTGATTTTAGAGTATTTAAGAACATTTTTCCCCATCACAGTGGGGAATAAACTGTAAATTGACAGAAAAAGTGGTAAGTATACTCTGTATACCTGCCTATACCCTCCACTACACCACACAAAAAAGAGATGTACTGATCCAGTTTGTCCACAATGACCAAAGGGCAACAACCACCAAAACTGAAATTACTGAACTTCTTTCTCTCTTTTGTTGTAAGTGAGATGCAAGAAGCAATTAATTTCTTCTATCTATTGATTTATTCATCCAATTCCCCACATTTGAGAACACCCAATTTATACTTTTTTGTCCATTTGTGGGCCACTTAAGCAAGCTGGCTTTGTATTTATGTTATATGTGCAAGATGGCTGACAACCTGCATCGACAACTGTCCAGATTTGATAAGTGACTGACAGGTGACACCAGGAGACCAGTAAAAAAACACCAGAGGATTTATTTTAATTTTGTTTTGAAATGTGTAAACATTAACATTAGCACACATAAATGTATTGAAGTAAGTGGTGCACAACTAATCATGAAAAGATTGCAATCTTGGTATCAGACACCTGTGTGACTGCATTCCTGAATAGCAATGATTCTGCAGCATTTTCATTAGAGCGTTACATTTTTTTTTAAAGTACTTTATTTCTTCCTGTACGCAGCTGTGCAAGCACAAGGGACACATTTGACAACTCACTTCGAGTCTGTCTCTTACCAGACACTTAGCAAATCACATTAGACCATGCAGTGATAGGAGCAGGGCTGCAGAACGAACCATCCAGCCTTGTCTTCCTAACATTGAACTCCTCAGAGACAGAACAGTCCTCTCAGTTTCCATCCAAGTTTCAAATAAAACTCTGGTGGATATTTCAAATATTTCAAAAGTTAATATCCAAGTTAAACCACGTTTCCCTCAGCTTTGAGAATAAAACTCTAACAATGTAACTTATATGAAGAATCACAATGAGAAGTATGGACAGAATATAAAAACTAGAATGTGTTTTCACTCGTGCATCTCCCCCCTGGCACCCTTCCCTGCCAAACCCACCGGACGGACGGACAGACGGACGGACAGACAGGCACATACCAAAAGACACCAGTGCAGGACCTGAGTAGAAAGTATTCAAAGGTTCGTTAAGATCATGCAAACAGTTTAGGAGTTACACTCCGGAAACGAAGTGGGAACGGCAACGCGAACACGAACACGAACGCCAACGGGAACCGAGCCTTAAAAAATATGTCTCCCCTCTCCCTCCGGGGGCGAGACATAATTAAATGGGCTAAACACTGGCCAAGCGCTGTTTCAGACTTCAATTTATCACATGAAATTGTCCATGGTTTGTTGTGTCCTTTACTTGACATTGCTGCCCTCATTTCTTGGAAAATGCGTGACTTACGCTACTGCTTTCCACCTAAAGTTATGTGTTCTGAGTTTCAGGAACATTTCCTCAGTCCGCTGTAACCTGCTGTCTTCCGCCCAGTTTCCCATCCATGTGAGAAACTGGGCTGTCGCCGGATTTCACTCTCCTGGAATCTAATTTTTTTTTGTTCAACAAATACCGTTCCAGTGTATTTAGTCCCATTTCTTATTGAACGAAAATGCCTCCACTTCAGAAGGTTGACAGGCTTATCCTCTTGGCTGTGAACCAAAAAGCACTTCGCTGTTATTCAAAAATGGCCTTGTTTACATTTGTGATTAATAATAGTAATGTTATAGTAATGTCAATACAACATATTTGTTGTTGTATTGATTTGTTGGCAGAGTGTTTTTGTATTCTGATTCGGTAAATTTTGGGAGATTTTTGTGACATATTTTACCAATTAAAGCAAGAGTGATGAGAGGAATATGTTTTCAGCATTTTCCTTGAAGTATATAACCTAAATGAACATTTTCCCACAGAATTGAAAGAGAGAATCCAGTTCTCAATTCAAAGCAAAAATAAAAAAATTGAGATTCTCATTTTATCAAGAATTGCACTTTCATGTAAAATTGGGATGATAAAAAAGTATTTAATCTTAAATAGCAAGTTCAGATCGTTAAAATTAGCTGAATATTATAAATGGGTCTTTCCATGAAAAATCAATCAGTGCATTCAACTTGACCCCCTCAGAATAAGCTGATATTTCTGTGCAATTACATTAGTATATTTAATGAAGCCATGCTAAATTTTACAGACACACTATGAATATTTTCCGATTAACAGGCCCTCGAAATACACAGCCATGGATCATAATTTCATTTTTAATTTGCTGCTTTTTTTTTTTTTTTTTTTTTTTTTTTTTTGCATTTTTGAGCCTTCATAACTTTAAAAGTAGAGGAGATGGCCATATGAAATTTTCAGGGATTTTACATCCACTCCTGGTGTCACAATCTAAAGTCAAGCATTCATTTTTGCTCAGTAAAATTTTCTCTAAAACCAAATTAGAGCATCAATATCACTGGATATATCATAGTTTCAAAAGCAAAACTTTACTAAGTATGGCTAAAGTAAAACAATCATTACTTCACTGGATGTGTCATGTGTTTCCTGAAAATTCACCAGAGAAAACTTTAAAAAGTGCATTTCCGGTAAATTTTCAAGGATCATATCACCATGTGGGATAAGTAGTTGGTCATAAAATGTTATAGCACCTGAAAGGTCTAACCTATATTTTGATACCAGGTGCATCTTCCAGCCACAATTCTCGCTGAGCCAAAATACAGTATAGTTGTAAGAGGCAAAATACGTTTGCTACTTTCCTCATCTTTAGCAGTACATGCTTGGCTCCCATGCCCCATCCAGTCTCTAAAAACTTGTGCCAACTGCGAGCCATCTATGAAATTACTATGGGTTATATTCAATTGTACTGGGACCCAGCAACTTGTGCATGTGTAATGTTAACATAATATCTGTTCTCGACAGTTGCATTCTAGCGCCGAAGAATTCCTGGAAATCAGCCAGCAAGTGACTACTTTTCTTAGAGTCGATGTCAATCACATCTGTTAGTCATGACTTTACAGCCCTGCCCTTTTTTATTATACCAAATAACGCAATGAAACCAAGCATATCAGAAAAAAAATGAACACTTGAACATCCATCAGCAGGTAAGAAATACTTAAAATGACTGAAACCATTTGCAGAAAACAATTATTTGACATGTACTTTAATTTTTTTAGTGTGGCCCATGTCCCATCCACTAATATGGAGGGGGCGGATTTATGAGCTATACAGGAGCCAGCCACTCTGGGGCAATTAAGACGCTTTGGCTTCACTTTTGGGGAGCTGTTAGTTTGTCCATATTTACATACTATCAATGGACTTGACCAACTGGTGTCTTCAGTGCCCAAATGCCTATTGAGTGTCATTAAAAGACATTGATGTTACACAGTGGGAAACAGAGTGATCAATTTGCATTAACAAGGTTTACAAAGGCAAAATCTACGTAATTGCGCTGTGACCTTGAAAATAATCTCAAGGTCACAAAAATCGTCTGGTGTCATGGGATCCCCTAAGTACAAGTTGGTGCGAAATATGAGCAATACCGGTCCTCTGTTTCTTGAGATTTCACGTTAACAAAGTTTACAAAGGCAAAATCTATGTAATTGTGCTGTGACCTTGAAAATGACCTCAAGGTCACCAAAATCGACTGGTGTCACAGGACCCCCCAAGGACATGTTAGTGGTAAATATGAGTAAAATCGGTCCGCTGGTTTTTGAGATATCATGTAACACCAATGGGGTGGACGTACGCACGGACAGACTGAGCTGAATACCATGTCCCCTGCTCCACACTTCTCAGCAGCGGGGGACGAAAAAGCTATTAAATTCATGTTTGAACATCAAATAATGTGCTGTCCCATTTTCAATATAGTAGAGGATGAATAGACGTTTCAAATCAATTCTTTTTGATTTCATTTGCATTTTTCTATGATGTGCCAGCTTTTCAGAATTGGGGTTTTACCATAAAAGAAGTGTTGTCCATAGCCCCACCCACTCATATTCCGTTTTATATTTCAAATACTTTCTATTGTTCACAGCTTTAAATCTCTGATTAGAAAGCTGCTCTTTGCTCAGAAGTCACATAACTCTCCACATGCAAATCCAAAACACACATCGCAATAATAAATACAGGTCAACCGAGAATATATTTGACAAATGTGTGCAAAGGCTGAGATAGCTAATGCTTTATAGTCATGCCTCTTCAGCATTGTTATTCTACGTATAACTTTGGATTATTATGTGATTACTGGTGAAAACTTTGGTTAAAAATGCCAGGAACACCAAACTGTGTAGCCAATCCAAAAACTGGCTCCACACCAGACACAATCGACCAGCTCATGACAATCATCCTGTACAAGCCTAACATCACGCTGCCTGGAATAACAGGGAGCAGAACAGGCAACAGATCCATTAAAGGCATTAAGAACTTGATCGCAGCAGAGTATCCCCAAAACTACAGAATTCTCCCCATTGTCAAAATTCATAGTTAGGCCGAGTGTTGGCGCTACAGGAAAGGGTATGGGGTCCAGGAAAATCAACAGTGGAACTACTTTGGGCTCCAGGAATGTTCACAGCAAATATTAACCAATTCCACTGGAAATCTTTGATTTATTGCATTTTTGAAAAAGTTAAGTTTGGCCTAAAGGAGGTGCTACAGGAAGCATCATAGTGTCACCAGAACAATAGTATTGCTGTTCTGTGCTCCAAAAAGTTCACAAAAGTTGATCTGATACCCACGAAAGCAGTTTGACTTTAGTTTCACCATATAGTGGAAATATAGCAAAAGTAATGAAGCGATCAAAATCAACACATATGCACCAAGAATGTCAACAACAGATTTGACAGGATTCCCATTTTAACTGTTAAACTTATTGTATTTTTTAAAATGAAAAGTTTAGTAAGGTGGTGCTACAGGGTAGTTCATAGGGTCACAAACATCACCTGAATTCACCAGGAACAATCACAGAAGGTTTGACATGATTCCCATCAAATCTGTCTGAGTTATTGCATTCAGAGTTGTTACATTTGGCTGAGCGGTGGCATTAGTGAAAAATTTGCGCCACCACAATCAATAACTTCCTCCTCTACGCACCAGTAATATTGAATACAGATTTGACATGATTCCTGTAACAGCTGTTTAAGTTATTAGAATTTTGAAAAATGAAAAGTTCGGCCTGGTGATGGCACTAAAGCAAACGGCAGAGGGAGACCAAAATCAATAACAGCCCTTTATGCACCAGAGACAATCACCGGAAGCCTGAAATGATTCCCATTGAGACGGAGTTATTGCATTTGGAAATGTAAAGTCTTACATCGTGGTCCTACAGGAAAGGTCGTAGGGTCACAAAAAATAATTGGGTCCAACCACTATGCACCCAGAACTAACACCTGAAGTTTCATCTGATTTACATAAAAGCTGTTTCTCTTATCGTGTTAATGCAATGGATCTTCAATGGCGGCATCTACTGTGTATTCATAATATCCCCAAAGACTCGATTTCAAGGATATAATTATCACTATCTCTGCATTGTATTTCTGGCCCTATTAAGATACACCCTCAAATGACCTTGAAGGTAACATTACAGTGAGTACACAACATGACCAAAAGTATGCAGACACTGCTCATCCAAACTCCCATTCCTAAATTACAGGCATTAACACAGTGCTGTAACAAATATTTGCCCCATGCCAATTTCTTCTATTTTTGCATATTTCTCATAATTAAATGTTTCCAATCAAACAAATTTTGATATTAAAAAAATAACCCGAGTGAACCCAAAATGCAGTCTTTAAATTATGAATTCTTTTATTGAAGGAAAAAAGCTATCCAACCCTAATTGGTCTCATGTGAAAAAGTAATTACCCCAGTAGTCACAAACAACCAATTAAACACAATCAATTGACAATGTCACAAGACATACCCAGGCATGATTACTGCCAGACCTGTTGAATTTAAACATCACTTGATCAGATGAGAAACAAAGTCGTTGACATCTATCAGCCTAAAAAGGGATACAAAGCCATTTCACAAGATGTTCCAGGCATGGCAAACCCCAGCCCTCATACATATTCTAGCTGTTCTATGACTTGATCCACTTTTCAAGTAAATGTTGGGTTGGACCATTCTAGGTCAAATGTCATGGTACCATTGAGATTCCAAAATATGGGTTCCTATCAGTGATTAATAGATCCCAAGTGGCCATTGACAGTAGTTTTTGAGATAGCCTTCCAAAATCTTGTCACCTTTGGTTTGACCTTTGAAGGTCACACACGGTCAGAAGTTACTGTCTCATTTTAATCTCCATTCATGGTTTCTTATATGCGATAAACATTAACCAAGAGGCTATCTACAGTAGTTTTTGAGATATATTGTAAATTGACAATGCAGATCAATTACCTTGACCCCCCAGAACTTTGACCCCTACCAATCTTTGAAACTATGCACTTTTCACTTTATCAACGGATAGGATTACAAATTGAAAAAGGAAACTTTTGGCACGGATTTGATGTAATTCGGACCATTTTTGACAAAGTTATGGCCGAAAAATGATTTTGACCTTATCAATGACTTTGACCTTGACTTATTCCAAAATTTAATGCGATCTATTCTGGGTCACTGCCCAACTATCGGACAAATGTGGTATAAATTGAGGCTGTGGTTTTCTCATAATCTTGCAAAATGAACAAACAAATAAATGAACTAACAAACAAGCCAAGTCGAGTACAATACCCTCGCCCTAACCCTGGCAACCATGGAAGAGCTGCAAAGCAAAAAAGACTGCTGACCGAAAAGAACATAAAGGCTCATCTCACAAAAAATATCTTCATGACCTTTATGACCTGAGTACTGATGAGTCAAAATTGGAACTTTTTGGAAGACATGGGTCCTGTTACATCTGGTGTAAAGCTAACACAGCATTCCACAATAAGAACATCATGCGAACATTCAAACACAGTGGTGATAGTGTGATGCTCTGGGGCAGCTCTGCTGCCTCAGAACCTCGGTGAACAGCCATAATTGATTAAACCGTGAATTCTGCTGTCTGCCAGAAAATCCTGGAGGAGAATGTAGGGCCATCAGATTGTGATTTAAAGCTCAAGCGCAGTTGAATTATTCTGAGGGACAATGATCTGAAGCAGACAAGGAAGTCTAGAATGGCTCAAAAGAAACAAAATCAAGGTTTTGGAGTGGCTAGTAAAAGTTCTGACTTGAATCTGATTTTGATGCTGTGGCACAACCTCAAACAAGCAGGCAACCTTAAATCATTCTTGAAAATCCTCCAATTTGGCTGAATTAAAACAATTCTGCAAAACAGAGGGCAAAAGTTCCACCACTGCAATGTCAAAGACTCATTGCCAGTGATCACAATGTTTGACTGCACTAGTTATCAGGTTAGGGAGGAGGCAATTATTTTTTCACATGGGTGATATAGACTTTGAATAACTTGACCTTCAATAGCTGGACTGATCATTCAAAAGCTACATTTTGTGTTGTTTTTGTTGTACACCAAAAATAGTTGGATGATCTGAAACATTGAAATATGACGAATAAGCAAAAATAGAAGAAACTGGGCATGGGGCAAATACTTTATCGTGGCACTGCATACTGTCGGTCTCTTTGCTGCTATAATCGCCGCTACTGTTCCAGGAATGCTTCCCACTACATGCCTCACTAAGGGGGCTTGTCAATATTCTGAACGCATTCAAATTTGAACAGGCATTCAAAAATGAACGAGTCCCCATTCGTGTTCAGCTAAAAAACGAACGGCAGAGTGTTCAAAAATGAACGAGCATGCATTCATTTTGCTTTCAAAAATGAACAAGCATGCGTTCATTTTTGACCGGACGGCATCCAAAAATTAACGCAGCTACCTTCTCTCGCGTTACAAAATGAATCTGCTCTCCACTTCGCAAAATTTCCACCAACATGCGTAAATATTTCCTTCTTACGAGAAAAAAATTCCCCGTCTCCCATCCTGCAGAATTTAGAAGTATATTGTAAGGTACATGCCTATTAAACGACAGTTTTCACGTCGACTAAAAAATCCTACCAAATCTCCAGTTTCGAAATTATATCTCTACCGATCGTCAATCTTCCGCTATACGCTTACACTTTTAATCGAGTTCGATAAGATGCTTTAACACATTCCACACTCAAGACCGGAGATAAGTTGTGATTCAATGGTACCGGGGTACGCTCAGTCAGCCAAAGCATTCAAATGTTGCTGTGTGAATACTTTACTGGAATGAACATTGCTTCCGTGTGGTGTCAGTGTGCCACTTTTTCCTTCTTATATAAAAAAGAATTTTAGAATTCCAAATCATGATGTGACCGCTAGGCAATTTGTATGCAAAAGATTGTAAATAAATTAAATGAAATACATTGAAATTATAGTTTATGCATTGTATCACATCATCTGCGCACAGCCCAAGTTTAATGCTACTATTCTGTGAGTATAAGAACTAGGATAACTTAGTCCCGCTCAAATCAAATTGCAAAATTATCCGCGATATTAATCCTTTCTTTTTAAACCTGTGAACGCGCAAGCCAAAAAAAAAAAAAAAAAAAATGCCACACTTTACAGCCCACGATGAGTTCTGCAATGATATTCAGATTTTGTTCCATTGATTGTCGCAGATTTTGTAGGCTACCATTTGTCATATTATATATTGTTCTAATTTATTGTACAGTACTTTTTTCAGATTCACAACACACGAAACCGCCGCTCTGTGGGAGTTGCCGACGACAAGTCCAAATCTAGACAAGCAGATGAGCAAAGATAAACCTCTGCATGTGCACAGTATTATAAAATCAGCATGTCTGAATGTTAATAAATATTTATCCCCCCCCCCCCCCCTTCCACCTTTATGACTATGACCCTTATTATAAGGGTGTTATCAGTTCAATTAATGAATAAGCTAGATTGCAAGATAAACGACTAAGTAGCCTAGTCTTGTGATGCCATGGGGATTAGCTGGTTCAGGGATACAAGATAACTGAGTGAGACCTGAATTCATGCGACACGCTGGAATACTGGCGACAAGACTTTTGAATGATGTGCACGATTAATACTTAATTTGTTCAGTCGAATAAGTTTAATATGTTTTTGTTTAGATAACCGGAAAATGTTTTTGTTCAGAGAACAGGAGCAGGTCGCATATAATCCCATTCCTGAAGCATCACCTAAATTGGCAAATGATCTTTAGCAGGCGGATTATACCCAGTACATGAAAAAAAAAAAAAAAAAAAAACTAGCCTAACAATGACAATGAGAACTATTTGACTTTACGCAGTGTATAGAAATACGGCAGTTTTATAGGAACGGCTGTCGATTTGAAGGGATTAGGATAAGGATTAGGGATTATGGTTATTATTATTATTATTATTATTATTATTATTATTATTATTATTATAGGAACTTAGAATTCAAAATAGGCCTGTACAAGCGTTTATATAAACCGTCATCCATATTCAGTCATCGTTCACAAAATAATATCCGCGCCCATAATCTAAAAGCTCACTTAACGTTAGCGCCAAATCGCAGAAATCAGCATAGTCTATACAAAAGATAAGATGGTTTCATATAAAACAAAAGGAGTCAGCAGTGTCGGGAAGACCTGGGATCAAATTACCTCACTGAATGACTTTCTACCTTTTTTATTTCAGAAAGATGCCTCGAAATTACAGACGAATAACGAAACGTGGCAATGCCATTAGAGAATGACTCAAGAGGTTCCTTACAGTAGCTTTGTAGGCTAATAGAAGTAAAGCATCCCCCTTAACTTGTCTACTTAAGTGGGAAACACGTCTCACTTAATAAGCAAATTCTTAGTGTAACAAAATGCCCCACAACCTGTAGAAAACTACCCCTCCTGTAACAAACTACCCCATATATGGGGTAGTTTGTTACAGGTGACGGGGGTCTATTTTTTCCTCACCAGCATTACGAATGCGCAGAATATAGTGGTTGCTGCAGATCATGCAGTCTAATAAACTTTCTATCTGTACAGTGCATATTGGTAACAAAAACCTGATAATGTCAATTCTACAGCCGTTTAAAGAAAAAGTGTAACAACTAGACCCGGTCTCCCCTATAGCCGATTATCTTCAGTCATAATGGCAAATTTACTGTTCTCAACATCCTTAAAATCTTGCTCTAAATCTTTATCGTTGGGTGATATTTAGTGTGAATGCTGACAACATTCACACTATTGTTTTTCATGTCGGCCATTTTCTTTATACTTATTATTATTATTATTATTATTATTATTACTTCTTCCGCTGTTCTACGCTGTTAAACTAGTCCTACATACTTTGTGCTATTTCAACAAGTCATATATCAAAACGTGCAGCTTTTTCTGGACATTATTGCTATTACTCTTCTCTTTCATACTATTTATACTTTTTAAAATATTTCACTTTTTCTTATTTTTTGTCCCATAGAAATGCATTGGTTGTCTTCAAACTCTTGTGCTACTTTGAACCTCTATAACTTCAGCATACTTTCTCCTAGAGACTTCATTCGACTTCTCACATTAGCTATGTTAGCTGAGTAATGTGGTTACCATGGTTAGCATAGTTAGCATAACTGCTAACAACATTAGCTAAGCTAGCTGAGTAACGTGGTTAGCATGGTAACCTGATTAGCATGGTTAGCATTGTTAGCATAGTTAGCATAACGGCTAACAACATTAATTAAGTTAGCTAGGCAATGTGGTTAGCATGGTTAGTATTGTTAGCATAGTTAGCATAACCGCTAACAACATTAGCTAAGTTAGTTGAGTAACGTGGTTTGCATGGTCTCGTGGTTAGCATGGTTAGCATTGTTAGCATAGGTAGCATAACTGCTAACAACATTAGCTAAGTTATCTGAGTAACATGGTTAGCATGGTCACGTGGTTAGCATGGTTAGCATAACGGCTAACAACATTAAGTTAGCTGAGTAATGTGGTTAGCATGGTTAGCATTGTGCTTTCATTCTTTGTTCAGCTTTCTTTCAGTTTTTTAATAAACATTCAGTATTCTACATAATTGAAATATTATATTTTCATGGCAGCTATTCAGTGTGGCATCAGCAAACATTCAAACATTCAAATCATTCAAACTGTATTGTATTCAAGACAGCATCGCAGTGTGGCTTCAGCTTTCAGCATTCACACTCGCAATTTCTTCAGAAATTGCTTCTCTAGTTTTTATAACATTATGTTACTTTAGCTGACGTAGAAAAAATCTGATATGCATACAGAAAAACACAACAGCAAGACCATGAAGACGACGGCGGGCAAAGGGTAACATACATGCTTGTTTCACGTTTTCCAAATTCTGGTTCCATGTCGCCAGTCAAATGTAGGCCTACATTTCAGAAAAAGAAATGAGTGATGACAATATTTTATATAACTGATGCATTAAACAGAGAGAAGACTCCAGCTGTATCACCGATAATTTCTATAAATGAAATCTGTCTTTAGTAAATGACGGAAAACGGGGAGATGGCGTTAACTGCATAAACTGTCACATACATTGACAAAATCAGCAATAAAAAACTCAGAACAGTTGACTACAAACAGAAATTCTTGGATTGCGAACATTTTATAATGAACAGAGTTAAGTTTTATATGAATGGCGTTCAGTTTTAGATGAACGCATCAGGCCTTGGACAGGCATCGGGAAATGAATGCATCAGAAAATGAACAGAAGGGTGTTCATTATCGAATACAGTGACCAGGTTTGCAGCCTCGAACGCATCCAAAAATGAACAGGCGTCCGTTCAAAAATGAATGCGTTCACTGTTCAAAATATTGACAAGCTCCCTAACATCGACAAATGAATTTGATTCCCATCCAGCCTGTTAAGAGTAAGCAAGGTCAGGATATGATGTTGGGTGAATAGGACAGGCTCAGATCCGATGCTGCTAAGTATCACGTGCGGAAGCAGACCATCATGAAAGGCATCAAGACAGAACAGAATTATGCTGCCATTTCTGCAATATACAGTATTTGAACGCCATTTTTCCCCCCATACAAACATCCCGGTCGGTCACACTCAGAGCCGAATAAATAAGAACAATATGTAAGCTTGAGAGCAGCATTCGAAGACATCTGCACAGCTATCGCTGTCAGCCCGTCACGGGCTCACAACGGCCGCCGTGCTTTTTAGGACTGAGCTCGGAAAGGAAGTGACAGCTTGATTAATGCGAGTGATATATTTTAACATCTTGCCTGCCTGGTGTTTTCATGGCTGCAAATTTACTCTACTGCATGTTTATCTGAATGTCTTACTGTACTGAAAGAGTACATGGAATAAAGGAATAAAATGGATTTGCCCCCTCCCTGATTTACTATGTCATTTCACATTTGGTCTCAGACTTTTTACACAAAACATAACATTGGACAAACAGAGCCTGAGTTCACTCAAAATAAATGTTTTAATTGATTTAACTAAAAATGTGGCAGAACACCCATATGTCCAGACTGAAAAAATAATGACCCAATTTTCGAACTGGTTGCAAAACCTTTTGCAGAAATACCTAACAAAATGAGTTTGATATCTGAATCACTGAACAGGAATTTTTGCCTACTCATCTTAGAAGACAGGTGCAAGAGAGAACAGCATTTTTTGAAATTCTCTCCAGGTTTTTTCTAACTGCCTGGCTGAGTTCTTACTGCAACCCAGAAGTAATTTTGGCAGGCTGGTCCCTCAAGGGAAGATTTCCCACTGTTACATGAGTCACCCATCCTGAGATAATGACATACACGGAGATTCTCTGCTGTCCCAAACCCTTATTCATGGCTTTGTAAAATTTTCCACACTTATATATACTTCTGCAATTTCTATTGATTATAGCAAATTGAAATTTTGTGTTGACAACTTCAGTCTGATTGTAAGATTGACTAAGGGTTACATTCAAGGAATGCTGGTTGTATCAATGGTTGTAGGTCATGCAAGGGTGGCTAGGTTGCTTGATATAAAAGTAAAGTGTGTACATGGCTTCTCGTTGTCCATCACATTTTTTCTGAAGCTCTTGAATCATTGCCCATGGCAAATATGCAGTAACAGAGAAAATGATGGGAACAAACTTTTTCACAGCACTGTAAACTGATCGAAATTTCTCGGCCCAGAACATGCCAGTTGGATACACAAAAATGTGCATTTACGCTACTTACTGCACAGGCTTTGGTGGGATTTAATATAGGATTAGCAATTGCTCTGGCACTGTATATTCAGCAGTGCTCTGCAAAATTGTGTGATGTCGCTTTTGACAGGCAAGAACGGTCCATACTGAGCGTGAAGGAAAGCATGAAAGCCCATAACACGTTCGACAAACGCCAGGCGCTTTCTACACTGAGTACAAGACTGAATCAAATATCAGAGGATTGTTCAATTTAAATGTTTTATGCCTTCAGTTTAATTAAAATTGGATACAAGAGTAAAAAAAGTTAATCAAATACAAAAGAAAAAAAAATCAACCTGGCAATTAAATGACTGAAGTTACATTGCACAGAATAGCAAACTTTCGATGGACTGCAGAGGTCTACCAAAATTTCACAAAGAATGGATCCGATGCATCAAATGTTGCAGAAAGCTGAGTGATGGTGGAGATGTAGGTCCTCACAAGCGATTCATGGTGAAGTTCTGGTCCCTTTCAGGCTATGTCCTAACATGACCACCAGGATATCCAATTAAAATGGAGGGGGTTTCCATCAGTCTGCATGTCTTTCAATTTTCTTGAACAACCGTTCATCTGATGGACTTTATACTCGGCAGGTGTATTGCTGTGGACCCAAGGTAGAGCACTGTCGAGAGTGTGGTCATTTGGCAGAGTGTTTCTCAAGAAAGCAGCAGGTATCAATACTGGAGGCCAAGTGATCAGCCCATTCTGAACAGGCACATTTTGAACAGGCACTGCACTGGTCATCCTGGAAATGCAAAAGTGTCAGTTTCTGACTATTTTTCCAAGATGTGGTACAATACAGACCATGTGGAGCTATATTTGCTTGGCAAAATTCAGCTTACTATGATAGACCATACTATTTGTAAACTAGGGACTAAAGATGGTGTTTACATCAACGGTTTTTGATCTCGTGTATTTCAGATGAAACAAGTCACGCTTTCAGGCTTGATACAAATTCGGATTCAGGCTAAGATTTTAACTGATTAAAATGATATTAAGTCCATATTAACTGTGATGTATCCTTCGGCTGGTCTCCATTGAGGGACCCTTTCTAGGTTTTTCATGGAAGCCTCAATGACAGGTGATAAAAGTTCCCAGACTTCACCAGCATACCTGTTCTTCCTGTAAAGGTCTCTCCATGGAAGCACAGGATGCCTTTTTTAAACTATGAGTTTATGAGAGCTCTCAAACTGAGAAAATTTCCTGAGCTCTTGCTCTCAGCAGCCCTCTTTATACAAGGGCTGCTGAGTGGCTCACCCAGAGACTGCATTTTTATTTTTTTCTCTGTCAACATTTTGGTCATCTGACCTTTCTCAAGGCATTTAAAACACAAAAAGAGCAGCCTTATTCCCACTCTCCTCAGGAAACTCCCTGCCCTAAAAACAGAGCAACTCCTCTGGAAGATACTCTGTAAACTCTGCCTGTAACTTAAAGGACAGAAACTGTTGAATACACAATGATATTTGTATGCTCCCAGCAAGTGTAAGACCATTTTTGATGCGAACCGCCTCCCTGCAACAGCAACAGAATCCAGAGAAGAATCACAAAAAAACTGGTACATCTGTGCCAAAGAGATACCCCACTTGACCTACATCCGAGTGAAGCACTGTAAAAACATTTTTCCAAGGAGATAATACCAAGAGGTCTGCAGGTCCAGAGAAAGAATACATGCTGTAGGGATAACGAGCAGTTTTGCAACCATTGGACTGAAAGTCTGTAAAAAAAAGTTTGATAGATCGAATGGAACTAATAGTCCATGAAGTCAAAATAGTTTTTTGAAGTTGGCATCTGAGATGCACAGAGAAAGTAATGACCTCACAAGCCAAGGTGCAACGCCACACAAAGTGTTGATTACTATGCCTCCGCCAGCCATGGTTTCATACGCCCTTGAAGTTGATCTTTGGCCCCCACATACAATTGACTTTGCGACCTTGACCTTTGATCCGATGATCTCCAAGAGCTAATCAGTTCACTTACCCTCTGTGGGGATTTACTTCATCTGATTTGGTGAAAATTGCTCCACTCCTTCAGTAGATATAGTGCAAACAAAATATTTCTGATAGTGTGACGGACAGTCTGATGGATGCACACATGGATGGCCAACTGGAAAACAATATGCCTCCCGCACACTGTGTGAAGTGCAGACTTCTGACCAAAACTGAAGAAGAAGAAGGGGCCGCAGAGCCTGAGAAGCCAGAGACAGACCAGTTCATCACCAGGCGATTTTACATACCTGGGGCAAAATTCAGGCACCACCACATTCAAAACAAAATTTTCTGAAATATTTGTTGATGTCATTAATTTTTCCCCTTGGTCAAGCATGACTTGTTTTTAGAATTGGTTGGTGCTTAACTTTTGCCCGGGTGTACACATCTTACAGATCCCCCAGTTCCCAGTTTTTGAGGTTTTTGAAAGAGACCAGTATCACCAAAGGCAAGGACCAGGACACAGATGAGAAGGTAATGTGCAGGTAGCAGAAAAGAAAAGCAACTTACCCTGGAGAATGCACCCATAACATGGTGAAGGACCAGGTCCTTAATGAAGTGAATGTGATTAACCTAACCAACAAGACATTAACCTCCCATGAACTGAGTTTCTTCAATAAAGGACTCTCTTTTGTACCAACAAATGAAGCTGAAACACTAAATTTGTTTTGATATCTATAAATTTCCAAGGTAAAAAAGAGTAAAATTTTTTTTTGATTTTTTTTCAAATGATCAGATCGCCATGCCTATTAATATAAACATTGAATATGTGTTATAGATGGGACCACACCAGATTTTTTCAATCTTTTCAATCTGAGACCACCAGTTTCTCCTTTGTGGGATAAAGACAATTTGTTCCTCTGTGTAAGCAAAAGACCTCCATTGACACATATTTGAAGACTTTTGAACAACAATGTTGCCAAATTATACAAGAGGAAATGTATGTCACATAATTTCTCTTGGGCTGAATACAGTTCTTTGCAAAATTTGAAAAATGACGCAATGATTGTTATCAAAAATGCTGAATAAGAAGGAACACTGGTTAACCAGAATATATAGGACACCAGTGTGGCTGAGATTAAAAGAATATGGAATGAAGATTATTATCAAAAACTGAGAAGTGATCCAAACTGTATACTTCAAAGCTAAGATAAAACAGTTTCTAAAAAGAGGGCATCATAATGGTGTGATCAATAAAAGAAATTATGACTTCTTGCACTTGAAATAACTAATTAACTCATTCTTAAATTCCTAAGCAAAACTTCATTATACATTGGCATCCCCACCAGAAAGACCTACTGTCGCCAGTATCAGTTCAGTGACACCACCTCTCTCAGCCTTTATCTATCATTACATTCAGCCTCATGTCCAAAAGATGACACACGTCTTTGAAGTAATCCACTTTGTTATGTTCTTTTCATAATACAAATATTCTACACCACAGGGAGCTGGATGTTATTCAACTACTTTCTAAATTATGAATTTGATGCAATTCTACAGTTCAAGTTTTTTTGTTGGATGCTGCTGAAATTGTTTTGACAAATAATCATTTAGTTTGGATAATGACCTCAATTTACAAGTTAAAGAGAGACATGGGGAACACAATAGCACATATCCATACCAACTTATATTTGACTGTTTGACATTAAGACCTAATCGACCACTCTTGGAGACCTTCTTTTCCCCTTACATCTGATTTACATAAGGCAAATTGATGCCATTTGTTTTGTTTGTTTACGTACAGGGTGAATCAAAGAATTGTTTGCATTCGAGGACTGGTGAAATGAGATGAGTGAAACTAAACCATTAAATTTTGAATATACTTACTACTGTATTAAATTTTTAGACCTGAATATACAGTAATTGGACAAAATCAACTAGAAAAGTGCACAGTGCATGGATAATTTTTTTCCCATGGGGTATTAAGGATGCTACTGGCCAGTCCAATAGATTGCAAAATATTTGTAGCAAAGGGGAAATATTTGAAAACCAAGGAAAGATGATGAAGTCACAATTCAAAAAGGTGGGCTGTGATGTGAAAACTCTCAACAAAGCATTTGAGAGAAAGATAAACATTCCAAACAAAGATCAAACAATCCTTTGGCGAGTGTTCTCGACTGCATGAATAGATTGACTGAGATCAAACCACCCATTTTGAAACATTGACACATGCTGTTAGGTGATCCTACAGTTGGTAAACTCTTCAAAATCAGGCAATGCAGGCATAATGTTGGTACCTTCCAGAAACGAGAAACACTCAGAGATGAGTTACTGTACCAACATTATGCCTGCATTGCCTGATTGCAATTATAAATAATTGCCAGATGAGAATTATGACTCAACAAATCCTATACTCCCTTCATACATCCTGTATCTGGAAGAGAATATAAGATTAGTGGAGTAATGACATGTAGGGATCATATAATATGGTAAATGCAGCTGTTCCAAGATTTACACTGGCTGGCCACAAAAAAAAAGCCACAAACTCCAATGTTTTGTCGGACCACCATTTGCTTTGATCATGGCGAGCATTCATCATGGCATTGATTTGACAATCTTATGCAATGTTACAACATTTATTTCTGACAAGAGCTGCATTAATTTTAGACCAAAATCTTGTATTGACAATGAGCGAGACAAACTTCTGCATAAGCCTTCTCCAGCACGTCCCGAAAACTTTAAAGTGTTTTAGGTCAAGACCCTTTTGATGACATATTCATGAGTAAAGATGATTACTCATAGCAGCTGAATCATGCTTTCACAGTTTGAGCCCAATGAATCTTGGCATTGTCATCCGGACATATGGCTGTGCCGACAGGGATAAAAAAAAGTCCACTTATGGAATAAATGGGTCATTCAGTACATTCAGGTAATCTGTTGACTTCATTTTATTGGTGCCTAACATTGCTGAGACCAGAGCTGACCAATTGAAGGTACCCTAAATCATAACACTGCCTCTAGACCTGTACAGTGGCCACAATGCATGACAGGTGCATCGCTTCATGGGCTTCCTTTCTTAGCTTGATGCACCCATTCATCTGCAGTAGGCTAAATCTGGACTCATCGTCAGACCACATGTTGTACATTCACGTTTAAACAGAGCCATGGGTTCCACTGTCGATTATTTATGATGAGGCTTCACTGAGCGTTTCAGTGATTTCCGACCACTATCATTCATGATTTTTTTCCCCAGCCCATTTCCTCTGCATAGTTGATGGTTTACCAATTGATGCTTCTAGGTATTGACCCTTTGGTGCATGTTGTCCAATATTTTGAACATATTTTAACTGTAGGTTATGTTGTCTAGGCTCATAGATACCCTAAAAACACTTAATGTACATTTTATTGGACATTTCTAGTTCAGAAATTGCCCAATAGATGCCTCTTCTGATTTGTCACATGATTTACCACAAACAATCACAATGGCAGCATCCATGAGTACAGGGTAAGTTGATGAAATGAAGTCAAAAATATTCCAATATTTTTCAAGTTTTGACCAATCTTTTTCCTGTTGGAGGCAGAGTGAAACACATAAGCTTTGTAATGCATGTTTATGTATTGGAATACACCTGATTTTATGCTCTGTCAAAAATATTGAACATTATATGCATGCCAGACAAATAGCTGAAATAAGCCATGTCCAGAATACTGGACATCATGCATATCAATCACCACGTTTCTTTGACTTCATACTATTGCTGTCACCCTACGTACATAATGTCCAAAATTCTGAATGGCCATATGCATCCTACTCACAAGTACAATGTCCAAAATAATGGACAGTCTGACCACCCACTAGTACCCCTCCCAAAAACAAAACTGCCCCACATTACTTCAAGTGGCCCCAAAAGAACATTGGATATCCAATTTAAACATATTGAAGGCATTTGTGCATACTCTATGCAACAAAGGGTTAATAATGTGTTGGACAGTTCTCAACCCAATTACAGTGATTTCACCAATCTCTTAGCTTGACGACGGCTAATAATTTGCCCCTCTTGAAACACAGTAAAATCTTTTCCACGATCATGGGATATGTCTTCCGAAATGAGAAGTGACACACTGCGTCAGTCAGGGTTAAAAGAATTGTTGCCAGCTAAAACAGATTAATCACTGCAATATAGGTTTATGTATTTGTTTCCCAACAGCAATTTCTTTGGCAAGGCAGTGTATAAATGTATGACAATATGGGGTCCAAGTACTCACTGAAAATCTTGATTGAATCCTATTACGGCCGATTTTACGCAGGGCAATGATCAAATTACTGCATTCAGCCATTGAGGAAACAAAAATTGAGCTCTCTAAATGATGGGGTTACCTAAGGCCTAGTCGGCAGGTACACATGTATTTTTAAAAATAGTGTTTTTCTTACCTTTTTTTTCCAAAAAAAAAGCCTCCATCCACGCATAAAAGCAAAAACGCAATTAAAGCGCTTTCAAAAGCATGCCAAACCAACAAGTGACCAGGATATATTTAATGTTGGACAATGTAGGCCAATCACAGAGCATAAAAACTCACTATAAGATGCACATTCTCTGAGGTCACAAGCCTAAAACTCAGTTTTCCCTGTTCACACTTAACAGTGAACAGCGAGTTTTGAGAAATCTTCACCTTGGAAGCCGTTTCCAAAAATGTCCATTTTCAGAGACCAAAAATGCAGTTTGCATGTGGTGGAATGACCAAAATGCATCAAAAATGCCACGTTTCAAAAAATACCAGTGTCTGTGTGGACTATGGCCAAAAGAGACTCTCTAAAAACATGAAGTTTACCACATTTTAGCACCTCAAACCTATGGTACTAGTCATTGGTTTCATGATGGAAGGAAATAGAATGATATTTTTCATTTCCCCCCCTTTTCTCCCAACCCTGAACTCAGCCAAATGGCTTACACCACCACAGCGACCTGTTCGCAGGGACTCAGCTGTGATGTGCTTTTACATTTCCTTTTACACAATTACTGGCCCTCACTTTGTTACACCGTTCAGGCACGCCGCCAATTAAACACTGCCTATGCTGTTGGAGGATAGCACAGTGTGTATCACAGTTAGTGTATATGTTTGACTCCTGCAAGCACCTGGCCAACCAGGAGTGGCCGCTAGAGAGCGATTAGCCAGATTGCTATTAACCCTGGCAAGGTTGGGCCAATTGTTCCATTACCAATGCTAGGCTTTGAACACCCAACTTCAGGACTCCCAGACAGAAGTCTTAGCTGTGATACATTAGGAGGCAAATGGAATGATATCTCAATGTACAGTACAATGCACTGAGCCACAAATTTACTATCATGTTATATAGTCGATTTCTTAAGGAGTCTAATGGTCCTTCCCTGCCTTACTGGCGCACCTCCAGTTGTGCTCAGGGTGATTAAGGTGTGGCTGATTACCTACATAAGGAGAGTGGCTGTAAGACCATGTTTATACCATTTTTTGTTTTAAATGTACTGTTAAATAACCAAAAATTGATGGAGAAAATAAAAAGATGACGTACAGTCTATGTTTATGAGTGCAGAAGTATATATTTATTTATTTATGTTTTAAGACAATTAAGGGATCTTATATCCAGCACCACAGCCTGTGAATTTCAGTAGAGCCCCCCGTCCTTCCGTCGCTGCTCCTACTGGAATAACATGGTGCCCAAGGACCGCAAGGCCTCCAGAAATTGATGGTACCATTGTCCTCCGTTAGAGAAGATTTAGTTTGTAATCTTTTTAATTCAGTCAATGCCACCACCAAGGATTCACTCCATGCCTGCTAGTGAGGAAAAACACTTAAGTTATATATGACTGAAAAAAATCTTTCCCCCCCCATTAAAATGGTCATGCTGCCTATGAACTGTCAGCCTTTAGCTCACAATGGCACTGGTGTTATATGATTCGCAGGAGAGCTGCTTTCTAAAACACTAGTGAAGTATTCATCACTGCGCGTATTTACATGTCAGAGCATCCCACATCAGCGAGAACTAGGTGAATAAAGTCAAATTTGAGTAACAGAGAAAAATCTTCGACCAGGTCGTTGAGTTTAATTATTTGTGCTGACATCTGCTTTGGCGAGCACCCTCAGAACAGCTTGCGAGTAATGTTCTAGAAGTATGAACTTTCATGACCTGAGTGGACTGCTAACATCCACTAATAAAATAAAGGTCTCAAATCACAGCCAATAATAGACCACAGCAGCAGCAAGGAGCTGTCTGCCAATCATAAATCACAAGTCAGTTAATTACACTGACGCACAAGGTTATTGTCTGCACATTTAACAGTGGCGTTACATCCCTATGCAACCGAGTATTAAAGCAGAAAAATTAGGAATGCTGCAAAGCTATGAAAATATTTTTGACCAAAGTTTGCCATATTCAAAGTGCAAAATAATTCAATGGAGGTTGAATTTCATTTTGGAGAACCCATATTTAAGCTCATTCGTATTCATACACATTCTCTTCATATTCAGAAATGCCATTTCACCAGCTGACATTGATTTATAATGACTGTAGAAAATTACAAACAAATTGTATAGCCAATAGAAAAATATTCAAACAGGAGCAGACCCACAGAAGCTTTCTTAAATGTAATATTCTAGCATTTATGCTGCCAAATATGAATGAAAAAAAGGTTTAGCTGCTGTTCAATTTCCATCCATCATCAAATAATATTTTTCTCATTGGCTCAATTCAATTTTGAGGAAAAGTGTAGAAACATAATAAGTCTATACTGCCAATCAACCTGTAGGGTGGCAATCGTGACTCAAGGGTGGAACCATATCACCCCGAAAATATTGATTTATTCTGGAGCGAGTTATTCACCATAATTCCCAATTTAATGCTTTTCATTAGGAGTGTGCAATGTTCCAGTCTTCGTCCATCTCACCTTCACTCGTATTAAATATGGCGGTAATCTTCAAGAATCACATCTTTGTAGTTCCATGTGATGTGTTTTATGCAGCTGAGACAGAGAAAAGAATACACAATACAAAAACAAGCATCCCCACAAACAAATGTGCAGTAGGACACAGGATCAATGTTCACCTTTTTGCACCATTACGGTGTAGCACCATTCTCCTTGCTGTATTCAGTCCTGTTTCTTTCTTGCTTTTTAAAATCAATTTGGTTTTTCCAATCCTACCCAATTCTGGAATGTCCAGTCAGTGAACTATGTGTGGTCATGCTTGCATGCGACTGATGCTGCCATCTCGAGTGAGAGCAGATCATTCACGGTTCTCTTAAGAACTGCACTCCAGTCAGCCGCCACTTCCTTTCACTCATGGTCACGAACCTCACATGCACAGAGAGAGGGTGGAGGAAAGCCGAACATGTCCCTGCTCTGTAATGCTCCGATGGCCAGTAAGAGGCGCTTGAGCAACAAACCATTCTAACGTATCACTCCCGTATCCCCAAGCAGCGCAAACCCAATTATGCACTGCTCTCCTGAGGCTGCTGGCCACTGTCGACACATGTTGGATCTGATCTGAGGTCTTGGGGGTCACTCTTCCGCCACAACTGTGGCCTTTGCCGAGAGGGCCAACCAAGCAGCATTGATCTGATCTTTTGAACTTACAGTATCTCAAAATACACCTCATTTGAGCCCATCTCACCCTTCCAATACAGGGACCTCGATTGAGTTCAAGATCGCAACCAGAGTCGGGCAACTGGCCCATGTATCTGCAGTAGGGACTGCTCAACAGCAAATCAATTACATCAACTGTATGGATTCCATTGTTGAGGCAGGCTTGTTGATTCTAGGACACCTGAATGGGTGATTGACATTTGACACTGTGACACAGCAAGCATTTCTCACACTGGTTGGAGCAACAAACAGCATAAAAAGGCTGTGACCTAGACAGTTTTGGAGTCCGATTTTCAGTGACACATACAGAATGGTGCATATTCATCACAAAGAGAGAAACCATTTTCATGCTTTCCATGACAAAAAAAAATTATGAAATCCTCATTTCCATCAAAAAAAAAAAAAAAATCTTCGGCACGACCTTCCTGCTCATGTGATAAGGAATGCATTTTTAACTAAAAATCTCAACAGTATCTCTAACACTCCATACTACTCCACTACTTTGATCTACCCCACTCTCACCACTAACGAGTCATGAAAGCAACTGGCAGTGATGATACAGGTTAATCATGCAACATTTCCTCCAACTCTGCACTATTACTGACTGAACGGTGTCGATTGAAGTGTTCCCCTTTGCCTGGTTGAAAGCGCGATTTTCGCTTTGGAGCAAGGAACAGGGAGGCCGCATCAAAAAAACAGCAACAGCAACAACACTTATTCAGGAGGTCTTGAGACGGGAATTGCTTTAACCGTACCAAGTACCACTCCCCAAGGCCTGCTCTTGAGGCATTGTAGTGTTTAGGTTTGAGAGAAAAAACATGTGGCTGTTGAAAAGATCATCTGAACCACACTGACTCATTGCAAAAGCAGCTTGTTGCTAATTTTTATCCGCGCGCAGTTAGAAGCAGTAAATAAGTAATTAAGCCAGTCAGAAACAATAAAACTCATTTGTCAGGCAGCCGAGAGAGACGGCGGTTGGATGGCGTGCCAGTAATGAGAGACAGCGGGAATGCCGAACAGGAAGTCATTCACACTCCCTCTTCATGCACGCATCGAGGCCCCAGGCCGCTCATTCTCTACCAGCGTTAGACCTGTCATTTAATCCAATGTTAAGGACGGTACTCCCAGTCGCGCTGGTGCGTGCACTACACACCAAACCAAATAATCTCCCTCAGATGTAATTGAAGATACTACATTAATACTGGCAATAAGCTGAAAAGCTGTTCAAACCGAACTGGACAGCAGTTTTGATTTGATTACAAGCGTGGGCATGTTTCGGCAAACAGAGGCTTCCTCAGCGAGCACAAATACAAAAGAGATCCAAACATCTTTTTTACATAATTCTCCATTAAAAATCAGCAGGTTGTTTCGATAATGTCTGCATAAAAACAGTGTTTGAAGGCCTTTTGTTTCCACGCACGCCGAGGAAGCCTTGATTTGCTGAAACAAATACGTATTTGCAATGAAATCAAGTGCTGTCCCTCTCATTAGATTACAATAATTTAGCCAGGATTCAGCACCCGCTAAGAATATACTGAATATAAAATTTGAGCGCGCTTAATTTCATTTTATTCTAGACCTACCATTTAAACCATCCACATGAAGGGGGTGGACAAAATATCTGCAGCACCCGTGAAAAATGCCTTTAGCTTTGAAGCCTCTAAACTACAATTACAATAGCATCAGCTGAGATAATTCCTATCAATGTGAATGCTAATTAGCAACATGTGTTCACTTACATGCTAACTAGCAGCAGTTTCCAAGGGAAGGGTAAGAAGCAAGATGAAGATGACCTTGCCTGATGAGTTCCAAGGGGAAATTTTTTTTAGTGCACGACCTGCAGGTGGTTCCATCACAATAATGGATAAATTATTTAGCAGGGGCAGCTAGAGGTCAAAGTTCTCTGACAAGGACAGACAGACACATGCTAGGAAAGTTGCAAATAACCACAGAACTAAACCAATAAAAATGGAATCAATCCATATCTGAACCGTTACCAAAAACAGTATGTTGTGAGCTGCGGAAAGCTGGTAATTCTGGCAATGTTTATAACCCCTTAATGCACATGACATTTGCATAAAAAAGTCTGCCATTATCGTACCAATGCAAAAGCTACTGCGTACTGAAAATAATTTATGTGTATGTTATTTTCAAGGACAAAATGTGTTTGGATTTAAAAAAAGAAGCAGAGTCTACTTGGGTGTTTAAATAAGCAACTAATTATGGGAATGTAATATTTGTGCTCACTGGGAATTGGATAAGTTTTGGTTTTGCATTTCTGTGTCTTGTTTGTATTCTGAGAACAAGAGAAAAAAATTCACACGTTCAAAAAACTGTTTAATTAAGTTTTTATCTGAGCTGTGTGCAAATTATACAAAATGATATTAGTTAAATTGCTTTGTGAATTTGCTCTTATTACTAGCTGCACACCAGCAAATCTGATTCACAAGGATCTATTAGACTAGCATAGCAAAGGCATACATAGAGATTCCTGCATGTCACAACATTTCAGCATGTTACAACTAAGCTTCACAATGGCAGACTTGATGTTGGTTTACTTATTAATTTTTCATGAGCTAGCAATTCAAGTCAAACCCATGCTTACTCGGATGAAGTGAAGGTTAAGCGTGAAATGAGTTTTTGGTTTAATGAGTTCTAACATGAAAAGGAAAATCAGAATAACATGACTGATTCATTAATTTACTTAATGGGAGAAGAACATTTTTGGGAAAAACCCCAGACCTTAGCACACAGCGCTCAAGCCTCAAGAGTGGCTGGACGGCTGCGTGGCGCATACTGATGTGTTTTTGCATTCATGCTTGTAGGGATAGAAACTGCTTTAAAATGTGCTCACAACTGTCATCAATGTGAATTGTACTGGGTTTTTCCTGGTCTGGTCTGAGAGTCACCAGACTCAATCACTCCATTGTGGGCACTCACATATGCAGGAGTGTGTACTGTCTATCTTCAGGAAAAACTGCCTCCAGAAGTAAAATGAACCAAAAAGTGCAGAGTGAAAAAGCCACAGCACGGTGAGTCCAGGGGGAAATGGATAAAAAGCTAGACAAGAAAAAAAAAGAGATAAATGGGTCACAACAAAAATGAAACCACAGGCCAATGTTCGTTGATCCTTGGTTTCAACTAGACTCAAATAGATTAAAATAAATTTGTTCTCTGGACAAATTTTAGCACAATGAAATATGTTACAATGAATACCTAAAATTATGCAAAACTAACATTCATCTGAACAGAGATATGTGTGCAGATAAGTTCTTATTAAAATCTAGTCTGACAGGTGCAGTACTTAAAATAACAAAGCTGTGTAGTACCTCTGATTAAGCTTTGAGAGGGGGCTTGGCTATGCCTTTAGCGGGAGTCGGTTAGTTGAGTTTGCTCACTCTGAAAAGGCGCCAGTTGTGGTTAATAAAATGAGGCTGCGCCAATATCAACCATGGCCTTAGTGTAATGAAAGGGACGCATTTTTTTGGGTCAGCATCGTTCCTTGCTCTAGCGCATGCTACTGGTCATTCATGCGCCCGTAGTGAGTGAAATGATACAGCTCTTTCCCAAACCGCTCCCTCACCACTAGCTCTTCACTACTGAGTGTCACTCCAAGTGAAGTCGTCCTCTCGGCTGACACTCTTTATTAAGGGGGAGGGTTTAAATAAACGTGATCTTTTGGATGCCTTTGCCTCGATCTGGGAGAAGTAGGGAGTCGTCACCATGGCTACCAATAGACACATTGCATTATACATAACATCTCTTCCATCATCCTGCTTTGGGAAAGGGAGAGTGCTATCTGAAAATCATAATGAATACAGAACAGTCATTTTATAAACCACTTCAACAAGGTTATAATTGGATTGGGCCAGGCTTCAACTTCATGGGCAGGGGGAGTGAGCAACACAAGATAGCAGAGAGTGATTTAGTATTGAACCCACATGTTAAGGTTAAGTCCGCCCTCTTTCTGAGTGCGATGTGATCGTGACTACAGAGTGAAAAGACGCAGCAGCTGACAGGTACGTCTCGGAGGAGACCCGCGAACTGTGCGCGCTCGCTCAAGCTGGCAGCGAAGAGATCCCTGATTCCTGAGATACTACAATAATTCAAATTACAGAAGAGATGCAAAGCAAAACCTAAAACAATACATCAGTACGTTTGTTATAATCATAAAAGGGCGATAATAGAAACTCTCATACATTTACTATGGAGCTTTACAGCACTGAAGGCAGCACAAAGATGGTCCGAGCACAACGTCGATATGCCGATGAATGTTTCATAAGAACTTTGCAAAATTCATCCAGCACTCAGGGAACTAATGAAGAAACTTCCAGAACCAGCTACTCTCCCTCTCTGATCACAGCATGGGGATGACAGATGGTTGAAGTGCGCATATGGAGTTGTGATCAAATTTACTGCACCTCCGCTGAATTATTTATACATACACTTCAGAGCACAGATTCACTTTAAAATTAGATATGCTTCAAGATTATATATTGCAAGTATCTCTCTATTCATGAATTGAATTTCCTAAAAACATCACCTCTGAAAATAGGCAAAACAAGAACTGTTTGTATTATTGGGAATTTTAAAATGTCAGAAAAGTTGCATTTGAAATTCCATTAAGCCTCTTCCACTCTGTGATCCAATCAAATGCAGGTATTTAAACCTATGGAACTTAAGAATATTTTAAATTCTACTGGAAATTCCAAGGTTTTTAATGATCCCAAATATGTCCTGCTGAATCGCAGAGAAATGTGTATAAAATGATTTTAAATATGTAAATATTTTCCATTTAATGTAGTGCCGTGGTAATAAAACCATGGCATCCTGGGTTTGAATGTCTCTCACTACAAGTGAGATGCAGCTTCTGTGAAGTGCTGCAACCAGCAGATACAGAATATGTATGTGACATTGTCCAACCAAATGGGGGAAAAAATGCTTTTACCAACTTCAATTTAACGGGCAATTCAAGCCAAACTTCAGGTTCGAGGGGTTTTAAATCATGTTGAACAAGATTTCAGATAAATCATCCATTCATTATCCAACTTGCATAATATCTGCTCAGGGTTGCAGAGATTCTGGAGTTTATCCCAGCATCCAAGGGTGAGGGACAGGAATATTCCAAAAAAAAAAAAAAAAAAAAATGCCAGTTGTAGGATGCACTCAGAATTCACTCGCACACACAATTATTTGCAAGCATGTTTGTGCAGAAAACTGCGGTACCCCAAGAAAACCCTCAGGAACAGGGGACAAACATGCCGATTGCAAACGAAAAGGCCCGTATGGCTCAAAGGCAGATTCCATCCCTCGACCTTCTAGCTGTGAGACTAGTGCAACCTACAGCACAAATGTGCCTCCCGAGACTCTATATCTCCTTAATCTACCAGGGAAAAACAAATCCCCTTTTTTAAATTTACTTTTGTTACGTTCGCGGTAGGACACCAATAGCGAGTCGTGAATCCAAAGAATGATATTTATTGAATACAGGATTCCAAACAAATAAAGCACGTGGGCCAACAGAAACATCACGAATGAACAGAAAAAACTGCAGGATAAAGGAGGGCAGAAAGCCAACAAAAAACTACACTCAATGAGCTGAATCCAATAGGGTAGTATAACTCGATGACATGAACAAGAGCATGAACCACGCAGCATGAGACCAGGGGCCTATTGCACAAAAGTCGGATCCTGAGATCCTGCATCAATGCTAAAGCGAGGATTGCCATATCCCAAACAGCGCGTCACTGCCTTAATTGATTGCACAGAGCCAACAGCGGGTGGAGGAGGATAGGCTAAGTGAAGCCCGGTGCTGCTGATCCTGCTGAGTGCGCGCACTCGGCTACCTCACATAGACCATGAGATCGATCACAGAATTGCTGATCATCACCATGGACAATAAGTAGCTGCAGCAGACGCATGCGTCAGCTACACTCAAAGACCACATTCAGACAGAGGGACGATGGGATCTCTGAAATGCTTCTGCTTGCTATTCCTTTAGTTTCTGTCTGAATGGTGCGAGACATTTGAGAGGAGTATTAAAGTGAGCTAAACTCAAGTGAAAGTAAACTCGGGAGGTGTTTCAGCTCCGTCAAAAAGGAGCAGCTGATGCACTTCGGCGTTACTGTGAACGAGATAAGCCGTCGCTGACAGACAGACTTAACACCAAGCGAGCCACTGAATGCCCGAATATGTGTATAATATGCGCACTGTGATGCCTTAGCTGCAATTGTCAATATTAAAGAATCAAATCATCGTCCCATTTATGCTCCCTTATGTCGCTGCAAGCCCTTAATAGTCCGAGCTAGAAGGCATTTACAGATTAGTTGAATTTACTGTCTGCTTTTAATCACCTCTGATGGAGGCATACTCAAATTAAAAAGTCGAATGTTAGCGTCCAGAGATGGGACCAAGTCACACATATGTAAGTCTCAAGTAAGTCTCAAGTCTTAATTTTCAATTGGGCAAGTCCCAAGTAATTTTTTATTGGGCAAGTCAAGTCACAGGTTATGGCAAGTCAAGTCAAGTCCTGTAATAGGTCAAGTCAAGTCCAAGTCAAGTCACCTTATTATTGCAATTTTACCCGCAGAATCTGATCTTAATAAAGTGAAAAGACAAGGTATAAGTAACTGTCAGTAATCTAAACATCATTGGCCAATGTGTCCAACCTGTTTAAAAAATATGACAGTAATTTGGATTTCCATTCTAATTACTGATATTCAGTAAAATACATCATGGAATCAAACAAAACAGAAATAAATTCATAAAATTATTTATTGATGGCTTTCAATCTAAACAAGATCACTTCTGCCAACAGTATTTGAAATATTTTAGTTGCCTTGCAAATAACAAGAAAAAAGGCAAACATATAAAAATCTGAAAGAAAAAACATATTATAGAGCATCAGAAACATCTGTATGTGTTTCATCTGTATCATCTTGA
Source organism: Gymnothorax javanicus (assembly GCA_029692085.1). Classification (NCBI taxonomy): domain Eukaryota; kingdom Metazoa; phylum Chordata; class Actinopteri; order Anguilliformes; family Muraenidae; genus Gymnothorax; species Gymnothorax javanicus. The sequence continues at coordinate 43,950,745 of CM056205.1, forward strand.
GACACCAAGAGCTCTAAACAATTCAATTTTTAACATTCAGTCTATAGAAAAACAAGTAACAGCTTATTGTTCTTAGAAAAAGATTCCCAGCGAGGATTCAACCATTTTAAACTCTGTTCAGAGCCCTCTACTCGTGCTCCGCTTACCGATTCTCCTGTTTCACTTGCGAGGTTGAAGTATGACTGCACAATAGGCCGATGCTTGTATTTGACCGTATCATAACACTTTCCACTTCGTAGGTTATGATTTATTTAATAAACCAGGTTCATCTCATTTGTGAACAAGAGAAGTTAAGTCCCAATATCGTTTTACTGTAAACTATTACAATCAGTAAGTCGAAAATTCTTATGGACTCTGATCGTGTCTCTCAAATAGACACAAAGTGGAAATAACATTCAATAAAGAATTGGGTGCAATCAGGTAATTTTCTTTTCAATTTTGCTGTCAACTGATGTAATTTGTTGGGTTTTTAATTCGTACTTAAAGAAAACCGCTGCCGTTACAGACCACTCCAGCAGACTACCGGAAGGGATGCTTTGTTTTTCTTTGAAACCCCATTACAGAATAAACCAGTTCACTTTGATTCGAACAATGTTAAGTATATAGCCAATTCTAAACAAAAAAAAACTAAATTACTGATGAAGTAAATTGGATAAAGTGAATTCACATATAATGTCTCAAATCGCAATTTACAAATTTCAAAGCTGCGTGAACATAAACGGCATTCACTCAACTCAGCCACTTAGCTTACGGTTTTAATACGCCAGCACTAAAACAATTAAAATTGTGCTAAAAATGCCAAACATGCCCAGTGAATGACCCGCAATGTGAAGTTTAATTGCCTATTATGTAATACCATTCCGCTAATAAAAGAGATGAGGAAAAATGACGTTTTATTGGGTTTGTTGGCTGTATATATAATTTATTTTATTTTTTTTTTTTTTTTTTTCATATGGATTAGGCTAGTCAGGCTGGCTTCGGTAGCAAGAGCACCAGCGGTTGAAGTTTGCGTTACACCTGCAAGCTAGGCTAACAGGATAATATTAGCTAATTGACAAGCACTTACTGGGGTCATTTCTTTTATAGGGTACCATTTGTGTCCCCAGTATAAATTAAGCTGCATTTTCACAAAAGTTGGACAAATACTCATTCAATTTGTTTTTTTGTGTATTATCAATTGTCTTCTATTATAAATTCAAGGGTACAGGCTCCCAAATTCTATTTTTTTTTATTTTATTTACTTTTGTTTAAAGGTTGTTATGGAATTTTGCTAAGTCCCCAGTGTGGTTCATTCAAATACAATCTAGAAAATAACTAATAAAAGTAGAAAAAAATTCAAAAAAATGGTTATGATTTTATTGTCCTGGATAAACTATCTTTAATCATGTGCTGATTTTTAATCAAAATATATTTTTAAATTTAAAAAAAAAAGGTTTTATGTTTGTCCCTGGTGTCACTGTCCACTCTGTTAAGTTGTGTTAGTGTCCCTTTAAGAAAATTCCGCAATTTATGGATGACATCGCTCTTCTGCAAAGACATCACATCAGTGGCGGGAAATTCAACTGTGGTAAACTTTTTTTTTCTCTTTAAAAATCAGATTTTGCAGTTTTATGAAGTAGGTTCAGTGTGGTTCATCATAACATGTCCACTCTGTTAAAGCTATATATCAAAGAAATTAATCAAATTGAATCATTTCAAAAGGTTTTTGTATAAAATTATAGATTTCTAATCAAGTATCTAAAGTCATCTTGGCTATTATGCTAGCAAAGCCAGGCTGAGGGCTAACTTTAGCTCAAAATGTCCTCTCTGTTAGTGTCCACTTTGTTATCCTTATTCAAGTAACATGGTGGACACCAACTTAACAGAGTGGACATACTGCATGTATTGTTGACTTATAAGATCTTTAAAAGATGGAAGCACTGATTATGTGTATTTTATATTGTACATGAATATGAATAGGATAGCCTGTATATTACCTAAATGCAATGCATGCCTTTGTTTAGGAACGTCACCTGAACTAAATCCAGCTGAAACACGGCGGCGTTACAGAGAACGCCGTGATGCTGACCCTGAGCGAAGATGGCTTTACCTCGAGAAAGGGAGAGAAAAATGGAGGGGGGACAGGGAGGAAGGCAAAAGAAAGGGTATAAATGAATTGTCTGAGAGAGAGAAGAGGGCAATGAGAAAGAAATGGAGAGAAGCGAAGAAAGAAATTTTTTGCTGGAGGTTTGGTGCTGGGACTTCGTTGCAGCTCTACTTCCTTGTTTTCTTTCACCCTGGGTTTCACCTTAAGGCCAGTCTGGTTATGTCAGTGTATGCCAGTTCAACCCCCATTTCACTCCTTTGATTTGTTTCAAGTTGAATTTGATACATTGCACTATTTGTTGTGTTGAAATGTCATGTCAATCATTATATAATTTGCCTGCAAAATGTATTTAATGACTCTCTTATGAGACTGTCCTCTCTGTTAAACCTCTGTCCACACTGTTATGTTGATATTTTTCCATCATAGTTTCATGAAATAAAAATATTTTAACTGTGTATTTGTAGTGACATAATGATATGGAGGGGTTTGATTGTACATGCTAGAAATTTTTAGCAATTTGCATTATAATTGCAGCATAATTCACTTTTCTTAAGAAATTAACTGGGAGGAATATGTTCCATGATCATAATACACACTTGTTTTTCTAAATAAAAGCTTATTTAAAATAGTTTATTTTACAATCAAGTTATCTGACCAAGGTGAGGGACATACACTTTCTTAAAAATATAAATTCATATGGAGTCATGCAGTAAAACACATTTAAAATGGTATGTCTATGTCCTTAACAGAGTGGACACATCCCATGTGCCACACGTTTTAAAATATAAAAAAATTATGTAGATGCCTGAGCTCAACCAATATGTTTTTAAGTAAGTTAAATATGTTATTTTTTTAAGGGAACTTTCAAATCTGGGTGAATCAAATATTTTTTTTTCCACAAGTTATGACGTCCAAATGGTACCCTATAAAAATAAAAAAAAAAATGTCCCACTGGGCAGAATGGCTCTTCAAATGACGAACAAAGTTTGAAGTTGTCGTCTGGCTGTCTGAGATGTTTATGCTGCATGTCTTGCACTGTGCTGTTCATCTTTTGCCATTAAAATGGTAATTCCGAAAAAAAAAAAAAAAAAAAAAGCCGAAGACGATGACTTTCAGTACCCCTCCCGCTTACATGTTGATGCCTATATCTGATATAAGAGAGCGTGTTTCTCCAATAAACACGTAAGGTACATAAAGAGGGCATGACTGATTTATGACTGATTGACAGGGTAGTGATCCAATAATGACCACGCCATTCTCAGCCTGCGCTACTACCGGGTAATCAATATTATTTTTTTAAATTAATTTATTAATTTTATATTCAAACTGAAAACATGAACCGAAAAACACTCAAGTCATTCAAGTCATCATGTCTCAAGTCAAGTCAAGTCCCAAGTCTTTAACTTCCAAGTCCGAGTCGAGTCTCAAGTCTTTTATTTTTTGTCAAGTCAAGTCACAAGTCATCAAAACAGCGACGAGTCCAAGTCACACTGGCTGCGTTTACATGGATTGTTTTCCTCAATCTGATTGAAATCAAACTGATTAAATGAATCTGATTCGATCTGTATACATCACAAGATCCATCGTTCAATCGCGTATACATGGCCCCAGCTGAGACCAATTACAGTTTCTTTGACATGCGCAAAAGGTCCCACTACCTGAACGCGAACGTCCATGACTACTACGCACTGCACATGCGTCAGAAAATAATCCAATCCATCAACCGAATCCATTCTGTTCAGCCGTTTATATCGGCATCAAGCTGATTATCAATCGGCGTAGACTACCTCTTTCAATCCGATCGAAAATTTAAACTGATCTGGGTGAATCGGATCAGCTAAGGTGGTTACATGAGACGTTTTGAATCTGACTAAGCTGTCAATCCGATTATAAGTAGGATTTTTGGACCCATGTAAACGCAGCCACTGACTCAAGTCCCCATCTCTGTTAGCGTCAGAAAATTACGTCAAGGAGCCTCCTGAAAATGTTTGATTCCAGTATCACGAAGCGAGCGACATTGCACTCGTGTCCAGCACTAAGGCAACGACTCTACCTTACCCGTTGCAGTCTGAATAAAGACGGAGAAGAGCAGCAGCAGTGCTGTAGGTAGGGGGTTACCGCAGCGATTTAAGACCGCGCTGAAACATGGTAACCTACTTCATGCAGCACTGCTCATTTTCTACTCTGATGGAAGTCTCAACTTGGGGAATAAGGACAAATCTGATAATTACGGATTCTAAATATGGTTAAAATGTGACATGGAAGGGGGACTGATTGAACTGTGATGGTCACTGTCACATGGATACTTGAATATAATGATCGAATATTGGCTATTTTACTGACATCAATGGTCACAAGTTTCTAAGATAATTACTCTGGACCTACTATAATTGAGATGGCAATGTGTAGTGGACAATTCAGAATGACTGTTAAGGACATTGATTTTCAATTTGGGTGACTGCTGAATGAGGTGAGGTGAAATTGGCTGGAGACAGGAGCTTAGCTAGTTCGTAAGCTTGCTCCGCTGCTGGCTAGCTCCACAGACTTTTTTTCCATAGTAACTAGTGCCATGGCTTGAACCACATGCTCTGTGCAACCGAAAAGGGGCTTGAGATCAGGTTAATCCCATGCTGATCCTGGGCTAATCCCTTATCCCGCCTTCGTGCAATAGACCCCAGGCATGTAACCAACATAGAAACAACAGGGCGACTGCCAACTGGAATGCCTCCGCAGAATGAGGTTACAGGGCTGATAAGAGAACGAGGAACACCTGAGCAGAACAGGGAGGGAATAAAGCATGAACATGAGACATTGGACAAGGCTTAATGACATAACAAGTCCATTAAGAAAATGGTCGTGCTCAGCTAAGTACCAATGATGTATGCAGATTGAAGGACGCGTGAAAAAGTTGCGCAGCAAAGTAAGGCAAGATCTGAAATAATATTGAAGGGGAAATCATGACAATTAACACCCTACCTAAATTAGTAATATTAGTAAAGTGCCTGTCCAAGAAAAACACCACGCCTGAATGTTAGTAGATGTTAGTAACTAAAAGCAGTTAATTGACATTAAGCTTAGAAAGGCCCAAAACCAGAACAGCGCTGAAGAAAAATGGAAATACCGCAGCCAGCCAATAGCAAAGAAGCAGTGCATGCACTCGAGAAAACAAAACGTGAAATGGAACGCAAACATGAGGAGGATTCCATATGGCAGTGCGGGACAGGACCTAGAACCAGACACAAGGCAAGACAGAACAAGAACATAACAACTTTGTGAAGCAGTGGAGTGCTTTCTCAAATCTGCATAGTGGCAATGTACTTGTGTGGTCTAGATCAGAGTTACCAGGGTTACATGATTACAGTCGCTATAATGAATACTGCTCTTTGTACAGTGAGCTGCAGTGCATGAATACTGATAGGCAGTAAACCAAATCAATGAGGGTAGAAAGTGTGATTTGTAGTTAGTGACACAGTGCATTCTGTGAACTAATGGCATTCCTGAAGAAGACTTCACAAATTGAGGATTTGATGAACATTCTAGATGTTCTCATGACGTAACAGGATTTGATGAACATTTTAGATGTTCTTATGACATAAATAAATGAGTATATTGTTCCATTTTTTGGGTTTATTTCTACAGCACTTTTTACAGAAGAACTGTCACATAGATTCTTTACAGAGTAGCAGTAGGGCAAGTGCTGAGCCAAAGTCCCGAAAATAGTTTATGAGGTTAAAAAAAAACTCCCGTAGGGTCAAAAACCCTCTAGCAGTAGTGAAAAAAATTATCTCCAGTGAGAAGAAATCTCAGGAGGGACCTGGCTGTAGTGGAGGAGCCCATCCTCCGCTAGCTGGCCAAGTGAGTGTTTAGTAATACAAGTCTATTAAGTCCATTAGGAGCCAATTATACAGATGAATAAATGCTTTCAGATCGCAATAGCGGGACACCAGCAATGCTCCTGAAATCACTGCATCTCAAGAACAAACCCCAGCCACATAACCAATCAAGTTCATTTCTATGTTAAAAAAACATGGCCACTATACAGAAAAATGACAGCCATGTTTGTCTCAAACTGGCCTAGACACTTGTGTTCACTTTACTGCCGCTCAGTGTACGAACAGCTGTTAGCGTACCAGAGAGCCGCTAGTCTGCTGTTTGAACATTGCTCATAAACAAATCACAATATGATATAACAAGAGATACTTGATCAAAGTTACCAAAGGCAAATAAATCCCAAATGAAAACACCATGAAAGCACAAATACGCATTGCACTGTGGCTCTGAGTCATACATTCTAGCCTTCATTTGATGAGTTTAAATAATTCTGTTTCTTTGAATGAAGATGCAACAATTGAGTGACGATGGAACATTTCTAGGTCACACAAACTCGTTTGATGATCTTTTGATAGGAGCAATGTCCTTTTCACGGAGGACAGGCGAGCTAGCGCTTCAGAAGATTATTTTAAAAAATGAAACTGACAAACATTCTGTGGCTGAAAGAGAATATTTATACTCAGGCTGTAAGTAACCGACAAGCAATTGCATTTGATAAGAATCACGTTCGCCGTTACAAATCAATATCTGCAACCCATCTTGTATAAACCCCTTTTTTAAATGTTGCTGTCAAAGTTGCACATCTAATTCCTTTACATCCTCTCTTAATCATTCTTAACAATTTAATGGGCATTGCTCAGTCTTTACTGAAATTTGAACTTTCCCTCTCTAGCTGAATAGAGAATGATATTGAGCATGAGCTTTATTAACAAAAAGAAATTTTTCTACGCGGCTTAATTATAGCCTCCGTTGCAGACGTGTTATGTGCTTCACTTCCCTCGCACATCAATGTCTGCGCACTTGAGGGTTTTGTGTTTAATCAATGAGAGAGAAGCTCTATAAATTCTGAAGCTATATGCACACACTGTTGTGGTAGGTAAGCCAAACACCTTTTGCCAAGATCTTGTATTGATGATGGGAGAGTCAGACCGCTGCGTGAAGTCTTCTCCAGCACTCCCCAAAGATTCTCACTGGGGTTCAGGTCTGGACTCTGTGGTGGTCAATCCATGTGTACAAATCATGCCTCCTACTCCCCGAACCACTTTTTCGCAATTTGAGCCCAATGAATCCTGGCATAGTCATCTTGGAGTACAAACGTGCCATCAGGGAAGAAAAATTCCATTGATGGAAAAACCTGGTCATCTAGTATATTCAGGTAGTCAGCTGACCTAATTTTTTGGGCACATATTATTTCTGAACCTAGATCTGACCTACAGAAGCGACCCCAGATCATAACATTGCCTCCACAGGCTTATAAAGTAGGCACTACAGGGCTGCCCTATAGGGCTCCAATTTGCGACTGAAAATAGGTGTGCCCGAATTGTAATATGTGTTTAGTAGCACCTGAGTGAATAACCAAAATGACCAGTGCAGGCAGTAAGTAGCTCAACGTGGGCGCTTGCATGCCGGAAAGCCTAAAGGCGGCGTTATACTTTGCGCATCCGCGAACGCATTTGTGCGCACTCGGACGCGGACGCGTCCTCTGCCAATTATAGTGAAACGCATTGAGTGCTCCTGTACGTGGAAAGAAAAGCATCGAAAAGCATCCGTGTTTTTTTTGCCAGAACATGCACAGATGGTGTTTTGATCACAAGTTCCTGCGCGCTCCTGTGCGCGCGGTCAGAAAATTTTGGAGGGTACGCGGTCGACCGCGGAGAGCTATGCGCACACTGTTTGATAACGAAAATTGAGTCAACACGCTCTAGCACCCAACTGCGCACACGCAAAGTATAATTCGGGCTTAAGAAGAACAGTCGTCACTGCACTGACTAAACCAATGCAATGCACATGATCCCTTCATCCAACCAGTTAGTAGACGCCGCATAAGCAGCTTTGGCCTGTTGCTCCAATATGTCCGAGCGTAAGCCACATCACCCGCATGTGCACAACTGCAAGCAAACGGGGGCGATGTAGATTTTCTTAATCTAAAAACGTTTACACTCCTCAACCGATTTCAACGAGCCATATATATTGGGTTTATGATCTACATGGAGTACGAAGAAAACATTTCTATCTTCAGTAAATTTGAATCTCGGTAAGTTAACCCTTAAATGCCCAACTATAGTAAAAGTTGAAAGAAAAATCTATGTATTCTGTTAATATGTCCTGGGGAAGGGCTAATAACAACCCAATAGCAATTTTTAATTTTTGGCGACCTTTGACCTCATTTTAGTTTTGTGACATATATGTCACTCTAAGTTTCAAGGATATAAAGAGAACTTTTGTCCATCATTGTCTTGGTAGTTGACATATAGCTGAAGTATTAGGCATAGCTTATTTTTCATTAGCTTACCTGTTTGTCTACTTTATCCAGTGATGAATGGGTGCTGATCCATCGTGTGGATTCCACCATGGGGGCGGCCATATTGGAAAGTTTAGCTGGTGCAGCAGTGTAGTGTCAGTTCCACTTTTATGCATCAGATGGCAGCACTGATGGTCTAAATATGTCACTATGGGCATTAGGTTGCAAAATTTATGTGGGGTCAGTGGTTTTGACAACCCCAAAATCGTGTGACAAATTTGTCACAGGGGGCATTTAAGGGTTAAGCTATGATTGCTGTTAGATGCTCAAGAGAGGATTATGGTACCAAAGATAGACTTGTTAAATGAACTGAATTTGTTACGTGGTGGAAAATAATTCACTGTCCTAAGGAATTGTAAAAACTTGTTCAAGCATGGATTTAGCTTTTGTCTTCTGAAGGCGAGAGATTGCGAAAAAAGAAAATAACGTTAATATTACCCCGAGATCAATAACTGCAAATGGCCATTTTAATGCTTTTAAGAGCTTTAGTTTTCGCTGTAATCATTTATCAACATTTAATACTTTATAGACCCCATTAAAGGTCTAAGATTTCATTGCTAGCTAATGTTAGCATTATTGATGATGTTAGCTTAGCTATTAACTGGGAAAGAATAAAAGAATTCCTAATCCAACCTCCACTTTTTCGCCTTTTCATTTGGCAGAACGATTTGAAAAGGGGGCGCCAATTTATTTATTTACAAGTATTTATTTATTTCATTTTTATTTTTTTTGTGTGTGTGGGGGGTTATTACTGAGAAGGGGTTTAGGATTAAATATTGATGTTTAATATCGCAAATGCATATGCTGCTCATGCCCTAGCAACCTGCTGTGTCATCAGTATCATGGCCGCTGCCGTCATATGCCATTATCACGCCAAGCAGCACTTGGAATTTAACTCTGAATTTTCGACTGGATGTACGCTTGCTAAGTTACTCGCTTGTAGCATGCGGAGACAAAATTCAACTCAGAAGCAACCAAGCTGCATGTAACGGTTACTTGCAAAGGCTTGAAACTGAAATTATTAAATTCTTGAATGATTTCTCTGTATTTAAATAATTTTTCAAAGTTGTCTCCTTGTATCTCTTTACAAAAAAGACCACCCCTCCTGTTATGAGTGTTCAGTTCAAAAGCCAGCATCTCTGATGGTATGGGGATGCATTAATGCATATGGTGTGGGACACCTGCATGTTTTAAAAAGCACCATGAATGCTGAAAGGTATATAAAGGTTTTAGGGCAACATATGCTCCCCTCCAGACGACATCTATTGCAGGGAAAGCCTTGTGTATTTCAACCGGACAATGCAAAACCACATACTGCAGCTATTACAACAGCATGGCTTCATAGTAGAAGAGTCCGTGTGCTGAACTGGCCTGCCTGCAGTCCTGTCTTTCACCGATTGAGAACATTTGGCGCATAATTAAAGGAAAAGTCCGTCAAAGGAGACCCAAAACTCTCCAGCAGCTGGAAGCCTGTATTAAACAAGAGTGGGATCAAATTCCAATGGCTAAACTCAAGAAACTTGTCTCCTCAATGCCCAGACGCCTCCACTCTGTGGTAAACAGGCCCCTGTCCCAACTTTTTTGAGACCTGTAGCAGCCATCAAATTTGACATGAGCTCATTTTGTGGATGAAATTGTAAAATTTCTCAGTTTCAACATTTGCCATGTTATCTCTGTTCTATTTTATATAAAATACTGGCCGGTGTGATTTGAAAGTCAATTTTGATTTTATTCTCAATTTACACTTTGTCCCAACTATTTTGGAATTGGGGTTGTAGAATCATCTGTTTACCATTGCAAACAAACTAACTTCAACCTATTACTATTGTGTTTAGTCACATCAAGTGCTAGCATTGTTGGAGCGCAAAGAAGACATCCATTTTTGGCAATTTTGGCCATGATGCCGCGGTACCACACTTATGAAAACCTGTGATGTGTTTAATGATCTTCTTGACCATGCAGCAAAAGAGTGACTGATATAAAATGTATATAAAATGCCTGATTTAATACAACGCTAGCAAGAAGAACTAATCAAATTCAGCCAACCAGTTCCGTCATTATTCGGGGTGATCACCCCCTCTTGTGATGTCACAAAGGACTGATTTTTAAATGGCTTGCAATAGCCCATTAAGAACCAGGGGGAATTCAACCTGATAAAGAAAGGGGCAGTATGGGTGCAGACATTCATTTGACCCAATAAATTACAAACCTCATACTATTAATCAAAGGTCATTAGCAAAGACTCTGAGGGTTGATTGATAGAATCAGGTGTGTAACAGCTTGGCTTTGAATGAAAGCCTGCATCAGGATAAGGTTGAATACCCCTCCCTTAAACAATCACAAGATGTGAGTGATAGTCAATTTTGTTCTCTGGTTACCTACAAAATATTCCTGACATGTCAATGATACCTTGTGCTGTATTTGGAAGGGAATGATGCCAAATCACATTAAGATTATTAATCTGCAGCAAAATGAGGGGTCGTCCATAAATAAACGCAGTTAATATGTTTATTTTTCTATATTGCACACAATTTCAGGTAATCATAGTTTTAAAGAGTTTAAATTGGACACTAAGAAAATCAATAAGCATCAAATTAGATTGATGAACTCAACTGTTTCAGGTTCTTTCAAAATAATTTGCCGGAACTGAACATAAATCTGACACAAAACAGGTTTGATTCTCATTTGCTTGACTAATGAATTGTTAGTTTTCACAGCCACATGCCCACGATTGAACGAGGAACCTATTTACTACAGTATTTATTAGATTTGTTACATTGTTTTCCCCTCATTTTATGCAGCTGTTTCGAATATATCACGGTGTGGATATGGTACATTTCAGCTGTTCACAATTCAAGTCTAGTTCTTCAGTTCCAATTTTGTGCTCAGATCAGATATGCCCATCTTGACAGTTCATTGAATCTATCTGTAATGTCAATGCGTCCACCCACCAAAACAGCAGTCATGCTCATATTTATATGTTTTTTCATGAGTCATCTGCCTCATTAACAACAATAACGTCATATTAGCAAGCGCACTTATGGTACTGAAACGTGATTCAAACTGAGAAAGTGGACACACTTGCAAGCGAATGTATGGATGGAATTTCGCCCTGAAGGACAACAAACAGTTCTTCAGCTGTGCCTGATGAGGGTGAGACAGCGTTTTTAACTGCGCTTAGCACATGCCTACAGGCAAAAAGCCACAAGGGTTGCGATCTGACTGTTCTCATTCATGTCATATGGCCACATATGAAGATTTTTATCCAATCTAGGACCACATTTCAAAGTGGTTCAATTCTGATTTGAAGATCGGATATAAGAGTGGATGTTTGCATCCACGCAACACTGAAAACATCATATCTGTGTCATATTTAGGCACAAAATCTGATGTGAATCACTTCAGCCTGGTACCGTGAACGTATTGTTATTCTTAGTGGCATGTATAGATATGTGACAAAATGTGGTTTAAGAGGGTAAATAACTGCTTTAAATATAAATGTGCCTTACAATAAATTTGACAGCTTGTTAAAATCCTATGATTGCAATTGTGGCCGGAACAAAAACAAGCATACACAGGGGTTCCCCCAGATCAAAGTTTGGGAACCACTCCTCTAAAATAGACAAGGAGACAATTTAGAACAGAACAAAATCAAAGGTGTGCTTAAAGGAGCCAATGTCACCACAATTCGGACTTACGGTCTCAGAAAAAATAAAATTAAGTTTGTAAACATCTATGAACAGTAAGCATTCTAAATCTAAGTCAAATAAAATGACGGGGTGGACAAGTAATTTCATGACAATTATTGAGGGTGCAGAAGGACCACAAGAATCAGTCACAGTGGCTTCACTGCAAGCCCTAGTCCAACCACTAAAATAATCAGTGCAGTTGCTGGCTGAAAGGCCCTCAATCCTGCATTTCTCTAGGGGGACTGGCCTCGGCCGACTCGTACACCAGTGTGTTTTTTGGGCGAGGACACATCTTTCCTAGTATCATTCGGTGTCCTTATAAATGTCAAGACACCACAACCAATGTCTGCTATACGCTACCATAATACATTTCAAACAAGAACACAGATGAGGTTGTTAGAGACAAAGTAAAAGGTCAAGGAAATCTTTTGCATGACTTTGATATTCAAATATGAACCATGAGAAACCTCTTTAAATGACAGCCTGATTCCAGTTCTCTACACTATTATAACAAAACACACGTTGGTTTTCTTGACTTAAAGTGCTTTAAATCACAGCTAGGGCAAAGAATGATGGGTAATCATGAATTGTATATATTTTTCCAATGCACAGTTTTTTTTATTTTGTCATGGAACAGTATTCTTTAGTCTCAGCAGGCTGACAAGACCACATATACCAGAGGAAAATACTGGCTTCTAAAAAAAAATAAATAAATAAAGCCTGACAATTCTTTAGACAAAACCAAATAACCCTCAAGAATGTTAAAAGAACAGCTGTAAGACGCAAACACAAACCTGAAATGGAAAACAGATTGTTTCATGTGGAACAGCTTCTGTTAAAAAAGGGTCCGTGGATAATTTTGAAACCAAACACTAAATATGGAGGTGGGGAGCTCGAAAACCCCATTCGCAGCAGTGCACAATTCCACCCATCTCCAATTCCAGCTTGTGATGTGATGCACGACCAGGAAAGCTACATTCACCCATACATTACAGTATGCTGTATGTAATTTATGTTGCAGCTGCTGAATTGTATTACCCGGAGCTGTGATACAGACTAAGTCATCAAGATGGAGGACTTTTTACATGGCTTTTCTATTGTGTGCCACAGTGATGAACGAGTATGCAAAGACTTTACGATTGGGGAAGATGGCAGTTGATACTGAGCTAGCAGCTATTGTTAGCCCAAAGGAAAAAAAGATTTGGTTCCAGGACAGGGATCCCATCTTTCTGATTCAGAAATAAAGCTTCGAAAGTAACACCAAAATTCTGGTCTTGTCCAACCGTCATCAAAACAGTGAGAGGGCTTCCTTCTCTGGCTATTATATTGAATAGTAATTGCTTCAGTAAATGAATCAAGAAAATGATCAATGGCAGCAAAGAAATCCACCAAAAAATCTGTAATCATCAAGCCTCACTGGATTGTGGATTTGCTAAAAAAGAAAAATGGCTGAACTGAAATCACACCATTTTCCAATGCTTCATACCACTGTTTAGCTACCATGACCAGTACACCGAAATTGGGAGGAAAAATTGGAAGGATTGAACATTTCCATTTCAAACTAAATCCAATTACACATTTAAAATTGCAACAACCTGCAAAGAAATGACAGAGGGTAAATAATAAAACCTAGTTGCAGCACATTTCCTGTTTGAACTGAAAATAAAGCACCTCTTAAAAAATATTAAATCACAAGCAAACAGCCAATTGCTTGTTAAAAGTAAAAACTGTGATGCAACACAGCTTGCAAACCTAGTTCTGGCAGACAACTCCAGACATTCTCATAGATACTCCCATGCATATGTGCCTCTGCTCCGCCCCTCTAAGAGGCAGGCTATTTAAGCTGCTCTCCTGCTTTCGCTCCGTGGCAAAAAAATTCCTCTGCCTGCCCGGGAAAAGTGCCAACTGCTGCTTTTAGGTCATGGCTGGCTTGATGCCCATTCACCCACCTTTAAATAACAAGGCCTAGGCTGTCGCCCCCAACAACAAAAGGGCATATCGGCGAAGCCCCCAAGCGATGGCTTCCTGAAAAGAAAGCCAGGGTACAGTACTGCCCCAGACAAACTGAACCCAATTTTATCAAATATATGCTAAGACTGCCGATATTTACTCAATAATAATGAAAAAAAAAAATACACAACTATTTTTCATGTGGTCAGTGATTAATCTAACAACTTAACTTATTACTTAATCTGTTGATATTGTTGCTGAAGTATTTGAGAGAATCAAATGGCAAAATTTCAAAGTGACATATCAGGCAACATGATGGGACTCAGGTGTTCAAGGAAATTGATAAGTTATTTTATTATTTTTAATAATACAAAGCTCAAAATCTATCCATTACTCCGTCTTGATAAGATCCAAAGGAAAATAAAATTTAAAAAGGATTGATTAAATAGTTTTTGAGTCATTGTATTAACACAAAGGATCTGCAGCGAATGCAGAACACGTGGATGCACTGGCATTGATAATTTCATGATATCGGTAAAACTAATAAGATGGAATTCCAGTAGCCAAGCAATTGGTTTTGCATCAGTTTTTTTCTTAACTTCCCATGCCATATCGTGAAGCAGTCACTGTGATCCAAGTCGTCCTTCAACGATAACCAGCAATGTCAGCACTGTATCAAAACGACGGGTGCCAACACTAGCTGTAATGTCTTCAAAACCGAAGGTGACAATAGCTAACAAATATTACATACTGACTGCTGTGTGGATGATGGTGAAAATGCTAGGAGTGCTCAGAAAGTTAGTGGTCAGTAGCTGTACAGTTGGGCGTAGTCTTTACCAACATAATCTCCATCGGATGCTATGGGGAGTGCTCAGTGCACTAGAAGTGGAAGCTAAACAGCAGAACTGCTCAGTTGAGATGGCCAACAGGCAAGTGTTCGATCAGCTTAGGACCGTAGTATTGGGAATCCATTTGACTGGGTACCGGCAGAGCACCGAACAATAAAGGCAAGATTCCCATCTCACCTATTAGTCTTGTTGCCTCATTGTGCAGTGGGTTGTGACATTTCAATCTGCACAGCTGGTTTTCATTGAAGGAAAACAACATTATAATGATCTTATTTAATGCTATACAAGCACACACAGCCAACCCAAGCATTCTTGGGAATTCATTTTAATTTTTTGAATCTGCACATTTCAGTTTCATCTGAATTGTTTTTTTTTTTTTTTTTGCTTTTGCAAGAGCAGCAAATGTTAGATTTTGGTGGGTTTTGTTATCATGGCTTGCAGAGGTAAGTAGAAGCATGGCCCAAAGAATGCAAATCACGCTTCAAGATATGCTATATCTACCTGGCATTGGCGCTAGCATTTTGTCGAATTTAATTTGTATAAATTTATAATAAATGGCACTGGCATCTAGTTTAGTGTGAACCATCTCCAGGTCTCTGTTGCTGGAATCCAGAGATATAAAGCTTGGAAGTATAAATGAACGTGAATCGAGTATAGATCAGTTTTGTTCTAAGTATACAGAGAGTTTTTACTCCGTTCACTTCTTTGATGGATTGTTAGGTTTGGACACATGAAAAGCAGGCAACACTGGCATCTATCTCCTTCATCAGCCCCACTATTCAATAATGTAGTTTGTACACCTCTGAAGAGATCTGGGTTCTCCACTGGACTAAGAGACCCATTCCTGAGTCATGGCTGCATCTCCACTTCACCACACAGCTTGCATGCAAAGAATTGGTCGACTGTTTCCACATCTACACTGAAAATCAATGCGCCGCTGGGTGTTCACTGATTACTAATGTTACAATGATTTAGCAACCAAGACATACAGCCAGCTCAGAAACTCATGAGTTCCTATGCCATGTAAAGCTGCACTACAGCAATTAATTGACATGATGCATAGGATATGCATCTCTACTCCTGCTCCAGGTAGATTGCCGAGGAGATTAGGGGCCCCCTCAGGATTATCGATAGGCAGTAAACTCCTAAGGGGTTGGAAGTGCCTCCGGTAGGAACCGCCACATGGCAGCAGGTGTCTGGCCCACACATTAACCCCTTTGCCAGAATACAAATAATGCCAATTTTTTCCTGTTATGCATGAGCCTATTTAGGCTTTATAACTCAGTATTTGTGTCACATTGACTTTGGAAAATTATTCCAGCAAAGCAAGACATTTGGAAGTTCAATTACAGAATTATTCAGGAATTAAATTTCGGAATTTACAGATACTGGCATCTATATCTGCGCAAAGGGGTTAATAGCTTCAAACACTTTAACACTGAGTGCCGTGATGTCATCCAACCCCACAACAATCCTGATCTGGAATCAGTGGCTTAGATAATGGATGAAAGGATGGATGGACGTATAATGTTTGCTTTGGCCTGTGATTGCAGGGGGCATAATTTATGATGGAATGGGCAATTTAGTTCAAGTAGGATCTGATTATTCATCAACCATAAACAGTATCCAAAAGGATGAAATGGCAGGTTTTGACACCTCATGGGCCTTTATCTCAATTGAGTGGACTTGGTAAGCTGTTGTACAAAGAGTGCTCCATATCGGTCGATATCAGTGCAAAATTTCTCTCCATCTGTCACCTCCACTGATCTTTCCTCTTGACAACTGGGCCTGCTAAAAACATTCTTCTAGTTTGTGGCATTTTTTCGGGGCCTTCATTTAAATGAGGAAGTTCCATTGAGATATATTTCAATGGTAGGAGGATAGTCAGGAAAAGGATTCTGGATTATTCTTTCAATTATAAAAAGATTTGGTTCCAAAAGGATGAATTGAAATAAAGGTTTTGACACCAAAATTCTGGTCTTTTATCATCAAAACAGTGAGTGGACTTTTCTCTGGCTGTTATACAATAGTAATTGCTTCCAGTAAATGAATCAAGAAAATGATCAATGCAGCAAAAAAATTTCTCTCCATCTGTCAAGCCTCCACTGGATCGTGGATTTCCTAAAAAAAGAAAAATGGGCCTGAACTGAAAACACCATTTTTCTAGTTTCATACCACTTTTTCGGGCCTTCATTAAAATGGGAAAAAGTTCCATTGAGATTTCCATTTCAAATCCAGGAGGATAGTAAGGAAAAAAAAATTATGGTTTTATGGTTTTATTCCCCCCCAAGAGCTTACCAATTTTAATTATGTACTAACACAGTGCCTGTTCAAAATGTGTCCGTTCGGAATGGGCCGACTGCTTGGCCTCCGATATGGCAGCTTGAAACTTTCACGAGAACCGCTCTGCCAAAGGACTTCACGCACCTGAGTACGCAGCAATATATCCATCAAGTGTAAAGCTGATCAGATGAACGGTTGTGATGAAAATCGAGGGACAGACATACGTACAAACAGATCGAGGCTCCTTCCATTTCAGCACAATGACAGGTTTTATGGAATACCCAATAAAATAAACTGACAATGTTCTTTAGGCAACAATGAGGGCATGAGAACCCTTTATAAAATTTCAGATTACTTAATGAACTTGAGCCTCTGTACAGCCTCGATGAAATAAGACTTTGGAGATCCTAGCTTGTGAGGATGTTTACATAAAGCCCCTGTCACACTGTGGCGACTATTGTGGCGAATCCCCGCGAACTGGGGGGATTATTTTTGTTGTCGTCATTCGCCTGTCTGGGGCCCTGTCTGGACCTATACACGAATGCCCTAAGATTGTGGTACGCATGCTGTAGGTATTTTGTTAGATTGCCGTAGGTATGTTGGCGACGGAAGTAAGATTGCAGTGAGAATGAACAAGAATCATTACGCATGTAGTACGAATCACGTACGAACTTTGTACGAAGCTAGAAGACTGGAGTAGGAATCATGAAGAATCACCACGAATGTATACGATCGCAGTACGAACTCAGTACGCTTGAGTACGAACGCTGTACGATTGACCAAGAATGCAGTATGAACGCAGTAGGATTGAGCACGAATGTAGGAAATGTGGACTCGCCGACACAGGTTTCATCCACACACGGGTTTGCATTTGTCAAAATCTCAACGGCAACTGAAGTCTCACAATTTGAACGCGATTATTTATACACTCGCCAACATTCGCGGGGGGTCTTCCCATGGTTCGCACTCATTCGCAGTGGAGTCGTGCTCAATCATACTAATTTCGCGGTCGTTCGTGGCATATGCGTATTGGGTTTCACGGTCAATCGCCTCCATTCGTCTCGATTCCTACTGCATTCGCGTCAATGCGTACTAGGTTCTCAGCGCATTCGTGGTGCATATGTAGTGAATACGTAGGGCAGGCGCACAACATACGTGCCTTTTCTTCCCTCTTCGTAGGTATACCTACTACATGCGCCAAATTCAAAATCCAATCATCAAATTGTCGTGATTGGTCGTGGTCATTCTTGCTCCCGCGCCTCACTACGATCCCCTACGAATGTTCAAGAATATATGCGAATCGCCACGACTGGCTCCAAGAATGCAGTAGGAATGCAGTACGATGAAAAATAAATCGCGCTTGGACCGTGAATGTTTTGAACATTTCAAAACAGTTGTAGCCCCTCTGAGACTGGCAAAGAATGCCGGCAAATGAGGGAGAATCCACCACGAGCCCAATACGAATTGCCAAGATTTTTTCACTTTTTCTAGTTCGCGGGGATTCGCCCTCCTAAGTCGCCACAGTGTGAAAGGGCTTAAGCAGCTGACTGTGGTCCCTGAGAGTCACAACCTGCTCCGGTGCAATCCCATCTAAGCCAGGGGCTTTGCTTTTTTCAATACCACGAAGATCCTCAATTAAAATAAGGGACCTTGCCCTTCTATCCACAACAGGCCCACATCAGCGAGTGTGGAAAGATGAAGCCATAAATGTGGCATTTGAGACTGAGAAAAATTGATTAAGTCTCAATAAAGATGCCATGAACCCACAAGATGAATCTCCCTCCAGTGAGATGCAAGGGCTTTAAGAGGTGATCACATCACTCTAATAAGTTGTTCATTTTCCTATGTAATTTATTTATGGGTGTCAATAATCAACAAGGCAGATTGTTACATAATGTTTTGAATGCAGGCAACAATATTAAGAATTCTGCTACGTCTACCAAAAAAAAAACCCCCAAAATCAGAGTCCTGCTGCAATGTGCTTTTTATGCCTTTCCCTGAGATTTATATTCTTAATTAATCTCCTTTATAATCTGTTTATAATCTGACGAAGCAAACAGGTAGTGATGTTTCATCGCACACATTCACATGGCATTCATTGAGTTAAACAGAAGAGGGGCAAAGGGTGTGTGCTTTTGCCTAGTCTCTTTAAAAAACGCTCAAAGGGCTAAGGTACATAGAAGAATGGGGAAAAAAGACATACTGAATGCATGCAAATATTGCTGTACTGTAACTCAATGTCATTATAGGTGGCAGTAGGGATGTGTACCAAAATCGATACTTTTACAACTTGGTATCGAAATGCGTTGGTACTGACAAGTATTGGTTCACGTAAAGTCAAACGGTACCACTTTTCCGTACAAAAAAAAAAAAAAATTAATCTGAATGCATCATACCAGTAACTTACCATAGAGTTGTATGAGAGTGGAGTGAAAGCATGATGAGTGAGACAAGCCTCTGAGCCTGATTTGAACACATCATTGCATACACAAGAGTGTGATTATGTCAGCTTGTTCAATAACAAGACACAGCAGCCACGGCGAGTCGGAAGAGATTCCAAGTATGGCTACACTATACTAAAATCGATGCAGACAACGCTTGCTGTAAAATCTGTGATGCAAAGTGTAAGGGCCTATGTCCACAGGAAGCGTCTATTTTCTATACAAATTCTATGAAGTTCAGCGTTGACAACGCTCAAACTTTCAGCTTTTTTCCATTCCATTCACGACGCATCGTGGAACATCTGTAAATTCAGTTAACGGAGTAGCTAGCTAATGTTTGCTGGCTAGCTGACAAACTAATGTTACATAATGGTTATGAGAACATACTATATACACACTAGCAAGCTGGCTAAGTAACATGAAATAAGTTTTGCAAGTGGCACATACCTACCGTGCTAGGGCACTGAGCCGTATCAATTTAACCAGCCTTGGTAATCAGTTAGGCTGAATGCATGGTCGAGTCACATTATTATGACCACCAGCTAATATCCAGAGTAACTGCCGTGCGCAGCACGAACAGCAGCTAGACGGGCTGGGAGTGTGTCAGTAAGGCGCCGGAAGGTCTTCACAGGAGCCATGTTGACTGCAATCCATCCGACAGCTGCCAGAGGGTGCGCGGTGGAGGATCCATAGAGCAAATGATTGAAGTGGTCCGACAGATGCTCGATTGGGTCCAAGTCTGGAGAATTAGGGGGCCAGGGAAATACTTGGAAATCTTGGGCTGCGTCCGAAATCACTCAATCATTCACTATTCCCTACTCACTATAAGAGGACTTGTATGCAGGTGACTATATAGTGAGCTCATGGGCAGAGGGAAGAAACGATTTTGGACACTAACTGGCTCGTTTTGTGGCACTGTAATTGACGTCATCTTGCTCCTCTTCGGTTTGAGCGAAATGCATGATGGGATGTATTACTGGGTTAGAGACCATCGGTTGGTCACTACATTTGCGGTGGATTGTGGGATGTAATGAGTTCACTATATAGGGGATAATAATTCTTATTAACAACTCGGACAGCAGTAAAAAATGGCGAACCCACTACATAGTGCACTATACTGTATAGTGAGTAGTGAGTGATTTTGGACAGAGCCTTGGTCGAGTTCTTCCAACCACTATCGGATAATTCTAGCTGTGCGACACGTCACATTGTCTTGCTGGAAGACCCCATCCGCCCCAGGGAACCAATCAGCATATATGCGTGTATGTGATACACGACAGCAACGAGTGATATGTTCGCAGAATTCCTACAGCACACCTTATATACTCACAAAGCCAGCTCACAACACATGCCTTATTTTCATTTGTATGCTCTGCTGACATCAAAAGTAGGAGGTGGTTGCGATAATGTGACTCGACCGTGCATTAACAGCGTGAAGTACGCAGGGTGATTTTTTTCCCCACGCTCTCAGCCAATGAAATTTTTGCAAAAGTGAAATTACTCTAGGGCAATATCAAAAATATGTTATGTGCTGGGCTATGGGAAAAGTACTATAGTTATGTGATAATGCCAAATAAATTTGGCAAACAAATCTGGAATACCCAATTGATGAACTATGTACAAAGGCTTTGAATGGTCACATTAGACAGTTCGCGGCTCTTAGTCAACCTGCTTCTTATACACTCATTGGTTGAATCTTCGCAAGTTAGGCGGACATGACCATTTATCTTCAATCAGGGGCCAGAGCAATGAACAAGGCAACTCTTAAATAAATCTCTTCCGGCAGTCCCTTCCCAATTTTAAATAGCCAATTGAAAGAAAAATGCCAACCACTGCGGCAAAGGAACCAGCGGCGGGCGCATTACTAATGAGCTATCGATAATGCCAACTATTAAACAAAGCAGTCATAACATTTGAATGGTCACATTCTTTAGCTGTACTGTCTATATGTAGGCCTACATTTATTCAGTCTTTAGCCAGCTCTTAAATAAATGTAAGAAAGATTCATCAAAGGTCAGGGTAATTCAGTCAAGAAAGATCATTGATGACTTTTAGATAGGGATGATCTTTATTTAGAAATCTTGCATTGCAAAGAAAGGTTGAGTAAATGGTAAATGACGCCATCACTTTGAAGCCTGTCTGTCTACAACAAACACTTTCGGAGAAACCCTTTGAAAACCTCTCTCAGTCTGAATACAGAAAGTCAACTTTCAAACAAGGACCACAAATTGACATTCCCTTGACATCAGTGCAAGACACACAAGAGCACACAGGGACAAAAGTACATGCTTGAGTAACACATTGCTATTCATGAAGTTCATGAAGTACTCAGATCAAAAAATGTTCAAATAAGGTCAACTGCAAAAAAAAAAAAAAAAGCACACCATTTTATTTTAATTAGTAGGCAGTTGAGAACTGCTCTGAGACAATTACAAACTGACTGCTTACTTTTTTTGTCAACAAAATACACAAACTGATGACTGTTGATGTTGGATGATGACAAACTCCGCTAATTCAGCCACAGCTTCAACAGAATCGTGCCTGAGTGATAAGGATTTACACCCAGGACTGCATGTATGGCCAGAGCTGGAGTGGAGAGGAACATATCCAATAATTAGTTAAATTAGCTGATGTTTCTGTCCATCCAGTTTATTTTAAGAGCAGGTGCCCTCCATTGTAAAGCATTAGGACATAAAGAGCCTTCCTCAGGGGCCCAACAGCTGTGCCATTCTCATGTTGGCTACACTGGGGCATGAACCACCAACCTTCTGAGCCTGAGTCTCACACAGAAAGCCCAGCGGCAGACAGCAAGCGACAGACGGCGGAGACGTGCAGGGTTCTGCACCTGAAGCCTTGCAGCTGCGCGCTCAACTGAGGGCTCATAGAATCTTACAGTGAATCCCGCAAAATCATGGAGCCCGGTTAATGCAAACAGCATAGGGCGAAAGTGCTCTCAGCACCATCTGGCACACCCGAGCCCACAGTGACACGACAGTCTCCAACTCTGGATGGTCTCATTACCCGCCTGCTAAAAGCAGCCAGTGCCAGCACCGAGCAACTCTGTCAGAGTGAAATTACCAGCCTCATTCTGCAGAGGTGTTCGATTCAAGGTTAAGATAGAGAAAGTCCTCCAAGTTCTCATAACCAACCTCGCGGATATGCTAAGCTCAATTCTTCAGCCACAGCGCACCTAATCAGTGAAGTCAGCCTGCTCTGCTCAAGTGGAAGTAACCAACACTATGGCAGGATTTACTTTCTGACCACAGAACTTCTGCTACTCTGCTAAGCAATGCATGTAAACGCTTTCAACAAGTTTGAATATTCCACCTAAAATGAAACATTTCACCCTATTCCAATATCACATTTTCAAATATTCACTTACATGGCATAATTTGACCAATTCTCAGGCTGGCTTCATTCCGCATTATGGCTTAATTAACGTTAATCACCAAAAGAAATAACTAGCATATACAACTTTGTAGAATGGCGAACAGAATATTTCATTTGAACAGACAGGCGAACATTACCATCTGGGATGGCTAAAAAAAAAAAAAAAAAAACAATCAATATAACATACCTACAAAATTATTTTTTTAAACATAAATAGAACTTTCACAGCATCACAAAAAGCAACTAAAGAGTAAATAGTAAAATTTTAAAAACTGTAAAAGTTAAAAACAGATAAACATTTTCTTGGTGGCACTGAAGTGCTGCAGTGTTTTAATGTTATCCCGCCAAAATGTGAGAACTGTCCATACTCACTCTATCTGGAGTGGAGAAAATGAACTGGTGAGCATCCTATGCCAAGCTAAGGCCTGCAGGTTACTTGACAAAAACACCAGATGGTCCCCTTGCTAAGAGGCCAGTGCAGATAAATTTCATATTCACTTTCATCTCTGAGGATGATAACACCAGTTTATACTCCGGGGATGAAATAAAGGGGCCGCATCCAAATAACAGCACCTTGACGTTCACAACCTGACAAATTGAATTTTCAATAGTAGTAGTCTTAAAATACATGATTTAATTTTGGTTTAAGATAACCCTCGGTGAAAAAAGACTGTTGCAATTAAGACGCTCAGCATTTTCTTCCGTTCACATTAAAATGTTACAATTTCTTGGCACGAAATCGTTTTAGTTGTGATTGGCATTCCATTATCTGCCCATTGTTCTGCAGCACTAGAGCAATCTCTGCATGCCCAAAGGCATGGTTTCAGCAGCGTCTGCAAAATTCGCTTTCAGGTTGTTGCTAAACAAATAGAAATGATACATTTGAGGTGGACTGAATCAAGCACACAACTGTAGGAAATGTTCCAAGAAATGGGTTGAGTATCGAATAATGATACAAAAAGAAATCAAGGACACAGAAGAGGTAGAAAATTTCGAGCGAGCAGAAAAACGGGATACTGCCCCAAGGGCATGTGATGCGACAGCCGAAGTGTTCATGCGCACGCACTGTAAAATGCCATTCTCAAATAATACACCTGGGTATTGAAATTTGCATTAAGTAAAATAAAAATTGAGAGCTACATACTGTACCAGTTAAAAGTTTGGACACAATTTACTCATGTTATAGTTATGGCAGGTATATTAAAATCAGACAGGTCAGGGAGAAGCACAGTACAAATGCAGCACATTTGTGGGAATGTCTAAACTACAGCTGCACTGGTATGAACTTCCCAAAACAATTATGATTACCCTTGCAATTAAAAAAAGAAGCGAGTACAGTAATTAATCAACTATTGTAAACTGTGGTCATTTTGATCATTTTTGTAAAATATTCTGTTTTTTAAACCTCTGCTTGCTTAAAAAATGTCATTGCTTTCAAACTGATTACTGGTACCACAAATACCTCAAATGGTAGCGCAAAGAAAATTGGCCGGAGAAAATCAAGGGCACTACTGTTTTCAAAGCAGCGACGTGCCCACCAGGACGAAGGTTAATGAATGCATGAGATGAGGAACACTTACACTTGCTGAGGACACCAATAGACTCTTTATGCGAATGTGAATGTTTTACACTAATGCAACATTATACTGCGGTAAAATGCCAGTGCAGCAAATAACGATTGAAATTAAAGACCCAAGATGCCATTGATAAAACCGTGCAAGGTTGTTATACCACAAAGAAAAATCCTCTAATCCCACAATAGGAACCCATTAAGATTTCACTGAATGGAGCACAAGTTGAATGCAATTCTCCCATGACACATGACCTGTGAGTGAGACAAATCCTTTCGACGACTGTACTTTTAATAATGTGGAGAAACTTAAATGAGTGAAATGATGGGCATCTTCCATCATACCATAATAGTACGTGAATTACATAAAAGAGGTCAGATGTGATGAATCTAACAGGGATGTACATTGATGTAATGAATCAATAATAACCTGACACTCTGGCTCTGAAATGATCCCTGGGCCACAGGATCAGATGATATTAATTTAATGCCATCATTCCCCACTCTCTCACAGGGAAATACATACAGCTAAGGCAAGAGGGGGTAACATAGGCAGCTAAGTGTTGCATGGCAAGTTTATCAAATAAACATGAAAGCTCCAGCTCGCTGACACGTTCGCATTGCCTGAGCTGCAATTTTTCATGTATGACTTTATGAATTATTTGAAGGCCGTCGCATTATGCTTAGTATGTGACTTTAGCAACCCTGTTTATGCAGCGATAAACCACTTCGCTTAAGGGCAAAACAGGAGGCATCTTGGCCAGTATGGCCACACACACACAAATCAACTAGGCTTTGAAATGTGTGCACACTTGGTGATTAAAACAGGTATGCAGATTTAAAGGAATACTTTGCCAGATTTCCTTTCTTGTATTTGATCATTATCAGACCATCGGAGACAGCCTGCTAGCACCGCTACACTTAGTTCAGTTCACTAATGAAGAGCGGCTACCAAGCTCTGAGAACCATTTGATAGCCACTAGACGCTTCTCTGGCCAGCAAACAGATCCCAGTGCTGTAGCAGGTATGCATTATTCTGCCTCAGCCTGTTGGCTATCAGATTCTAGCCTGGAATCCTTTGGTCACTCCCAACGGTCACTTGCTTGTATGTCTGGCCTCAGTCGGTAGTTTCACTTTCAAATATTCGCACAAAATCCACGCGAGATCTGTGATTGGCCAACAGTCGCAAGGGTGTCCCGCCCCTTTAGACAGACTTAAAAATAAATAAAATACCACAGTTCTGCGTTCAACGGAAGTCCCGCCTCCCGGCTCCTGTTTATATGAGTATTCATCTGAGTGGCAGCAGAGTCTCTGGGCAATGAACGAGCCGGGAGGCGGGACTTCGTTGAATGCGCGAGCTTACTTGAAGCATAACTGTGGTATTTTATTATTTTTTAAAAAAATAACCGTGTTTCTAGAGTTGTGAGGATACGAGTGGACAAAGCTGACTTGGATTATACTGGACGATGCGTTGGACAATGGTTTGAAAGTTTGTCAACGGACGTTTTGTGGAGTTTTCCCATTGCTACTGGGTGACCCTATTTGCTTCCAGCAAAAAAGGAATTTTGATAATTTTTCAAAACTCTCCAGTGGCCATAAAGTTGCACCAGGTGAAGAACAACTTTGTCCGTTCAACACATCTAATGGTGAGTAATTGATATACAAATTATAGTTTTTGGGTGGAGTATCACTTTAATCTAGCTGATGCAATCATGCCCTTCGAGCTATAGCTAATGCCAATTATAGTGAAATACGTTATGTAATTTGAGTATTATTTAATTTAGCCTTTATTAAACTGGGGAATCCCACTGAAATAAACAAAATGCAGATATGGCCAAACATTATCCTGTTCAAAACCTAACAACCACTCCAAGAGTAAACGCAAGCAAGCCACAATCCAATTTTTAAGCTCATGTCAAATAACATTCATGAATGCCGTTGCTGGCCAGCTAACTCATATTCGATTGGTGGTTCTCGCCAAAAGGTCGCCCAATCAGCCAAGAGCAGAAAACATGAATATTCATATATTCACTTCATTAGTGACGTAAGGGTTAAACGCTGGCTATGACTGAGGCCAGACTGATCAGTCAGTGACCGTTGGGAGCAACCAGCACTTGATAAGTATGGATTCCAGGCTAATCAGATTCAGGACACAAAAAACAAAGGGTCACACCCTGAAATGCCCGACATTTTTGTCAGTGCTTCATAGCAAGGAATGAGCATAGTCAGATTATAATATTTTTACATCCAAAATCCCACAACCCAACTTTAGTATGTTGACCCTTGCCCAAACCTAAACCCAAATTAAGTGTGCCACATTGGCTGGGATCCTCCCTGCATACAGTTACAATGTTCTTCTGGGCTTTGCATGGGTTTCTTATGAGTACTCTGGTTTTATTGCTCAAAAAAACATGCAATGGAGGGTCAATTTTCAATTAGCCTTCCTGGCTAATTCCAGAGTGTTTAGAGATCACAAATGTGCATTGGCCCTTTCAAATAAAACACTATTGATAAGCAAAAACCTCAGAAGGCAATTAATGGATAAAAACAGAAATGTCAACAGATATCTATGGTTTTAAGCGAGGGTTTCAGATTTAGTTTAGCTGTGAATAGAAGAAAAATGTTATGGTTCATTGAGTGACAGCAAGAGTAGTTTTGATTTGGCGTTCATGTG
Organism: Gymnothorax javanicus; assembly: GCA_029692085.1. Classification (NCBI taxonomy): domain Eukaryota; kingdom Metazoa; phylum Chordata; class Actinopteri; order Anguilliformes; family Muraenidae; genus Gymnothorax; species Gymnothorax javanicus. Next base: position 43,978,028 of record CM056205.1, read on the forward strand.
ATTGTTATGATGTGCAAAGATATATCATTTGGATCAGGGCCAACTCTGGGGCGGGGGGGGTTTCCTGGGTTCCGGAACCCCCCCCTGCCCTGAGCATGTACCTTCAAAATAAGCAAAAAAAAAAAAAAAATCCTCACAGGACTACCCAGCCGCTCGGGAAAAAAAAAAAGTTATCCATACGCGATAGTGGATGCAGTCTCACAGCTGAGTCAACGGGGGGCACCTACGCAGGGGAAATCACTGATGCTACGCCAGCCTTGAAAGTTACTTCCCTTCATTTCACCACTTCCGACCATGCGCTTTTTCACCTGAAAAACAACATAGCCTAAGAGTCGTTTTCAAATTCAAGTCGCGAGTCCGCAAGAACCATGCCAAGGAAAAAACCACAATGAAGACACAATGAACCTTTGCTATATTTCTGAGCTGAAAGACAGGAGGTCAGTGCGCATTGTCTTGCATGATCTTGTAAAAATCATACTCTCTTTGAACTCAAGGTTTGGAAATTTTGTTGTTGATTTTTGATGAGGCTTTTACATTTAGGATATTTTCTCAGTTGCATGGTTGAAGACATATGATCTTGGTGTAGATTTACAGTTAAGCTGAATGGGTACTTGGTTTAAAAGGCATTCCTGTTGGTTATTAGAGACATTTTAACATGATCTACTTAGGTTGAAATTGGATGTAGAATGCCTGGAAATGGCTCGATTTTTGCCTCAGAAATAGCTAAAATGCAGGATTTTTCAGGGGCTTCGCCCCCTGAGCTCCTACAGAGACACTGCCCCTTGATCCTGCCAGGGGGCCTATGCGGTCCCCTGGACTCCCGCTAGGAAACCCCCCCTCACAACTCTTTTTAATCCGGCCCTGTGGATACATTTCAATCAGTACAGACCAATGAATTGCTTAAAAGTAAACAATTATTACAGATTACTGAATGAACAGATTAATGGCTGAGATGATAGCCTTAAAATCTTTGGCGCTTGGACTCGACAGGGAGATTTTGCAATTGAGCAGCCTCTGGCCTGAGGCGCAGCTGGATAAATCCACCCCTGGAGTCCAGATACTGTTGGTTGTAGTGACTGGTGAAGATGATGAGGCAGATGAACGTGCAGAGGCCGGGTGGTGGTGGGGAGGTGGAAGGTGCGCACGACAGCAGCCTGCATGCATTAGAAGATGAGAGAGTCATATTTAAAAAGACAGTACAGAGAGGATAGGCCAATAAAATAAGTGTGTCGCAGGGTTATAGGATGGATGAGGTCAGCTGATGACTCAATTGACAGCCCCGCATGATCACAGCTAGAATGAAAGCATGCGTTAGGAGTGAAAGCAGATTGAATGGAATAAACTGGCGAGAGCAGGCAAAGGAGAGTCTTCCTGACTGAACTTCCGCTGGAGCTTCATTACAGCAGAAACACTTTTTAACTCTTTTAAGGCAATAAAATTGAAAACATATATAAAAAAAAAACCTTCTGCATCAAGGCTCTCTTACATCCATTACCCTTTACATTTAGGTTGTACCTTAAAACCACCTATTTAGCGAGGTCCAGAAAATTAAAAGAAACTCATGGTGCAAGCATGCATGATATAGGCCTACACATACAATGGGTTAATCCCCACAGAATAACTTGCACAGTACAATATGGAAATAACAATTTGAGTGACCTTTCTCCAGATAGCTTAATTTAACAAACTTACACCCATTTGCAGCACTCATTTCTACATCTATCATATGTATAACTCTCACAGACTGATACATTGCTCTGCATTGTGTTTTGTCACCATTTATAAACAAATTTTGAGGACAGTTGTGGATAGAGTTGGTCCAAATCCAGCCATTTAAACTTTTTTTTTGCATGACTCACATCAATGTTATATCCTCCATATCTCTCCATGCTGTCTGGTCTATATGAGCTGAACATGTCTTAAATATATTCCTTTAAACCAAGAAAGTCATCCAAGATTTTGATGTAATTTAATATTGGTTTTATAATGGCAATACTGGGGGCCTTGTGCTCAATGCAATTTCTGTCGCTTCAGCAACATCAAGCAGAATCCTGAACTCAAATTTGAAATTTGATTAAAATTTACTACGAGACAAGATCTTAGATTTTTTTTTTTTTTTTTTTTTGCCATTTTAAAACCAGTATTTCATGTCCTTACACTGCTATCAAATGGAATACCAATTTGATAGACATGTACATTCAACTTTGAAAAGAATATTTACATTTTCCAGCTCCAGAAATTATGTTTTTTCGAGCACCTGAGAGTAGTTCAACACAGTTGAAGGGCAGCCCATCTAAAAGAAAATTATTGACCGAAGCACACCAGTATTTGACAGAAGTGTCAACATAATGCAAAAAAATACTGATGTAATGTTATGACTCAGCGTATATATTCACTTCTATCAAGCACACTGTAAAGCTATATTCAGATTTTTAATCCTAGTGATGACTAAAAATACATTTCCTTCCCTCTAAACGCTAACCTACTAATGGAAGGCAATACCCTCTACTGCCCGGAGCCAAAACTTGCATTCTTCACAGTACGCATGATTGATTTGATGCGATTACGTCTTTGATTAGTTTATTTGACAAGGTTAATGCACATTAATGAACATTTCTGGCACTGTGCCAGAGGTAGCCGGGCTAATCTCCATCTGTTGACCTTGGGGTTACGTGCTCTTGCTGAGTGAGAAATGCAGAATGCCCTGAAGGAATCCAGATTTAACCAGAATTTACCGGCAAGAGAGATGACTGGGCACCCTGAATGGACGAGAGCTCCGCCAAGTGTGAAATGGTCAGAGAGCGGCAGGGGAGGGCAGTGAGCCTGCTGCTCCAAGGTCAACGTAACAGCTTCAGGAAACAAGACACTAGCACTGGAGTTCTCCTTCAATACTCCCCTACCGTGACCTTGAGTTCTGCTTCAGTCTCTGCTGCCAGATTTAAAAACAAACAAAAAAAGAGACCAGAATTAGCTGGCAGATGTGCAGGTCTGCTGAAATTCCGCATCTTCCACCATACTGTTGATGATTTGTGGAGCTGGACGACTTTACCACTGCAGTGCACTGAGGTGGAGGTGGAGGTGGGGGGTGGGGGTGGGGGTGGGGGGGGGGGGGGGCATTCCTTGTCAATTATGTCCTAAGCGTCTGTATGTGTGTGTCCCAGCAGAAGATAAGGAGAGAGGGGCCACTTGAAAAACAACATTCTATTATCACAGAATGCAGCTCTCACATCCTACAAAGATAATCTGACAGCAATTAATATTTACACTCTTTCATATGTAGAGGGGCTCTAAAGCCTAATGTGTTGCCAGTAAAATCGATATTACTTTCGTGCCCTGAGACACATAGGGGGAACAATGATTGATTATCACTGTTAAAATCGGACTTTACTATCCTATGGTACAAAGAACGACGCGGCCCTGCTGCATTCCATTTCATGGAAATGATACATGAAGCGGACGGTGGAAAATGACAAGCGGTAAATGATGTACCATATCCTAGCATTGAAGCCAATTTTCAATCTTATGAACATGCTTTTCTAAATAGTTTGGGACAGCAGAAAATACCAAAAGAATAGACACAGCTGTGTGTTAGCATTTCACAGCAGTATGGAGTACCATGAAGTAGGGCTTCAAATTTCTTTCTTTACATTACAGTCCAGTGGCGGTAGATCTCAGAGAAGCCTACTTGAGACTATTAGTAGTGGTCTCAGAACGCAATAATGTGATACATTCATGAGGGCAAAAGACCATTAACCCTTAAAGTGCTTAATATTTACTCACCCTATACCTACGAAAGTTAATTATTCATTATGTAGTTGACAAATGACCTTCAGAGGGACTCACAGGCACCTGTGAACCCTTCTGAAGGTCATTGCCAACTAACAATTGACAAAATTGTTGACATTTTGAAGGCTGAAATCTGAAATTTAGCTTTGTATATTTTGCGCCTTGTGTGATTATAGCAGTGATTGGCACTTTAAGGGTTAAAAGTCAGCAGAGTTAACCAGCCCAACAATCATCCCTACAAGCAAAAGCAAAAGTAAGTAAAGACTGTTACATATGGAAGATGATCTTCCTAGCGCTGACCAAAGCATTGAGCGCGCTTTGCTTAATTTCTCCCTTGGATCCTTTAATTTCTTCCTGATATCATAAGTAAATTAATCCGCTAAATCTTCATAGCGATTTTTGCTGCATTACAGCAGTATATATTACATTCTGCACAGTCTTATTTCAGTTTTCAAAACCAATAATGTGGAAGTGAACACCTCTAACCAGTAATAAGCATTTCAGCTTCAAAACGACATATGCATGCTGCATTCACAGCTTTAACTCATGAAAGCAGGAATAGCAGATCAATGGCTTTATCTATTTTCTGCTTTTCCTGCTAATTAAATTGAGTCCAAACACTTGTCTTCCAAGATTCTCAGGAATATTTCTGTTCATGAGCTTGAAGGCGGTCTGACAATTTCACTACAGTCAAAACAGAGGCGCAACATCAGCGGGCTCAGGTAATTTAGATGGAAAACTTGGGGGACCAAAAAAAAAAATAAGTGGAGCTGAGAACAAGAAAAGGAAAGGAGGGATGGATGAGGAAAAAAATAAACAAACGAACTGAGCCCCCTGCCTAGTTATGCCATGCGTTCTCATTTTATTAACAAAAATGATTGGAGAAGAGCTCTCTGCTCTGTGCTAGTGTGGGCTGATTATACTTCAGTTCTTCCCCAAAGGCCGAATCAGTACAACCACACAGATGAACACAGCTGGAAAAGCCTCCCAGATAAAATGAAAATTTTCAGAGCAAGTGGCTCTAACTGACACCTGATTTTTAGGTTCTTTCGCAAGAGACAATAGAACAGGGGTAGACAACCCCAGAACAATAATCCATTCACTGGTTACCGACACCCCATCACTCAGGATGAAATGTTCCCTTATATTGTTTGTAATACATTCTCAGTTCAGTAGCTTCAGGTGTTGCTACTCTAAACATATCTTCCTTATACAGTCAATACCATTTTACAGCAGATCAGCCAGCATGTTTTTATGGTTGGGGTTTGAAACTCCAAGCTTGAAAAGCAAGAGATTCTTGGGATCATCTGCTGTTGTTTTGGATTTCCATCCAAATAGCAGCAAATACAGACCATAGGGGAAAAGCGCACAGATTTTTTAAGGCAATAAATTAATGAAGTGCGGGGCGACAAAAAACAAAAACAAAACCAGCCAACGTAGCGACCCTCCAAGATAAAACTTTGAGATCCCAGCTCAACAAGAGGACATTACAGAAAATTACAGCATATCACAGCTTTAGGCAGCTTTCTCAATGCTTGCAATAGTAATTTGAAACACAGACTGTAACACCAGTTAGCCCTGCCTGCAGATGGAGATGGACTTCACTGGGACTCCTTCGCTAAATCCCTTGGTTTTGTATTCAAACTGAATCCCTGGCTGTCAAGAAACATAATTTGAGATTATAAAGACAGTGCACAGTTCTGGATTTCTTTTTTTGCATCCACGATGCATGCAAGAAAACATCATTACTGGATATCTCTCAATACATATCTCCACTGCAGCTTTCGGATGTCTACCGCATCTTGAAGGTGTGACCGGGGGTTACCATCATTTATCACGATTAAGCAAACATAAAATCACTCCTATTCATGGATATTGTAAATTCAAATAGCGGTTCAAATATTTAATGTAAACATAAACCAACATATGAGAGGATTTCCCTCTGGTGTTCCAAGCCAGAACATTAACTCATCTCAATATGCATGATTGATCTGATGAGATCAAGTCATTTAGTAGTTCATTAGAAAAAAAGCTGACACTCATTAATGGACAGTGGTGTAAAGGTGCCAGAGGTATCCAGGCTAATTTGTGGACCTTGAGTTACAATATTTTGGTGTGGGAGGGAAGCAAAGCACCAGGAGGAAGCCCAATCGAACACAGGGAAGCAGCAGAGCCCAGACAGAGGTCCAAGGCCGCAATTCAAACCCGGAACCTTGTCATTGCGAAGCAGCAGCACTACCCTCCTGGCCATCATGCCGACCTAATCTCAGTCACTCATCTGAGGCACTGCGACACTACATGATCCCCCGGGTCACGCAGTCAGGGTAAGTGAAGTGATTCAAGATTAAAGCGAGGCCTTGTGTTTCTGCATGAGTCCTTATCTCATCTTGCGGCCGAGGGTGACTTCAGTGTGCAGCACCATCAGAGTGGGTTATCTCTGCAAACAGGGCATCCTCATCGTGCATCTGTCACTTGGCAAACAGAGGTCAACAATGATGAGTCCTGAGAGCAGCCTGGAGTCCAGTGATTAAGCTGTCTGACCAGGACTCAGACAATTGGTGGCTCAAGCCCCAGTGTAGCCAATAGCAAATTGCTCTGGGCAGGGTAAGGCCCTCGCTTAGTTTAATGAAATAAAAGTCTCAGGAAAATGATGGCACTGTGATGGGATTTTTTTTCCCGCGACCTGGAACAGAAATCAAACATCCTTCGTTTTTTTACTTAAGGGAATTTGCAGCAGACAGCTGCCCTTTTATTGTTCAAAATTTAGATTGCAATTTCATCACTCCAATGCTTAAAATGTTGACTGAATCTTGAATGCACCAAGACCCTCCTCACTAACTACATACACAATGTATTTAGAAATGCAAAGGGTTGCAACCAGTTGACACGGTTCAGCTGTTCCTCTCGGAGGCAGAGAGCCCACGGACCTCTGGGAGATGCATCAGTTACAGGGCATTCAGAGACCGTGGAAGTGTGGCCTAAAATTAAATTTGGCTTCAAGGACAGTAAATCTGCGAGAAACCGCAACATTCTCTCTCAGTGGAGAGAAAAGGAACACTCTTCAATCCTCTCTATTCTCATCAAGAGCGCTCCCCCTTAAAAGATCCAGGCGCCGCCGAAAAGCCCATTGTTTTGCTTAAATCTCATTAATTACCTTCCATAATGCTGGTGGAACTGATTGGTGATATCGACAAGTTAATTAAAACACGCAGGGCCCCGGGGTGATTCGGGTCATTCATTTCCCAGCTTTACACTGCCTTCGCTGGACCTATTCACTGATCCACACCCCAAAGAGATAATCAGGTAAATTAATGCCCCCTCTTTCTTCTACATACGTTTAGTTCCCAAAGAGGTCACACTTTAGATGAAGTGTTGCTCATAAAGGCTTTATACAGCATGTACACTACCAGTCAAAAGTTTTAGGATACCCCAATTTTTCCAGTTTTTTAATAGAAAATTATGCAGTTTAATGTCTCATTGTACTCTGGAATGAAAGCATAGACATGATCGAACAAATTAACAATCGAAGTTCAAAAAGAAATCATGGAATCAATTTATAAACCAAAATGTATTTTAAACTTTTGACTCAAAGTAGCCACCTTTGGCAGATATAAGAACACACTCGTGGCATTCTTTCTACAATGGAAATCTAAACTTCTTCAAAAAGTTCTTCCCAACTCTGTTGCAGAAGTTCCCATAAATGTGTGGCACTTGTAGGTTGCTTTGCTTTCGCTCTTCTGTCCAGTTCATCCCAAACCATTTCAATGGGGTTTAAGTCTGGAGACTGTGCTGGCCACTCCATGTTTTCAAGCTTACCATCTTGTTCTTTTTTCCTAAGGTAGTTCTGGCAGAGCTTGGACTTATGTATTGAGTCATTATCTTGCTGTAGGATGAACCCCTGACCAACTAGGCGCATACCAGAGGGTACTGCATGGCGCTGCAGAATGCTGTGGTAGCCGTTTTGGTTCAGGGTGCCTTTCACTCTATAAGTCACTGACCCTGGATCCAGCAGAACAGCCCAGACCATAACGCTTCCTCCTCCATGTTTGACAGTTGATGTCACACACTAAGGAAGCATCCTTTCACCTACTCGACGGCGTACAAAAAACCTGGGTAACCTTACCTTTTTTTTAAAACTTCTGACAGTTCACCACTTACCTTTGTACCATTTCAAGCTATTTGTTGGACTGAAACTGCATAATTTTCAATAAAAAACTGGAAAAATTGGGGTGTTCTAAAACTTTTGACCGGTAGTGTATAATGCCTTCATAAATGAGACATAATGTCTTCATAAATCATACATAAGAAAATGTCATGCTTTGTAAAGGGTGAAATAACACCCTTATTCAGCATGTGATGCCAGATGTCATATAACTGACAATGTCACTTAGCTAGTGGCTAAATACTATAAAGGGTGACATTGTCAGCTAAGTGACATTGTCATTGTCACATCTGGCATCATATACTGAATAAGGATGTGTAATTTCACCCTTTACAGAGCATGACATTTGCTTATGTATGATTTATGAAGACATTATGTCTCATTTATGAAGGCATTATACATGTTGTATAAAGCCTTTATGAGAAACACTTCGTCTGAAGTGTGACCCACAAAGAAATAAAGTAATGTTAGCCTTCAACATATCTTGAATCTCAAATGGAAATATAAGTGCCTGCCTCGATCTCACTCATTTGGAAAGGTAAAATTAGGCATAATTATTGTGAATTATGATTAAAATGTAGACTCCCAGCAGTAGCCCATAAATACCTCATTGTCTGATATTCATTTGAGAGGAAACCAAGCAGTAATGAGTACAAGCAATAATTCTCAAATCCTAAATTAAGTCCCTCTTTTGTGAGGACTAACATATGAGGGTATTTAACAGTCTTAAAGGCAAGTAAAATAAATTGTTTTCAATAATGAGAATTCTGACTAAAAGATTGGCCCCATCTCAGAAAATATTCACAAATGCAATTTGACCTTTTTAATCCTTTTCAGACTGGACTGACTGCATTCATATTTATCCCTGAAGGCCAGATATCATCATTATTCAGGACTGTATTGGCAGGGTGTCCAACAAGTAATGCAGGGTCAATTTGCATTCATCATTCATTATGTATCTGAAATTATTTTCAAGCACAATTTGCATACCTTTTGGAGCACAAACGCAATGAACAGACACAAACTTTAATGACGCATTTTCATAAAGCACTCCATTCACGGAAGGTCTCAATGTAGCCACTTCAGCGTTCTTGTTCCGAGCAGCCTTTTTATCGTAAATACCAGGCTCATGATTGCGAAAGTGCGTATTTTAAAATAGTAGCTTATTTTTTCACTGAACTATAAATCACAATCACAAATAGGCCAGTGCTATTCTGCAAAGTGACTCATATGTCAGCAGTTTCTCTTCCAGTTGTGACGCCCTTCCAAGTAATTTCACAATTTCAGTCTGCTTTTCTTCCATAATGCTGGGTTTCAGTCAAATGACGCCATTTGACAACACTGCAGCATGAGAAAAAACGAGCCTGTCCTCCAACAAAATACGCCCGCAGAGGTCGTTTGTCAAGCAGCTTACTACAACCTAAAGTTACGTTTAGGAGTTAAGCGACCTCTAGCGGTCATTTAAATAACTACAATCTGGTTTCGATCGTCAGCGTCGCCGTCAGTAAATCCGTGACCTAAACCTAATCCTAACCCTAATCCTAATTCTAACCCTTACCCTAACCGTAATCATAACTTTAACTCCAACCTTAATCCTTACCCAAACCGTTATTTTAAGTGTAAATATGACTGAAACTATATCTGGAACTGAAACTGTAGCTCTAACAGTACCTTCCTGCTGCCAGTAGGGGTGTGATTTTAGGAAACGCTCCTATGGGTTGTAAATCAGAGTAAATGAGAATAATCAACCTATTTGAGCGTATGGTTGGAGGACAGGTTACCTTCGTACTATGCCCGCTTCTATTATTTTGGAGACTGCCACTTGCCTCCATCCTTAACGTGAGAGAGAGCATTAAGTTTCTTCGCTTGGATAAGAGTGATCCTGTCGCGGCCATGTCTGTTAGAATGGGACGGTCAAATAGTTCAGATGTTATATAGCAGTCCACTTCCGTGTTTTGGTACAACTGCTTTCACACCTGCTGTAAGAACATATGAACCCGATTCGAGACCACCTTCTCAAGCGAACCCAGGCATGGTTCTCTGACTGTGTCTGAGTAAAGTACACTTGTGTTCACACTAATCAAACGCACTGGACTTCGGGGTCTAGTGTACTTCGATCCGGACCCGGGTCCCTGAGGTGAGAGCACCTTTAAACATACTCTGAATGTAAAAACGAATCCAAAATACTGGCAGCAATCTAGCACTGCTTCCATTAGCCCAACCTTAATGAATGCCTTTGCCGTATGTACACCAGAATAACAGTAATAATGCAACTATTAACAGAGTCAGACTCTCTCAAGAGAATACTGAATATTAGCCAGATTGTTTATGTTTTTAATATGCACCCAGGGCTGTATCCCTGAAACCTCTCATTAAAAAAGCACTGATCTCGGTTCAGATTTCCTCAGTCCACAGCCTATACCCAAAATAAACCAAAGGCAGATCAATCCCAGATCAATGTTTCAACTCGATGTTTTATGAATCAACTAAAATAAAATGTTTTGCATTGGGCCAGTCTGTCCATTAAAGAAAAGAACCTACTACCCTCTGTTATTATTATACCGTCAATCAGAACTTCAACTGCCTCACACACACACACACACGCACACACGCACACACACACACACACACACACACACACACACACACACACACTTCACAGCACACTGTGCCTGCACATTATTGCAAATGCAGGGCCATACCTTCAGCTACCGCACCAGCAGAAAAAAAGCAAGCAGTTTGGGCAGAACAGGAGAACAGGACTCCAGCATCATCGTCCAAGACCAACAGCTAATCGATAGTTCAAGTGAGGCATTTTCAAGCCCATTAACCATTATGCGGAACACGCTCATCAAAAAAAGTTCAGCTGTAATTGTAATTTTGCACTTAACAGTTAACACAGATAATTATGCCATATTTTGGACACGCCCAGGGTTCTGCATGGCAGTATTACTGCAGGTATAATCCAGTATCGCTATTCCACAAGCAATGCCCATGACGTGTCAACTTATCTTTGCAGAATTTTAACTGCACTCTCTTTTGGCTAAATTGCAGAAGCAGCAGTAATTTCCATCTAAGGGATGAAAATAGGAATAATCTACTGGGCTTTCTTCAAGCCGTTATGGTAAGAGCTGCGTAAAACGGAGATGATGACATGCTTGGCACGGCAACAGGGGCGCTCTGTAATGCCTCTTGAAATTAATTAAACGCTGGAATCACAAGTGACCTTTCTATCCGTAAGCACACGAGCAGGGAGAGCAGCACTTGGAGGTCAGAGCCGCATAAACACCTCCCCGGGTCCCTGGGGAGGAGCGTGTTTATCAGGAGGGCTGAGATTACATTACGCAGTACACGAGGTGCGGCAGCGGTGGATGCCAACACAGCGACAAGACGCTCCGTTCTGAGATATGCCGACAAAACAGAACAACACAGGTGCGCACATCGCAGTTATCGGAGTTCAAAAGCAGCATTACAGCACTCACCGGCAGTGGTGTTCCTTTGTACTGCACACATTTTAAAACGCTGAGGTGTTCGAGGTTTGGAGCTTGTGTGAAAAGGTGGTACTATTAATCCATCTATCAGTTTTCTATCCCGCTAGCACATGGTCACGGGTGATGAACGAGAGGCTGGAGTACACCTTGAAAAGTTTGTCAATCCATCGTGGAGACCACACACCATTCACTCACAGGCTCACACCTATGGACAATTTACAGTCTCCAGGTACCCTGATGTGCATGTCTTTGGACTTCCGGAGGTATCCAGAATGCCTTCAAAACATGAGGAGAACAACTAAACTGGAAAAGGCCCCAAGCCAAATTCGAATGCACTACCCTGTTGCTGTGAGGCTACAGTGGCATCCACTGCACCAACCTGATAGAATTCAGTGCCCTACTTTTTTCTTTTAAAAAATCATATCCCTGAAGCATTTTAATTCCGTCGGTGAGAGTTTGTCAGCCGAGTGGCCCGGGAACGACCTAGACAAGGTTTTAGTGCACTGCCCTTTCACAGAGTACTGTATGTAGTCCTACAAACAGGGTTAAAGACTTTGTAGTACAAATGAACATGAAAATGTGGTAAAAGATTTGGCAGCAGAAACCTACTTCATCTGCTTTACCTTGTTCAGATGGCTGTTACTTTGATGAGTGGCTCCCTTCTCCTCTGTAATATAGCTGCAAGAGAGCACAAGATATGAGTCAGTGAGAAGGATCATACACCATTAGAGCTTTATGACTATGGAGAACCGGAGCCGCACACCAAGTTAAACAAATCTTTTGCTTCAAACAACTTCCCATTTATTTTCCTAGGGAGAACGAGTGAATCATGAGCACCAGTCTTGCTAGGGGAATAAGACATGTTGCCTCAGTTTCCATGTTCACTGAATCGAAAATTATCTGTATTACCTAGGGCTTCCTATACCTCTCCTCTAAGAAATTGTTTTTTTCCACGAGAGATTCAAGAAAGAATCAAAAAGAACACACTTGATAACTGGCTCTTTGAAATCTTTGAAGTCCTTCCACAATTGTTTTGCTGAAGCAAACATTCCCCTTGAAGAGCTTGGTGGGCCAGAACAAGTGGACTTTTCCTTTCGAACCCAACCAAAGAACTAATGATCCACAGCAGTCGAGTGGGGTGCACAGTAGACAACAGGTAAAGTCTGTGAGACATTAAATCGAAGTCGTTATTGACTGGACCCATTAATCCTGGTGTCCTGGTCAAGTTCCCATGAAATTCGTTCCCGACATTTGGCCACCTACAGGGTGGGTGGATGAAATCAGAAAATGGCTTTAACGCTGAAGTGTCTAAACTGCAATTTCAAAAGCATCGACACAGGTGATTCATACTACTCACAAGGATGTGTCTGTGCGAAAGAGGTGACCAGCTCTTTGCTGAGCGAGTCTCCAAGGCAAGATGAGGATGCTATCAGAGTACCAATGGGGCCAAATACTTGGCCTGAATTGCAGGTGCGCAGTCGCAAACCATCAAAATTATCTAAGGTGGTAAGGGGAACAGTGTAAAAAATTATGACAAAATGTGGCAAACACCAAAAAAACAGAAACAAGAAACAGCAGGCACACGCCAAAGCACTCTGACAGGGGCAGATAATTGGTAGGATTGTTGCTAGCCATCAGAAGATCACAGCTCTAAAACTGACCCCATAATTGAATCAGTCCATCTGAACCATCAATAAAAAAGTGTGTTATGAGCTTCAAACAGTTATTATTTATGGCATTGCTTGATGATTTGACCTGTATTTACCTCGTACATAACACTGGCTTGTATATATTACATTTATACTCACTTAATGTCCATTATGTCACCATGGTAATCATTATAGCTCTCCTCAGTTGACCTCACTCACTGAATAAAGATGAAATGCCATACACAATGCTCTGGAATTGCCAAACCGGTGTTCGGCTTATCAGCCCAGGACAAAAAAAAGAAGTCCCAAAATGCTTTACCCTCATTATTTTCTGTATTTGATGATCAAAACAAAGACGCTCGTCTAATTTCAGAACTAGGGCCGACCCTATTTAGTTGGCTGGTCGATTGTTTGCATGATGGGCTGCTGGTCAATTAGGATTTTTTTTTTTGGTCAAGCAATCGGAAATAATCAAAATCCACAGATAATCCATTCTGGATGCTTCGGTATATGGCAGTAGCAGTCTTTCACTCTTAAGTTGGCCTATGTTCTCTTTAAATAAACTATATTTGGCAAAAATATTAATCTTGTGAATAATTTGACAATAGTAATTAAACCAATATTTTATAGAAATTGTTTTTATATACAGGGCCATGAAAAAGAATTTGCTCCCACCCTGATTTTTATTTTTTTGCATATTTGTCACGCTTAAATGTTTCAGATCATCAAACAAATTTTAATATTAGACAAAGGCAACATGAGTAAATACAAAATGCAGTTCTTAAATGATGACTTCATTTATTAAGGGGAAAAAGCTATCCAAACCTACCTGGCTCTATGCGAAAAAGTAATTCCCCCCCCTTTTGAGTTCAGTTTCACTAGCCACACCCAGACCTGATTACTGCCAGACTTGTTGAATCAAGAAATCACTTAAATAGAACCTGTCTGACAAAGTGAAGTAGGCTAAAAGATCTCAAAAAGCAACACATCATGCCACGATCTAAAGAAATTCAAGAACAGATGAGAAACAAAGTCATTGACATCTATTAGTCTGGAAAGGGTTACAAAGCCATTTCTAAGGCATTGGGACTCCAGCAAACCATGGTGAGAGCCATTATCCACAAATGGAAAAAACAGTGGTGAACCTTCTCAGAAGTGGCTGGCCAACCAAAATTACTCCAAGAGCGCATTGTCGACTCATCCAGGAGGTCACAAAAGAACCCAGAACAACATCTAAAGCACTGTGGCCTCACTTGCCTCAGTTAAAGTCAGTGTTCATGATTCAACAATAAGAAAGAGACTGGGCAAAAATGGAATCCATGGGAGAATTCCAAGGCAAAAACCACTGCTGACCAAAAAGAACACAAAGGCTCATCTCACATTTGCCAAAAAACATCTTGATGATCCCCAAAACTTTTGGGAAAATATTCTGTGGACTGACAAGACAAAAGTTGAACTTTTGGGAAGGTGTGCGTCCCGTTTCAAAACTAACACAGAATTTCATAAAAAGAACGTCGTACCAACAGTCAAACATGGTGGTGGTAGTGTGATGGTCTGGGGCTGCTCTGCTGCTTCAGGACCTGGACGACTTGCCGTAATTGATGGAACCATGAATTCTGCTCTCCACCAGAAAATCCTGAAGGAGAATGTCCGACCATCAGTTCGTGACCTCAAGCTCAAGCGCACTTGGGTTATGCAGCAGGACAATGATCCGAAACACACCAGCAAGTCCACCTCTGAATGGCTTTAAAAAAACAGAATGAAGGTTTTGGAGTGGTCTAATCAAAGTCCGGACTTAAATCCAATTGAGATGCTGTGGCATGCCTTAAACAGGCCGTCCATGCTTGAAAACCCTCCATTGTGGCTGAATTAAAGCAATTCTACGAAGAAGAGCGGACCAAAATTCCTCCACAGCGATGAGAAAGACTCATTGCCAGTTATCACAAATTCTTGATTGCAGTTGTTGTCGCCAAGGGTGCCCAACCAGTTATTAGGTTTAGGGGGCAATTACTTTTTCACATAAGGCCAGATAGGTTTGGATAGCTTTTTCCCTCAGTAAATGAAATCATCATTTAAAAACTGCATTTCATATTTACTCGGGTTATCTTCATCTAATATTAAAATTAGTTTGATGATCTGAAACATTTAAGTGTGACAAATATGCAAAAAAAAAAGAAATCAGGAAGGAATACTTTTTCACAGCACTGTATGTAAAACTAACATGTGTAACACCCCCTTTCATGCCTTCTTCTAGGCAGACAAATATGCATTGTAATTGTAGCCAAATATTTGCACTTAGTTACAGTTAAGTGATATCGGCATATTTTAATTGCTCATTTCAATATAACCTTGGAACATAATGTTAAAGAAAAAATCTGGGGCATGGCACCATTTTGTCTTAGTCGCTATCAACAAAACTGGACTTTGCAAGCAATTCTTCGCTATCCTCAGTTCAACAACAAACATGGCCAACCACTCGAAAATGGTAAATCAGCCTACTTTATATTATTTTTGCGCATAAACGTGTTTTATGTGCTTTATTGGTGAACATTATGATGGAGTTGTTATATGTCACCTATTAGTGATGCCTGCTGAGTTATTTATAGACCACTTAATTTGAAACTGTATTTATAAGTGCATCCCCTTCACATTGCAGGCAGTATGTATGGCCATACCTCAACTTCACAAGAGCAATGGCAGAATCTGCAAATCTGCAAGGGCAGTATGAAGAGGAGGCTCTAAACAGAGTTTAAAAAGTTTGACCAATCAGAAAAAACGGGCAACTGTTGGTCGACCAAGATTTGTTTTAGTTGAAATCCACAGGCAATTTGCCACAGAATTATTAGCCATAGCAGTAGCATTTAACCTGCCATCAAATATAACTTTATGCTGAAGAAAATGAGCTGGACTTTTTCAGTTTATTTATAATGTTCATAAACAGAAAATCCACAGAGAGCACCAATAGCAACTAGTGCTCAACTATCAGGCGGTAATGACCTCCATGTGGGAGCTTTGTGCCTGAGTGAAAGTAACTTTATTTCAGGTGATATGCCATGCCTCCAGTGCTCCCAATCACCGGAGTTCTGAGGAACCGGTCTGCTCAACTCATTATCCCTCATTTCTGCCAGCTGTGTACAATCATCCAATTTGTGTTTGTAACCACCTAAAAGTCCTGTCTCCGCACCACTACGGTGCAAAGTCTCGTAAAGCTCATGTCATGTATTGGCTTTGGTCATAGCTATTGCGTATTTTATTGCAGACCCCTTACTACAGCTGTCTTTGTTTAATCAGCTTTGTGTTTTCTACCTCTTTGGGAACCGCGTTTCCTGTTTCCTTATAATCGCCATTTTTACCTTTTTGGCTGTTCCACAAAGGTAAATAAAGCCTGACACTTCTTTGCATTTGGATCCTGCCTTCCTTTTTGCTATTTTTCACTGCACATACCAACATGCACAGAAAAACCATTACTTCAGAACAAAATGATAAGAAAATGATGGAAACAAGTTTCTGGTCAGCTGGTACACCTTGACAAATAAGCAAAAATACGAAATGTCTGAAATTTCAAGATAAATATTAGAATGAAGTCTTTTTTTGTAAGTTATTGCAGTTTTTCTGCTTCAAGAATCAGTCATACTTGGCTGCGCACATAAATTTACTCTAGGATACAAGTTATCTTTTTTCAAAATTCCAAAAATTAAGCCAGTAAATGCTCATTGAAATTATGTAAACACCCTACATAAAATCAAATCTATAAATATTTAGCACATTCACTAATAAAGAATAAAATTTCCAACCTGGCATTTTTAAGGCAAGTATAAAAGCAGTGAGTGCAACAGACAGAGAACCCATCCAAAAAAAAAAAAGTACTAGAATTGTTTCCTGAATGCTAAAAAACAACAACAAACACAGCAGCAGCATAAGAGACGCATCTAGGACCATGCCATATAAATTATACGACAGATTTATTCATAGAACCAAAAAAAAGCAGACTATAATGATACTATAATCACGGATCCCTTTGCAAATGGAGCATTTGAATTTCTTCATTTGCATACGCAAGCAGTGTCGTACAATAATGTTTCATTTTCTCAAATGACCATTACACACTTTCGCTGATAAATTGCTCAGTCACTGATGCATTCCCATTTGCCACAAGTTCCATACTGATGCATTAATGTCCTTGCATGTTACTAAGGAGACTGCAAGTTATGGCCCAAACTCAATGCATTAAAAATAAAATGGCAGATGGCTCTTCATGAGCTTGTCTTGTGAAAAAAGGAAGCCATTGGGATTTGCTTGGATGCTAGCTATTCATGCACTTAAAATGCATTTTTGTAATAGTATCTGATCCACAGGCTTTTACTGAAATTACAATGCTGTACACAGTTTTGAACAGTGTCCTCATTGTTCAACCAACACTGACAGACTGCTTCCTCATGCCTGTAAAACAGGGGTGCCAATCTCCAGTCCAGTGGGGCCACAGTATCTGCTGGTTTTCGGTGTGCTTGCGCACAAGTGATCCTCACAAGTCAGTCTAGAGATTGGCTAAAAAAGTTTGGACTCCATGTTCTCAAGGCATTACATGGTATTAATGTAGTTATTGAGTCAAAAAAAAAACACAAACATTAAGTAAGTTACTTAACTTTCATTTCAAAGTACTGCTGACATAAGGTAATTAACCCATTTTTGACAAAAGACTAAAAATAGTTAGTTCAGAAAAATGACCAACATTGACCACAAAGACCATTGTATTCTGTGTGAAAAACATGGAAAGGTGAAACTTGGAAAAAAAAACCTCCAAAAGGCAGGAAAATGCATGTATCTTGAATGTTTTTTTTTTCTTGAAAAGGATACTAATGGGTGATTGCTTATGTTTTGAAGGTAATCCATTTGACAAAACATTTGATTAGAACAAACTATTTTGTTTGATAATAACTTTACTTTGTGTATACGTGTGTACGCTTGTGTGTTAAGGCTGCATCGGTATACCAATTTCATGATGTATTGCGGTATGAACATGCGCATCTTTTTCTTAAATACTACTAATAATTAAAATATCTTGAATAACGTAAACAATTTAATTTACCCATTTTGTCTGTCTTATTTTTTGTAACAAATGAAATTTTAAGCATAAATTAACAGTCTGACTCGTAAAATGGCATAGTGAAGTTGTACATATATCCACTGATGAAAATGCCAGGGAGAAGCAAGGTCAATATTACAGCTCTCCATCCCCATTAACAGAGATTAAAATCAGCTGAGGCAGCTTTAGGATACTTTAGATTTCCCAAAAAGGAAATGAAATTTGTTCTGGAGGATGGGTATACGACTTGTGAAAAAATTCAACGCGAAGCAGTTGTGAAAGGACGAAATGCATTCAACATTTTCAACCATTTTCAAGAATGCCGTAAAACTTGGATACTCCACTTGTGATGGCTAAACACAGCTAAACCTTTGACTCCAGAACGAAACTCGAACAGATGCATGCCTGGTTCCGAAGCTCTACGCTCTTCGGCCAGGTCAAGTTGTCTTCCGGCACTAGACAGCCCAGCTGATGTCTTGTGCCAATGTTCATGTTTTATTGTGTTAGGGTCAGGGTTTGGGGTGAGGGTTATCCTACAGGTGACCTGCTTTCTGGTTTACTCCACTCTCTGTGATTTGTCAGACGTCTCCCCGTCTGCATCCTGCTTTTCGCACAGCGGTCTCTTCCGTGCGCTTATGTTTGCTTTAATCTCACCCCTGAGTCAAATCTCACAGGAAGCTCAGTTGGGCAAGATTTATACAAGCAGATGCACACTGTATGAGAGGCATTTACTCCAAAACTAAAGGGAAAATACCAAACCGCAAACATGCTATGGATTTTTAGTAATAATAATACATAATAATGGATTCATTGCGGGCTTCACGGCATGATCCTATAATGTGCAAATAGGATTCACTAGGGATAATAATTTCAGTTGTCACAGTATTGAAATACAGGCACCCTCACCAGTTAGCTGAGTACTAGAATACTCGTGCACACCCCTCGCTTAAAGGTCGATGACGAAATGAATCATAAAAAACATTTTTCCTCTCTGCTCGATACACCTGCATTGTCATTGCATCCTGTAGCTTCCTTTCAATTTCAAGTTGGCACGCTCACAAGTGAGGGAGAAGATCAGGGGCAAGTCAGTGATGTTTATTAATCATATAAAGAACACATCTCCAGAAAACAGTAACAAAATGTGCCTGTACTCCCTCTCCTTTTTATTTTGTTCAATGGAAGTACACTTTGATTTAATAATTTTTAAAAAGAGATTATTTTTTCATAAAGGTGCTGCACTGTTTTCATTTTATTGTAATGGGAAAACTTACTTAGTTTTCATTCATTTCTTTCAAGGACGCATATTTTCCCTAAAATGAAAGTTCGGTTTTTTCTACGTCTTTAAACAACATATTTTTGTTTGGAATAAAGCTTTTGTCCAAATGAAAACCCCCTGTTTTCATTCACTTAAAGGTCACTGTAAAATAAAATAATAATTGTGTGGTACAACACCAAATTAGGACAGTGGATAGCACTGTTACCTCACGGCCAGAGGTTTTGTGAGTTTGAATTCGGCCTGAGGCCTTTCTGTGTGGAGTTTGCATGTTCTCCCCCGTATTTGTGCTGGGACTCCTTCTGCATTCCAATGACATGCATGTTAGGCTAGTTTGAGACCACAAATTGCCTGTAGGCATGAGTGTGTGAGTGAATGATGTGTGTGCCCTGCAGTTGATTGGCAAGCTGTCCAGGGTGTGTCACGGCCTTTTGCCCATAGTCAGCCGAAATAGGCTCCAGCTCTCCCATGATCCTAGTGAGGAACAAGCATGAAATACCTCTGATCCCTCACCATGGGATGGCTGATATCTGGCCTAGAAACAAAACATGCTGGAGGGACGGACAGACGGACTGAAGGACAAAAGAAAGTATGAAAAGGCACATCTACACAAAAAGAAGTATCTGTATCTTAAATTTTGTTGAGAGATATTGAACAAAGTAGGAGTTCTGACCTGGAAAAGAGGCATGAAGGATGGACACCTAGACAGTTGGACGGACGGACACGCACAAGGATAACACTCATTCCTGTATCCCCCTTCCACTTTGTGGCGGGAAATAAATAGCACTTTACATAATGGATGACTGGAATACTGGATATCATCATAAAGTGATATTTTCTGAGATGGTTATCGAATTGCAAAAATCTCATAACATTGCATCCCTAGAGTGTGTGAGTGCGCACGCATGAGGAGTATCGGAAAATTAATTAAATGATTATATTCTATTATGCATCCGACTCAACTGAGTGTTTGGACCCATTTCATCGACAAGGCTCTGCACCTCCCTATCACAAGATTACAAGCTATGTCATTGGAAAATGTAGTCTACTGTAGCTGAAACTTTAGCACCTCAGAATCTATCACTCATCTTGTCATTCTGTGCAAATGCTACAAATGGTCAGATTGACTGTTCCCAAATGATGACTCCGAAATCACACTCCAGGCATCTCTCTTAAATGAAATCTGATAAATATATCTACATTAACATTGCATTTTTGACAGTCCGTCTCATTCTTCGAGAGGTGCCCACTCAGTACAGCCCGTTTCAGAGGGTAAAGAATGACAGGAATCAATTTACTAAGAAGTCATGGAATTTATTTGTCCTTTTTTTTTTTGCTAAAAAGTTTATATACTTCCCTTTTGGACATCCAAGAATATTATAACTTAAAATAAATGGCATAATAGCTCCCATTGAAAGGAGAATATTCCCATATTTTAGCATTAAAATAAAGCACAGTGCTTATTTCATGACATTAGTCTTTTGTTTATTACTTACATATTTGTGCTGCTTTCGTGTATTCGAATAACTGCCAATGGCACTATATCTGGACTGTGTATTTCAGAACTGGTTAATATGAGCAGAGGAACTTGGCTTTGTGCAGGTTAGAGGAATTTCTCCTGTTCGCTGACTGATGTAATAGCATGAGTAAAAACAACATTTCCCAGATAGATTGATGGGCTGTTCTTTACAGATCTTTCCTTGCCGTCGAACCCAAGACAAAATTGTGTCAAAGACCAAAGCCATTAGAATCATCAGTCAATGTTCTTCTCTGAAACTGCGTATTGATGCCTTAGTTCACCAGATCCTAATTACAGAGAAAAATAGGCAGCTGTGAAGCCATATTTAAAATTCAAAGCACAGAACCTCTAAAAAGGACACAGGCTGAGCCAGTGCAGAGCTCTGGGTAAGAGAGCAACTGACCTTCTTATAACAGTCTTTCTTACTAGTCCTACAGGGCATCGTTAGTGCAGAGACACCCTCAAAAGGCATATGACCTTAAACAACTGTGCACACCAATTCAAACTCAAATCACGAAAAGGTGTAACAAATCGTTTGGATTGTAAACTGCGTTTGCAGCCAGTATACTTCTAAGAAAAAAAATCCTTTGATTTATTCAATACCACTAATACTTGCTTAATGCATCTTTCGATGAATTTCGGAACCTGATAATGGCATTTTCTCTGATCTAAGCATCGTACAATTCAGTAATGTGAGGTGAATACCATTCTTTCCCGGCCATCAGTGTCCATTTTGTGAGCAATGGCTTTGCTTTGGATCACTCATGCCTGTACGCATCCCCAAACTCAGATGACACCAGGGACATGAAACAGACATGTGCGCAGAGAGCTCGACCCCTGAAGCGAATGCTCTGAGCCTGTTCTATTCCTCTGAGCCACAGGCAGTGTACTGCGTCTGTTCTCCTTGTTTGGAAGGAAGCTTCTTTCTGCCTGGTCCAAAGGGGAAGTTTTAGTGACCCATTGTCCCAGGGAGAGCCCACCAGCTCTGGCCATATGCAAACGGAAAGGACTTCAGGGGATTTCTCTGGGCCATCTCTCTCTCTCTTTGTCTCACTCCCTCGGTCTCTCCCCCTCTCTCTCCTACTCTCCCTTTCCTCTCACGGCTCAGAGCACGATGCCTCGGCGCACGCACAGACACACGCTCGCATGCGTTACACATCAGTTGATTGTGTGGCTGGAGCTGCCAGTTTGAGCTCTGACAGATTGCGGGCTGGAGCAGGGTATCAGATAATCCTGGCCTGATTTAAGTGGCCTCGCTCTCCTACAGCCTCTAATGCTGTCCACTCAAGTGTGAAGAGTCCGCCTGGCGCAAGTCAACTCGGAAAGCAAAATCAAAAAGGGGCTTATTTGCCATTGTTCGCACCATGAAATTTCTCATTTTCTCGCTCTGTGCCTGATCACTATTCCACATTTACACCCCAGTGCACATTACCACTGCGAGGGTCCAAGCAATTGTAGTGTACCACATGGATTATTTAAAATCAACATTTGTCAGGCATATTGCCGTCAAAAAGAGCAGACTTCTGTGATAACAACCATTCCTGCACAAGCAATTGGGGGAGAAGGATAGATATTGACACTAACAGCTTCCAGAAAAAGTCTACATCAAGATCAGCATTCTATCTAGACAGCAAAGTGCCATGTCGGGCCTAGATTTGTATAGGTTCTCCTGGTAACCAGGGAGTGGGTCATCAAGATCATGACTGACAGGGACTATTGTGACGCCAGCCAGGGACAATGGGAGACCAACATTCACACATTTGAACACAAGCGCAAGCTGATTAATGCCCCACTCACCGAAGCCTACAGGACAACTCCTCCTTCGCCTGTCGACAAGAAAGCTTCTCCCCAGATAACGAGCTCTGATCTCTCCTGCTAGATGACAGCTGGATATCAAGAGATTTCCAGATGTTACAGTTGGCGCATTGTTGTTTGCTACAGACAAAGTTTGGTTATTTGGCTCCATTTGCGTCATCCTTGCAAGACTAGTGTTGCCTGTTATATCTCATAAAACAGCACAGTACTTAATCACTAACATTTGCGGAAAGCCAAAATCCTAAACAGGTATTCTGCTGTCAAAGTCATTACTCATTACAAATTTTGCTTCCACGTTTTCCCAGACCATGCACGGTTAAAGCTTGCAAGCCTTTTATATTAATATAACTCGCTTTTTATTCCCAGTGTGTGAACGGACTGCATTGTAACTTAAAAAATGAGACCTCTCCCAATGTTCTCAGCAGCTTACAACAGCCCGTGGACTGATTTATATGTAGGGGCATCAGGTCAGATTTTCCACAAAAATCCAAAGGAAGTGATGTTGTGCGTGCCCAGAAATGTCTTTTCTGCCGAAAAGCTACAACACAAGGGACTTTGCTCATTTCTCGGGATAACGTTTGCTTGGAAATGGAGTCAGTGCATGTGAATGAATGACCAGCAGCACCCTACATAACACCGAGTCCAACTATAAACATGTATAAAATAGGTAGCTTTATTGTGATACGTTTCATATTTTAGCTATGCTGGTTGATCGGAACAGTGAAGGAAGCATTGGTAAGCTGAAATGATGCAGCAAGGTAAAGTACAATGATACACGACTATGATACACCAGGCTCATTTCAAAAACGTCTGTTCTTTAGAACCTGGGACTTTTTACATTTTATGTATATAATCATCTCAAGCCACAGCCAGACCAACTCAGAACAGAAAATTTAGCTGACTTTAAAAAAAGGTCAATTCCACAACATGAAACATTTGCGCAATGATTAAGCGAGAGATGTGATGGTAAATATCACATCTTATTTACAATATTCGATCTAGTGCACTAACCGTCAGAGTTATCTTCTGGCAAATTTAGCTATGCTGACATTGCTGAGCTTTTAGCTAAAAGATAGATAAAAAGCAATTGATGAAGCTTGCTAGCTAATGCCAATGTGTCAAATAAATACAGTCAATGTGTCATGCAACGAAAATGAGGAGTCCGGAATGGGGTGGGGCTTTGGTAATTAATGTATGACTTTTTGGGCAAAGTTGGATTGATGCGGCGCTGGCAGCACTAGCAGTTTTCATCTTCAAAAGAACCACATGACCTCTAAAATGACCGATAAGAAGTCAATATTTTAGATGTACTGTGGTTCTTTGAAGGCGAAAACCTTTGGCATTGCTGCTGCCACATCAATCCAAAAATCCTCATTCCTGAGTCCAATAACCCAACCCCCAACTCTCTGACAAACGGTTCAATAGTTATGAAGAATCAATTATTGGCCAATAAGGAAAGGAGGTGAGGCTTTGTCAAGTAAAATTCAAACCTTTCCTGAGTCCAAAAACCAAACCTCTGGCGGTGCTTTATCAATTAACACCTGACCCTTGTCCGAATCCAACAGCCCTTCCTCCAACACTCTACAAACGGATCACTAGCTATGAAGTACCGAATATTGTCCAATCAGCAAAGGGGGGGAGGGGGAGGCTTCACCATTTAGCTTGTGATCCTTTGATAATTCTAAAAACCCAATCCCAAGCTCTCTTTGTCATAAGTTATAAACGATCAAAGATTGTTGATTTCGTTAATATGTGGAACAGACTGATGAAAAAATGAGAAGAACGATCCATGCATTTATGCGTACAGTACCAGTCAAAAGTTTGGACATATCCACATTTTTCTTACAATACATGTTATATAAAGAAATAAGCACGCATTATTTTGGAAAAAATATCTAATTCTTAAATCCATCAAACTAACCAGCACTTGTTGTCATATCTGCTGAGCATACTCACAATTTTTTTAATAAGGTCAGTCTAATGGCTATGATGAGTTTGCTGCTGCGCAGCCCTGTCTAAGTTCCCTTTGACGTGCTGCACTTGTAGTTTGATTTTCATCAACCTTTTCGCCCAATGAGTCCCAAAACAGCTTGACTTTAATTCGCCGGTTGGAAAATGGAAAGAGCTTGTCTGTCTGTTTACTTTGCAAAATATGGCTTCTTTGAGAATTCCAAAACTTTGAACTCTGTTCAAACAAGTAAATTATTCTCTTTTAATTTCTGACTGTTTAACTCTCACAAGATTCCATTTGAGATTATATAGAAGTTAAGCCATTTAAATTTCTCAAAAAACAGAGTGCTGTAACATTAGCAAAGTGTGTCCAAACTTTTGACTGGTACTGTATGTGTATGGTGGGGGGCGGGGACAGAAATATCAACACCCATCCATCAGAAAGATATTTAGTATAAATCAAGTTTGAAGGCTCTAAATGGAAAGGTGCAAGACTAGATAAATTAATGGACTTTAAGGAGGATAGTTATGAAAAAAGAAAAGCAAGGAGGAGAGGAGCTACAGGGCTACTCTTAGTTTAAAGATTCAATCTTTAATTTTTTTGTTCAGGTGAATTCAGCAACATCTGCAGAGACTGTATGGCACAACAGCTTATTTTTGAAAATAAGACACCTAATATATAGGACCACATAATATGGTGTATTTTTCTCATAAAATAATCCAGCAGTCATGTACTTGGAGAGGGAATACCACCCGTCGCTAGACAATTTCATACCATTTGACAATACCTCTACAAAATCAATTCTCAGGGACGTTTTTGGAATTAAAGCATAGTTTTGCATTCCTTGTGCAACATTCAGTTTTTAAGTTGCAGCCGAGACATATCTCAAAGACATATCTCTTGTTGAACATCAAATTTAAATATGAGGTGTAATGTCACGTCTGAAAAATCGAATTTAAAATCAAACTTGAAGGAATGTACCACTGCAAAATTAATTAATATTGAAAAAAATATATATATTTGTGAGAGGTATTTAAGAGGTTATTTTTTAATGAGAAGAAATTATGGATTAGCACTTTCATGCAGTTGCCTCTTGAAAAAAGTGTAATGACCTCATCATAATAAATATTACATTCAAGAGTGACTTGATTGAGAATGTGCATGTATTATTTTACCCTTGTTTGGGTAAAATTAAATTTACATTAATTCCAGTATTACAAATATTTCTACAATGGTAAATTACAGTAAGTCTGCAGGCAGAAAGCCTTGGAAAAAGCTTTCCCCATTCAACATTACAAAAGATGTACAACATCTGTGAAGCCAAATATTAGAATAGTTAAATGAATAAAATGAGACCATCTGTAAATGGTACATGCTTATCATACCAGGTTTTAATGATATGAAAATGGATACATCTCAAAAAACACTCAAGAGATATGTGGCTTAATTAATCTGGCACTTAAAAAGTAAAGGTATGCAAATCACAGCTGTGAATGAAATGTGATGGGAGCAGCTTGCATGGTGATAAAAACGATGACATCTAGGTGTGGGAGGAAAATAAAATCGAGATAAGCCCTTGAGGATAGTAGGAGAACTGACTTGGGTGGCATTTAGCATTGATCTCCAGCAGAGCTGGAAGGAGCCACTGCACCCATTTTCTCCAGCACTAAGACTGGGGAAAAACATAGTCTCTGCTTATTTGTAAAATAGCACAGTCATGATTTCTACTGCTTTTCTGTAACCAAGTACATCACTCTCAATTGTTCTTGAATGCAATTATTTGCATTACCATTTGTGTGAGACGGCATTGAGGCTACCTGTATAATTATGCATGAATTCTTTGAAGAAATTCAAGTTCCAGGATATACACGTATGCACCGACACACACACACGCGCACTGATGCATACACACACACACACACACACACACACACACACACACACACACAAAGGGGAGTGAAAAGGATCATGGAGGACTACCCGCACAAGCATTCGTTCAGGTGATTATTTACTAAAAGTCCCACACAAGCACACGTACATGTCTGAGTTGTCTGGTGTGCCTAACCTGCTTCTAGGGACACCAAATTACCACAAGTGGCATAAACACCAACAAGAAATGCTCCTGATCCTCTTCCTATCCAAGCAGAAAAAATACATTTTCATAAATCGGGATTTTGGCAAAATTGACAGCTTCATCAGCTTAGAGCATCCAGGTCTTTGTCCAATCCTATTGGATGGGAAACTACAGTACACTTTCATTATAATACCATATAAGTTTTGGTGGCCTTTGGAGTATGAATGGATATACTGACTAGACACAGAATACAAGGGAAATGGGGTAAAAAGATCACAGTAATAGCTGACAACACTTTAAAAAGAGGCCTTGAGTACTGCATGTAGAAGAACGTACTGTACGGAGATGGGGAAACAAGCCAAGCTGCAGGCTTAAGAAATGTACACTCTGAGATGGCATTTGTCCAAGACTACCAGTACATGGGAAATCGAGATCCTGGCTTCCAGATAATAAAACTGAGGGAGAAGATAAAAGGGCTCAGCCCAGCTGCCGACTCACTGGAAACTCAGGGAACCAGATGCAATCAGCCACATACTGGAAAAGGACAACCATGAGGACAGTGAAATGCACATTACAATTCTCAGTCCCACCGAGCACAGGCTGCAAGCCTTAACGACCTAGTGCAGGACGGTGTGATCAAAAATTCACACCACAATATTTTTTTTGATTTGGGGGGTTTCAAGGTATATCATGGGATTTTTTTGTTTTGTTTTTGCATTACTGAGCCTTTCTGTAGGTTTATAGTGGTTTATTCCATTGCTTTCACAAAGTCTCTGCTAACCTGCATGTATTATACTCTGACGTATATTCACATTACCCTTCAGACTGGTAAAAGTACCAAACATCACTTGAATATATAAACAGGCTGGCTAAATCTCTGCAACCAACATGCTAATGATGCTAAATTAAGGGCTTCCAATGGAGTGTCTATCGCTAATTGCCAGTTGGAAGCCAATGCGATTTTACCCATGTGAATCTTCGTCCATCTGGCAAGTGTATATCAAATACCCAGTCATTAATTAACATACCATAAGTTACAGTTACACTTTAATGCTCAGATTCTGCTTGGATGCATTGCATCACCCTGTTCATGCAACATTTTACTCCAATGCCATGCAACAATATTCTATAATAGTCTATAATAGCCTTCATGTGCATTTCTAATAATTTTAGATATTGCATGTCACGGCTATTCAAAATTTAGTATGAGTAATTGTAGGTTGCTGTACACCAAACTATATTTCAAACTGAATAGTATAAAGCTTTTTATAGGTTTTTACTGGCAAAATATTTCAAAATGCTCATTAACCCTCGTGCATTATTTGGTAGTTTCTGCAATTCTCCATCACTAGTAACATCTCAATTCCCTTATTCGACATTCTTCACACCTCCATCCTCGTAAGAACCAAAAGTTTTCTGGATCTGCCATCTTGCAGGTCGTCTCAAAGCTCTTGTTTCTGTTGTGAGGAGCGAGGAGGGAGTTATCTGGAGACACACAGGAGCAGCCTTCCCAATAGACTTTCAGCTGAAAGCCATGACGTCAATAGGTAACGATGGAAGCTGGCAGCAGATCCAGCCGTGCACCATCATCAGAAACAGACGTCACTTCAAGTAATATTTCAATTCTCTAAGAACCTATACCCTCATTTCTTCTCTCCCAACATGGTTTCCTTGTGTCTCTCCATGCATCCCCAGTGAGAAGGACTAAGATACAAAGTAAAGACACAAGTGAGCGACAAGTGGTTGTAATTTGAGACAATTGAGATGCATCCAATGTTTTGCATATGGATTATTACAGCCGCACAATTCCTGTTAAAATATGTGATGCTCTATTTAACTGTCGAACCCAACAGTCAGGAGCATTAACTACATTTTGCAGCAGAGTATCATGACCACTCACGACTCTTCATGTTTTACCAGCCATGTTTCCACCCGTATAGCAATAAATGAAAAGTCCATATCATGTGAAATATTAAAACTGGTTCACCAGATGAACCCATACACTGCCCAGCACTACTCTCAGCTCCGCATCCGCCACTACAAGGATCTCTCATGGCATTGCCCTGCCTGCAGCCTCCCCCAACAAGGATTTCGGTCACAGAGGACCTTTCTGGAAGGGCTTAAGATCTCTTTTTTACTGGACATGTCACATGACTTCTTAGTGAGGTTGAAGGGATGTGTTCCCAGGAACACTGGTGCAAGAGCTTTTAAAAAGGCCCTTGTGAAACAGCCATGCATGCCATAGCAGCAAGCAACATGATGATTATGAAAAATCTCTAGTATATCAACACTATTCAGCAAACTGCCTGACCGTAAATTTGTCCAGTCTCCTGCCCACCATCAGAATTGATCGCCGTTAATGGCCTCTTTTTTTATTTATTTATTTTTTCTTTTTATTCTAAAAATTTGGCATCTCCAATCCCACCCGAATCTGGAATGCCCAACTGGTGAACTATGTACAAGGCTTGCTCGTATGCAACCCCTTGCTGCCAATTCAGGAGAATGTAGACAGTTGCGGCTCTCCTCCGAAGCACACGCCAATCAGCCACTGCTTCTTATTGGTGGAATCTTCGCAAGTTCAGAATGAGGGCGGAGGATACCCGGACATGAACAGACGTAGAATCCTTCCTGACGAGCGCCCGTCTGGCCAACAGGAGGCGCTTGAGCAACGAACAAGGCAACTATTATTTTCCCTTCCCAATTTGCAACCCTGTAGCGCAATAGCCAATTGTGCGCTACTCTGAAAAAGCTGCCGACCACTGCCGGCTGGTACGAAGCGGGGATCGGACCTGCGACGTGATAGTCAGTTCTGCTTCGGAACGCGAGGCTTTACCGAGTGAGCTATCCGGCAGCCCGTTAATGGCCTCTTACCCACTCATGTCAACAGAATATTTTTCATGTCTTATACATACATATAATTAAAAAAAATAATTTGTGTTCTTACTTTCTTATGTAGTACTTAGTAAAATCCAAATAAATAATTCATTCTCTCATGTGGAATTATCCATTCATCAATGCTATGGGGGAAAAAAATGAAGACTGAATGGATTTGAAACTCCAGGAAAAAAAAAAAATCTAAAACATAATATGATATAAAACAAGGTCAAGAAGCTATTTCAGGAGATAAGAGAACTAAACATCACAGCATTTGAAAAACAGCAGGGGAGTAAGTCTGCCTGACGGTCAGACATTTATGAGAAACTGATGGATAAGTCGTCATAAAGCACAAAGGATTTTCCAGGCCACTGTAAGCCTGGCTCCAGGCAGTGCCGCATTTCACCGACTCTAACCGGTACTCAACATGAAGACTATAACAGTGGAAAATCCAAGATCTGATGTTCAGCACTAAGGTGGCTTGTCTTAATTCCAGTTATTCCCCATAAGCAAAAGGAAATCTTCGGTCCAAAAACACTCAATGATGCAGAAACCAACAAAACCTAAGGGAAATTTGATAGAAATGCCAAACATTTTTCACAATGAGGATTTCATCGGTATAAGTCATCCAAAAAGCAAGACATACCTATTGCATCAAACAACGTACAATACTTCAACTTTTTTGAGCCATGTGTAAGGATAGATGCATCCATACACAATCAGAACTCAAAAATTAAAGGGTTGTGTTAATGTGCCATATTTTAAGATCTGTGCAAAAATGTTTTATTTGCTTATGTAGCAGGTAGAATATCAGAGGACCTCTCTCAGGAGACCAAGTTTTGGGCAAAATGCAGCCCACATTGAATGTCGATGTATGCACTCAAAACCATTCACGATTTTTTGGGACTTTGGAATCCTAACCAATAGGTTTCTCGGCGGAAACTTGAGCGGGCGAAAGGAGGTCCGAATAGCCTGGGCCTGGATAAGCTAAGCTATCGGCTATCTTCCAAGCTGACATCTGACCTCCGGGTCTCAGAACTAGGGCTAAAATGTTCAACAGAATACAATAAAATTACCAGAAAATAGGGACAATAGTCAAAAGAAAAAAATGATCAAGCACCATGGTTTAACACAGATCACACAATCAGTCCTGCAAACAATATTGCTTCCAAAGTCATTTTAAAATTCATTAGTCCTCAGATTTTGGATAAGAGGGCACTTGATTTCTGAAGAACATTACAGCTTTAGCAAATCCATTCTCTGGCGTACATTAACCCACTATATTAAAAATCTCTCATCAGTCATATCCCTATTAATTTACAAAGGCAAATTCCCTGGGGAAAATAAACAAAACCATCAGAAAAAAAGAACTTACTGATAAGGGACCAGAAACATGAAAAGCCATTCCAGACTTTAACAAGTCCAATGTGTCACTGTCTTTTGCAGTCACACAATGAATTTAGAACAGCTAAGGCCACACAATCTTCAAGAAACGTGCTGAAACTCCAAGCCACATAAACTCTATGGGATCCTTAGAGTGCCAGAAGTTTATGGGGCATGGTGTAATCTGTTTTTTCAAAGAGGTGAGGGGGAGGGGAGGGGGTTCGTGCAGGGTTTTTGACAATGAGTAGAAAACTTTTGTGAATATTACAGATTACAGGCATTACATACAGGCGTAGTGTACAAATGCAGTCAACTAATATGGATGCAAAAAAAAGCAAGGCTGAGTAGGACAATGTGACCAGGGTCAGCCAATTGCAGGCATTGTCCACATTGCATTTAAATGAGAGGTAGTGGCACATATTTGGTACTTGCTCACAGATAAAAGGCAGTTGAGAGGACTGAGGTGACCTTGAATAGGGCAGCAGAGCCTATGAACTGAGTTCAACTCTGAATGTGAGACTCTGTCCACAGGCAGCCCCACCGAGGCATTCTGGCTGGCAGCAGAGCAAGCAATTAATCAGAGACGGACTGGAAAATTCTTCTCCCATTCACGCTGATTAGCCACAACATTAAAACCAGCTGCCCAATATTGTGTAGGCCCCCCGCGTGCTGCCAAAACACCACCATCAAACTGACATCCACTTCAATTCCCAGACCCAGTTCTCCCAGCCAAACATTTTCAAGAGCATCATACTCACTCCACCAGCTTGACCTCTCCCCACAGTGCATCCTAGTGCCATCTCTTCCCCGGGTAAATGGTGCTCAAGTAGCTGGGAAAATTCACATACTTTAAAAAAGACTGGACTGACTGGACCAGACAGCTGTCTTCAATTGCTCCAAGGTCCTTACATGCCCATTGTAGGTGCATTTAGTAGTGTACGACAAATAGCTATGGCATTTGCTTTGCGTGAACATATACAATAGTGTTTCCAGAAAAAAATACATTAACACTTCCAAAATGGTAAATCACATTTCCTGTAGCATGAACATGCAAAAGGATGAAAGGCCACGCCTCCAGCGATCCAGCTCACCAGTCTACTAAGACCCGGACTGCACTTCATTCATTATTCAATT
Source organism: Gymnothorax javanicus (assembly GCA_029692085.1). Lineage (NCBI taxonomy): Eukaryota > Metazoa > Chordata > Actinopteri > Anguilliformes > Muraenidae > Gymnothorax > Gymnothorax javanicus. The sequence goes on from CM056205.1 coordinate 44,010,222, forward strand.
ATCACTCGCACCTATTTTTTATTGCTACTGGGTGGCAGCAGTATGTATTTAAGACTGAGCTCCACTCAGTCTCATTGTGAAGTCTCGTAAATCCACGCCTGAGTGGCACTGTTAGTCTTGTATAGACTTATCCTCTGTATTTGCATGTAAATCTAAACTCTTTGATCTCAGTGCTGTTTATGTATTTGCCAGCACTTTATATTTTTAAGGAACATTGCTTCTATTTGTTTTCCTATTTATAATGCATTGTAACTGTAGCTATGGCCCAGAATCTGTAGTACTCATAGTATTTTATTTTTGGAACCTCAGTACCTCATTGTGTGCATTGCAACGTGTGTGCCTTCTGCAGTGCAGTTGGCATAATAAATACCAAATCCAGTCCTTAACTTCCTGTTCTCCTTGCATCTGAACTGTACATGCAGCACAAACGTTACACGAACACTGAAACCAAAAGAGCGTATCGACACAAATATTCTAACACCACCCTCGGCAAGGTTTGGACATTTAATTGCGATCTCTCAAATTGTTGTGCTGTAGCCTGTGCAATATATTTTGTAAATGTCCTTTTCTGTCACAAACATCATGTCAGATTCTCAGACACTGGTACTATTGCACAATTTTGTTGACTAAGTCTCCCCAGTGAGATTTCTCAGACACTTTTAAAACTTAAGATACCACAGAGCCAATTCAAACCCGCAAACAACCAGTTTGGCACAAAATATTTGGCTTGTTGATCTGTGCATATTAGAATTGGCAAGCAAGCACTCGTCCATTCCTTGCAATAACAATGAACGAGAAAAATAGTTTGAGTCTGCCGGAGCTGCGATGCAGCAAAAGCAGGCATCTCGCTATAACAGCTCCCGCGAGAACTGGTTCTCCTTGCTTTTTCACATGAACCCTGTCTAACAGGCCATGCGGGTCAGTTAGACCTTAATCTGCAGCGGAACTGGCCAAAGCACTATCTGCTTCCCCCCTTCCTCTAAAGTTCTTCCAGTCTGCCTGCAGGTTTTCAGGTTTACACTAAAGGGTTTACAATCGGGACATCATGCAAAGGCTATCCCATCTGCACTTCATGGACCGTTTAAATTAAAAAAAAAAAAAATTGAAATGTGCACAATTTCCCATACAAATGAAGTGTTTCATTTCTTGGCTTATTTTAACGAGAACTGGCTACATATGAGAGAGCTTGTTCACAGAGTTGGCATATCATTAATCAAGGAAAATGACTGAAAATTGATCAACAGTGATTAGTAGTTTAAATGGCTGTGGAAGTTTCCACTTCACCATTCCAGGACACGCTTCAGTCAAAGTCGAGGGTTGAGATGGAGTATGAACGGCCGCGGTAAGTCACGTGCAAAAAATATCATTGTTTGCTAGTCAGCCATATAAATAATAGATCACCAAATGAAACTGTAGACGTCGCATTCAAGTTTGCTCTACAAGCCTCAACATTAGCGTAGTTATAACAACCATTGACCATCACTGCAACAAAGTGCATTATTCAGGCAAATTCAGTGGTGTCACTGAAAACTGGTCTTGGTTGTCCTCAGAGAAAAAGATTGTAAGATTGTGGTGTTTTCACAACTTTTATTGCTTAGGACAACTTATTTATTTATTTATTTGGTACCAAGGTCAACAGGTATAAAATACCCAATAATAGACCCGGGGACATTACATACAAATATCAGGAGCACCAAACAACAACAAACATCCAAAATACAGTCTATTAAACTTCAATTTAAGGTTTGTTTGAGAAAGAAATGGGTCCTTGGTAGTCTCTCATTTTCAGGAGGGATGAAAGTTATTCATGTCATCTATTATTTTAGTTTGAGGTGTTTCCTAACTGTCTTTCCCCACTAGCATTTTTTTCCACGTCAACTCAGTTCTGCGTCTGACGATTTTTCTTTCTTTAACTTCCAGAAGAGAGGCAGGACAAAATTATTGAGCTCTAATAAAAAAACAGCATTGCTCCTTATACCCAGTTAGAAGTCATAATAAACTGACAGCAAATCTCAGTGGTTAGAGTGGCATTTTACTATGTCCAAAGGAAATGAGGGGAATCAATTAAAACAACTTTGAAAGACAAATTTTTTCTTCCGGGTAACACAAGCAACACATTTCAAAAAAGTTGAGTCGAGGGCATGTTTACAACTGTATTGCATTACTTCTTAACAACACTCAGAAAGTGTTTGGGAACTGAGGAGACCAATAGTTGTAGTTTTGAAAGCAAAATGTTTTCCTATTCTTGCTTGATGTAGGATTTCAAGACTTCATGGCTGCTCTACCTTTCTCAAATTTTTCATGTCATAAAGCACCAAATATTTTCAGTGGGTGACCGGTCTGGGCTGCAGGCAGGCCAGTTCAGCACCCACACTTTTACTACAGAGCCATGCGGTGTAATAAGTGTAAGGTAAGGTGTTTGGCATTGTCTTCCTGAATAAAGAAAGGCTTTCCCTGAAAAGACCTCTTGTTGCCAGTATGTGTTGCTCCAACACCTTTAAAGTATATGCAGTGCTTATCCAAAAAAGGTAATCCAACTTCAGCGGGTTAATATACCACGTTTATATCATTTCATCTTTTCTATGTAATTTGCCAAGGAAGAGGATGTCCTTAGCTCTTCATGGATAGCACTGACTGCAACATTACTGTGCGCATGACTGATTAAATGACCTTTGAAAATGGCAGATTCGAATTTCATTTTTCCAAGTTTTGTTTATCGATGGAAGTCAGAAAACAAAAGTACATGAAAGCCAGTGAAAGTCAACACACTGCCCTCTGCTGACGCACCCACACTTTCAACATGTCCACCTCCCCTTTCGACGCAAAGCTGACAGCGACGGAGCATGTCCTCGATGTCTCACTATAGCCGGATCATTTCTCAAAGCCTGAACTTCATTTCGAATGCGCTCTTGCAGTTCGTCAAGATCTGGGGAGAGTCACAAACACTTTGTTTTTTAAATGTCCCTGAAGGACAATCAAGTAACGTGTCGATTTCTGAATGTCTTTCATGCATTACCAAACTTGGAAAAATGAAATTCTGATTTACCATTTTCAAAGGTCATTTAATCAGTCATGCGCGACAGTAATGTTGCAGTCAGTGCTATCCATGAAGAGCTAAGGACGTCCTCTTCCTTGGCAAATTGCATGGAAATGGTGAAACGATATAAATGTGGTATATTAACCCGCTGAAGTTGGATTACCTTTTTTTTGATACACACCGTATTAGTTCAGCATTAGTGTCTTCACAGATTTCCCATGCCATGTGCACTACTGAGCACCCATACTATCATGGATGCTGGCTTGTGAGCTGTGCCCTGAGAAACAAGCTGGATGTCCCTCTCCCAAAGGATGCAGCATCCATGATTTCTAAAAAGAATTTCACATTTTGATTGATCAGACCACAGGACAGTTTTGCACCTCAGTTGATCTTAAATGACCTCGGCCCACGGAAGCAAGCCGACAGCGTTTCTGAATCTTGTTCATATATGGTTTTATCTAACGGCTCTGGTATTAAGGTAAAGGCAAGATCTTCATATTTTCAATATGCAAATTTTTGTCCCCACAATGGCAAAGTTACGACCAGCCCTACTCAATGCTGAGTGGCAAGTACTCGTTGCCTTCATTGTTTGAGTTGTTTAGGTTTAGGCTTGACGAGTGGGGTTGGTTAGGTTTCAGTTACAAACATCAGTGCAAGGAAACCAGAGGCAGAGTAGGGCAGGCTATGCCATCTCCATCCTATAAAATGTCGCAGGTTGTATTCCAAACAGACTGTAATGTTTCAGTTCTCTCAAAATTAAGCCAATGATGTGCTATGAAGAGAATCAGTTTGCTTGTAACAGAACAAGGGCATATCAATGTCCAATCAGATTTCAGCCCTGGGCCTGTGCCTGTGTGTACCTGCCCCTGGATCCGTCAATAATGCCATCGGACACATCAACTCCATCCTTCCATCATGGGGGTCGCATTACTGAGAAAAGGGAGTCAATTGAAAAGAACTGCTATCAGAAACCACCAATGACTGAAAGTTGCAGCAACAAAAGTTCTGAAGAATGTGCATGCAGCAATGCTCGACCACATTCTCATTAAACCTTAGTATCCAAGGAGTGGATAGTCAAACTTGTCCGTACCAAGAACTCACAGGTTGTGGGAACCGAACCCGATTTTGGAGCAGAAAATGGGTTTAAAGTGCCTATTCACCCAAGAGCAGGAGGCCATAATGGATCAAGGAAAAGATAAAAAGCCATATCTGCACCTTTCCTGCTAAACTAAAAGCACAAAGGATGATAGATCTTTAGGAAAAGAGTGCACTTTTCCAGCCAATATCTTGAGGTGTTGGGCTCCAGTAAATAACACTTGATTTGTTCTTAATTTTACGTATTAAGTACTACAAAATCAAACTGCATATGAAGTGAAAACAATAAAAAAAAAGGGCAATGCATAAAAGGTTTTTCCAAAACAATAGTTTTACATTTTTGCTATGATAAAACATAAACATTTGAAGGGAACCTTCACAATGTATAATGTCTCATCTGTGGCAGCTGGCCCCATGGAATTCATCATTTTCCCCAAATTTACAAACTGTTTCACATTCCACAACATCAATACCAGGAGGAAAAACATTTTCTCCAAGTGCAGGAATAATTGCTGCTCACCTGATTGTAAAACAGTCGGTTTGTATTCAAATGAGATGACATTGTTTTGACAGATAAAGACTAGCAGACGTTCTGTTCTAAATTTATCATACATACACAAATAAGGAATTCATTTACTGCAGATGACTGACAGATATACATTCCCCCAAGGACACTGGGAAAAGGAACACCAGAATGAACTGCATTTATAGCTGCCCAGGTGTCCATAAATGTGGCTAGCTAATGCAAAGCGTTGCATTGCCACTTCATACTCATATACAGTGCTGTCATAAAGTATTTGACTGCTACCCAATTTCTTCTATTCTTTCTTATGTCATATTTAAATATCCCAGATAATCCAACTAATTTGAATGATGGTTTCACTTTTTGAAGGTAAAGAATATTTCAAAACTTAAATCACCCATATTAAAAAATAATTGACCCCTTCAAACTCTTAACTAGTTGTGCAACCCTCGGAGGCAATAACTGCAAACCAACATTTTTCTTACCTGGCCAACAGTCTTTTAGATCAATGTGGAGGAAGTTTGGCCCAAACTTTGGCCCAATCCTTGCAGAATTGTTTTAATTCAGCCACACTGGTGGGTTTTCAAGCATTTATTTATATATTTATTTATGTTTATTTGGCAGGGACAATGCACAACATGAAGATAGAGCCAGATTCTAGCCCAAGGGCTAATTTTCATCTGAAGTCCCTGAGCAAGAGTTTGGTGTTCGTAAAATAACTACTTAAAAAAATATATGACAAAAATAAGAGAGAGAGACAGAGAAAAAAAAAACATACTTGTAGTTTAAATCCACAAAATGAAGACATACACCTCATGAAATAGCACTAAGCATTGAAAAGGGCATAGACGAAAGACATTAACACAGGACACAGCAAAGCTTAAATCAATGACTAAACATGTCCACACTGCTGGTTTGCTTTTAGCCATCTTTTAAGACCTTCTTTAAATGAGGTGAAAGTACAACCCCAATTCCGAAATATTTGGGATGAAGTGTAAATTGTGAATAAAATCAAAATGCAGTGACTTTCAGATCACATGAGCCAATATGTTATTTACAATAGAACAAAGATAACATTTCAAATATTGAAACAGACATTTTACATTTTTATCACAAAATGAACTCATTTCAAATTTTCTGGCTGCAACAGGTCTCAAAAAAGTTGGGACACAGGCAAAAAAGGGCTGAAAAAGCAATTAATATATAAGAGAATCAGCTGAAAGAACATTTAGCAAGTAATTACATAAACTGGCATCAGGTGTGAAACATGATTGGCTATAAAAGGGATGTCTCAGAGAGGCTGAGTCTCTCAGAAGTAAAAATGGCCAGAGGCTCTCCAACCCATGAAGGCTTGTGTAAAAAAAATTGTGGAATACTTTAAAAACATTGTTCCTCAACGTAAAATTGCAAAGGCTTTGAGACCAGTGGTTCAAGAAACTGGAAAAATCTCTGTCTGTAAACCTTTACTGGATCCGTGATCTTCGGGCCCTCAGGCGCCATCCACGGCATGATTCTGTCATTGACATTACTAAAAGCCCAGGAATACTTCAAGAAACCAGTGTCTGTAAACACAGTCCACCAAAGGCCACCTAAAAACCATGCAAAAAAGGAAACCATTGTTGAGCATGATCCAGAAGCGCCATTGTGTTCTGTGGGCCAAGGCTCATTTAAAATGGACTGTAGCAAAGTGGCAAAGTGTCCTTTGGTTTGAAATGAGCTCACTTTGTGGATAAAATTATAAAATTTCTCAGTTTCAACATTTGCTACGTTATCTCTGTTCTACTGTGAATAAAATACTGGCTGGCGTGGTCAGTGGAGTCCAAATTTGACATTCTTGTTGGAAATCATGGGCGTTGTGTCCTCTGGGCTAAAGAGGAGAAAGACCATCCCTCCTGTTATCAGCGTTCAGTTCAAAAGCCAGCATCTCTGATGGTATGGGGATGCATTAGTGCATATGGTGTGGGACACTTGCATGTTTTAAAAAGCACCATGAATGCTGAAAGGTATATAAAGGTTTTAGAGCAACATATGCTCCCCCCAGACGACATCTATTCCAATGAAGGCCTTGTATATTTCAGCAGGACAATGCAAAATCACATACTGCAGCTATTACAACAGCATGGCTTCATAGTAGAAGAGTCCGTGTGGGGCGCCCTGGTGGCTCATCGGTCTAAGTGCGCGTACCATAAAGGCTGTGTCCTTCCCACAGCGACCTGGGTTTGAATCCGGCTCGGGTCATTTGCTGCATGTCATCCCCCGTTCTTCTCCCCAGCCTTCCTGTCTCTCTACACTGTATGGCTGTCAAATAAAGGAAAAATTCCCAAAAAATAATCTAAAAAAAAAAAAAAAAAAATAAGAGTCCGTGTGCTGAACTGGCCTGCCTGCAGTCCTGATCTTTCACCCATTGAGAACATTTGGCGCATAATTAAACAAAAAGTCCGTCAAAGGAGACCCAAAACTCTCCAGCAGCTGGAAGCCTTTATTAAACAAGAGTGGGATCAAATTCCAATGGCTAAACTCAAGAAACTTGTCTCCTCAGTGCCCAGACGCCTCCACTCTGTGTTAAAAAGAAGAGGGGATGCTACACCATGGTAAACAGGCCCCTGTCCCAACTTTTTTTGAGACCTGTAGCAGCCATCAAATTTGAAATGAGCTCATTTTGTGGATAAAATTGTAAAATTTCTCAGTTTCAACATTTGCTATGTTATCTCTGTTCTATTGTGAATAAAATACTGGCTGGTGTGATTTGAAAGTCATTGCGTTTTGATTTTATTCTCAATTTACACTTTGTCCCAACTATTTTGGAATTGGGGTTGTACTACTTTGTCTAATATTAGGGGGAATATTATTCCACAGGCTAGATGTTTTAATGGAAAATGCTGATTTGCCAAAGGCAGAGTACCTAAACAAACTTAAGCAGTCCCCCCTAGTTGCTGCTCTTGTGGTCCTTATGTTATCAGTACGCTGACTTACAAATTGCTCGAGGTGGTGGTGCAAGATGGTTAATCATTTTGTAGAACAAACAAATATTTGCAAATTAAATATGCCTGTCAAAGGTAAATAGGCTATATTTCTTTATGATATTGCATTGATGATAACTGAAGGTTTTTTTTATCCAGGATTTTCAAGGCTTGTTTATATACTTTGTAAATGATCAAAATACTTGTCACATTTGCTTGGGACCATGAGGTCAGGCAGTATGAAAGGTGGGACAAAATCATGGAATAAAAATAAAGTTTGGCTGCTTCAGTTGTCAGCTGGTTCCTAATCACTTTAAAATTCAGAATATTTTGTTTCACTGTTCCATGGACTTTTTTAATTTGTTTCTTAAAAGTTAAATTTGAGTCGATGATGACCCCCAAATATTTAAAATCATCAACAACTTCACCTTTGACCTCTATATTCGGGTTTTGTATTGTGTTTTTTCTCACTAAAAAATACATACAAACAGTTTTTGAAATATTCAAGGTTAGACAAGAATAGTCCAGCCAGCTTTCTTGTTTATTGCTTTGTCATTTTGTATCATCTGCATACATTTGACTTTGCAGGACATTGGCATGAATATAAATGAACAGTAGTATCATCTGCATACATTTGTAAACCATTAATCATGCCAGGACATACTGCAGTTGGAAGGTGGACATTAAATATATATTTACAGTGAATGCTTTCTTCAGATAGAAATATTGGGTCCCCCTTTATCAAGTTTGGAAGTTCCTCAACAAAATAACATACTGCTGATTCTGTTTGGGTTTGTTCTAAACCCCTATTGAGCAGTTAGTTGGTTTGCTCCAATCCTTTTTTGATAAAATGGGAAGATGGGCCTAAACCATCAATTCTGGTATCACAGCAATTTTGCTCAGGAAACACGCACTCCTTAATGGAAAAATTGACTAAATGTGTAATAGGTTTGCACAGAACTACAGCATTACTTTTAAAAACAGATGAATCCAGCCCATACACATCCTGGGCCTTTGAGCTTTTGAGATTAGTCAAGATTTTCATGACATCACCTTCATTTACCTCTGTTAGATTAAAAACTGGATAATTATAATAGGGTGGGGTAGTGAGCCTAGGCCTGTGACCAAATAATGCTGCTAGTTGCTCAATAGACTCCTTAAAATAAGTATTAAAAGCTAGTGTAATTTCTTCATTATTTCTATAAATACTTCCCTGGATCTTTAACTCAATATTCTGATTTCCTTTCCCTGTTTTCTTGGACATATTATTTAGATGTTTCCATATTTGTTGGCTTACCTTTGGCCCGGTTGATAAGGTCGATAAAGATATTTGCTTTAGTTTTTCTGAGCATATTTACTACCTTATTTCGTAGTCCCTTGAAGATACTGTAGTCGTTATCTAATTTACTTTTTAGGGCAATTTTTAATGCATGATCTCTCTTTTTCATTAGATTCCATAATTCATCATGTAGCCATGGTAGATTATATTTCTTACGTCTATTTACATTTTTTTGAGGAACTGATCTCTTACATCTGTAATGCTCTTAAAAAAGAATTCTCAAACTGTGGTATGTCCCTCTTTGGTATTCTGTGTGACACCTTCTATTATCAAGTTTATACAAAAACCTTTTCTTGGTTAATTTCCGACATACTAACCCCAGATTATGATCTGAGACACCTGTTACAAAGTTGAAGGATTTAGTAATCCTCTCTGGTTTATTACAGAAAATCAGATCAATCTGTGTTCTTGAAGAGCGTGTGATCCTATTTGGGCCATTAACAATTTGAGACGGATCATATTTGGAGGAAATATCTTTAAGTTTTTCCCTTTCTGATTTATTAGCCCAATTAATATTAAAATCACCAAATATCATGAGTTCTTTCCCAGTATCTTCAAACTTTGACATGATTGTTCTGAACTCATCATATAACGTGCTATCTGATGAGGGTGGCCGATATAAACACGCAATTATGAAGGACATGTTGTTTGATAAGGAGAAAGTGGCAGCAATACACTAAATATATACTGTCAGTTTGTATCTGGTGCTTCACAAGCAGTCCTTAACATAATAACAATCCCCCCTCTTCCAGTACATCTGTCTTGTCTAAAAATATTGCATCCTGGTACAAGAAAAACAGAGTCTGGTGAAGTTGTCGTAAGCAATGTTTCGGAAAGACAAAGAAAATCTAAGTTGGAATCTGATAAGAGTTTGTCGATTTCATCAGTCTTTGAAGTAATGCTCCGAACATTCAGATGCCCACCCAGTAATTCCTTGGGTTTCGTTTGAGGATTCCACAGGACCTTCGCATGGTTTACAGTTTGGATAAGGAGACGCTCAAGTCTTTGCTGCAGATTCTGATGGTCAGGAATATTTCGAGATCTTGGTTGCAGTTGTTTGATCCATGCCTCTTGATCCCAGGAATGTCCTATATCCGCTCGAACGGGCCCAGGGTTAAGGTGAACATGCCCAGCAAGGTAGGCAAACAAATGTTTGTATTGGCGATAGTGCTTTGGCCGGCCGAGTATGCCTGTCCTTGTCGATTTTGTTGACGTTACGATAACTTTGTTGTTGAGAGCAGAGTAGATTATTTGGTGGCCAAACGAGATCGGTGCAACCAAGCTGGGAGGTAAGCCCAGACCCAGGCCAACATTTTGCCATTGATAGCATCAGCATTGTGTTGATAGCATCAGCAAAACAGTGTAGAGCCTCAGAGTCGTTGATCCATGAATCGTGCTGATTTGACGGATCAAATATGCATGTAATTGCTTTCTCAAGCCGAAAAGATGGTGTTGAAATATAACTTAAAACGGGCAGACGCACCTCCTGCAACCTGCGTCCGCCATCTTAGCTACATTCAGTACATACAAGCATGAACTGCCTGTTAAAGGCCATGCCATAGCATTTCAATCAGATTCAAGTCAGGACGTTGACTAGGCCACTCCAAAATCAATATTTTGTTACATTTGCAGGGTTCTGCCCAGGATGCTCAGAGTGCTGGTCGGAGAATTGTTTGTATGCGAGCGGGCGCAGCGCGAGCTGGAAAATTTTTGCGTCAATTTGAAAGCAGATATTGCCTCTGAGTCACCAGATAACTGTGTTTCTTTGATGTGCTCCTCGGTGCGTAGCCAGATACCTCTAATTTTCATAGATATATGATGCCATATTCATAAACTTGTTTTTCTATTTTGTATCCAAATACATTTGATTACATTTCTGAATACAACTGCAACTGTCATTTATGTTTCAAACATTTCTTCAGTGGCGCCCATTGGACAGAGAACAAGGAGGGCGATAAACGTCTTTAACCCATTTAAACCGGGACAGCATGTGCGCATTTTAAGAACGTGTCGTTGCCGACACAGATATGCGGGTAATTTTGAAAGTACCGTAATTACTGTAAGTTTTGCGCAATAGAAAAAAATTCCAACTGTTCCTGAAAGCTGAGAAGCTGTGTTTCAGCCCAAATACAGGTTACTATGGTAAACATGGCAGCCTGATTCTCTGCTGGGATTTTTGCATTAGGCCTTAAAGGGTTAAACTGCTTATTAGTCTTGATCTGTTTCAGTCATTTTTCTTGATAAAAGATACTTTAACTCTCCCTTCTCAGGTGTGGCTAATTGTCTTAGTTACTACGAGAGATAAAACGCGTCAACTGAAGGCAAAAAAAAAAACACATTTCTTGCTTTGTAAGATGTGGCAAAAGTTTACACGGAAAATCCACAGTAGGTTTTTTTTTCCGTGAAGGGTTACCTATTAAGGCATGTGAATTAAACATTTTTATTGAATTTATTATTCACTTGCCTGGCCATTTCATTAAAAGGGAAACTGTGTACTTAACTGCAAATGGATTTTTCATATTGTTGGAAAACATGTTAACCAAGAACAATGATTAAAATCGGGTCAATAATCTCATCCATTTCAAGGTATTTTTTCCGCCCCTCTAGGTTTTCTGTCCACCGACCGCCACTGTTATTAAACACTGATAGATTAACATGTAAAGAATGTTACTGTCCTCGACAGAGATTTATTTAGTTTTGCTGTCGTTTATATAACAAGAAAACTTTTCTCTCGACATGCAAAGTACAGCCCTACAGAAAGCAATCATGCTGCCCGATTATAATTGCCTGTCTTGCATTAGATTGAGACAACCGCACCGATCATTTCCCCACAGCCTCAGATTCAATTCGCCATGAATACCCAGCACACGCGGGCTCAGATGGCACTCAGTATTTCCATCACTGTTGGGCAGGTTTTTCAGTATCAATGAAGACCAGCGCAGACGGGGCGTGGGTTGAAAACGAAAGTTCGCTATTCTGACAATAACAAGAAGGGGGGCGGGAGAGCATATTTAGGGTCATTTATGTTTTGTTTCTAGCGATTTTATTGGACACTGAATGCATTCATTTTAACTGATCTTTGAAAAAACAATGCCGGTCGGGAAAAACACTAGCTATCTGAACTGAGTGGTGGTCGGAGCATTCCGAGTGCTGGTCGGCGCCAACCACCGCCGACCAGCATCGGCAGAACCCCGCATTTGAGCCATTCAAAGGCAGACTTGGTTCTGTGCTTTGGCCATTGTCCTTGTGTATAATCCAGCAGTGCTTGAGCTCTAGGTCACAAACCGATGACTGGACATACTCCTTCAGGATTTTCTGGTAGAGAGTAAAATTCATGGTTCCATCAATTATGGCAAGTCACCCAGTTCCTGAAGCGGGAAAGCAGCCCTAGACAATCACACTGCTGATGCTGTGTTTCACGGGTGGTATGATGAACTTATTCAAGAATCCTGCGTTTGGTTTATACCAGACGTAACAGGATGAATGTCTTCTAAAAAGTTCCACTTTTGACTCCTTAGTCCACAGATAATTATCCACAAAATCTTAGATGTCATCAAAATACTTTTTTTTGACAAATTAGAGATGTGCCTTTGTTTGTTTTTCACAGCAGTGGTTTTAGCCCTCCCATGGATGCCAGTTTTGCCCAGTCTCTTTCTTACTGTGGAATGATGATCACGGACCTTCACTGAGGCAAGTGAAGCCAGCAGATCTTAACTTGTCATTCTGGGTTCTTTTGTGACCTCCTGGATCAGTCACCGATACGTTTATGGAGGAAATTTTGGAATGCCAGTCACTCCTAGGAAGCTTAACCACTGTTTGAAGTTTTCTACATTTAAAAATAAAGGCTCTCACTGTGGTTTGCTGGAGTCCCAGAGCCTTAGAAATGGCTTTCTAACCCTTTCCAAGCTGATGGATATCAACGACTTTGTTTCTCATCAGTTCTTGAAATATTATAATTATTATTTTTTTGATAACGGTATCATGTGCTGATATTTGCCCAATTCACTTTGCCAGACAGGTTCTATTTAAGTGATGTTTAGATCCACCAGGGCTGGCAATAATCGTACCTGGATCTGTCAAGTGAAATAGAACCAGTTATCAATTAAATTTGTTTCATTGTCGATTTTCTAACAAAGGAGGCAATTACTTTTTCACATAGGGCCAGATAGGGTTGGACAGCTTTTTTACATCAATAAATGAAATCATCCTTGAAAAAAACTGCATTTTGCGTTTTCTCAGGCTACCTTTGTTCATTATTGAAATTGATTATTTGTAACAAAGTGTAACAAATTTGCAAAAATAGGATATATCATGAAGGGAGAAAATACATTCTCACAGCATTGCATCATACTGTAGAATACAACCCCAATTTCGAAATAGTTGGGACAAAGTGTAAATTTTGAGTAAAATCAAAACACAATGACTTTCAAATCACACCAGCCAGTATTTTATTCACAATAAAACAGAGATAACATAGCAAATGTTGAAACTGAGAAATTTTATCCAGAAAATTAGCTCATTTTAAACCAAAGGACACTTTGCCACTTTGCTACAGTCCATTTTAAATGAGCATTTGCCCACAGAACACGGCAGCACTTCTGGATCATGCTGAACAATGGCTTCCTTTTTGCATGATAGAGTTTTAGGTGGCATCTGTGGATGGCACGGCGGACTGTGTTTACAGACAGTGGTTTCTTGAGGTATTCCTGGGCCCATTTAGTAATGTCAATGACAGAATCATGCCGGTGAGTAATGCAGTGGTGTCTGAGGGCACGAAGATCACGGGCATCCAGTGAAGGTCTTTAGCCTTGTCCCTTCCGCACAGAGATTTTTCCAGTTTCTCTGAATGTTTTGATGATGTTATGCACTGTCCATGATGAGACCTTCAAAGCCTTGGCAATTTGACGTTGAGGAACATTGTTTTTAAAGTATTCAACAATTTTTTTACGCAAACCCTCACAGGTTAGAGAGCCTCTGGCCATCTTTACTTCTGAGTGACTCAGCCTCTCAAAGACATCCCTTTTATAGCCAATCATGTTACACACCTGAGGCCAGTTAACTTAATTACTTGCGAAATGTTCTTTCAGCTGATTCTCTTATATATTAATTGCTTTTTCAACCCTTTTTTGCCTGTGTCCCAACTTTTTTGAGACCTGTTGCAGCCAGAAAATTTGAAATAAGCTCATTTTGTGGATAAAAATGTAAAATGTCTCAGTTTCAACATTTGAAATGTTATCTATGTTCTAATGTAAATAATACATTGGCTCATGTGATCTGAAAGTCTTTGCATTTTGGTTTTATTCACAATTTACACTTCTACCCAACTATTTTGGAATTGGGGTTGTACATACACTTTGCTACGGTGAAAATGCACGCAGAAAACTCAAGGTTAGTCTATCGGACAGATTAACATGCTCCACTTTCGAATTCAAGCATGAACCCACTATAGCCAAAAAGCAGGAAGGAAATTTCACATACTATCTATTGTTTTAGCATATGGTATAATTTACAAACAAGTAGTCACATGCTTGATGCCTTTGCTACCAAGCAGTCAAAGACCGTGACGAAACCAGATTTGGATGAGAAAAGATGAAAAAACATTTAAAAAAAAAAGCCAAGTTCTCTCTTTGAATATAAAGCACAAAGTGTGTTTTCTCTGCTTCTCATACAATTTGTTGACAGTCATTCACACATAAGCACCAAATACATCCCCTATAGTCCCCATTTGCTTTTTAACACAGTGTACCTATTAAGGCAGAAAATGACTCCAAATTACTGCTACGGCGATGGCTATTTGGAGGGAACCAGCATGCTTGTAATGCACTCAACGCAATTATCAACACTTTGTGCTCACAACAATTTGCAATTTAGTCATTTGGCAGACGCTTTTAGTCAGAGCCTCTCTTGAGACAGACAAGCACTGTTAGACCCACAACTCATGAAGTCAAAGAAGCTGGTAACAGCTCGACTGAACCTATCACTTCTAAAGGGCCAGTTCAGTCACTCAGTTCAGCCAATAACCAGCTCACAGATGCTGGCTTACAAATATGTAAAAGTACCATGTTGCCACCAAACATAACAGTGAGTGACAAACAGTTAAATGCAAAAGCAATATGGGCATACACAATAAACTACTAATTTTATCAACCAGGAAAAGATTTTTCAAGGCAGAAGTATATTAGTTGCCATAACCCCTTGCGTACGGGTTTGTATTCGACTGTATGTCCAAGTGACCAGTGTATATGCAATACATACGAGGCAGTCAGGCGGGACCTGCATTTACGCGAGCAGGCGATCTGTTCCCGTGGCCGGGAACCACATACTCGCGGATGGGTATGCTGGATGGTGTGTGTTATCAATATGTAACTGCTGCGAGGCAACTGCCGTGAATGATTTTGTACCAATACTGGGTCAGACTAATGTAGTACCTGATCGCTCATTGGTTGTGCATCCTGATTTCAAGATATAAATTTTCAACGTCCATCCACCCATCCATCCATCCATCCATCCATCTATCTTCTTCCGCTTATCTGGGGCCGGGTCGCGGGGGTAGCGGTCTAAGCAAGGATGCCCAGACTTCCCTCTCCCTGGACACTTCCTCCAGTTCTTCCGGGGGTATCCCGAGGCGTTCCCAGGCCAGCCGAGCGACATAGTGTCCTGGGTCTTCCGGGCCCTCCTCCCGGTGGGGCATGCCGGAACACCTTCCCAGGAAGGCGTTTAGGGGGCATCCGATATAGATGCCCAAGCCACCCCAGCTGGCTCCTCTCGACGTGGAGGAGCAGCGGCTCTACTCTGAGCTCCTCCCGGGTGACAGAGCTTCTCACCCTATCTCTAAGGGAGCGCCCCGCCACCCTGCGGAGGAAACCCATTTCAGCTGCTTGTATCCAAGATCTCGTTCTTTCGGTCATGACCCAAAGTTCCTGACCATAGGTGAGGGCAGGAACGTAGATTGACTGGTAAATTGAGAGCTTCGCCTTTCGGCTCAGCTCCTTCTTCACCACAACAGATCGGTACAATGACCGCATTACTGCTGCCGCCGCACCGATCCGTCTGTTCAATTTTCAACGTCCGGGCACATAAGTCAAAACATACGGGCAACTGCTTCAATTGGTATATGAACTAAGGTTTTTCAGCACATTTATCTTCCGCATCTTGCAACAAGACAATCATCAACCAACTAAACTAAACTCTCACCTCTTCTACTTTGGTAAATTTCGAGCCATGTCACGTCAAGTTGATCTAGCCGATCTGTTCGCGTCCACTGAGTCCGACCATGAATTGAAGTCACCAGCTCCGAACAGACTCCTAGTAGGGACACTTCTTGGAGAGCTATCCACTCACGGCAAAGACCCAAAAACCGTGGAAACAGTGCATCGTCTGTTCCAAGAACAAAGTTCGCCGTGAGTCCCGGTTCAGATGTGACACTTGTGAAGTTAGTTTGCGCGTCGAACCATGTAATAAACTTTGCCACACGAAACGGGTGTACTAGAATGTGAATGGATGATTTTGTATATTTTTCTGTATTCATTTATACAGAGTGAAGAATGAAGCATAAAAATTCAGTTTCTATTGTCATGTTGTGCCATCATCCAAAAGTTGCGGATAAAATCATTTTCCTGGCAATCATCACAGCAAACAGGCGAAGAATGAAATACTTCCTTGGCGATCGTCACAGGAGCCAGCCAACAATCCCGGCCACGGCAAATCAGGCCACCGTGGTCAACAGAGCACTCCACGCATTAGCGGTTCCCAGTATGCGGGTCAGCAAGCCAGCCCGCGTATGTTCGTTTCCCGTATACAAGGGGTCAAAAAAATTGTAATTTAGCCTTTAATTTACCAGGAAGTTCCACTGAGATTGAAAAACTCTCATCCAAGGCCAAAATGGCAGCCATGATAAGCAGGTTAACACATACTGTAAAATATCCAATGCAGCAGGAATGCAAAAGAAAGTAAAACAAAATGTCATAAGTGGCAATCTAGGGGCACACAAGCACACATCTTGCTTAAGGCTGGGAGAATTTGCACTGATTTAAATCAAATAATGCAGCTGGAGTTTGGACATGGGATTATTCCAGGACCAAGATGCAAACAGAAGTCAAGTGTCTTTTTACTGACCTAACTTTCGATTCTTCAGTCTCAAAGAATAATATGAGACTTTGAATCTTGAGCTGTAACCATTATCGGATACTGTGAGGGGGATCAAGTAAGAATAAGAGCACAGTTGAAAAAATATGGTTTTTCCAATACAAATGCATTAGTTTGTCAGTCTTCTGGGGGTAAAACAAGCCAACAGAATCTAAAGGCGACAGACGGTGACAGTTGTGTTTGGGCCTCTGTAATACATCGCCAGTCTGCATCATAATCAGCAAATCCTGCCAGTGCACAAAATCATTAATGTATTGTGACAAGATTTGTCCTTGTATCCTTGTATTCAGAATGCTATTCTTTTGTGCTAGCTAACTGCCTTTGCAATCAAGGCTGGCTTTTTAAAAGCCCTCAGACTGTTGATGAAGCTGACTGTTGCGCATGCTGACTTTGTACAGGCCAGATGGCAAGGCTAAATTATGAACTGAACATTTCAGAAATGATTATAAACACCATCTACCCATCCGCCAAAAATCTAACAATCTCTGACTGCAGGCCATCCCAGCATGCACCACTCACTCAAACACAAACACCTTTCATCAATTTTTTTGAAAGAGAAAATGGAGTGCCAGGGGTAAACCCCTAACAAAATACAGGGAGTGCACACAAACCCCAAAAAAAAAACCCAGGTGAGGACTCAACCCCACACCTTTCGTGTTGCATGCTTACTAATTAATTGCATTATATTTCTAATATGCTGCACTTTGTGATATTACCAAGTACCTTTTTGTAGACGCGGTAGTGCAGTGGTTAAGTAGGCTTGACTCAGGACCAAGAGGTCCTGAGTTTGAGTCCTTGCCATGGCCTTCGTGGTGTGTTCTTGGGCAAAACTCTTCACTCCCACACTGCCTCACTCCACCCAGGTGTACAAACCAGCAAAATTGAGCTGGGGGAGTACCTGCGATGGACTGGCATCCCATCCAGGGGGAGTACTAGCAATACAGAGTAGCACTACTCCTGGTCGATTCATGCCATGGAAACCACGGTTGAACACCGGTCTGATGGGCCACAAGGCCGGAACAGACTTAATTTACTAACAAGTAGCTTTGAACATTTCCGACTAGTTTGGTTCATGACTTCTTTAAAACATATAAGGAAAACATTTCTGACAGAGGAGGCTGATTTCAAAGGAAACAGAATTCATCGACTCCATTATCAGATCAGTGGCATCAATGAGCATAAAATCACCAACAGAGCCTTTCCTCGACTGTATAAGACTCTGTGTGGTTTAACTTCTAATATAAATGCCAGTTCAGGTGCCATTGTTTCCAACAGCTTCCGCGAGTTCTGTAATACCAGGAAAATGATTGTTCTTATCAGATCCATTTTTTCCTCTTTTTGCTTCTATTAGACCTTTTGACACCCCTAGGAATAATACATCAGGCAGGAGATTTCCAAATAACACACCGATCCAGAGCTTCTCTCAGTGATAAAACTGAGATGAAATATTCAGCCCGGGGAGCCCATGGATTTTCAGCTTTTCAAAAACAAACTGCCAAATAAGGACTGACATTTCAACAACAACCTTGTTTTTCCTTCTGTCAGCACTGATTCTCACGAGGAGATGTGGTCTTCATTCTATCGAATAAATATGGTTGCAGTTAAGACACGTCAACAGTATATTAACATATTCACAAAATTTCCCTGTGTAGTAGGCAGTACCATCATCTTACTGTAATGAGCAAGCCCATGAACACGTACTATAAGTGCTGATCTGCTCCTCTAGTGAAGCTGACCTCCTCCCACAGTAGAGAACTGCACCATGGACACCAGCGCGAGGCTCTGTAACGGTGCCAGATGGAAGGACTCAGAGCTCAGAAGTACAGTCCTTCGCCCGCTTCGTCAACACATTGGCTAATGTTTACTAAAGCGCCATGCGAGAAAAATTAGCATAATGTGGGCTTGATTTCCTTTCCTCGCATACCGAACCTCGCAATATAATCCAAAGCCCCCCAAACAATAAAAAAAAAAAAAAACAGTGGGACTTGGCCCTCTGCTAAAGCAGATTAGATTTAAGGCCTGGCTCCAGGGTGTGGAGGCCACTTATGGAGGTCGACTGGGCTATCAGGCGCTCAGCTTCTCTGTAGAGCTTCCAGCTGACACAGAGTCTGGTTGAATTATCTCACTAGTGGACAAACAGAGGGAGAGGGGGAGGGAGGTCAGGAGGCAGAGAGAAAGAAAGAGAGAGAGACACACAGACAGACAGATAGAGAAAGAAAGAGAGAGAGTGAGAGAGCTAGAGACAGAGAGAAAGCCCCCATACAGCACCAGGGACAGGAGTTTGACACTTTGATGCAAAGTGCAGTTCCCTGGGCGTTGCACTTTGTGAAATGGGAAAATACTGTAATATATTACATTTAAAAATCTAATTAACTAGCGTTCTGCTTTTTTCACGGTGTTGAAAATGTGTTAATGGCCATTACTGACCACTATTAATCTCAGCAATAATCACAGGAAAGTGGAATATTAATCACATTAAATTTTGAAGATGGCATAAGCAGAGATAAGGAACTAACTTTGTTCACCTCTTTGCCCCACCAATTACTGAAAAAAGGTCAACAATAAAAGTCAATGCGATGCATCATCCCTTACATAAGAGTACTCACGGGCATTACTCCCTATTATTCTTCCCTTAAGCAACAAGACTGGGAAAATTAGTACTGAAACATCACCTGGTTCACAAGGCCGTTCTGCCATTTTACATTCAGTAAAATAAGACAGACTATACCGGGGGTCAGCGGTCAACTTTAAGGCTGGTCCGCTCGTCCAGTGCCAGACCAAAATGGCAAAGGACAAGTTATTAATCTAAATTACTTATCCGATTGGACAAGTTGATTTTTCCACAAATTATATTACATATGCATTTTCAAAAATAAAATAACCAGTAGGCACTCAGAGAAAGCATTACCTCTGCCGTGTTAAAATTCATTGACAGATGAATTATCATTGAATGTGAGTGAGTCTCGATGGTGCCATCTTAATGCACATAGAAATTCTTTCATCCCATGGATCCAGAATGAGGAATTCTATAATTATTGGGAAAATTAGCGCGCTGTCGTACTAACATCTGAAAGAGAGAGTTTTACTGATTTTCTGCAGATTTGGTTGCAACAAACGTGAAGCTATAACACCATGCTATAAAATAAAAAATATTTTGGCTCACAGGTTATAGGTCCCGTGTTGTAGTTAACAGCTTTTGTCACTCTGTGATGGAATTTCCCATGTTCCAGTCCATGCTTTGCAACACTTTTTACGTGTTCCTTAAAATAAGTCCTTTTGTTTTATTTATTGGATACCCATACAGATAGATGTGCACCCTTACCTTCAGTATTGCATTTTGATCCCAAGGATGTATCGCGCTCATGTCAGAGACATATAAATTTATGTCCCAGGTGGTATTGTCATTCCGTGACAATAACAAACAAGGCACTGAATCAGTCCCTTTTGGTGTGGTGTTGCAAATAATCTTGGGCGCTTCATGCACCATCTGGCAAATGCTACATTCAAAGCTCAGGAGAACTTTCTCAACCTGTCGGAAAAATTTATACAGGTAATATAGTTTTCAGTTTTGGGGATATGACAGAATTAGGTGTCAACTCCCTGGCAGTCGGCATCACAATTCAATGTAAATTAGCTGCAACAAACTGCCGCCAATTTGCAAAGTCGGAGAACTATTTGTGGCAAGTATGTTTGCATAGTCAATAATGGGTGTAGTTTGTGTGGTACAACCCCAATTCCGAAATAGTTGGGACAAAGTGTAAATTGTGAATAAAATCAAAACGCAATGACTTTCAAATCACACCAGTCAGTATTTTATTCACAATAGAACAGAGATAACATAGCAAATGCTGAAACTGAGAGATTTTACAATTTTGTCCACAAAATGAGCTCATTTCAAATTTGATGGGTGCTGCAGGTCTCAAAAAAGTTGGGACAGGGGCCTGTTTACCATGGTGTAGCATCCCCTCTTCTTTTTAACACAGAGTAGAGGCGTCTGGGCATTGTGGGGACAAGTTTCTTGAGTTTAGCCATTGGAATTTGATCCCACTCATTTAATCCAGGCTTCCAGCTGCTGGAGAGTTTTGGGTCTCCTTTAACGGACTTTTCGTTTACTTATGCGCCAAATGTTCTCAATGGGTGAAAGATCAGGACTGCAGGCAGGCCAGTTCAGCACACGGACTCTACTACGAAGCCATGCTGTTGTAATAGCTGCAGTATGTGGTTTTACATTGTCCTGCTGAAATACACAAGGCCTTCCCTGGAATAGATGTTGTCTGGAGGGGAGCATATGTTGCTCTAAAACCTTTATATTGCCAACCTTTTGATTTTAATTAATAAAGTTACATTAAAGTTACCACATTGTGTGCAGTGGAACCTCTTTTATCTACTATGGACTTCCTTCCTGACACCACCTGGCACCAATGTGAAGTCTGAGCTGTACAGGGCAATCTACTTTTTTGAACCTTTATATACCTTTCAGCGTTCATGGTGCTTTTAAACATGCAAGTGTCCCACACCATATGCACTAATGCATCCCTATACCATCAGAGATGCTGCTTTTGAACTGAACGCTGATAACATGAGGAGTGGTCTTTCTCCTCTTTAGCCCGGAGGACACAACGCCCATGATTTCCGACAAGAATGTCAAATTTGGACTCGTCTGACCACAGGACACTTTGCCACTTTGCTACAGTCCATTTTAAATGAGCCTTGGCCCACAGAACACGGCGGCGCTTCTGGATCATGCTCATTAATGGCTTCCTTTTTGCATGATTGAGTTTTAGGTGGCATCTGTGGATGGCACGGCGGACTGTGTTTACAGACAGTGGTTTCTTGAAGTTTTCCTGGGCCCATTTAGTAATGTCAATGACAGAATCATGCCGATGAGTGATGCAGTGGTGTCTGAGGACCCGAAGATCACGGGCATCCTGTAAAGGTCTTCGGCCTTGTCCCTTACACACAGAGATTTTTCCAGTTTCACTGAATCTTTTGATGATGTTATGCACTGTCCATGATGAGACCTTCAAAGCCTTTGCAATTTGATGTTGTGGAACATTGTTTTTAAAATATTTCACAATTTTTTTACACAAGGCTTCACAGGTTGGAGAGTCTCTGGCCATCTTTACTTCTGAGAGACTCAGCCTCTCTAAGACATCCCTTTTATAGCCAATCATGTTACACACTTGATGCCAGTTAACTTAATTACTTGCTAAATGTTCTTTCAGCTAATTCTCTTATATATTAATTGCTTTCTCAGCCCTTTTTTTGCCTGTGTCCCAACTTTTTTGAGACCTGTTGCAGCCAGAAAATTTGAAATAAGCTCATTTTGTGGATAAAAATGTAAAATGTCTCAGTTTCAACATTTGAAATGTTATCTATGTTCTATTGTAAATAACATATTGGCTCACGTGATCTGAAAGTCATTGCGTTTTGATTTTATTCATAATTTACACTTCGTCCCAACTATTTCGGAATTGGGGTTGTATATCAGGTAAAGTGTCAAGAATGTCACACCATCACGGACACTGCGTGACACAGAAGTGTGTCACAGAGAGACACGGTGTCATGGACTGAGATAGAGTGGAATATTAGCATTAACATTTGCACTGACATCCTCATAAAAATAGCCCTCCATGCACATTTACACTCACATCCTAATAATATAAAAACGGAGACTTATGAATTGTCTGCTCCATGACAGCATGTCTCTGTGACATTTTCCAATCTATTTTTTGTATTTTTTCATCAAAAATTATGAAATAGAGGGCTGCCGGATAGCTCACTCGGTTAAGGTGCAGTGCAGAAGTGACTATCACGTCGCGGGTTCGAGCCCCGGTTGTACCAACCGGCAGTGGTCGGCAGCTTTTTCAGAGTAGCGCACAATTGGCTATTGCGCTACCGGGTTTCAAATTGGGAAGGGACTGCCGGGAAAGGGAAATAAAATAAATAGCTTCGTTCGTTGCTCAAGCGTCTCCTGTTGGCCAGACGGGCGCTCGTCAGGAAGATCCTAAGCCTGTTCATGTTCGGGTATCCTCCGCCCTCGTTCTGAACTTGCGAAGATTCAACCAATGAGCGTATAAGAGGCAGTGGCTGACAGGCACGTGCTTCGGAGGAGAGCCGTGAACTGTCTTCTCTCTCCTGAATTGGCAGCAAGTGGTCGCAAACGAGCAAGTGTTGTACATAGTTCACTGATTGGGCATTCCAGATTCGGGTGGGATTGGAGATGCCAAATTTAAAAAAAAAAAAAAAAAAAAAAAAATTATGAAATAGTATGACTGTTCATATTTTCAGGTGTACTGACCTACAAGTATAAGACAGGCCAACAAAACCCCTGTAATCTCGAAATCTATTTATTTAAAAAAAAAAACTGACTATGAATTTCCCACTAAATTCATGATATGGGTTGAATCTTCATCAAAATTTAATTACTTCCTCCTCAGCACCGTATACATTAACACACAAAATTTCATTGACATCCATCCTTTACTGTTTGAGGTATCTGATCAAGTGGTGAGCAACAAAAAAACACCAATAAAAACATTACCTCCTAGCAGAGGTATAACTGATACCAGTGAATGAGTATTGTTTTCAGTGATTACAGTCAAGTCAAAATTATCATGTTAAAACAAAGATGCAATCCTATCAAAATTGAAATGTCAGTCACAATTTTGTAAATTAAAGGTAAACTCCTGAGAAGTAACAAATGTTGCGATCACAATCATTGGTGCACTTGTTCCTTTCTACAATTTACTACCCATAGAATCAAAAACTTTAATGATATCAAGTACCACGCTTCTGAAATATAGGCTGCAAATGTAAATTAAACGATGAACCCTGACAAGTTTGGATTCACAAGCACATCAAAAATGAAGAACAAAGGCTAGCGAACAAGTGTAGACAGAGTCAATAAATAAAGTGAGACTACAAAAAGAAACTGGTTTGAAACTTTACACATTTATGGAACACTGAATTTGAAGGGCTAATTTATAAAGAAGCCACAGAACCTGACTCCAAGAGAAGCTGAGAGCACTGTGTCACAGAAAATGGAAACGGACTCCAGAAGTGAACGAAAAGCTGACAAGCTTAATCAACCAGCCACCGCAGGAAGTTCTCAGTCTTATGAAAAGGCAGAGGAGCATACTCATTAGTCTTACCTCTGGTCAGTAATTGGAGATCCCTTTCAAAAAATCAATTTCAAATAGTTTAAATTTTTAACATTAACTCTTGTAGCAATTTTGAACACAATTTTGTACATATAAAAAATTTCATTAGTTGGACAAGTCAGGAACCTACTCTTACAAGTGATAGACAACCCCTGGCAAAAATTATGGAATCACTACACATAGAGGATGTTCATCCTGCGTTTTTTCTTCATAGCAAATAAACATATCACAGATATGACACAAAACAGTTTTTCTTAATTAGCTTAAGATTCAGGCTTCATGAAACACACCTCAAACAAATTAAATTGTTTTAATTATTGGCATATTTTGTTCATTAACAAGTACAAGAGAGGATATGGAATCCCTTGATGTTGAAGGAAAAAAATATAGAATCATCAACAAAAAACATGAATTAGAACTTTTTTGCTCCTCACTGGGCTTTTGTAACAGCCTGAATTCTTTGAGGCATGGATTTCGCTATTGAAAGACAATATTGTCCATCAAGCTGGTTCCAACTTTTTCAAATAGCAGTTGACAGATCAACTTTGTAGGATGGAGCCTTGTCATGGAGCTTTCAAGTTTGCACTGTAAATTTTCAGTTCAATTGAAATCAGGACTGTTTGCTGACCATGTCATTGAGTTGATATGCCTTTTCTGAAAAAAAGCTTTTACACGCTTTGCATTTGGAACAGCACCAAACAAAAGTTCTAGCGACATTGGCTCGGCCAGTGCCGATTTGTCATTCATCACTGAATATCACTTTCATCCAATCATCCACACTCCATGATTGCTTCTCTTTAGCCCACTGTAAGCTTGCTTTCTCCTGTTGTGGTGTTGGTGCTGATTTTTGCTTGGCTTTTCTGAATGTAAATCCCATTTCATTCAGCTGATTTCTTCCAGTTCTGTCACAAACATTAACTCCTGTTTCTGCTCATTTGTTGTTCATTTGTTCTATTGTGCATTTCCTATCTTCAAGGCATATTCCTTTGAGTTTTACGTCCTGATGCTTTGACATCTTCCATAGTCTACCAATGTTTTTCTTTTATATCCTGCAGCCAACATCGTTTGCCACTTTCAGCATTGAATTTCCTTCTTGGAGCAGTTTTATAATCCTTTCCATTGTTTTAAATGCCAGCTCTCTTGTTGGCTCCATGCTTCCTCGTAGCCAAGTCCATCTTGATAAGGTCAGGAAGCGCTCTTTCAATTGCAGAAAAATGTGTATATTCAGAGTTGTGCCGGTATTTCTCTTAGAAATGCCAATTACAGGGTGATTCCGTATTTTTTCGTCAATATTGAGTGATTCTATATATATACTTTTTCCTTTACAAGATCATAAAAAAGTATGCCATTGATTCCTTTAGTCCAATGTGTTTGAGGTGTGTTTCATGAAGCCTGAATGTTAAACTATTGCACAAAAAATGGTTTTGTGTCATATCTGCAATTTGTTTATTTGCTATGATGTAAAAAACCTGGATGAGCATCCTCTAAGTGCAGTGATTTCAAAATTTTAGCCAGGAGCTGAACCTGTCCGAAAGGATGTGTAATAAAAATGTTAATTTCGACCCCTGGGGGTACTAAACAATTATCCAGAAAGGGCTAGTGTGGGTGCAGGCTAACATTCCAGCCAATTGGTTACAAATCTAAATCTTTAGCAAAGACTATTGGGGTGGGTTAGTAGAACCAGGTGTGTGATCAAAGCGGGAGCAGAGGCTGCACCACACTGGCCCTCTCTGTATAAAGCCGCTTTCACACCGGACACGGAACGAATTTTCGCACGACAGATTACATTCAAAGTCAATGCAAAGGCGCGAATACACGCAAAACGCAGTCCGGTGTGAAAGCAGCGTTAGGTTGAGAATCCCGATACTATAGACAAAGTCCAATCTTTCTAGAAACTCACTGGCATCCCCTGCGTTGTCTTGCAGGCAGCAATGAATGAATTACAATTCAAATGCTTTCTCGCAGCAGGCAATCGGATCCCCAATCCCGACACTTCTATCTTTCATGCAATCCATTTGACATTGTTCTACTTCAAATTTTACATGACTGCAAATCTGCTTGACTGTGCAATATATGCAAATTTTTCTGCACCATTAAGTATTCCCTCATTTCTTAGTTCTGCTGGCAAAGGTATAAAAATGAATATAACAGGATTAATTTCATCACGGGTAATTCAAATGTGGCCACGATACACTCTGTTGAGTCTTTTATTAAAGTGTTCTTTGAATATGAAGGTTATTGAATTCAGAAGTCCATGTCCCGACCAAATCAGGTAAAAATTTCCTCAGCAAAGCCTAGTCTGAATCGCAGTGCCTGCATAGTGTACAGGGTGAAGGGCTTCACAACCTGAACGTAACAGTTTCACATCTGCAAGCGCAGTAAAAGGGGAGCGCACGCCAGCCGTGAAAACACGAACGTCTTCGGCACCGAGCAGTGCCAAAAGTACAGCAGTTTGCTGACAAAGTAGTTTTTAAAGAGCCGCAGACTCCTCACACGAGGAAACTGTATAAATCCGGAGCTGCCAGACAGGGCTCAGCAGACATTTACATGAATATCTGTGTGCTCCACAGTTCCAGCTAATCCTCCCTTTCACTGCACATTATTCCACACAGAGGGATTACCACACTCCCAATGGCAGCAGAAAAGAACAGCTCAAATTAAAACGTCTGACATTTTCTTCGACGCCTACACAAAAGAGCCGTAATACCTTTTCCATTTATCCTGCCCTCCCTTAAAAAAAACAAAGAGAAACTCATTTTTCTGCAAAGAGGAAAAATCCCAAGAAATGTTTGGTCATTTGTTATTTTTCATTACTTTAAACACCCACTTGTGTTTTTATGACTTTCTACTCACCTGGCTGTCATCACAAAGGAGACTGAGCATGAAGGCCAGTCGCTGTGAGGTGTCTATTAACATTCTCCTCACCGTGTGCAAAGGACGTCACATTTATTCTACAGATGCTTTCATTTAAAGCAACACGCAAGTAAATGCAGAAGGTAACACCTACAGATCACACATCAGATAAGGTACAGTTCCTTTAACACATTGGTTCATTCATCGTCACGAAGACTAAAGCGTAGCCCATTCATAAAGTAGGATAACCAAGTTATCTAACTGACTGCACTCAAGTGGATGGATCTGAAATCCTTTCAATTGTGGAATATTGATTGAAGTTAGAAAGGGTTTTTGGGTTCAGCCCTGCACAGTGATCTGATCTATCCATCTCCCTGATCCTGTTTTTTTGAAATAGCCAACCAATGCCTAGCTGGCCTCCTTTCATATTTCATTCTTTATTCAGACAGGGAAAAGAAGAGAGGGCTCCAGAGAAGGGCTCACAGCTGGCAAAGCTACAGAGAGAAAAGCTTGATGGTTGGAAAGAGGAGGGGGTTCCCATTCGCCCTACTTAACAATTTACAGCCACGGACAACCATATATTATTTGCAACCTCCATTCCTGGATGGATGTCTGAGAATTTACCGAGGTCCACCTCAGTGAGTCAAGGCGGGGATCCTTTGCTTTTAAAATTTAGCGATCATACGCACCAAAATACTGCCCTCAGGATCAAACCTCTGTCGGGCCTGGCGTCACGTACGGCTCAAAAGCCCGATGCCGCGTGAACTGCGTTACAAGTCCCTCCAAATGCTTTATCTCTTTTACCAGGAAAAAGAACTGCAGCGCTCTCCGGTTCAGAAAAGGCTCTGGAGGCAGAAAGAGGAGTTCAAAAGGACGGACATACGCACAGTTTTTTTCATCTCAAATTTCACAGGCTAAGCTCAGCACTTGAATAAACTCTTGTGAAATACGCCATGGGAAAATGCGTGGGTGTCCTCTTTGAATCTCGTTTTGCAGAATATCTGTAATGTCAACCCTCAGGAAACATCATTTCTCCACTCAAAATTTAACATTTCACAGTGAACAAGTCTTAAAGTAGGTCAACTTTGTTTTTGATCGACTGACTCTGGAAACAATCAGACTATAGTGTGCTCAGGTGGTAAAAAGCTGGTTAACCAGCTAAAGGTGTTTAAAATCAACCTGACCCAATTATGCTGGTTTAGAGTTGTTTTTTTGTCAGGTCCTGACTTCACTTTTTCTAATTTCTACTGGTCGCTGCTGCTAAGTAAGTCCCTGCATAACCAGTGTCAAGAAGCATTCATTAACATTTCCAGTGAGGCTGTCTATAGCCTTAGACACTGGGGGATGTCCACCTTTTACTGTAGCTAGAATTAGCTAATTCAATACATGAGTAACCAGTGTCACTCAGCATGCAGTAATAGTGCCAGTGGGGCTAGCTATGGGCTTTGTCACTAAAGTGGACCACTTTTTATTGATGGCTAGCGTTAAGTAAATCCAGCTGGAACCGGACTCACTGAGCATGCATTAACAGTGCCAGTGGGGACAGTTTCTGACCCAGTCAGCAGGGAGGGCTGTGTGGTTCTGGAAGTCTGCAGTATAAGCTGAACTGTGTTACAGGAGCAGCAGGAGGGTATGTCTGCTCCTCCACTGCATGATCAGAACTTGCCATCTTTGGGCAACCAGTTCAATCTCAATGGAATTTGGGATACAGGGCTACCGCTATGTGCTGATAAATTCCACAGTCCGTGAGTTTATTCTCCCAGGAGCTCTGGCTCCTCCCTTACCCTGAGCTCAGACTTCTGCTCGGGTCCTATTGGTGGGGTCACAGACTGCTGCAGCCTTTTTCCTGGATCACGACCATGCCTAGCCACTCCCTGCAGCTGCAGATGTACCACAATTTCACCTCCAACTATTTATTCTGCTGATATCATCATCCATATCATTTCTAGGTTTTTTTTTTTTACCATTTTCTATCACTCAATTTCAACCCTTTTGCATAAATACACTCCTGGGCCAAAACAAAGTCACAAACCCTATTTTGTTGGACCACCTTTAGCTTTGATAATGGTGCACATTCCTTATGATATTGTTTCAATAATGTTATGCAATGTCACAACATTTATTTCCTACAACAACTGCATTAATTTTTGGCTGAGATCTTGACGACAGGACAGCCAAATTACTTTGTAAATCCTTCTACAGCCTAAAGACATTCAACTGGTTTAGGTCAGGATGCTGTGATGGCTAATTCATGTGTGAAAATGATTCCTTGTGCTTGCTGAACCACCATTTCACATTTTGGGCTCGAGGAATCTTGGTTTTGTCATTCCTGAATATGCCTGTGCCATCAGGAATAAAAAAATCCATGGATGAAATAACCTGGTCATTCAGTATATTCAGGTAGTCCACTGACGCAAAACATTGCTGAGCCTAGATCTACCCAGTTGAAGCAACCCCAGATCATAACACTGCCTCCAAGTGGGCACTATACATGATGGGTGCATCACTTCTTGGCATTCCCCTCTTGCCCTGACGCATCCATCGCTCTGAAACGGGGTAAATCTGGACTCACCAGACCACATGACCTTCATCCATGGCTTCACAGTCTAATCTTTATGCTCCCAATTAAATTGAAGTTAGTTTCCCCCCCCATTTAATCACACTAACAAGTGGCTTTCTTGTAGCTGCGCAACTTTTTAGTCCCATACCTGCAAGTTCTTCTCACAATGTGTGTGCGTCTAAATGGAGTTACTTTCAAAAATAAACATAGCCATGAGTTCGTCATGATTTTTTACAATAACGCTTCATGTGATTTAGTGATCCCCGATCATGATCATTCATGATTTTTTTTACAAGCTCTCCTGAGATCTGGAAAAATCTAGTACATATGTCACTTTTGGGAGAAGATGAGTTTGATCCTCATGTGCAGTCATTTTAAGATTCTCAGGTGAGAATCTTAAAACACTAGCTATTAAGAGTTATTTGAACTGTCAAAATCAAGTTTTTATTATTTTTTTGGTTGGGAAAAGTCCAGAATCTAAAGGTTTTTGTTCAGTTGCAAGAATACTTGCCACTGATAAATTCACTAGGTTTTTCCAGATTACAGGAGACCTATTTCTGGCGCTACGTTGACGGTTCACCTCCATACTTCCAGGTTATAATATTGCACTGGACAGTTCTTAACCCAATTCCAGTGATTACAGCAATTTACTAAGCTGCTTTCTTTGCTTCATGCATGCGATTATTTTGCCCCTCGACACACTTCAAACATCTTTTCCATGACCATGGGATGGATACCTTTTCCGACTTGATTGTTTAACAAATGAGAAGCTACCCTCTGCATCAGTCAGGGAAATTATAGTTGCCAGCTTAAACATTAATAACTGCAATAATGATTCCATCATAGGCTCTTAAGTATTTGCATATTAAATCCAAACAGCAACTTTTTTTGGCCAGGCAGTGTATCATGGATGTCCAATAAACTAAGACTTCTAATAACTAAAAGCAATTAGCATTCACTTAGCCAGTCAGCGGAGGATGAGCTGCTTCACTATAGCCAAGTTCCTCCAGAGATTTCCTCCCATTGGAGGTTTTTTCTCATGACTGTTTGATGATTTTTTCCCCCCTGTGGGAGCTTAACCTCAAATCATTTAGGGGACTAAGGCCAGGCATCTGCCCAACTGCTACTCCATAAAGTGTTTTTGTGACAGTTATCCTGTAGAAAAGCTCAATATATGCAATAAAAATGGAATTGAAATGAATATTGCTATGACAAGCAAGCCTTTAACAAACAGGAAGATATTGTAATCAATATCCCCCGCCACCATGGGATCCCATTCTCAAACCCAATCAAGTTCATGACAAGTAGCATACACAGACACACACACACACACACACACACACACACACACACACACACAAAATTTTATTAATCTAGGTGGAGTAATTTGTGGGAAAACTCATCACCAATTATTCAGATGGACAGACAGATGGAAGGATGGAAAAGCTCCTTTGCGATATCCCCTGCTCCACTTCGTCTCATGGTGGGGGATGATAACATTTTAGAAGCTCGCAATAGTTGTTCTCAAAAATATCAATAAGCAGAAATTAACCCACTATTGAAATAGTAATGGTTTTCTTTCATCTTTTCCTCTGTACGTGGTTCATAAATAAATAATTCCCCCTTTAATAACGCAATATTGCCGAATGTAAATGTTTGATGGCTTCAGAACTGTTGATATCAAATGAGGTTCCACTAACCATGTCTGACTGTGAGAGAGACTGCTTCAGCATCAGTCAAATATCAAGAGGTCAGATTGATTCAATATAAATTAACAAAGCAGAATGTATTCCCTTATGATTCAAGTTGCAGGTTACCGGATGTGATTTGGAGAGGCTATATCCCTTTGTTGGATCAGGAATAGCCTGCAAATACATAAGTTGGTACAACTTGGTTTCAGCAGCACAGCAGCCAATGAAACCTCACCTTTGCTTATTTTCATAGTGACTGTCTGTAATGGGTAAAGACAAGCTTCTTGACAATAAAACAAATGTCACCAGAAAAACTTCCAAGCGCAGCAAACAGACTTTTATACAGGAAGCTACAGTTCACCAAAAATGATCAGATAATGCCACTGGAGTGGGTAATAATGCTGATCTGTGATGTGTGATCTCCTCTGAACCACTAATCATATTCAGCTGGTCCCCTCCAAAAAAATATAATCCTGATGCCTCCTGCTCCCTCTCACGATTTTTAAGAAATATAACAACAAACCCTTTCACCGTGTTCTGAGCAATGGCTGGTGGCAATGACTCCACGCTCTCTTAATCTGCCTCTTTATCGACAGGTTCTCGCAGGGGATGTGCGAACCCCACTGACATAGCAGGAAAGCGTTCTCAAAAACACATGGTGCAGCCAGCAGATCCTTTGAACAGCTTCGAGTTCAGTCAGAGGAAGACACTACATAAGTAACCTTTACATTACCACCATAGTTCAGCAGCACAATTAATAGCTAAAACACTGCGGTCTCAATTCAGACACCTACACAATCTAATTCAATAGCGGCAACAATTCTGCAGCATTTGGGTTTGAGAGCTGCATTAAAGCGCCTTATGCACCGCTGTACAAGCGCAAAGGGCACAGTTGCCTTCAACAAGAATTTGACAGACTCTCATTATAGGGCATGAAAGCACATGTGTTACCTAAATTTAAGGGAACATGCGTATAAAGGCTGGTAGCATTTTTTTAATTAGTAGCATGGGGGGGGACTTTTTAAAAGTCTTAATCAAGCCATTTCCACAATTTTCTTAAAAATAATTCATGCAGCGATGAAGCGACGGCCAAGCTCGGCAGGGCTAAGTGAGCGGTCTGCTCAAGGGGTTGGATTGTTTAGAGCTGTGTGGAGCCAGATAGAGGGAAGGCTCTTCACAGCTATGCTGTGGGGTGCGTTTCCCAAAAGCATAGTTGCAAACTAAGTTAGCAACTCACATAGTTCATCCATTCACAGTCAATGGGGCCAACTATGCAGGTTAGCATCTGTGATTTCGGGAAACGCACCCCTGGTCCGTTCTGTGTGACATGTGAAATGCAAGCACTGCTCCCTCAGTTTGCGTACTCTTGTTTGGAAAGATGTCACTAATATAGCAGACTAGTCAGCATCTTCAATGATTTTTAAAATCTTTATTTATCAAGCGAGATTATGTTTCTTTCATTCCCAAGTACAACTGAGAGAAAAGCCAGAGAACAGTTGCAAGTGGAGACAGCGAGAGAGAGAAACGGGTAAAACCTTTGAGGAGGTGTTGGGGTTACGGGCTAAGTTCAAAAGCCCAGATCCAGAGTTCTCCCTAACTTCATCTCTCAAGAATCGGGACCCACAATGGGCATCGAACGAGCAACTGTACATTTGTCAGCGCACCACTCGGCTACTCTGCCTATAATGATGGCGACAAATGAGCCTGCTTAATGGCAACAGATAGAATTATACTTCACTTGCTTTTAACTCGAACAAAAATGGCTTGTTAGCATATCAAGATAGACTGCATGGCCACTGTGCCCTGTGCCAATAGCTTATGAGGCTCCATTACTGACCTTATGTGTGAGGCTCATTGACCACGGGGCTAAAAATGCAGTAACTTTACTGCTGAAATCATCCTTCACGGTTATGCACTATAATCAGTGTTGTACAGTGGTTCATAATGTCAGCCCAAGTGGCCCACTGTGTGTGCTGTTTTATTTATTTATTTTTTTTGTTCCAACCACAATTGCAATTGTAGAATCATAACAAGCAGGAAATTCATCTTTATTAGGTGCTTGCCACGTTTAGAGCAGTTAGTCTCCCTCTTAAGCTGCATGTTGATAGAAATATCCACACATGCCAATAAGAATAAAAATTCCATATCCTCCTTGTAATACATTGGAAACCCATGCATAAAAAGAGGAATAAAATGTAACCAAATCAAAGAATTAGTTGTTTCCTTCTTGATGAAAATGAATTGACACATGGTAGTGAAAACTAACCATTTGTTATGCAAGCAAATGGTGAAAAATCAAACCTGTTTTGTGCCATTACCAAGAATTAAATTCAAGCAAACCATTTCAAAGGAACTTAATTTGGAGCTTATAGATTTTCTCAGTCTAATTTGATCTATTTAAAATCTTAGAACCTAAAACTATTTGAAACGTAAGGGAAAAAAGCACAATATGTTCAACGGTCTTATTTTTCCGGGCAAGCATGGATTTCTGCCAAAATGTGGCTAATGAGAGTAAACAACTGCACTAAACATGAAATGCAGCCAATTAAGACGAATTAACGGCTTGTTAAAATCCTACAATTGCAATTATGGGTGGAACAAAAATGAGCAGACACAATGGGCCCCCAGGACAGAGTTGAGGACCGCTGGTGTCATAAATGCACCAAAAACACCAAAACCTATTTTGAATTTTGAAGTGAATCTTGAACCCGGGCTGCATCGGAAGTCTTTTTTTGCCGAGGAAAATTACAAACTCCTAAAAAATGATCCGGAAATAATTACATGGCAGCATTGATAAGTGCATTCAAATTCTTTAAATGTTAAGGAAAGGTGTCTCATTGCTTCCTAATTTACTACCTTTAGCATAGGGTACACAGAGCCATCCTTTTTGAAAAGAAAAGAGGTAACTCTATCCCACAATTCTGCGCAGAAGCAATGTTTAAAGCAGCGAGCATTCATCCAGCCAATCACCTAAAGAAACGTATATGATGGGAAGGGGACTCATGATCACATTGCCTAGTGTAGGTGCATTCGAATTCTCTAATTAGTGCAGTTGTCATCTTAAGCCGTTAGGAATTCCCTTTTACACCTTACCTTTGCCTTATGATGTTTTCCCGAAGGTTAAAGAAAAGTGGTTTGGGTTTAGCGGATAGGACGTAATTTTTTAACTATTCGGACGCAGCCCTAGTTCACACAAACAAGTTTATTTTTAAAAATTGTGATTTTCCGTCGTTTTCCAAAAAAATCTCCATCCACACTAGCACGCAAAAACACGGTTAAAGTGCTGTCTTGAGCAGTGTTCCCAAACCTGCTCCTGGAGTACCTCTGCGCTGCATATTTTAGATGAATCCCTGATTTAACATACTTACATCAGCCAATCAGCTCATTAGTGGAGCACTTGATGTGCAGAACAGGGTGTGTCGCATTGGGGAGACATTATGAACAGTAGGGTTACTCCAGGAGCACCTTTAGGGAAAAAGTAGTCTAAAGCAGTGGTTCTCAACGTCGGTCCTGGGGACCCCATGTGTGTGCTGGCTTTTGTTCCTACCACAATTGCAATTGTAGAACTTTAACAAGCTGTGACTGTCTTAATTAGGTGCTTTTCATGTTCAGAGTTGTTTATATATCTCTTTAGTCAAATGTTACAACATCCATACATGCAATGAAGAATAAAACACCCTTGAAGATAGTGTGTTTATTGCAATACTGCAAGTAATGTCAAGTAACATAACATGTCAAACAGATCAAATTATACACTGAGGAAATCAATAAACCCCAGATGAGACTGCTGGACACAACTGTTTCAAGTTCTTTCAAAAAGCTTCAGGTGAACTTAATCAGATCAACATAACACAAAACTAGTTTGTTTGTGGACTACATTTGTCATGATGAGCCAAGTAGTTTTCACTAATTAGGAGCCATCTACATCATTAATTTGATTGGTTACATTGTTTTCTCTCCTTTAATGCTGTTATTTCCGATGTACTGCAATGTGCAAATGCTATTTTAGAAATTCTTGATGGCCAATAGATATTTCTGTTAAGTTGTGGGTTAAGAGGGCAAATAACTGCTGTAAACATTAAACGCACATAATTAAGACAAATTAGCAGCTTGTTAAAATCCTATGATTGCAATTGTGGTTGGAACAAAAGCCAGCACGCACATGGGGTCCCCAGGACTGACGTTGAGAAACACTGGTCTAAAGCAATGGTTCCCAACCCAGTCCTCAAGGACCCCCAGTCCTCAAGGACCGCCTGTCCTGCAGGTTTTTGTTGCAGCTTTACTTTTGCACACCTTATCCATTTAAGGCCCAATGCACCTCCATGCATATCCTGTTCAGGTAGATCTTTTTAAACCAATCAGCATGACGCCCTTAAATGGATCAGGTGTGAAAGAGTAGAGTAGAACTTGCTACAAGGCCCACACAATCCGATGTCATAAGCCAAAAAAAACTCTTTTCTTTGTCAAACAACTAAATGGTGAAAGCAGAAATCTTCACTGTGGAAGGTGTTTCCCTAGAGGTCTTTTTTAAGTGACCGAAAACACAGTTTGTGTGTGTACAAAAGGCTGAAACGCATAGAAAATCCTGTGTTTTCAAAAATAGCCATGTAGGTGTGGACAGGACCTTGGTCTTGAACAAGCAGGGAAACAAGAAGCACTAGCATGGCTACACTCTAGTTGATTAGGTGACATTTGATTGTGCAGTCACAGCCAACACATGTAGTCGGAGTGCGCTAATTAGCCCATCAGCGTTTACCCATTTGAATGCTGCAATGGTCGATTAATGGATCCCTTTAACCCATATTTCCTTCTGGTCAGTATGGCCATTTCAACACTGCTGGACTAAAGCTCACAGACTGTAAAACAGGCTTTGGGTAAATTCACACAAAGCATTACATAGTGAATCAAACACTAAACGGGGTTTTGAGATCATTGCCAAAGGGAGTTTGAAGTTAAGTAGCAGTTGTTCAGTAAATAAGTGAGAATTCAAATTTAATACTTAATACATTTTGCTTTTCCTCTAACACCACACTGGGCAACACAGCTACTTTTGGGATCAGGAAGAAAAAACACAGTCAACAGGCATATATTTATCCCATTAATAAAGTAAAAGAAATTATCCATCAATTATGCAACTCACTTATTACTAGTCTGGCACACAAGGGGGCTGGAGACTATCCCAGCGTCCCTGCACTTTTAGTGCTACAATTAGCGCATCAGACAGGATTGAACTTAATTAAGTAATGCTGACCTGCTGCCAGCATTCCATACCCAAGGTGGCGGAACAGTGAACTTAGCTGAGCCCAGGCAGCTTGTGGCGAGTTAAAATCAATCGCCTTAATAACACTTTGAGGCAATGGACAGTCCTTTGTGAATAGTTTTAGCTGTACTATTCACACCATCCAAAAAGGGCTTTAAAGGTCCACAAGATATTATTGTAATCTTATTCTAAACACATCAATGATCTCTTATACAAGTGGGAGAATAGTCTTGAAATATTCAATAAAAAGTTTTATCAACAGCATAGTTTAAACACGAATAAAGTAGATAACTATAAAGCTGTAATAAATTCAGAACTGGGTTATATTTACCCGGTGACTCTAGGGACAAAACTGCCAGAATTTACAGCTAGCGTAATTGCTGGTGCGCATGGCGTCAAGTCATCCACAAGGCAAATCATTTTGCAAATTGCATGCAGGATATACAGCAGAAGAAAAATGCGAAACAAAAACACAGTGCCCCCCAGGCAACATCAGCCATGCATTAGTTCTCCTTCAGCTCAACTGTTTTTTCTTTTTTTCGCTCCACGCCATCGTAAACGCACGCCATTGCAAGCGGCTCATCAGTATGCAACGAGAGGAACAGCTGTTGTTACGGTGTGCACGGCAGAGTTTTGTTTGATTGCTAATGCTCGCAGAGAGACCTGCTGCTAAAGAGTGGGGAGGAGAGGGGGCGAAAACAGGAACGTGCACGGGGAGTGAAATGGCCGGCAAGAGAGCGGAGGAAGAACCAGCCATAGGTGTCAACCACTAGAGAGCTGCCCTGATTTTCATGCATAGAACAACAACTTAATCTAACCTAATAGAACAGTGGTACCGGTAACGAACAATGTTCCAGGAGATGAAGATTTTTTTCCCCTAAAGTTATTCATTATAACCTCAAATGTGATTAATCTAACTCTACTTCACGACATTAGAATTACAGGGTTCTAACTGACATTTTGGTCAAAATTGAGTTAACTATTGTACAAGATTGGTAATAAATAGTTCTGTCTACTGATTAAGTATGGGTATTCAATTCATTTGTTAAATTGGGTTCTGAATTACAGAATTACAAAGTTCCAGTGTCCTAAGTGTACACTGAGCGGCCAAACTTTGCAAGCAAATTCCTCAAAACTGTATAAATGTTAGTTAGAACCCTGTAATTCTAAGGTCTCGACTTATTAGCAGATCAACAAGATATCTGGCTAATAATGACCTTGGTTTAGTTATGGTTAGAGTAATGACTTAAGACACAGTAGATCGCCAGGAGCAAGGTCGGTGACCACTGTTATAAGACAATTTATAGCCTAAATGCTGTGTCATCCATTTAAAATAATTAGTCATCACAGCAATTCGTCTGGTTTAAGCTCAATCAATATACAGTATTCAGGATTTTAGATTTTCGCGAGTGATACGATTGTGTTTGCATACAAATTCTGGAAAGTGCTCCTTTTAACTGTCAACCACAAAAACACTCCAAATGATTGACTCCACAGCACTGGATAGAGAAGTACTTCAGTAAAACAATTAGCAAAATTATGGTTGAACATTGCTGCGCAAATTTGTTAATTGGAAAATGGGAAAACGTATTAGACTTGACACTTTATCCTCAGTCGTATTCAAGTCTTACACACCCATATACTTTAAAAAGGGGTGGCGGTTTATCCGGGCGAAGTGTGGGGGAGAGCAGCCCTGGGGGGGCAGAAAGATCTACAGAAAGATGCTGTCTGGGCTGCTGCACTGAGACCACAGTGTTATTACTTCCATTTTTATAGCCCCCCCCACAACACCAATACTGCGGGTGCAAAGGTGTCACCGAAGAAGAGGAACCTGGCAGATGGTGTATTTTCCATTTCTCAAGCACTTCACTTCGCACTCCGTAAGACACTATCAATACTGTGAGAGCGTTTGTATTTTCATGTGCTTAAGAAATGTGATTGTTGCATAACGGAGTAAAAAAATATTTTTTAAAATGTGAATAGTGCACCATAGAAAGGATTTGCCAGCTCATCAGCACCGCCAAACGTACATAACCAGGAACCTGAACTCATGCCCCTTTCACACCAAGTGTCCCTTTCATTGATAAAAAACATCTGGGCCAGGTCACGTGGTAATGGAGTTACAAAATTGGTGTATTTTGTATCATAGCTCCAAAACTAAGTAAGATAGAGTTACAGTTTAAATGGCCTTGTGTAGGTTTTCCCTACTTCAAACAACAACATAGCTAATTTTATTCATTTGATTTATTTTAGGTGAAAACGGCAAAAAAATTGGCCGGTCACGGAGTCTCTTACTTAGTTTTGGA
The DNA here is from genome assembly GCA_029692085.1 of Gymnothorax javanicus. Lineage (NCBI taxonomy): Eukaryota > Metazoa > Chordata > Actinopteri > Anguilliformes > Muraenidae > Gymnothorax > Gymnothorax javanicus. The sequence goes on from CM056205.1 coordinate 44,049,154, forward strand.
GCTATGATACAAAATATACCAATTTTGTAAGTCCGTTACCGCATGACCTGGCCCATCTGCGAAAATGAGTTTAAAAGATTTTAGACTTCACCCTTACTCTGGAGAGAACTGCACATGCAGTACATCAGCATTACATGCTGTCCCCCTTAAAGTGATCCCCCCAGCTGGTGCCCCTGCCAATTTTGCAGAAGCAATACTGAAGTTTTTCACTGCAATACGACCAAGTCCTGCTTTCACTTTTTGGCAAAAAAATAAGAAAAATCACACGGGAGAACTTTGAGAGAATGCAGGGGCCGAGTTATAAAATTTTTCACTCAAAACTTGATCAGTTGCTTTTCATCAGTCCATTTTCATTGTAACCGGGCCAAGAGACGCAGTTCCCCATCTTTGCAACATTACAGTATGCTCTTCACAACATGAGTGTAAGGTGGGGGAAATGCCCAGTTCATGATGGAGATCCCCATTTGTTATTTGACGCACCTCTGAGAAGTTCACCGGCTCAAGACTGGCACCAGTAACAGAAGACATCTCAAAACTTTTTGAAAAGACCTCTTACAATTTGTGCGATATTCGTGTGTCATAAATCACTGAATGACCAGGCTTTTTCCTCACTTTAGGCAAATGCCCCAAAAATATGTCAGAAGCAAATGCTGAAGCAGTGAGACCTGACATAAATGAAGCCTCCAAAACAGGCATCAGTAAAACGTACTGAACAATTAAAAAATATATCAATGCAACAAAACCACATTTGCATGGATGCATACAATTTACATTAAATCTCATTCTGCGTTAAAATCTCTGTAACGTTACACTGGGATCTTCCACATTCTGCCACAGTAATTTTATGAAGTACTATATGTGCACATTCCAGAAACTGAAAATACAAATGATCCCTTTCAATAAATCACCTTGAACCTATGCATGGCTGACCCTTGTTTAGGGGCAGGTCAGACGAGCACCAGAGAGGCAGGTAGCCAGGCACTTTACGAATGTCATCATAAATTTACCTTTGGGTACGCAGAATTCAAATACAAGCTACGCGTGGAAATCTCAAAAGACCAGCTGTTGATGCCCAGTGAACTGAAAATCAGTCACTTCAAACATTAAAATAACATAAAAAGGAAATTCCCAGTACATTTCAGAGATCAGACATGCCAACATGATCAAAATGTGATCAGGCAATTAAAATTTAAAAGTGGTACAAAATGGTAAAAAATTAATGAAAGAAAAAAAATCTGCACTGGACAAAAGCAGAGGTACAAACAAGAATTGTATTTTTCATTATGGCATCTCTACCCTTACTCAGTACAGAACACTGGAAAGTTACATGAGATCTTGTTGAGAAAAAAAATAATTTTAAAGTTTTTAAGACAGTAGACTGATAAAGTTTTCCACAAAATTAAGGATACATGCAGTAGGAAGCCAGTGGGGCAGCTGTAAAGCGCAGGGGTGTTTTGTGTTTTGGGGGTTGTTCGATGTTCCCTGGCTTGTTTTAGTCGGCAGAAAAGAAGGCTCCAATGTCCAGTGCCCTCCGCTAATATCAGCCCACAAGGTAAAGATCAGCTAAAAAGCCCATGAAAAACAGGAGGTTGCTGTTAATCATCCCAATCTTTTATTAAACATATTAACAAAAACAACCCTTAATGAAAATTAAAGGGAAGAAAAACCTCATCCTATAATATAAAGTTTTCCCCAAAATGGGCCACAATCATTGGGACCCCTAGAAAATCTAATAAAAATCTAATTGAAGTAATGTCCTATCCATATTTCATGTTAAAACCCCTTAAACTGCTTCAAGTACTTTTGTAATTTATTCTCCTGCAAGGCAAAGGAGTCTCCCATCTATCTCCAAGATTATATGTTCAGTGATGTGCAAAGTTTATACTACAAGGAGACATTTCATATACCAGGAGAGACATTTCATATACAAGATCCATTTCTTACACTACAAGAGAGATTTCATATACAAAGGATATCTCATATACAATGTTGAACAAGAGATACTTCATATTCAAGAGACAATTGAAAATAAACTAAAACATTTTTTGCTGGGTGTCAGGACGCACATGAATATACTAGAAACTCAATGGAAAAAAGAAAATCTGTATAGAAATGTTATATTTGCTCACAAAGCAAGAGGGATATTAGAGAGCCTGTGTTGGGTGGCAATTTTTTCAAGCTTCCCACACAAATTTTTCTCTATGCAGCAAAAATCTGCCCTGCATAAACAATTTATGATCGTTTGGGATGCCAGTTAAAAGGAGCTTGGGTTGAAGAGTCAAATTCACCATAATGATGAGAAAAACTTAAAATGGACACTCATGACTTCCTGTTTCCTTGGGGTACAACAATGAAAAACGCAGGCCAGTTTTCCAGGTCACAATGACGTGCCACAGAAAGTTTTTGTGTTTCACAAAAGTAGAAATAGCTGTAAGAAAATGTTTGTAGCTGTTCTACAAAGCAGAAAGTAGCCATTTGGACTATCAGAGAAAAAATTAAGGCGTTTAAGGCATGTAGCAATATTAGATATCTGCTTTGACGAGAATGTGTGTGTAATGGTTGGACCTTACAGCCCCTCTTCCTTTCACATTCCTGCACCTCTCCCTTAATTGGCTCCACCTGCGGCCCATTAAGGGGGAGCTTTGCAGAGGTGCTTTGCATTCCCTTCCCACGGCTGGTCCGTGGGAATGTCAGCAGTCACCTCTCCCCTTTGTGTCTTTATTGTCTGGAACATCGTTCCCAATTTGTTTTGTAGTTTACTTATTATTAGATCCATTTCTTCACCCCCAGCCTGGCATACGAGTCTGTTTTGCCTCAGGTTTATGGTCCTGGAGCTTGCCGGGTTGCCTTTGGCATCCGGCGGGGCGAAAACCATGACAGTGTGCATATTTTCAATTTGCTAAAAGTGATGAAGATGGTTCAAGTGTGTAAGGAAATTACATGCATCACAGTTGAAGAATTGCAAATAAATTATGTCATGGGGTCAGAAAGTCTCTAAATTTACAAGTCTGACGCCATCAGACGCCAATAAAAGCCATCGATTTATAACCACTACCATTCACATTTACCAAGGGTGCCAATATTTGTGGAGGGCACAGTGAACTCGAATAATATCTTTAACTGAGACAAAATAAAGGGGATCCTGTCGAGCAGAGTCAAGCTCATTACTGCCTTCAGTTCATTCCCTTGTCTGCGTCTACTGTAAGGCCGCACCTTGACCTTAACCCTTTCCCCACCATTGAAAAGATTTTCCTCTGCTTAGTGTTCTCACTGTTATACAGCAGTGGCCGCTGTTACAGATCTTCAGACAAAAACAGGTGAAATGAACAAGAAAACGATGCGTTCTGGTGCACCTTGCAAATATGCTAGACAAAAATTAAGTTTTTTTTTCTTGGGCAAGTTCCGTGATCTCAGGCTTTTTCAAGAGCTGTGATGAATGTCTTTGATAAATGCAGACAACTTGAAAACAACAAAGCAGCAGGTCAATGTTGAATATCATCCTCACCCTTTCCCCAGCTTTTTGTCGAAAATATGGGTTTTTTTAACAAATGATCAAAGTTCAAGTATCTGTAAAAAAAGAATGAACTAAGCAAAAATGAAATGTTTTCTTGTGTCTAAAACTAGAAGCCCTGTTTTTTTTTTTCATTTATATATTGATAAAACTGAATAATCTGGGTTGAAAAAATGCTGGCAGAGGCTGGCAACTTAAAACACTATGGCAAACGTGTTAAGGATCAATCAGAGAAATGAAAATATAAGGTATTGCAATTCTCACAAAAAAGTTTTTTTTTTTGTTCAGGAAAGAGATAAAACTTCATAAAATCCGAATTTCATCTCATTCTACTGCAGATGTCATGATTATTTGCGAGTGGTATTGCCTTAACATTTCAAACCAAATAGTTAAATTACCTCAACAGTTTTCATGTCCCCCAAGCATTTGTATTTTATTTGAGCACTGCAATGGTAGATAAATGAATCTCTTTTACTCATTACCTTCTGGTCAGTATGGCCATTTCAATAGTGCCAAACTAAAACTCACAAACTGAAAAACAGGCTTTGGGCAAACTCACATAAAACATTAAAAGTGGATTAAAAACTTAACAGGAAGCTTGGATATCATTGCCAAAGGGAGCTGCATGTTAAGAGCTGAGTTCAGTAAAATAAGTCGAAGTTCAGTTTTAATAACATGTTTCTCGCTTCTCCTCAAAAACCATAAAAAGAAACTCAGCTATGCTTGTGATGAACAAAACCTATGCAGAAAGTGGCACAGAGTCAACTAGCATACAAGTAAGTTAATTCCATTAATGAAGAAAAATAAATCATCCAGCCATCATCTAATGCACTCACTCTTGGTTATGGTCACGGGGGCAGTAGCCTATCCCAGTATGCAGCGGGAGAGTGGCAGAAACTCACCCTGACTAGTCCATCACAGGCTCCCCCCACAAACACATCATTCACTCAGTCACACCTACTGGCAATTTAGACCCTCCAGTTGGCCTGTCCACATGCATGCTTTTGGTCTGTAGGAGTAACACCAACATGTACATGGGGAGGACATAAGAACTCCACACAGAGAGGCCTGGGCTTGATTCTAACCCATTACCAACACCCCCATGAGACCCCAAAATATAACACATAAATTGTTGAAATAATACAAATCAGTGCTGTGGCTTTGAAATGGTCATTTGCAGCTGTAAATTTACATATCTGATCCTAAAACGTGACAAATGTAGAAACCAGCTCTGAACAATGCAGGCAGCCAAAGGAATGAACTGTAATCTGCATGATTAACCCACTTGGACAAGGTAATGCTTGAAGAGCCGTTAATCTTGATGCAGCCACCGCCAGTAAAAAACACTGGGGAAATAAAGCTGAAACAAGGTACAACTCAAAGCGTTGCTTGCTGTGCCTTTGCCTGCTATGGTTTTATGTGCCCTAAAAACTGATCTTCTGCCCCCCACATACAAAATGGCTTCCTGTGGCCTTGACTGTTTGACCCGGTGACCTACAGAACCCAATCAGTTCAGCTACCGTCTGCAAGCAGTTACGACCTTTAATTTGGTATACATCCCTCCAGTAACTCAGTAGACAAAGCACGGACTAGATGGACAGTGTAACGGACGCATGGAAAGACAACCGACAAACAGCACACCTCCCACCCAAACGAAACTGAATCAGGACAAATAAAATATTAGACAGACGATGGGATAACAGAAGGTTTACCTTGAATTGTCCTCACATCAACACAAATATGTTAAAAGAATCTTCTCCGCTGAAGTCAGATTAAATGCAGTGATTACTCACAGTGATCAAACCCTCTCATCGCAATTTTCAGGGTCAGAGGCAGAAGGCCCTTCAGCGCAGTTCTATTACTGTAAATCTCAATTATATTATGATAAAGAGTTCGCTGTTATGATTTAATCAAAATACTGGCTTAAGGCAAATAAAATCTAGTCAGAGGAGTCTTTGACAATGGAGGGGTGCTAGGATTGTGTGCTTCACTGACACCATCCCCTCACCAAAAAAATAAATAAATTAATTAAAAAACCCAAAACCCAAAAAGCAACATGTAAAAAATTTCAAATCCAATGCAGCATTCTGTACTTCATGTTACTCCAGAGCTGCACATGCCAAGAACAATGACTTCATTGATCAAAGATTCCCATCAACTCAGAGAGAAAAACCAGGCAAAAGATGCAGTACATTCCAGACAGGGCAGAGGAGCACTGCTTAACCCCAAGAGCGCTAAATGCAGCTCTTGTTGCTCAATGATGCAAGATATCAAAATCAAAGCTGTTGAAAACCTATCGTGTGGCTACTTGTTTAAAAGAGCTCCCACAGGGAAGCTCTTTTAAACAAGTCGACGCATGATAGATTTTCAACAGCGCAAGATAATTAAATTTTATATATATATATATATATATATATATATATATATTTATCTATTTCAGTGCTCTAAGGGTTCAAAGGCCAATTTGGACATTATAAAATGAGGAGATGAATCACTGCCAACACACACAAGGACATTGCACAGTACTGCACCCCACAGAGGAACATTACGACTTTGCCATTTCTGCACTCAAACGCTGCCTTGTTCTACAGATATTACCCTACATGCCGGAATGGCACAGAACACACCATTACAGACTATTTATGATCAAGGCCGAGCCAATCATGAAGTGCATTCCATTTTAAGGTCAGTGGTCACCTGTTTCTCATGCACATTTGCAGGAAATTCAGGCTGTCTCAGTAGCAGTACCAATACGAAACCACATATGATGTCGTCACTTCGCAGTCCCTGAAGGTAAAGAGCTGTGCTCCCTGTACACTGCAGTCAAAGCTGCTCTCCAGCACCAGTCAGACATGGCTGTGATGACAAAAATGTACAGTCAGCGCAGATAAAAATATTTCTTAAAAGGCCGCAGACATTACCCGCGGGCACACTGCGTGAAGCGAATGATGCGCCCTGAAATATATCATGGGGCCCTACTGGCCGTCAGGTTAATGCATGGCAGGGGAGAGTAAGGAGACCTCAGCCACACTGCTAACAGGGCCACAGGGACACAGGACACCAGCGGCTTTCCCGCGAAAAATGTCTGCTCTTATTTCCCTGCACCTTTCTCCACACTGTGATGTCCAGAGCAGTTCTTGTTTTCAGCAATTTTTTGCGCCATTTCCAAGACTACACTCCAAAGGAAGAAAAAAGAAAAAAAAACATCCAATATCTGGACGAGATGCGGTTTTTAGCAATCTCAGAAGAAGAGCTTCTTAAAAATCACTCCCTCCATTAAAATGCATGGCGTGATTTTTTTCCCACTCTTCCATTCCAAGCACAAACGTTGAGCGCCATAATCAAGCTTTCCATCGCAGATGGATTATTCTCAACGTTCAAACCACAAACCTGAGCCTCTCTCTCCCGCAAGCTGAATTTACTTTAGATTGCCATGTGGTCTGTGCCAGCCATTTTTTCTCTCCCTCCCAGATTGAAGATGCGCTTTCGGATATTGCAGTGGATCAAGTGCTCCACTTGTGATTTTTGAGATCACACAAGCAGCGGGGGCAGGAGTACAGGAGGTAATGCCTGTTTTCAGAACACTCGATGAACAGATGCGCCCTCATGCTTTGTTGCACCGCAGTCAAGGGAGGAAGCCGCAATGTAGACGTGGCTTCTCCGCCTTGCAATCAACAAATTTTGTTCATATTCGGCACGCATGTGATGTTCTTCAGTGCAGCTGCATGCAAAATTATTCCAAGACAATGCAGTCGCATTAACGAAAAGGTTTTCACCATTGAACTCGTTGCAAGTTCAGCAACACCGCTAAGCGAACCATTTCAGAGACCAGTGGACCAAAACACAAACTCAGATCACATCGCTCATGCCTTAGTTCCATTCATTTGCATATCTTCCCACTGTTTTATTCAGGCATCGTTATATTCTGGACCATGATGTTACTTAATTGTCTGAACAACCACAAAGGTTCATTAAAGCTTTACCTAGCAAACAATTTTCTTGTCCTTTTGGTCAGTATTAACCCGTTTAATCCCAAATTTTTCCTTGCAATGTAAGTTCATGGAATTTACACCTTAGACCCGAACACATACACCGTATGTATTTTTTGATTTCATGATGGTTCATTTTTTGCCCAAAGCCAACAACGACACTTTTAGAGCTTCTAGAAAGAAAAATAAAAAATTGCTCACAAATGTGACCAGTGGGATTAAACGGATTAAACATACAAATACTGTAACTGTAGTTGCGTCGAATGTTACATTGTAGGTGTGCATTTTATTCCAAGACTAGTCCTGGTAGGAGAAATGGGCAGCTTCAACTATGACTGAAAAAGCTCCATTGAGGTAAAGGGGACAGCAAGGGTAATATTTTAGTCACATCTTGTGTTTTTAGACTAATAAACCACGTCATTATTTCGGTTTGATGCCTAATAGATTAGCTTCGCCTTCAGTGGTGTATGCCCCAGGTGTGCAATGCCCACTGACTAGGGATTATGATAATTCATCCGTACTAAAGGTCAGAACCCCTCACAAAACCCAAAACCACCACCCCTGTCTTAGAAGCAAATCCAAGCGGGTGGTTTTGTCACAGCCACGCAAGAAATATCTTGTTTTCGTTCTCGAGTAGAGATGTGGGCACTGGTGATAACAGGTGTTGAAACGAGCAGTCAGGAGGATGGTAGGGATACAGAACTGCAGGTGGGACGTTTCTCCCATTTTCACATAGCAATTTGAGCTTATAGCCCGACAGGCCCACGGAACCAAACAGAGGCATCCGGTGAGCGATAAAAAAAACAGCTTGTGAATACTGCAGTAGTCTCAGAGGTCTTGAGAAACTGGCTGAAGTGAATTGCAAAAAAAAGCGCATGCAGCAGGCATAGCCAGATTGACTGGCGGAGAATAAGTCCTCTCTGTTTTAAAACGATGCCTCTGATCCGATGATCAGCGCCTGATGGGAGCACAGTGAAAACAGCCAGTGCTGTGGCAGCTGGGCCGCCGTGGAGTCTCGACGCGAAACCCGATTACTGCCACTGCTCGGGAGAAGGGGTTTAAATGCGCAGCGGCTCCCTCTGCAAAGCAGAATGAATGTACCGGACCCAACAGCCCATCAGAAAACAAACATCAAATATTTCGATGCACTGTCTCTACTGCCACGTTTCAACATTTTACCATGGGCAACAATTGACAGTTTGCATTTACCTGTGCACTGTTATTTAGCTGAAATTCATCCTATGCCACTTGCAATTCATGAGACAACACAATCCTCCCCGGGAGATACAGAAGGCTCGACCTTGTTGTGGCTATGCCAATGCTTGAACCACCAATGTTCGAAGTCTCAGCAAAGTACGTATGTCAGCCAATGGGGCCAAACACAGTCCCATTAATACAAGTTAAAGGGTCCTGACTTGGCCTTCTTCCCTTATTACTGATGCAGAAAGTGAAATAACTGCCTTGCATGAATCATTCTCTGAGGTCATTATTATGACAGCGGTGTGCTAGTGTCAGAGCAATGCTATAGCGATGTCCAAGATGGCCTTGGCTAGTCTTCTTTACAGAGAAAAGTAGAGATGTCAGTCACAGAACTCTACTGTATATTCCAATGTATTTGCTTTTAGTGTTATCACCTTCACAGTGAATTTAGTCAGCCATATCAGAACACTAGTATGGATAATGATACTGCAAACATACTGAGTCAAAGAAAGTCAGACCATTTTAAAGCACAGACAACATTTTCTGCAGCAGGATGATGCTACATTGCCAGTGGTTGAACTTCAAAAGGAATGAATACAGGGAACCAAGTCCAGGAAATTATGACATTTGTTATGAAATTTGAGGACCTCCGAGCCAGGAAACATCACATCCTTGCCAATTTCTTTCCAGCTTTCGATTCTAGTGGGATCTCTTCTGGAAGAACAATCCGGCGTCAACAAATGTTGTAAATCTTTCACAGTGAAATTCATTTGTTGTTCAAAAGGTGCTGCTGTCAATCTTGGCCAGGACACTCTTGTAAAAGAGATTTTTTTCTCAATGATGTTTTCTCAAATCTCAGTGAGGTTTTTCCTGGTTAAATAAATTAAATAAATAAAAATAAAATTTGAAGACCACAATGGAAAAATGATCTGAGTCACATTTTCACGTAGAGAAATAATGAATTAAAAATTCAAAACGATCTTAGAAACAAAGCACTGAAACAATATGCCAAAAATATAAACTATATACAATAATATAATAATATCTAATATTATATAATAATAAATATAATACTAATGTATAATATATAAAATACACAAAAATGCAAAATTTGGACTCTGATCGTTTTTCCTTTGTGGTCTTCATATGCATTTTAGGTCCTTACAGTGGAATTTCGGCCATTTTTGAGTTCATGCCGTAACAGAAAGCTGCCTTCTGTCAGCGTGCGCAAAGAAATCAATGGGCCTCCAGCTGTCTCCCAGGAGAAATGCATCTATCAGTGTCATTAAAGTGGCCCCCAGAGGGTAATTGACAAGGGTTGGTCTACTTCTGTAAGAAAACCATAACACAGAAAAAACAAAAGCAATGCTAACCATTTAATTTTGTTAATAGTTCTAACTTAAAACATTGTTTACCTCTTGGGAAAGGCAGAGGAGCAGTGTCACTGCACATTAGATTCACAGTTAACATGGTTATGGAACAGACCCATAGAGCTTCAGATGGCAAAGACAGAGCTGATTACAATCAAAGCCTGAACTGCATGGTCCAATTTGATGTGGCACAAACCAATTCATTTCCGGAAGAGGAGGATGATACAAGCCCCAATGCATGAATGATTAAGTAAAGAAAGTCTACAGCTTACTGTCTCTGGGAAACAAAATTGCCACTTGCCGTATGCTTGCTTTGAGACTTTGAGTACAAAGACATACATGCAACAAAACTTCTGGAAATAATTGTTCTACAGCCTATTTAGAAAACTGAACAAGAGAATTGTGAGAAAGATGATAACCAAAATGAAGACTTAATGAAATAGTAAAAAATGCTGAGACAAACTGCCAGCTGCTGCCTACGGGACACAGTTCCTTAAAAAGTGATTTCCACAACCAAATTCCCAGAGACTCATGTAAGAACATAGCCTATGTCTGAAGGGAAAATCTGAGCATGTAAAGGATCTACACAAAACAGCAAATCAGGAAGCATAGAGGAAGTTGAAGGTGTTGAGTAAAACTCGTACGTTGTATAATACGGTAATGACGTAATTTCTATATATAGATTGTTTTCTCGTGCGGCGCAATGCGCATGTGTCAAGAACATCATGCCTGCACAGTATTGGCTTTTTTATCACTTCTCACAACAGTGTCTCTTGGAACGGACGAAAATGGAATAAATCAAATGGAAAGCACAGCACTGTTCGTGACTTTGTCCTTTATCCTTGCGCTACTCGGCAAGATGAACACAACCTCAACAGGTTATGGGCCCAGGCACCGGCTGGTGTTTGACGGAGACGAGTCGAAATACGAGTTGTGGGAAGTCAAGTTCCTCGGTCACATGCGCCTACAGAAACTGGACGAGGTAATCGCCCCAAGCCAGGGTGACCCACCGGAGCCTGATGCAGAGAAGAACAAGGACGCGTTTGCTGAACTGGTACCGTTCCTAGATGATAAGAGCCTGTCTCTCATAATCCGTGAAGCCAACAACGACGGTCGGAATGCGTTGAAAATTCTCCGGGAACATTACTTGGGCCGGAGTAAACCACGTGTCATAGCTTTGTACAACGAACTTACCACGCTGTCCATGAAGGAGGGTGAGGATGTCACCGACTATATCATCTGCGCAGAGTGCGCGTCGACTGCACAGAAGAACGCGGGCGAAGTGGTGAGCGACGGTCTTCTCATCGCCATGGCGCTGAAAGGTCTACCTCCAGAGTACAAGAAGTTTGTAGCGGTTACGGCGCAGCTGGTAAAACAGCAGACGTTCTAGGAGTTCAAGGTGTCGCTGAAGGGGTTCGAGGAGACGGTCAAGTGTTCCCAGATGCAGGAACAGAGCAGTGTCATGCTCGTCGGACAGACCAGCCAGTCGAGTAAGTACGGTACAGCGCACAGCTGGCGGGAGATGAAGTGCTTCAAGTGTGGCAAGCCCAGCCACAAGAAGGTGGACTGCAGATCCAAAGGGAAGGACAAGTGGTGTGATGTCTGCAAGTCTGCGAGTCACGCGACGAAGGAATGTCGACGGAAGGACACGGCGAAAAGCACCCAGAGCGAGGACGCAGACAACGAACATTCATTCTGTTTTGCTGTGAAAGGTAAAGACTATGGAGAGTGTGTTAAAGATCATCGTCTTTTGGTTGATAGTGGTGCTACTACACATATTGTCACTGATAAATCAAACTTTGTAAGTTTTGATGAAGATTTTGATGCTAAAGGTTGCATTATTGAGCTGGCAGATGGCAGTTATACCACTAATGTTGTATCTGGTAGAGGTAATGCTCATATTGTTTTGCATGATGAAAAAGGTCGTTCACATGATGTTACTTTGAAACGTGCTTTGTATATACCATCCTACAAAGCAAGATATGTAGCAAGAGGTTTGTCCCAGAAACAAGGTGTTGATTATCCCAAGACTTTTTCACCCACTGCACGGTTGACATCTGTACGAATGTTGATGCAGTTAGCTGTAAATACAGGGTTGATTGTGCATCAGATGGATGTAAAGACTGCATATTTGCATGCTCCACTTGATTGTGTTATCTATATGGAACAACCAGAAGGTTTTCAAGTCACTGGGGAAAATGGTGAAAAGCTTGTGTATAAATTACATAAGGCTTTGTATGGTCTGAAACAGAGTGGAAGAATGTGGAATCAAATGTTGCATTCACATTTGATGGGTGACGGCTTTAAACAGTCTTCAGTTGATCATTGTGTGTATACTAAAACAGATAATACTCGCAGAGTGATTGTGATTATTTGGGTCGATGACATAATTGAAGCAGCAAACAGTGAATCTAAGTTGGCGAAGATCAAAAGTTCACTTGGTCAGAAGTTCAGAATGAAAGACTTGGGTGTTCTGTCATGGTTTCTAGGTATAGAGTTTACCTGTAATGAGGACAGTGTTGTTATGAAACAACCAAAATATGTTGAAAGCATGTTGGAGAAGTTCAACATGAGTGACTATAAATCAAAATCAACTCCGTGTGATCCAGGTCTTTGTAAGACCATGAATGAAGATTCACCTGAATTGTCCAATGTAGGCTTGTACAGAGGAATTGTTAGAAGTCTGATTTATTTGATGACTGCTACTTGGCCGGATGTTTCATTTGTTGTAACAAAACTGGCTCAGTTCATGTCCAAACCGTTGGAAAAACATTGGCGTATGGCAAAACATCTTTTGAGGTATCTGAAAGGTACAAAACATTATTGTTTGAAGTTCAGCAAATCTGAGTGTGAACCAAGTCTGATTGGATATGGTGATTCAGACTGGGCAGGATCTGATGACAGGAAAAGTATTTCCGGATATTGTTTCACTTTGGGTGAAACTGGTTCGCTGATTAGATTTGACGTTCTGATTTTCAGACAGAAAGGTTTTATCCTACCTTAACATGTTTCGACGGAATACTCCCGTCTTGAAGACGGGAGTATTCCGTCGAAACATGTTAAGGTAGGATAACACCTTTTCTCTCTGAAAATAAGAACGTCAAATCTAATTCGGTACTACAGACAGTATGAACCTTTTTGGACTGGTTCACTGATTTCTTGGAAAAGTTGTAAGCAGCAGTGTGTTGCTCTGCCTACATGTGAGGCTGAGTATATTGCACTGGCAGGTGCAGTGCAAGAGGCGAAATTTTTGAAACAGTTGTTGAATGACATGTATGGCTTTGTAAGTGTTAAGCCTGTTCTGTTTGTGGACAACCAAAGTGCCATAGCTCTGACTAAAAACCCAGTGTACCACAAAAGGTCGAAGCATATTGATATCAGATATCACTTCTTGAGAAATAAAGTACAGAATGACAATGTTGGTGTGGAATATGTGGACACTGGAAGTAACTTGGCAGATGTATTCACAAAGCCAGTGTCGCGTTACAAGTTCACGGTTTTGAATCTAAATGTAAATATATGATGTGACATAAGTTGAGTTTTAGGGTGGGTGTTGAGTAAAACTCGTATGTTGTATAATACGGTAATGACGTAATTTCTATATATAGATTGTTTTCACGCGCGGTGCAATGCGCATGTGTCAAGAACGTTGCGCCTGCACAGTATTGGCTTTTGTATCACTTCTCACAACGGTGTCTCTTGGAACGGACAAAAATGGAATAAATCAAATGGAAAGCACAGCACTGTTTGTGACTTTGTCCTTTATCCTTGCGCTACTCGGCAAGATGAACACAACCTCAACAGAAGGCTTAACATTTCTTCTCAGACAGGTCATTCTGTGCTTTAGGACTTATTGTAATGCAAGGGGTTGAGATGGTCATTTTGTCTGAAACCCTCTCAATATGAACATCAGTTTCATAGGAATCAAAATACAACCCCAACTCCGAAAAATTTAGGACAGTATAGAAAATGCACATAAAGAGAAAGCAAGATTTCTAAATTTACTTGGACTAGTATTTCATTGCAGGCAGTATAAAGACAAGATATTCATATTTTGCCCGGTTCATTTCATTTTATTTGAAAACATCAATTCCTGCCATTCAAGCCTGCAATGCGTTGCAAAAAATTTGGATTTCTTTTCCAGCAACAAGTCCAAAAGCCATGCTCTGTCATGGTATGGGGAAGTGGCAGTGCCCTTAGCAACAGCAGCATGCACTTCTGTGAAACACTGTTAATGCTAAAAAGTACACTGAGATTTTGGGGCAACATATGTTGCCTTCAAGAGATCTTTTCCAGGGACGCCCATGCATATTTCAAGGCGACAAAACTGCATTCTGTACAAGCATGGCTGCATAAGAGGAGCGTGCTGGAGCTGAACTGGCCAGCCTGCAGTCCTGACTTGCCCCCAATAGAGAATGCAGGGAATTTTGATATGCAAAATGCACCAGCAAAGATGCCATACTGTTGCATTCCTTAAGATTTGTATGCACAAGGAATGGGATAAAATTACACTGGAGAAACTTTATAACTTTGTGTCTTGAGTCCCTGAATATTTATTGAAGTGTTGTGAAAATGAATGGCAACATTAAAGTGGGATATATTTTACTGTTCCAACATGTTGCAACAATCAATTTAATTGCATTTCCTTTATAAGTAAAATTAGGCTATTGTGGTGAAACTTCAATGTGCTGTTGCATTATTTTCAACATAATACAGGTTAAAGATCATTAACAAATTACTGCTTTCAGTTTTAATGTTAACATGACATCCCAACCTTTTCTGATTTGGGGTTGTAGTTTCCGGAGGCTCATAACACAACAGCTGCTGCAGAAATATACCCAATTGTTTAGGAGAACAGAGAATCACCTTAAGGTACCATGTGCAGATATTTAATTACACTGAGCCCCATTCTGTGAGCATACCCATTACCCTCATACCAGATACATCACAGAGATATAAAATAATAAAACTTTTCCAGTAATATGACAGCTTTTCCAGCATGTTTAAAGAAATGCAATTCAGGAATATAATCCAAAAGATTGATGACCAGGAGACAAATATGTGAATGGGGATTTATGATACACTGGTGTATAATTATTGATCATGCACAGCACATCTGTACATGCTTACAGGTGTGTAGTGAACTTAAGGCTAAAATTTTAAAACCTACATATCCATCTTCACTAACATGCTTTTGCCAAGACTGAAGATGGAATCAGATCACCAGATCACAACATTGTGGTCTGTCATCGCTTATTTAACCCTGACATCAGGCAAAGTAAATGGACCCATGTACATTAATAGCCTTTAATGGAATAAATGGGCACAACGGAGCTCGAAAGCAGCACATTACAAAGATAAATTTTACCACTGTGGCCTTTGGACACCCTAAATCAAACTTCTGAAGGTTCTTTATCTTTGAAACTAATTTTTCCTCATTTTAAATGACATTTAAAAAAGGGTTGGCAATGAATAGCCCAATGGCTCCTTGCATATTACGCACACAGTATATATAGTTAATTATATTATTTCAGCCAAACACCTCATACCAGAGAGCAAGTGCAGCAAGAGCAGTCATGCTGTGAGGCTAAATGGCAAAAAGGTGCCTGTTTAAGGGGTCAGCCTTCCTCCTTCTTCTTTTAAGGAGTTATTTATTTGTGAGCAGCGAATGGTGGGGAAGAGCCACTCAGTCAAGATGAGCAGAATATCAGGCCTGAATTGCTGTGCTGCACAGATCGGTGTAGGGTGAACTTCAACAGGGTACTTTAACTTCAATAAGGGCAGTACATATTCCGTTGAACCAGTGGCGGCTGGTGAACTGGCGACAGGGGAAGCTCAAACCCATCTCTTAAAAATAATGATTGGTCATGACCTGTTTTCAATCATTCACTTATATTACCATGAAAGAAACTCTGAAAACTCTCAACATTATCAACTGTGGTCAGTTTTCATTGAAAATGAATACCTGTTAACTCTCACGCATTCGGCATGAGTTTTAGTGGCATATTTAGTGGCATACCTTCCCCAGCTGTAGTCAGCAATTATTCAATCAACGTTTATGTAAGAGATTCTTGCGTGGAATTGAAGTTCTTGTGCACAGAGGTTTATCAGTTTCACGTGTGTTACGGTAATTTTCACCTCTAGTAATTGGAAACTGATTATAACTCCGGACTTCTCATACTTTTGTTTACTCAGGGGTTGGAGGCAATGCATGATTTTCATTATTGATTAAATTGTTTAACTGAAATAAGATCATTTGAAAGGTCTTCATGCATTTCCATTGCTTCTAATGATTGAAAACGGGTCAAGAATTAGGCTATTCCTGCTCATTTTAACTTAGCAAGAAGAACTGGCGACACCTGATGGTCCTTAGGATTTTTGGAGACAAGTAAAGTCAATTTAATTAGGATTGAAAACAGGTCATGACCAATCATTGTTTTTAAGGGATGGTTTGAGCTTCCCCCATTCCCAGTTCATCAGCCGCCACTGAGTTGGACCCAATACCTGATCTAAAAAAAAAAGAGATTTATACCATTGATTTCTGTTGCAACTGAACTTATGGTAACCTGTTGTAGAACCTTGCTAAACTAACCTGCTAGCTAGCTAGCAAACTGGCTCTAAAGCCATTGCATTGCTGCGAACAGTACATGATGCTATGTCCAGAGCAAAGTCAATTTTACTGTCAATTTCAAAATTACTCTGGATTATTTTCACCTGTACTGGCACCAAGCAACTTATGCATGTGTACTGTTAATGTTGGATGAGGACATCCCCCACGACTGTCGTGTGAATTAGCAGAGCTGCCCACATGACGGCGTTCAAGAAAAATATGCCCGACTGTCCTGCCGATAAATAGATTAGCCCGCCCAATTAGAACTGGAGCAGTATGTAAGTGGTTCGTGTTGGCCCCCCCCCCCCCGCCAAGAACCCCCTGTCTTGGGAGGTCAGCTTTATTTTTATTAACAATAATTTCACTAACACAGAGTCTTGAGAGGGAGGGGTATAAGAAAGGAGAAAACAGGGGAGATCATACAAATGAATGCAAATCACACAAAATTTGATAAAGCAAGACCAAATAACTGAGAAATGAAACAATATTTTTTTTTTAAAATGCACAAAAAAAAGAAGAAGAAAAGAATGAGAAAAATAAATAAATAAATGAAATCATCATTTAAAAACTGCATTTTCTATTTACTCGGGTTTTTCCATGTTAATGTAATCGGATAATAAATTGAGCCACTGAGATATTCTGATGTTTTGTCTATTTTGCCAGTTTAGTAGAATGGTGTTCTTGGCCATTGTTCAGGCAATCCAAGTTAACCATAATGTTGTCAGATGGCAGTTCAACAGAAGAGAGTTCTCCCAACAGACATACTGATGGGGAGACTGGAAGGCTGCAACCTAGGATGGAGGAGAGTTTGATGATGAATGTTTTCCTGAATGTATAGATAGGTGGGCAAAGCCACGTGGCATGAAAGTAGTTGTAAATAATGTTGAGTGTGCAGTATTTACAGATATCATTTTCTGTGAAAACCATTTTTAACATTTTATTTTAGGTGTAGTGGACTCTGTGAAGGCTTTGATTGTGATCGATTTGTAATCTTGGATTTGAGGTCATTGAGAAGGTGTTGATACAGATTTGTTTCCAGTCAAGGATATCGGTGGTAACAGCCAAGTCTTTTTCCCAGTGTTGAGTCGGGATGGCAAGAGTGTTGTTAATTCTCAGTAAAAAATTGTAAATTTTGGAAAGGGTTTTTTCCTGATATACTAGTTGTTTGAGTTGGTCAGTTATCGGTTGTGTTGTGCATATTTAATTTATGCTTGAGACAGTGTTTTAGTTGTAAATATTGTAGAAAGCTGTTACCACCGATATTATACCTTTCTGTGAGGATTTCATATGGTGTGAATGAGCTATTTTCAAATATGTGATCTAACTGTGTGATGCCAAGTTTTTTTCCATTTGCTAAATATAATTGGTTCATTCTTGATTTGGAAGTCTGGATTATGCCATACTGAAGTGAGTTTGTTTGGTGTCATAGATTTTCCAGTCATTTGGATGAGTTTCAACCAGGACCAGCGCTAGAACAGGGAATTGGGGGGGCACAGACACATCCCTTTATGACAATTAGGATAGTCCTGGCTAGTTCTCAATTATTTTCCTTTATTGACGCGTTTTCCAATTATCGTAATTTGCAACTGAATACATGGTTTCTCTCCATGTGCGATCTAACAGCAATGAAATCATGGGGTAAATTCAGTATAACTGAGAATTGGGGTGGACAAAACATCCGTTTTAAACAATTATTAGTCCTGACCTGTTCTCAGTCATTTTCATGATTAACAAAAGGTTCACTCCGAGAGCACTCCACACTTAACAGGTGTTGCTTGTTCTCCCCGATTAGGTAAGACGACAGTCATTCATCTGGACGCGTATTTGCTTAATTTAAATCAACTTTATTCAAAATTACTCTCGATATTGAGTGAAAAAAAGTGGCACTCGGCAGTGAAATAGGCTATAAAAAGCATGCGGCTCAAGCTATTTACACAGGTATGCAATTTTGAATAACGTTGATTTAAAAAGATAAATTATTTTCGCTAATATTGACATTTTTATGGCTGCTATTCTTCCTAATAGTGAAATGGGTAAGCTAATCCAGTGGATGAGGTCCTCTTCAATATCTTTCAATGATGGATTGAAGTTGAGGGAGAAATTATCTTTTTACTTTGCAAAATACAGTTTCTCTGAGAATTTTAAAGTTTTGGGCACTATTCAAACAAGTAAATTTTTTTTTACTGTTTAAATTTTTTGACCGTTTACGGCTTACCACACTCCATTTGAGATTATACAGAGAAGTTAAGTCATTTAAATTTATCTAAAATCAGAGTGCTGTGACATTAGCAAAATGTGTCTAAACTTTTGACTGGAACTGTATAAATTTTACAAAATATTTTATGATGCAGGCAGGTCTGCAAGGAAACCCAATGATACTTAAAAAGTTCTGCATGGAGGAATGGTTAAAAAAAAATAAAATCCCTCCAAATTCACACTCCCATCTTCTTTGGAACTGGCTCCTCCGTCTTGGTCTTTAAGTGCAGGAGTCTTTTAGCAGAAATAAATCCTGATTCTCATGGACATACCTTGCCATACCTGATTTTTTTAAATGCAAGGATATTCATCTTTGCCCGATCAAACCATTTTACATGTGCTGTAAAGTTACTGTGGATAATTATATTTGTTACATTGCGGTATGTTTGTGCCAACTTATCAAGGGTGTCAATAATTATGGCCTGGGCAGTTAATTGATTGTAAATGTAGTCAAACCTGTATAGTTTCACTACATATTAGAGACCACATAACATCAGGAGAGAAAAATATTGGAACCCCATGAAATGTTTTTCTGAAGTATATAAACCACTTCAAAAGCCTCTGCAGATGTTTCGTATAAATTTGTATTCCAGTTGAATGTAGGCACCTTATTCTGTGGTGACCAGCCGCACTTTGCTAGGCCAGGCTCAATAGCAAGATAAGGATACTACCAGGTCCATGGGGTTCAATCACAAAAACAGCAAAACAGATAGGACCAGGGTTAAAAATGGACAATAGATCCCTGATGCCAATAAATAAATAAATAAATAAATAAATGTCAGCTACGAAAAGAACAGCAGGATAAGTGCAGCAGGGAAACATTGGTCGGAATTTTTAACCACAAAACTAAACTCTCCAGAGCACAGACTCAATCCATATCAGGACCAATCTCAACCTCAGTGCTTTATGAGTATCAAAATCTTGAAGGCCTATTTATGGCGGTATTTCTAATGATCGTACGCGTGACTGCCTCATCTTTGACAGCTCCAAACTCACAACAAATGTGCATCATAATCTGCATTTCCAGCAAGTGAAGTATTATTTTTCATTTTCCTTGTAATTCTTCATTATTCAGATCATAGATCCTACATCTGTGGTGCAGATGGTTACACAGGATGCAGTGCCACACCTTATAATGATAACATCCGTCTGGCTTGAGCATTAAGTTGTCCAAATTCAGGCAACACAACCAGATCAACATATCCTTTCTCAAAATCCAGTCAGCGAAGTGGTATGGAAAAGGATCGTTGGTACAAATGAAAAAGAAATTGACATCGGAAGGCAGCGTCATTGTACATTACACGCATGCCTCCACTCCCGGCATCTTACCCAATTTCAGTAACCATTCCATGAATACAGAGCGTGTCATTCTTCAAGTAAAACAGACAGTTAATTGATACTGCATTCCGAAAAGGAATGCACTCGGTAGAATTCCAGAATTCCTCTGGTACCGACTTGTAACATATGGGAAACCGCTATGTGCAACTCTATAAAAGCTATGTTACTAACATCCATAACCTTCTCTTATGGAATACGAGTGCTCACAGCGGTTAAATTCAAATACATGGCTCGAGGTTTGCATTTACTGGTATTACACAGTGAAAAGCAGTAACGTTTGGTCTGAAATAAAATGGGCACCGTGTACATCGGCCACAAGTGAGGGGAAAAATACAACACGAGCCAATTCAATATATGTAAAACAGTAAAAATGCAAACTCACTAGAGACATGATCCTAAATTAAACTCCTGAGACCATATCATGAAATAATTATCCAAAACGTCTCAGATGTCATTAGCCTACAGTGGTGTCCAAAGCGGTTTTGAGATATATCGACAAAATCATTGAGAAAGGAGTTCTGCAATAAAATGAAGTTTAACTCAGCTACTTAAGACGAATTTTCAGAACAAATGAATATGTCGATCAAAACGACAAACATTGTCAATAAAATCATAACAATCATAACGTTTAGGTAAGGAAAGACATTCAACACTGATGCATAATTGCGTTCAGAAGTTTTAGCAATCAACCACTGTTAAATGTTGATAAGCCAACAGAAGACGCACAAATGTGGGTTCATATATTTTAATTCCATAAATAAGTTATAACACAGAGGGAAAAAGATAAAGCGCGGACACAGGGGGAAAAGACTGGTGCTGAAATCCTTTCAGTAGTCCGGTATACCAAATTATATTCTTGATGAATTCCTCTACAAAGACATGGCGGAACTCTCACTTTCAGCGAATATTAGCCTATTTCCTCCTGGTAAAACACGCAAATAATGCATATGCAAGCCATCTCATTCTCGACTACTTTTACAAGATGAATATATGAACATCACCAAGGACAGTGTGCACACACTCCTCGCTTTCACATTATGCCGGATGAGGCACACCGTTCTCTCAACTCGAAACGAGATGGAGGTTTTGACAACTTTCTTCGGTCAACGAAATGGATATGCAACCAGCTGAACATAACACGCGACCCCAGTGCTCTCACGCGTACGCTGCAAGCTTAAATTCGGGAGGATGCCGACGTTAAGCGGTATCACAAGAGAAAGATCGAAGGTTTCCACAAAATAAATGTGCCCTTACTTGCACCCACAGATTTTCGTTTGTGACATGCACATAAAATGGCTAATTTGATTTGGATGCATCAAAAACCTAAAGTATGAGCAGGCTTTGAAAGGTATTAAGATGCACAGATTCATTGGGTAGTCCCGTATACTGAAAGGAAAACAGTACAGTCTATCCAAAAAAATCTTCGTAGTCTACTAGACTTATGTTGCCAAAATAGGGCGCAAACAAACACACAAAATGAATTTCCAAAATAACCGCAAGCCAAAAGGCTTGAAATTGCACTGTGATAAAGTAATTTAAAGTTACGAATTAAATCACTGTAAGACACAAGACACGAGCATGGTCAGTCATTAGCATTATAGTACAATGCCAATCACAGAATCCCTCGATATACTACTATATGGGCACAAACCCGTAGCAGTGTAAGCAACGCTACTCCGCACTGGCAGCACAGGTGCGAAGTCCTGCAACACAGCATCACTGTGGATGCGTCCTTTCACAAAGGCAAGTCAAAGGATTTTTTTCCGAACACAAAGAAACCCTTCCAATAGAGTAGAAACAAGTGTCATGACTGGACTCACCTTGATATGTAGCGGCAAAATATAAGATAACTGTAGGACAGAAGACAATGCCAAATGCCGAAAGCCTATTCAGCGTCTTTTTTCGTTCCTGTCCGCGGCAGCCACTCGCTTGGCACTGCGAATTCGAAATTATCCAGAAAGAGCGTAACAAATGCATTAATTCAATTCATGCCACCAATTTTCATTGTCTTCATACAGCGAGATTAGAGGTACTGATGCTACGACCATGTCCTCAACAGCATCTTTGAGCACTAAACCGTTGGTCCCAAAGACACAACGTGATAGCATAGGGTAGGCGCTCAGGCTGACAAAAGGACCGTCCAATCAGCGTGAATTCAAATCAAATCATGACCAATCCAGTTATTAGAAGGAAAGCGAGTTTGCGCAGCAGGATAGACTGTGGTCGAAATTGAGCATTTTCTTTTCTGGAAGTTTACTTTAGATATTTTGTTTTCTAGTCGTTTCAAAATGACGACCGGGTGTACACCGTAAAAGCGACACCATGAGTGAACGCACTTTGTAACTTCAATATCGGCACGAGGACACCTACATCAATTAAATTCCCTTAAATTTGCATTTAAACGTTATTGCATCGGCTAAGTAGATTGAGCCAATTATTTATACGTGCAGCCCGATAAGATGCTTTCTTTGGAGCAGCGATCATGCCAGCCATATGCGGTACAGATTATGGCTGATAGCAGAGGTGTTCCAGGCATGTGTTTCAGAAGAGCCAATGAGCAAGCACCGTTGGCAGCCAGAAAGACCCCCAATATAAAGAAATGAATGAATGAATGAGGCGGCCTTACCAGCTGTGTCCAACTTTGTTTCATGTCCGTAATAAGACTAGCAAAAAAACAGATATAATATGTAATATAATATAACATTAATATAACCAACAAACACGTGCGGTCAAAAAAAAAAAAAAAAAAAAAAAAAAAAAAAATGCATCTATAAATAACAATAAGAAATAAAAAAAAAAAAAACGGAGGGGGGAGTCATCGTTGGTGTCTGCAGCACTATCGACAATGAACTCGCCAACTCTTTTACGCTTGAATAGCCGACTTGCGATGAGACAAAGCAGAATTTATAATACAATCAATCCCGCCGAAGACGACTCAAGAACTCAGTATGCTGCAAGGCACGTTCACTTTCGCATTAAGATTCGTTTCATTTCAAAGCCAGGCCAAAAAAAAATTCTCAAGTCATACCAAATCTCTGAGGTTAAACTGCTGAGATTTTCACAGTGTGCCGCTGAAAATAATTTAAAGCACCGTTAGTCTGACCAACTCATGCGGTTTTATTCACAGCACGATTCAAGTGCGCAATCAACAAGTTTAATTAATCAATTAAGTGCAGAGCGCCCAACTTCAAAAACCCATATTGTGGTATTTTTCAGTTAGTCATACTGATCCCACTGTAGGCCACAGGTGCAGAAGGTCCAATAAATGACAGGATTTTGAATCAACTTCTTTTACTATGTGCAATGAGTTTGAAGAATATGTAATTTGTACAAGCACTAAACACAGCCTGAGATTGTAGGTATATTTCTTAATCTTAAATATGTTTCTGTGATCAACTTCAGGAGTATATAACTGTATTTATATTGCATTTTTAATATTCTTGGCATTATACTGTATATAATAATAATAATAATAATAATAATAATTATTATTATTATTATTATTATTATTATTATTATCATTATTACTACTAATGATCAGTTCCCTTGGGGAATCACGTCCACGCATACAGAGCTGTGAAAAAGTATTTGCCCCTTCCCAATTTCTTCTAGTTATGCTTATTTTTTTATACTTAAGTGTTCGAGATCCAACTAGTTTTAATATAAAACAAAGACAATGTGAGTAAAAGCAGAATGCAGCTTTTAGATGATCGTTTCATTTATTGAAGGTAACCAGTAGGGGAGACCGGGTCTAGTTGTTACACTTTTTCTTTTAACTGCTGTAGAATTGACATTATCAGGTTTTTGTTATCAATATGCACTGTAAAGGTAGAAAGTTTATTAGACTACATGACTGATCTGCAGCAACCCCTATATTCTGCGCATGCAAAATGCTGGTGAGGAAAAAATAGATCCCTGTCACCTGTAAAAAACTACCCCATATGTGGGGTTGTTTGTTACGGGAGGGGTAGTTTGTTGCAGGTTGTGGGGCATTTTGTTACACTAAGAATTTGCTTAAGTGAGACGTGTTTCCTACTTAAGTAGGCAAGTAAAGGGGGATGCCTTACTACTATTATCCCACGAAGCCACAGTAAGGAACCTCTTGAATCATTCTCTAATGGCATTGCCACGTTTCGTTATTCGTTCGTGATTCCAAGGCATCTTTCTGAAATACAAAAAGGTTGAAAGTCATTCAGTGAGGTAATTTGATCTTGCCCAAGTTGTTACAGGTTTTGGGGCAAGTTCTTACTGTAACAACTTGGGTGTATCAACTAGTCCATCAGCAACCCTTCGCCATTGTCCCGCCATTTTGAAATGTTCCAGTGCAATCTTTACATGGGTGTGTCATGACACAGTGGCTAATGTCTTCCTCTTTTATAATCCAGAAAATCTCTGGTATGTATCAGTTACGCTTGATGTGAGTCAAAATCTCCCAAACACCAAGAAAGTTACTTTTTCGAGCATTTTCTGAAACACTAACCTGCGACTTTCGACGTACGTCCTTCTGTCACATAAAGACATGGGTCACCTTCACGGAGCAGCAGGAAAAATTAGAGTCCCGTCTGTGTTTTATTATCGGAACTATTTAGAATGTAACAACATGGACGTGTAACAACTAGACCCAGTCTCCCCTAATTCAAAAACTATATCACCCAGAACAATTGCCCCCCTAAACCAAATAACTGGTTGTGCTGCCCCTAAAGGCTAGCCTGACTCCGCCAGCCTACGTACCTCCGTTCAATTTCATTTTGCTTCACCACAGCAACTGCAATTAAACATTTGCGATAACTAGCAATGAGTCTTTCACATGAGGAATTCAGCCCACTCTTCTTTGATGAATTGTTTTAATTCACTGGAGGGTTTCATAGCATGAACAGCCTGTTTAAGGTCATGTCGCAGCATCTCAATCACATTCAAGTCAGGACTTTGACTAGACCACTCAAAAATTTTCATTTTGTTTCTTTTTCACTGATGGACTTGCTTGTTTGCCTTGGATCATTGTCCTGCTGCATAACACGACTGTGCTTCAGCTTTAGGTCACAAACTGATGGCCAGGCATTCTCCTCAAGTATTTTTTGGTAGAGAGCAGAATATATAAAGACCACAAAGGAAAAACGATCACAGCCCAAATTTTACATTTTTGTATATTTTATATATTATTATAATATTTATAATGATATTATATATTATTATTTTATATTTTTTGAATATTTTTTCAGTGCTTTGTTTCTAAGATCATTTTCAATTTTTAAGAGCCATTCTGTGAGAAAATGGCACTTTTTGAAGAAGTTGAGGAGTTGACCCCCTGGAATTGAATGAAACTTGGCACATAGGTAGATACGGGTGTCTCACGGAAAAGACAAATTTTTAGGTCCGTATCAAGAAGTCTGCCAGTGGCGCCACCTGGAAGCCACTGAAGTGGCTCAGTTTTGCTGTTGACCCACATTTTATATGAACTATCATGACTTAAGCTTACACAGTAGCAAATAAGTTATACTTTTATCATGACCTTTGACACTTCAAGTCCGGTTAGACATCAGTAACACATCAGCGCCAAGCTGGGTAACTACGTTGTCGAGCCAGAATTATTTGAGAAATAACAATAAAAATTGAAAATGGAAATGGGAATAAAATAATATCCCAGATATATACCAATCTAGAATGCTTTATTATGTGTTTACTCACAACAAGATTATCATTTTCAGTGAATAGTACCTTGGTATCTTGCTGGGTTAGTGCAGTGGATGGCGGGAAAGATGGTGGAAATTGATTTTGGTGCATGTTTGCAGTATATTTTCTCAGTAACCCAGATATGTACTGTGGTGGTAAATGCCATTTGTTGTGCTGTTGGAACTCTATTTTCAGGCATACCAAGCATTTCTTTGGTATTATTTACAATTTCAAGCTAGACGGAGCCAAAGTTGGAGGAAAACTCAAAACGGACCACATCATAGCAGAGTGTGCCTGTTTAGGTGGCATTATTTTGTTTACCCAGCAAGATAGAAAATCTATAGTTCTCTGGGTACATAGTCCCTTTGGGGTACATTACAGAATTTGTAAAATCTCAGTGGTAGTATTCTCAGTGTAGATGATATTCAACATCAAAAGTGGAAAAATTTCACCCCCAGGGTGCGCTGTAGGTTGGATGCAAATACTGGCTATCCCCAGCAATGTACCAAAAAAATTGTTTTTGAATTGCGAAACACACAACTAGTTTTCTCTGAAAATTAAAGAGTTTAGCTTGGCACTATGCTGGGTGGATAGCTATCTGACCAAAGGTGGCACTCTAAGGAGCTAAACTTCAACTGACCTAATATTCCCAGACATATAACAAAATTCTGTCTTTTGACATATTTTAAGTACATGCACAGTTATACAAAAAATTTGTAATCTCTTTGGTATAAAGCTGGGTTGGTTGTAAATTGGAAAAGAATGCTGGTGGTGATTGTAGCATTGTGTCAACATGCAAGAATCTTACCAGTACAGTGTAAAATTTTGTAGCATTGGTGCGTTTTCAGAAAATAAAAAATGCTCAGCATTTTTCCTTTGCTATAAGAATTAGTGAGCAGGCTTCAGTGTTAATTCTAGGATTTCCCAAGGGCAGGGTGCTTGGGTAAAAAAAAAAGGGCACAGCAGTCGCGTCGAGCGAGTGGTTGTCCTGAAAAAGACCACAGAGTTCGTAGTAAGCAAGCAGCAGCCTGCCAAGAAAAGGGCAGTTCATTTGTGGTGGTAACTTGCATGCCTTCATTCCTAACACCAGCCCATGATGTCTAGCCTACGGGATGCCCGCTGGGTGGGAGGGTGGGGTTTCTTTTTCAGACTTCCCATTTTGGTGCGTACCAAGCTGTGGGTGTTGACACAACTATTGTGCCATATAGGCTGTAGCCAGCTATTTTATTTATTTTATTTATTTATTTTAAATTTGGCATTTCCAATCCCACCCGAATTTGGAATGCCCAATCCGAGAACTATGCACAAGGCTTGCTCGTATACAACCCCCTATTGCCAGCTCAGGAGAGAGAGACAGTTCGCGGCTTTCCTCCGAAGCATGCGCCTGCAGGCCCCTGCATCTTAACACTCATTGGTCGAAACTATCGCAAGTTCAGAACGAGGGCGGAGGATACCTGAACATGAGCAAGCTCAGAATCTCACTGATGAGCGCCTGGCTGGCCTGTAGCCAGCTATTTAATTCAGAGACAGACAAGCTCACTATCAACGGGCCGTAAACGGCCCTGTAGAGACCCAGGATCTAGTGTAGTAGGGCTTGCCTAGGGCTCAACTGGCTCCAAGGGAAACATTGACCCAGATCGAACGAAGGCCTTGGATTGCTGCTCAGGGGCCAAAGCCAAGGAGCACCTCTGGCGCGCACCATCAGGTGCCACCAACCCACAGTCCAATTCCAAAAACAGACTGAGGGCTAGAGCAAGTCACATGCTGGGGTGATGTCACTTTGGATAACATGAAAAGTATAAAACAGTTTTAATTTTTGTACTAAACATTCTGTCTTCATGTACACGGTTGTGTGACTAAGATTCTTTTTCAGAGTTCAAATCATGAACTGTTATTTTATACAAGTGTACGTATACTGTTGATGCATGTCTGTATGTGTAGTTATGGTGATACTCCTTTTACATTAGTTGTTTTTTGGCATTTATTTTTTTATTTTTGGACTTGTCATGTTTTATAACTTGCTGTACATTTCTGACTGAGCTGTACCCGTTCTTGGTAATAACGCATGTATTGTGTGTTTGTAACGCTCACAATCACCACCAGTTTACAACCAATAGAGTTTTATGCCAAAGGGATGACAAATTTTATGTATAACTGTGCATGTACTTCATATATTTCAAAAGGCAGAACTTTGGTATATGTCTGGGAATATGGAATATTAGGTCGGTAGAACATTAGCTCTTTAAAGCGCCACCTTTAGTCAGAAAGCCATCTATCCAGCATAGTACCAAACTAAACTCTTCATTTTCTCAGAAAACTAGCTGCGTGCATCACAATTCAAAAAAAATTTATTTGGTGAATTGCTGGGGATAGCCAGTACTTGTATTCACCATACAGCGCCCCCTGAGGGTGAAATTTTCCAACTTTTGATGTTGAATATTATCTACACTGAAAATACTACCATTGAAATTTTACTAATGCTGCAATGTACCCCAAAGGGACTGTGTATCCAGAGAATTTCAGATCTCTATCTTCCTGGGTAAACAAAATAATGCCACCTAAACACAGGCACAATCTGCTATGAAATGGTCCGTTTTGAGTTTTCCTCCAAGTTTGGCTCTGTCTAGCTTGAAAGTGTAGATACTACAAAAGAAATGCTTGGTATTCCTGAAAATAGAGTTCCAAAAGCACAACAAATGGCATTTACCACCACATTACATATCTGGGTTACTGAGAAAATTTACTGCAAACATGCACCAAAATCAATTTCGACCATCTTTCCAGCCATCCATTGCACTAACCCAGCAAGATACCAAGGTACTATTCATTGAAAATGATAGTCTTGTTGTGAGTAAACACATAATAAAGCAGTCTAGATTGGTATATATCTGGGATATTATTTTATTCCCATTTTCAATTTTTACTGTTATTTCTCAAATAATTCTGACTCAATAACATAGTTACCCAGTTTGGCGCTGATGTGATGCTGATGTCTATCCAGGCTTGAAGTGTCTAAGGTCATGATAAAAGTATAACATTTTGTATTTGGTACTGTGTATCCTTAAGTCATGAGTGTTGATGTAAAATGTGGTGTTGACAGCAAAACTAAGCCACTTTAATGCCTTCCAAGTGGTGCTCCTGGCAGGCAAAGTAAGATACGAACCTAAAAATTTGGCTTTTTCCGTGAGACACCCGTATCTACCCATGTGCTAAGTTTCATTCAATTCCAGGGGGGTCAACTGCGCACCAAATGTCAATCTCTCATGGAATGGCTCTTAATTGATCATTTCTCCTCAGTGTGGAAATGTGACTGATCATTTTTCCATTGTGGTCTTCATATGGTTCCATCAATTATTGAAAGTTGCCCAAGTCCTGAAGCAGCAAAGCTGCCCCATACTATAACTATATTGTTTGTATTGTGGATTTTGGTGTTACCTTTCTTTCTCATGTAAGGGAACTCATATCTCCCAAAAGGTTCAACTTTTGATTCATCGGTCCACAGAATATTATCCCACAAGTCCTGGCTGTCATCAAGATGTTTATTGGCAAATGTAAAAGGAGCCTTTGGATTCTTTGGGGTCAGCCAGCAGTGATTTTTGCCTTGCAGCGCTCTTATGGATCCAATTTTTTCCCGGTCTCTTTCTTAATGAGGAATTGCAAATACTGACCTTTACTGAGGCCAGCAGTTCTTTATGTGTAGATCTAAGTTCTTTTGTGACCTTCTGGATGAGTCATCAATGCACTCTTGGAGAAAGTTTGGTAGACTAGCCATTCTTGGGAAGGTTCAGCATAATGTTCCCCTGTGCGGCCCTGGACACACTGCCGTCCGTCCGCTCTGTGAAGCTGGAAATGTGACTTATCAGTAAAGAGAACAGTCCTCCATTGTGCCATCAGACTTCTCTGTTCTGCTGATTTCTTTGTCAAGCAGAGGTGAGGTCTCATCCACACAGAGGGTGATATGTATGGAGACGGACTTCCTGGAAACAATTTCTCATGGTTTGGGCAGAAATGCAATGAATGTTGTGACCAACTGTCTCATCTGCAGTGGCAGTTGCTGGTCTCAGACGGTCACAAAGATGGAGAGTCCAGATATTACAGTCTTTGGCGGGTGTCATCACACATGGTTGTGGGCGATTTGCTGTCCTGCCTAATTCTTCAGAACAGTGTCTTAGGCTACTTAATGTTGAAACAGGGACATAAAGAGCCCTAGCGACAGCGCTGAGAGACATTCGTGCATTTATGCCAATGGCGCGCTGCCTGAGGTTTCCAGCCATCTGAGGCATTTTGAAAAATGGCTGAACTGGGACTTTTAGGGTGGTCTTTAATTGACCAGAGGACAGGGTGTACCCGGGTCAACCATAACTGATTTCATTTGCTCTGGATCAGGACCCACCTATCTGACAGGCCAGTTTTGACCAAGGGCATGCAACTGATAATGGTTGTGCAAAGGTGACAGAAATGCACTCAGACCAGTGCCACACAACCTTGATCACATAATTAAACCCCAACAAGTCAACCACAGACATAATTTTGCGGAATAGTGAAAGGATTAAACTGTTACGTTTTTATTTTTGGTTAGTGTATAGAGGATTTTGTTATTTTTTTCATGAAGCAAGAATTTTATTTATTGTATACTGTTTTAAATGTCCAGTAGCATTTTAGTGTAGGGTTGCATTGCAGATACTGTAATTTTTTTGCTCATTTGAAATATGAATTCATCCATCATCTTACAGGTATACTGAGTAGGACTTTCTTAAAAAATATATCAACTCATATAAAAATTATTCCTCTCAATCATCACTTCTGACCCTCTTGAGGTATGCAGGGCTGTCAGTATCTCCAAAGACCCTGCCGTCTGCCTGGGAGTCAACCTTGGGGCAGTGAGTCTGTAGCCCCCTGTCAATAACAGTGCAAATACGACCCAAGTTCCTAAGAGGAAGCTTCTAAAATGGCGGTCAGCGCAGAAAGAGGAAGCCGCAAAAATGATGGACAATGCAGAAAAAAGGAATTGTAGCGAGGCGAAATGCAAAGCAGAAATATTTTGTTCCAAAATGTGCGTAAATCTGGGGTTTGCTTTGACCTGGCCACCTGTGAACAGTAAAGGATATGATGGGGATTAAGAGTGACATGGAATTGGCCTGTTTTCTGTTGGATAGGTAAGTGCTTAGTTAGCCTGCTAAAGTATCTGTTTTTCCTTGACAAAAAATGTTATGTTCTAAAACAGTAGCTGGCTAGTACTGTAACTTTACATGAAAGCAGCGTATGTACATACTAAGTCTATGCAAATAACTTTATGTGCTGGGAAAGTAACCCTGAAGGTATATAATGTTAAGTTCGATCCGAGAATGATTTTCCGTTCAACACAGGCTGGTCACAGCTGTTAGTAAATCCAAGTTTTACCAGGAACAAATAATATTATGACCGTTGTCCAAAAGAAGCAGATCCGATGTTTGTGGTTAAAAAGCAGGAAAGTATTTGAGGAGTCAACTTACAAAACCTGCTAAGTCAAGTTTTGAAAATAAATGAGTTATCTCCCTTAGCCTCTATTTCAGGCACCTGCACATGTCCCACTGATAGCTCCACTTTCAAAACCTAATAAATCCTGTTATAAATTGTAACGGAAAAAGCAAAACTCTGTCAAACCTGCCAAGTCAAGGAGGAAAACTGTCAAATTTTGTTAAGTCATCGGTCAATGTGGAAATGTGATTCCGTTTTCGTTTGCTAGAAGGAACCAATCACAGTCGAGCTTTTAGAGCATGTTCAGCTTTTGCTTTGTCTAACTAGTTCTAGTTTGTTGGTTTGGGCAGTTCAGAAAAGTGTGATGATAGTGATACCATAAAAGGGGAATTTAAAACCATGAACTCATGTCTATGTTGTCATTGTCATAGCAGCTATTCAAGCACTGTGCTGTCTGTAGCATTGAGTTGCATGTAGAGTGGGTCGTGAGTCAAATACCTTCACCTATTGAGCAACTGGGCTGGTTTAAACACTGTCAAAACCCGCTAAATTTCCACTCCACTTTCAAAACCTGCTAAGTCAAAACTTTGTGTTGCAAAATCAAAGTCATTTCTTAAAAAAAAAAAAAAAAGAATTGCCTCATGGATTATGTCAGCAAGGCTAATACAATGTAGTTTCAGTATAGTGCAAATTGATATCCATGGAAGATAATTTCTACGTCGACCAAAAAATCAGATTTTTCTAAAAAAAAAAAAAATGGACCAACTTGACTTAGAAGGCTTTGTAAGTGGATTCCTCATTTATTACATGAGCCAGCAAAGAAACAAAATCACCAAAAATGTTAATTCAGACACTGTTTATAGCATTATATTTGCATATATTCAAATTTGCGTGTAAAATAAGTTTTGACCTCTGATTGGTTGCAAGCAGTTGTGTGCCATGTTTGGCACTGCGGATTGGATTATTCAAATCCCGAATGATCGTGGGATCGAATGATCGCCCTCTTCCCCTCTGTGGACTGGTGGAAAATCCCAAAAGGTGGAACTGCCAGCGGTCATTAACAAATATAACCCCAATTCCGAAATAGTTGGGACGAAGTGTAAATTGTGAATAAAATCAAAATGCAATGACTTTCAGATCACATGAGCCAACGTGTTATTAACAATAGAACATAGATCATATTCCAAATGTTGAAACTGAGACATTTTACATTTTTATCCACAAAAAATGAGCTTATTTCATATTTTTTGGCTGCAACATGTCTCAAAAAAAGTTGAGACACAGGCAAAAAAGGGCTGAAAAAGCAATTAATATCTAAGAGAATCAGCTGAAAGAACATTTAGCAAGTAATTAAGTTAACTGGCATCAGGTGTGTAACATGATTGGCTATAAAAGGGATGTCTTAGAGAGGCTGAGTCTCTCAGAAGTAAAGATGGCCAGAGGCTCTCCAACCTGTGAAGGCTTGCGTAAAAAAATTGTGGGATACTTTAAAAACAATGATCCTCAACATCACACTGCAAAGGCTTTGAAGGTCTCATCATCAACAGTGCATAACATCATCAAAAGATTCAGAGAAACTGGAAAAATCTCTGTGCGTAAGGGACAAGACCGAAGGCCTTTACTGGATGCCCGTGATCTTCAGGCCCTCAGACGCCACTGCATCACTCACTGGCATGATTCTGTCATTGACATTACTAAATGGGCCCAGGAATACTTCAAGAAACCACAGTCTGTGAACACAGTTTGCCGTGCCATCCACAGATGCCACCTAAAACTCCATCATGCAAAAAGGAAGCCATTGTTGAGCATGATCCAGAAGCGCTGCCGTGTTCTGTGGGCCAAGGCTCATTTAAAATGGACTGTTGCAAAGTGGCAAAGTGTCCTGAGGTCAGACGAGTCCAAGTTTGACATTCTAGTTGGAAATCATGGGCGTCGTGTCCTCCGGGCTAAAGAGGAGAAAGACCACCCCTCCTGTAATCAGCGTTCAGTTCAAAAGCCAGCATCTCTGATGGCATGGGGATGCATTAGTGCATATGGTGTGGGACACTTGCATGTTTTATAAAGCACCATGAATGCTGAAAGGTATGAAAAGGTTTTAGAGCAATATATGCTCCCCTCCAGATGACATCTATTCCAGGGAAGGCCTTGTGTATTTCAGCAGGACAATGCAAAACCACATACTGCAGCTATTACAACAGCATGGCTTCGTAGTTGAAGAGTCCATGTGCTGAACTGGCCTGCCTGCAGTCCTGATCTTTCACCGATTGAGAACATTTGGCGGATAATTAAAAGAAAAGTCAGTCAAAGGAGACCCAAAACTCTCCAGCAGCTGGAAGCCTGTATTAAACAAGAGTAAGATCAAATTCCAATGTCTAAACTCAAGAAACTTGTCTCCTCAATGCCCAGACGCCTCCACTCTGTGTTAAAAAGAAGAGGGGATGCTACACCATGGTAAACAGGCCCCTGTCCCAACTTTTTTGAGACCTGTAGCAGCCATCAAATTTGAAATGAGCTCATTTTGTGGATAAAATTTTAAAATTTCTCAGTTTCAACATTTGCTTTGTTATCTATGTTCTACTGTGAATAAAATACTGGCTGGTGTGATTTGACAGTCATTGCATTTTGATTTTATTCACAATTTACACTTTGTCCCAACTATTTCGGAATTGGGGTTGTACATGTGAGGTGGCCTAATACACAAATCTGTCTGTCTCTCCACTGTATTCAAAAGCGCAAATTTCTGTTTCCCCACAGTAATCACAATAAGAGGGACGCTCAGGGCTAAGTGAGTACATAACTTATATAGGCTAGATGATGATTGCTAAAATTACTGTTGGTGGTGTATTTTTTGTCATGTTCCAGAACTGGTGTAGCAAAATTGTCATATACAGCATTAGTCTAGAACCATAATACAGAGCAATTTTGTGCTAACTAGCTAAAATTATGTTTGCTCTGACAACAGAAGTTTTATTCAGGATGATCCAGCTCGGAGCACAGCTTAAAATACAGTTAGCAGGCATGTACTTCTGATGCTGTTGAGCTGTGGAAGAGGAGTCGACTTTGAATGTTGTGTTTACAAATCCTACTGAATATACTTTCAACCATTTCTTCCCCATCAGGGTCTCAGGGGAGCTGGAGCCTATCCCAGCTGACTATGGGGGAAAGGCAGGACCACACCCTGGACGACTCATCAATCAATCACAGGGCTCACACACCACTCTCTCACAGACTCATACTGTATCTATGGGCAATTCAGAGAATGTTTTCAGGCAGTGGTAGCAAACCAGAGTAGCTGGAGGGAAATCAAGCTAACAAAATTCAAACTCCACAAGAAACCCTCAGGCTGGATTCAAATCAACATCCTTGCTGTAAGGAAACTGTTCTATCCATTGTGCCACCGTGCTATCATCTTTTGAAACATTTTAAAGTATAACACTCCAGATATTGTAGCATTAGACAAGACTACATACTGGCGAATAGAAATGTACTAGGATAATATCCGCAAGAAATGGGTAATAGTTGAAAATAGTTGGTTCTGTTACCACATGTATCAGAAAAATACCTGGTAACTTTTTGTTTTTTTTTTATAATGCGTCACAGAATTGTGAACTGTAGCTAGCCATCTTCTCCTTTCTTTTGTTACAGTAATAAAGGAGCATGTGACAAAATTTGGCCATTGCTCTACTTCTGTCTGTTGGGATTGCTGATATTGGGCATTTTTGCAGGAGAATTGTATGGCATCTTATGATGCCCCGTAGTCTTAGGCACTAAGATGCTTCACTGGTACCCAGGAGTTTGGTGGTTCAATCCCCAGTCCAGCCACCATAGGATCAACAAAGCCGCTGGGGCCCATAAGTGAGGCCCTTAACCCCATGTTTAAGGGCCCGGGTTGGGGGCCCTACTTAGTTTTATCAACTCTAAGTCGGTTTAGATGAAAGCAACAGCTAAATAACTGCATTGTCATAAGGTAGGATGCTGATATAATTCAAAAAGAAAAATACAGCTGCAAGCAGCAATTCTGGGGCTCAAACCAATACAAACTAGAAGTTAAAAGCCCATTATTGACAGAATAATCAATGGAAAATTAGAAAAAGAAAATAGATCAACAGAGGAGAAAGAAGAATAAATATTAAAAGGGATTTTCCATCTATTCCGTATTGGAACAGTTTAATTTGTTCAAAAAGACTTTCACAACCCTCACGTGTCCACAATCGGTTCCTCCCCCTTTCCAGCTGCCTGCATGTTTTGCAGTTTTGTCTGCTTAAATTGATTTATTGTATCATTTCCTCCCTTGCTCCCAGATGTTTTTATTGGTTTGCTTCACTCCTTTAGTGAAGGTCTGATCTACTTTGAGTTCACTTTGTATTCAGCAGGGTTGCTAGATTGTGATGCATTATTCCCTACAAAGCCTTCCAGTCGATTTGTATCTTCTAGATTTGAGCTAAGCTCTCCTTCCATATGTTTTGATAAATTAATAGAAAAGAAAGACGCAGTCAATCTTCGGAGCCTTATAAGTAGGAACAAGCTCCCAAGCCTTTATCTCGGTCCCCAGGATTGGGACCGCGTTCTTGTGTATCCTCTGTTCAAGTTTGTCCCACTGAGTCAGTTTTTGAGAGACTCCTCCCACGCTTTCATTGGTCAGCAGGATTGGGACTGCATTCCTTCTAAACCCTTCAGTTCTACTGTAAAGCAGTCCTGCTTCGGCGAGGGGAATTCACTACCTGGCTTCAGCCCTGGGGCGGCCCCTGGCCTTGGAGCAGGCAAGCCCCAAACCTTTCCCATCATTACCAACTTACCTGAACTGCCCCCTCTTCTTTTCTGGGCAATGGCCATTCCTTCTATAAGTACGGTACAAATAAACACTCCTTTGTGGATTGTACCCTGAATCTGCATCTGGTTCCTTGTCTGGCTCATAACAAAGCCAACATCTGATTGGTCAAAAACATTTAATTTCAATTTGAATTCAGTGTTGTATGCAGGTGGTGACAATGAGAGTAAGATTGTAACTAAGTGATTTGTGATTGATCACCATTATATTATTCCTAGAATTGAAATAGTAATTTGTAATACCATTTATAATATCATTACTCTCACCCATTACCAGCCAACACTGGTCTCCATATTGTTCAGAGTGATAAAATTAACCACTAAACTGTGAGTGCAATTCATCAGCAATCATAAATAATAAAGGAAAATGACAATACATCAATTTTCAAAGATTAGACTATGACGCTGACACCAAATTTTACACTGCTGCTACAGCCATCCAATGATCTTGTTTCTGTTATGGCATGCTGTATATCCATTCATTACTCTACCAATTTCTATACTGAGAACACAGAATAAGTAGTGATTTATGGTCCGGCAAACTGTATGCAGTGACAAAAGAAGATAAATTGGATCATTTTAAGATAATTTTTGAAACTTACAAATTTACAACATTAATTTACAAATTTACTGCATAAATATATACCAAGTTTTGTGATGATTGGACAAACTCTATGATTTTTGGCCCAATTTGCTCCAGCCTTATGTCCTTGTTTGGCAACACTGCCACCCCCTTTCATTCAATTTCTCAAACTTTTTGAGGAGGTGTTTCAACAGCAAAACTAAAAGTATCTACCAAGGTTACTAATGTTTGGACAAACTGTCTTAAATTTATGTCAAATTTGTGCCCCTTATACATTATTGGAACTGATGGTACCCCTATTTAGCGATTTCGAAACAGTTTTACAAATGCGGTTCTGCATTGTTATGAGACATCCTGCAGGTTTTGTAATGATTAGACAAAAATTTCTGATTTATAATCTGATTCGTGTCACACCATGCCCATTTTGTGCATTTTTAGTGCCCCCTAACCGTCAATTTACATGAAACTTTAAGGGTATGCTTCAGTTACTCACATTGACAAATCCTGCAAGTGTTATGATACTTGGCCCTTCAATTGTTGACTTATGTGCTGAGCCATGCCCTTCTTAACTTCATTGGTCAGTAGCTTGAAAATGAAAAAAAGTTATCAATATGTTTTACACAAATTTGGATAATCTTGGTCCAATAATGATGCACAGCAAATTTGGTAGCAATCAGACCAGTGGTTTAGGAGGAGATATCAAAAAATCTGTTTTTCAAAAAAAATTCAAAATGGCGGATAATCCGCCTACAGTCAATGGCCTATAATGAGAATATACTTGTACATTTTGCTTGCTTTCAACCGAGGAACCCAAGTGAAAAAAATCTTTGCGTCGTAGCCACATGGTTCCGGAGTTATGGGCCACTATGTAAATGTGTTTGCTAAAACAACCTCTAAACTCCGACTCACTCCAAACTGGACGGTAAAACCTAATCAAAGTCTCAAAATGCTCTGATAGTTTCATCTTGATTGGTCATTGATGTTGAACGTGTCAAATAGCAGCTGCTAATTGATTGGCCACTATGTTTCAAAAGATATCTCCTGAACAATAAACAGAATGTTTGAAGCTTACACTGAGATACAGTATGTATGAATAAAACCATTTTAGTCACAAGGTTGAAGAGATATGGACATTTTTTACATTTTTGCTTTTCATAGATCACCAAGCAGTAAAATGGGGTGAAATTTTGCATGCACATGTTCTGCACATGTGCACTAAATTATAATTCATTTGAACAATGCTTTCAGACGTTATAGTTGTTTAAAAACTGGCCTCACCCTACTGAAGTTCATTGGTCAATATCTAGAAAACCAAGTAAGATTTCAACAAGCTTTAAGCATCTTTTGACAAGTTTGGTCCATTAGATGCACATTTAATTTGGTAGCAATAGGACCTATATTGTAGGACGTGATGTCTAAAATGAGTTCTAGAAAAAAAGAAAAAAATCCAAATGGGAGAAAATTTTGGCATTTCAAATTAAAATAATAAACATTTCATTTGTCTTGAGCCAAGGAATCTAAGGGGAAAAAAATTGTTTCTTGGCCACACAGTTCTGGAGTTATGGGCCAAAATGTAAACATGTCCGCTATAGCGCCTCTATCCAGCCCATTAGATCATATTTCTTGGGCAGCACTTGCACAAAACATCCAATCAAGGTGCAAAATTTCATGTCTCAAGCATATACCGTCTCACAGGAATTTGCGAAAACATTTCTGAAGAAAAATATTAACAACAAACCAGCACAGAAACAGCACGGTTTCAGCCCTTTGGGCTTGAACCCCTATATGTGATTAACAACAGATTTGTAGGATATTATAACAGCAAAGTTACAGCGCTAAGATTGAATGCATTAACACCCAGTTCTTTAGTTGATGACTCATTCCTACTTGAATGAAGGCCAAGCAGCTGACAAATGTAGCTGTAGGGGGTACATTAATTCACAGTTATCGTGTTCAAATAGATCTGCAAATTGAATAATATGAAATTAACTGGTTCTTGGCAATATAAGAAAAAAGATTAAATAATTTTAAATGATATATCTTTCAGCAGACCATTCATTTCCATTCGAAGGCATGCTGATTAAATATATGGTACAAGTTATATAATATTTGATCTTTATTACAGTAAACGATCACAACTTATATTAATGAAAGTTTAATTGTTAATGTGAGAATGAAGGCTAAACACAAAGCAATGAACATTACACAGATTTTATTGCCATTGCATTTATGGATTAAGATGGATGGGACAGAAAGCGCAGTCAGGAAACCAGCCCCAGTATAGGTCACAATGTCCCTCAGCAGTGCTGTTCAATATGATCGAACAGCCCCATCCATTCAGATAACATAAAACAATCAAAAACAAACAGATTCAGTTTACAAAGAACTAGTCTTAACCAAACAATATCTCCTTTACTGCACCCCGGGTGCTTCCTAGAACAAGTTTAAAAATCTGGATATTGTGAAATATAGATTCAGGAAGGATAGAAAATGATCTTAGTAAAGTATAAAAATGCTGTGAGCACAATTTAATAAGATAAAGTGAAACGCTCCATGGACTTAACTGTAAAATTGAGATTAATTATAGGAATGAGCTGAAAACAGATGACTAATTTGCAATTGGTGAGGCCAGTTTAAATATAAAGCTGCTTCATACATCGTGATCCTCATATCATTTCCTTCATATCACTTCTTCCACGGTGAACATCTGACCTTAAGTTTTACACGCATTACTGCTTTATTTCTTGTGTCGTTATAACCTGTGGAAAAGAGGTCAAGAAGTTCAACTTTCTTCATCTTGTTCATTGATGCCTTTTGGGTGCCATCTGACTTCATTTCAAAATTCACTAGACTGTCTTGCCGGGACAAATTCTTTTTTAAGGGCTCCCAGTGAGAAGATTCACTAAAGGCGTCATCACTGAAAGTGAAGTTATTAAGAGCTGCAAAAAATGTCTGTGAATGAGCTTAACAGCATTCAGCTGGGGTCCTTTTCCCAATGAAAATCAATTTGTTGGATTCACATCTGTGAATAGGCCATTGGTAGTACCGTCCTTTGTAACCTCAATACCTTTGGCACCCAGCGGAACAAAATGCATTTTGTCTCTAGAAATGGAGCTCCCTTGATAAAAAAGCATTCATTTGAGCCATTACTGCATGTGTCCTTTTTGAATGAGGTCACCTGTATGAAATCATGTGAAGAGCACAAGGCCTGGACCATTGGAAATGACTGACTGTTAACACCTTCTGTGTCAAGCTTCGCATGACCAAATAACAGCTTGTTGTTGCTATTGTTGGTGTTTGCCTGCTCTGGTGC
Source organism: Gymnothorax javanicus (assembly GCA_029692085.1). NCBI lineage: Eukaryota > Metazoa > Chordata > Actinopteri > Anguilliformes > Muraenidae > Gymnothorax > Gymnothorax javanicus. The sequence continues at coordinate 44,089,278 of CM056205.1, forward strand.
CTGGGCATCTATCACTGTGACCTGGACTGTGTCTGCCCCTGTATCTTCTTCTTTGGTTTCTTGCTCTCCCACTTCCTCATTGACACCCGCAACAATTCCTTTCCCACCTCCTTGTTCATTCACTTCCACATCCCTTGATTCTTGATGTGCTACGTCTTGCTTTTTCCTGCTGTTAACGCCCGCCTCTTCACTTTCATCTTCAAGACTATTCATTTCTCCATTAGGTCCTACTTTTTCCTGCGTTTGCACTCCGTTTTCAGTACTTTTAACTTCCAGCGACATCTCTGAGGCCACCAAAGGTGCTACAGCCTGTACAGATTTTGGGCCGTTTTTGGCTTCAGCACATTTTTTAATGTCTTCCAAAGAGGACTCGTTGGACTGACTTCCATGTAGAGGTTTTTCGGAGACTGCATTGCACTCATCTTGGGGAGGCCAGCTTGGCTTTACCAGCTTGACTTCCTCTTCCATGCTAAAAATCTTTTTTGGGGAATCAGTAAGAGGTGGCCATACTACGGCAAGTTTACTTGCGGCTTTTTTGTTCTCGTCCAGTGATGTGTTTGAGCGGACTCCTGTCACCTGCTGGTTTGTTATAATTTTGTTTATAGAGTTTGCACCATTTTCTGAGACAGAGTATCCTAGAACAGCTTTTTCCGGTGAAGGGGTTCGTAGACGTCCCCTCTCTGGAGAACTATTTTGACTTTTAGATTGCCATAACTCCTTGTGAGGTTTCTGTCCAAATCCCTCATCATAGTTTCCTTTGGACTTAAAGAGTTGTTTGTAATGTGGCTTACAGTATGTATGTCCATGGAGGGAGGCGTAGTTTCCAAGGCTGCATGGGAGAACAAAATTAATTTATTTCAAATTTATGGGAGACAGATATGCAAATGAACTTACTCAGGGCATTTTTGTTCTTATGGAACACTATATCATACATGCCAACTCGACCACTTTTTGCGGTAGACTACCGCTTTTGGGGCGTTTTTTTCAGAATGAAACGCCCCGAAGGCGGTAGTCTACCGCCAAAAGCGGTAGAGTTGGCATGTATGCTACACCCACGCTTGCGATTACCTTAATTTACAACTGCAGTGCTCACAGCGAAAACAGACTTTATGGAAATTCTGTTTGTCCGCGATCACCGATTCCATCGGATAAACTCTCTTCCGACATACCCTGCACAGTTCTGACTCCGGTACTCGAACTCTCTAGAAAGACAGCAAAGAAAAAGCTTTTCAGATGCAAAAATACTGAGTATGCACTCAGGAACGGGCCACACAGCACTGAAGAGGAGCTTGCACTGATTATAGGAAAGGCCTACAATATCTCAATGATGACAGTCAGTAATGTAGACTAGTCAAGCTAATGCAGCAAAACCAAGAATTATATGAACACATATGCATTTGCCAGAAGCCCACTGAAAAAAAAGAGGTAGCTATCCAGTGTAGGTATTTGGTCATAGTTACTTTTCGAGCTTAAGTGAAGCGTCTAAACTCATGAACCCAAATAGTAGTCAGGACAATCACCTCAGAGCTTAACATGCATTTTTATTTTTGTTGTAAGATTCAAATGCCACAAAGGTGAAAATCGCATAACATCGCATTTTCATTCAAAGTATTTTAGAAACTCAAATTCAGATTCCAGTGACTGAAATGCTCCCAAACTTTTTTCAATATGCAGCAAATCTTATTGGAATACTCTTTGTTTTCATATTGGGTTATTCAATTCTAAACTTCAGCCCCTTTTGCCAAATGAGCAGCCTTGAATTTTTTATCAATGGAAAGAGTGACTCATTTTTATTTAATACCTTCCTCTGTGCAATAATGATAATAAGATGCCCGGGAGGCCATGAGCCTTTATATTACTGCCACCTCTTGTTCGATTGACCAGCAATTCTGAGGCTCATACAATTTCTCGGAATGTCTGTAAATATTTTCTATTGAGCTGAACATAAACGCACAACTTTTGAGTAATTTACACATCTTGTACAAAGCAAAAAAAGAAATCTTACCAAACATCTTCATCAAGTATTTACACTTAAAACACTCATTTCTATTAGCTTTTTCTCATTTAACAAAAATTCTACCACAGATGTAAGATAATTCTGACTTATTTCCAGACTTGTCCTTGGGGCAAAAAAGATTTCCCTTGTAAAGATTATATCAACAAGATAAACCAATATTTTCTGCTTTTGAGAGAAATAATAAGAAGTTAAGTCTCATAAATTACTTCTTACAACATTCACCTTCCTCAGTGCATAAAGGTACGATGGAACTAGCAATGGAATTAATGAAATTTATATAGAATTGAGTATGCAGGTCTGCCAGGGCTTGCAAAATTCAACAACATTAATTAAATGCAACATTAAGCAATATCATTCAACTGACCATCTAGAAAGCATAGTCATTTCCTTCATTCGTTGCAGAATGATGTTCAAAACCAGAGTTACCTCTTACTATACTTACTTTACTACAGTAAATAGTTGGAGGGAAACACTGGGATGGGTACTGTAGTTACTTTGTATATACAGTATAACAGGAAGACCAGTCACAAGCCAATGGCTAAAGGTCTGATTAAGTTGAAAATGCATACATATATTTTATCCTTAAGTCCTCACAGAACAATTAATTGGAAAACTACCAAAGAAAATGTAGTTTTTTTATACCTTGCCAGGAGGTAATATTTTCCCTGGCATTTGTTTGCTAGTTTGTTCATTTTTTTCATCACTTAATGAGATTTCTCAAAAAGTTAAAGCCTCTGAAAACCCAATTTCACAAAAACCTTTGAACTAGGTTATTTGGGGTTGTGTGTTCATAATAGTAAACATACTAAAATATTAAAAATTATGTCCAATTCAAATCCGAGATTTTGTCATTTAATTTTTAGCACCTATCCTCTTACTGCGGTTCAACTGGGCGTGGTTTTCTAAGTGGGTTATTACGTAATAAGCCAAACCAATGAAAAAAAAACCTGTCATTTGTCCCACCCCTAACTGAAATTATAAAAGCTCTCTGCTACGCCCAGGCTAGCTTTTCTTAAGCCCGAGAAACGTCGTCCCAAAGTTTCCTGCCTTGCGATTGATTACCCAACTACATTTGGTTCCATTTATCTATCTGTCCATCCGTCTGTCTGCGTATTTGTCTGTCCCCCGCTATTTCCCCTATCATGTATGTTTGTATTAGCTCCATTCAAAACGCACCAGTAAATGATTTTCTGAACGGGACGTGTGCGCATACGTTTCTCACTTAGCGTGGAATGGTACTTCCGCTCTTGTTATGATTCTGCTCTGTCTGTTCTGATTCTGCCATGTTTATTATGTTTCTGCCATTCCCTGTTATGTTTATGATCAGTTCTGTTAGGTTTTGCCATGTTCTGTTTAGTTTTTGTACTTTGCCATGTTTTCGTTTTTGCCATTCCCAATCCACTATTCTGTTAGATTCCGGTCCATGTCTTTGTTCATGCCCTTCATTGCACTTTGTCTCCCCTGTCTGGTCTTTTGTTAAGCTACTGCTTCTCCCCAGTCCTGCGTGTCACATGCATAGGTGATTTCATGGTTTCTGGGTTTCAAACATTCCTTCCAATCTCGTTTGCTTCCTTCGCCTCTCTTTTCTGTTTTACTAACCAATACTAACAGTTTGTTGTTTTTGTTCAAGTTACTAACCCAGACTAACATTGTATATAATACTAACTTACTAACGAGCACTAGGGATTGTATAGCTGCACTTACTAATTGATTAACAAGCTCTCAGCACTCGCCCTGTTCTAGTCTCCGCCTCTTGCCTGCACTTAGTCTTTGCTGCAATTCAGCGATCGTCCGCACCTGCTCCACTCTGTCCTACCTCTCATTATCTGTGCACATTAGAACTCCCTAACCGGAGCTGTACGTCTTGTCATAGGCTGTCTCGTGTTCCCTGTCCGCGTTTTGGCTTTTGCCAATTTCATGTGGTTAGGTTCTCCCTTCTGTTTCCTCCCACGTGATTAGTCTGATCCTCATCACCTGATCCTAATCATAGCATGTGACTTCCCTTGAGCGTATTTAAGCTGTCTTCTCATTGCAGTTCCTCGTTAGAACGTTCCTCTTGTTTACCTGTGCTGCTATCATTTTTTGCCTTGTACTCATAGTGTTACTCTTCTGACTGGACTGTCCGACTTACTATTTTTGGCTCTGCTTTTTGGTACTTTTGTCTGCTTCTGTTTACGAACCCTTTTTGCCCGACTACGAGTTTTGTGTTTGCTGCCCTGTTAACGGTTTGGATTACGCCCACTGGATTTTGGCTTTTGCTTCTCTGACAAGCCTGTGTACCGAACCTGTTTTTGCCCGACCACGAGTACTGTTATTGCTGCCCTGGTTTTTCGACTCTGATTCTGCCCAACTAGATTGTGATTTTTGGATTGTGGACTTTGTACCTTTTTGCCTTCTGCCCTGCGGGGGTTTCCCCCCCTCGCTTAATAAACCCTCATCTACTGCATTGCTTGGTTCTCGCGTCTGGTTCCTGAGCTTATCCTCACAGCTCTGGCTCGAGTGTCTTATGCTTCGTTCAAACTAGCTTGTAAAAAGTGTTTCTCAGAACATAAGCAGTTACTTGCGTTCAAATCACCTTACAACCTGTGATCAAAAGCAGTGAACTGGTAAAATTCAGCGGATCAATCTTCACCGCTCGTGAGCAAAATGAGGCCAGACCAACACATTGTGAGCTAAACAAAAGTACGTTTATTTTCATGTTTCATCAAATATTAAAAGGAGCAACTTATTTTTAACCTTTATGTCCCAGAGTTTGTTTTTTTCTATATCACAATGTCTCTGCCGTTTTGTCATTGGGAAGTTAACTTCATATTTTGATACCTCAATTATCGCCCATGATGTCGCCCGTGACAGACTGGCAGCAAATGAACGCTCTCCATGCGTGTCTTTTTCGCAACCGGTAAGTGGTAATTTCACCATATTCAACATAGCGGTATGAACGCAGCATAAGATCCTTATCTCACAACGAGTTTGGGTTGCTGTCTAGGATCTGTCCCGCGCATGCTGTGATCGGATATTGCGCCCTTGAGGTACAGTTGTCATTCGCGGCTGCTGCAAGCGGGGTCGGTGAGCAACAGGGCCTGTTTTCCATTATCGGACAGACAGCCAATTGTTGACCAGTGACGGTGTAAATTATGCTTTTTTTTTTTTTTTCTTTCGTGTCGTTAGCCACGCCATTTTGCTGATGCCGTAGCATTTCTTTATTTCTTGGTTGGCTTTATGTCGGCTATTGAACACACTCAAAAGAACAAATCCAGCATTGTACTCGTCAGAAAAAAGCAAATGTTCGTCATTACTGAAGTGCGCGGCGCGTTCACGGTTTCTATAATCCCACTTGTATCTCACTGGACAAAGCAATAAAAATTGCTTCTTCAGTTTGCAGTAAGTACAGTACATGTCTCACCGGTGCGTTTTTAATGGAGCTAAGTATACAGTGGACTAATACTACACACCGGTGTAAGCGCCTGCCTGCATATATTTTCTGCCATTGATGGCATCATCTGGCATTCTCCACAGGAACACCTGCAAGCACAATGTACTTCTATTGGTCAGTGAGCGTTGATTTCACAACATACATACTTGAGGGTAAAACATTACTGAATGGAAATTATTTTCACTGAGTGGAACCTGTTGACTGGCGAGCTAATTACGATGCAATAATATTGTACAGTACTAGCTAACGTTACAGTACCATCAGGCCGCCGTTGGGTGCATCCCTGCTAACGTTGAATTTTAGCGGGGATGCGCTAACTTGGTATTAATAAAAACCGCAAAGGATTTTACAAAATACCATTCCGTAACAGGCTGGACGGTGTTTCCAGACGGCAGAGGAGCTGCTTCGTCTGATTCTGAAGCTGCTTGCACACTGGACGCAAAACGAATTTTTCGCATGACAGATTCAAAGTCAATTCGAAGACGCGAGTACACGCGTGTATTAAAGCCTTCGCATTGACTTTGAATGTAATCTGTCCTGCGAAAAATTTGTTTCGTGTCCAGTGTGCAATCGGCTTGAGTCAGATGGCTCAAGCATTTTGCGCTGGACTGAACCTTGCGCCATTGCTGTGATTAACACTCACGGAGCCAGTGAGATGTCACTCAAATCGAGGGAGTGGCCAGTCACACCGCGATGTGCCACGCCCACACTGTCTTGAGCAATGGACTGAATAGCAAAATGAGCCATTTTTGAACTAGGTTTTCTAATAGTTATGAATGTTAATTTTCACTCAGTTTTTTGTAGATGCTTTATGAGACACCCAACTTTGATATTATACGTGAATTCTCACTATGTCAAGACAAGTTTCCAGAGGCTTTAAGGATGGATGTCAATGAAATTTTGCGCGTTGACAGATATTTTGCTTAGAAGGAAGTGGCTAACTTTTGATGAAGACTCATATTCTTGATGCAGGATTCAAAAGAATTTCTATGCGTGCAAAGATGGCATTGTCGAGACTCATTTCACAATTCAAAAAACACGGACCCAACGAACCGAATAGCATGCACAATTCAAAAATACTTAATGATTCTGGGTGCACGGTAAAAAACAGCAATACACAAGAGATAACCAGCACTCACGATAAAGTCCAATTAAAGGACAATTTAATAAACACAAAATGCACAGAGCAACAAGCGGACATTTCGACTCACAGGTCTTTTTTTCCTTTAATTGGACTTTATCGTGAGTGCTGGTTATCGCTTGAGTGAGACTCATCTCACAACCACGTTCACTAATAATTGCAAATTTCAAAACGGCAGAGGTAATGTTTTCTTTGAGAGTCTAGTTTATACATATGTTACTTAGAATTAAGGACCAAGCAGACAGACGTAATATAAAACACATGCTTTCAGTATTGAAACAATATACAGACAACATGGATTAGAGGTTTCATGCAGCCAAACACAAAATTCCTCCCTGTTTTGTTTGTTGAATGATCAAATAGATGAAATAATACAATGACTTGATGAGTTAAACATATTGTCACTAAAAACCCCTTGAAATCAAGGATATTTTGAGGCTTTGGCATCCTAACTAACTAATTTTTTGCATGAAGTGAAATTTAATTACAATTTACTGCAAGGTAAATGAAAATGCCTTCAAAAATTACATTTGATATACAACCCCAATTCCAAAATAGTTGGGACAAAGTGTACATTGTCAATAAAATCAGAATGCAATGACTTTCAGATCACATGAGCCAATATGTTATTTACAATAGAAAATAGATAACACTTCAAGTGTTGGAACTGAGAAATTTTACATTTTTATCCACAAAATGAGCTTATTTCAAATTTTCTGGCTGCAACAGGTCTCAAAAAAGTTGAGACGCAGGCAAAAAAGGGCTGAAAAAGCAATAAATATATAAGAGAATCAACTGAAAGAACATTTAGCAAGTAATTACATTAACTGGCATCAGGTGTGAAACATGATTGGCTATAAAAGGGATGTCTTAGAGAGGCTGAGTCTCTCAGAAGTAAAGATGGCCAGAGGCTCTCAAACTTGTGAAGACTTGCGTAAAAAAATTGTGGAGTACTTTAAAAACAATGTTCCTCGACGTCAAATTGCAAAGGCTTTGAAGGTCTCATCTTTGACAGTGCATAACATCATCAAAAGATTCAGAGACTGGAAAAATCTCTGTGCGTAAGGGACAAGGCCGAAGACCTTTACTGGATGCCCGTGATCTTTGGGCCCTCAGACGCCACTGCATCACTCACTGGCATGATTCTGTCATTGACATTACTAAATGGGCCCAGGAATACTTCAAGAAACCACTGTCTGTAAAAACAGTCCGCCATGCCATCCACAGATGCCACCTAAAACTCTATCATGCAAAAAAGGAAGCCATTGTTGAGCATGATCCAGCGCGCCGCCCGCCGTGTTCTGTGGGCCAAGGCTCATTTAAAATGGACTGTAGCAAAGCAGCAAAGTGTCCTGTGGTCAGACGAGTCCAAATTTGACATTCTTATCGGAAATCATGGGCGTTGTGTCCTCCGGGCTAAAGAGGAGAAAGACTACCCCTCCTGTTATCAGCATTCAGTTCAAAAGCCAGCATCTCTGATGGTATGGGGATGTATTAGTGCATATGGTGTGGGACACTTGCATGTTTTAAAAAGCATCGTTAATGCTGAAAGGTATATAAAGATTTTAAAGCAACATATGCTCCCCTCCAGACAACATCTATTCCAGGGAAGGCCTTGTGTATTTCAGCAGGACAATGCAAAACCACATAGTGCAGCTATTACAACAGCATGGCTTCGTAGTAGAAGAGTCTGTGTGCTGGACTGGCCTGCCTGCATTCCTGATCTTTCACCGATTGAGATCATTTGGCACATAATTAAACGAAAAGTCCGTCAAAGGAGACCCAAAACTCTCCAGCAGCTGGAAGCCTGTATTAAACAAGAGTGGAATCAAATTCCAATGGCTAAACTCAAGAAACTTGTGTCCTCAATGCCCAGACGCCTCCACTCTGTGTTAAAAAGAAGAGGGGATGCTACACCATGGTAAACAGGACTCTGTCCCAACTTTTTTGAGACCTGTAGCAGCCATCAAATTTGAAATGAGCTCATTTTGTGGATAAAACTGTAAAATTTCTCAGTTTCAACATTTGCTATGTTATCTCTGTTCTATTGTGAATAAAATACTGGCTGGTGAGATTTGAAAGTCATTGCGTTTTAATTTTATTCACAATTTACACTTTGTCCCAACTATTTCGGAATTGGGGTTGTATGCACCCAGGTGCGCTAAAATACTCATACAATCGGTCACTAAACTGACTGACCTCACAGACATTTGCTTTTTCTTTTTTAATACACTATTTTTATTCTTCTATAAAGTATGTATGAAATGAATATCCATGAAGTCAGCTAGGAGAGTGAGAAGCTACTGGGTCCAATTGGTTAAATGAGGTAAAAAGACTGTTAGATGGGAAGACACAAAAAAAAAAACCACACTCAAAGGTTAGTCAGGATCGCATTTAAAACTCAATGCATAAAAAAGCACAACATTGCATTGTTGTGTTTCGGCATGCTGCACAAATCTGTTTACCAGATATGACAGTCCCTTCCTCGCGAGACACTGTTTGTGACGTCCTTTCCTCTGAGCTGCTGTACTTCACACTCGTGAGCACACTCTCACTCTCCATGCAAAACTTCTGAGATTCCTTTGAGACTTCCTCATGAGAAGTTATGGCAGAATCTTCACACTCTGAAATTTTCCTTTTCACAATGTCAGCATACGACGGAGCTGCCTGCCATTTTTTGACGCTCTCAGAGTGCTGAGAGACCGTTGTTGCACTTCTCGATCCGCTTATCTTGTTGCCTAATTCATCAACACCAGAGAAGTGCTCAGTGACTGACTTAGTTTCTGAAAACTCTACCGGCTCCATTGGATCACTAGGCGCAATTTCTTTTTGAGCAGGCGGTGGAGAGCACAGCTGGGAGCCTCTCTGCTGGCTCAAGATGTTTATCTGCTCTGAACCATCCTTCATGATTTCACCCTCTTCCAAATCCTGCTTCTCTTGTTTAATTTTCTGTTCTTTGACGTGAACACTTTGATCAGCCTCTTCAAAGAATGTTTTAATAGCCTTAATGTCATAAGCTGGAATCTCCTCTATTTCAGTCGATATTTTTTCCATTTCTGCATCCTCCGTATCACTTCCAAGTCTCTCGGGTATTGTAATTGGCTCTTTTCTGACGTATACCTTCTGTTCTGGTGATTCAAATTTGTTAACGAGTCCCAGAAGGTCAACTCTGGGAAGCTCATCTGGCTCTTTCTCTATTTTTCTTTCTTTTGCAAGACTCTCCATATCTAAACCTAATTGCACAAGGCTATCAATTGGGTCATTCCATGAATAACTCTTAGTTACATCTGACATTTGAGCAGGTGATTCAAACTTGTTTACAAGCTCCAGCAGATCAACCCTTGGAACCTCCTCATGTTCTTCGTGTGAGCTCACAATATTGAAGTCAGAAAAGCCTAACTGGCCTGGGATATCAATTGAATCCTTATGGTCCTCAGTCCTGCTCGCTTCTGACATTTCAGTGGGCGATTGAAATTTGTTGACCAGTCCCAAGAGGTCAAGCTTGGGAAGCTCCTCCTCTCCTTTGCCTGTTTTGTTTTCAGTTTCAGACTCCTCTGAGTCTGGACCCAAGCGCTCGGGGATATCAATAGGATCCTTGCGTGTACTTTCTTTCGCTGATGATTGTATTGATGATTCAAATTTGTTGACAAGTCCGAGCAGGTCAACCCATGGAGGTTCGTCAAACTCTTTCTGTTGTCCATCAGGCTTAAGTTCCTCAATTTCTGCTCCCAATCGCTCTGGGATATCAATGGGATCCTTCCGTACATAAGCCCTGTTAACCTCTGCCTTTTGTGCCTCTTCGAAGAACTCTTTCTTGTGCTTTACAGACCCAGTTGCTACAGGTATTTCTGATTCATCAGTTTCTGCATGGATCATTTGTGGGAAGTCGGCAATCTCAGATATTTTCTCCACTACCATAGTATGTTGTGGAGGTAAACAAGGCGAGGACTCCTCTTGAGGACTTCTGACTGATATGTCAGTTGGCTTAACAGTCTCATCAGATTTGCTAAAAGTCGGCAAAGGCACATCCTTGTCCTGAGATGTGGGCTCGTCTGATTTGCAGGAAGGGGAATCGGTTGTTATGGGCTCACAGCTGGTGAGGGTTGGTGAGGTAGAGCTTAACTCCAGTGAAGGAGAGGGGGTTCTAGGGTCAGGTGTTTTTTCTCCCTGCAAAGTTTGCTTCTTTTTCTTACGTTTACCGGAGCCAGAGCTTGTTTTGGATACTGCTGGTTTTGCTGCACCAACATTCTCAGATGGGGAGAGTTGATTTTCACTCTTTTCAATGACAGCAATGTTCTCATCTAAATAAAGTAGTTTAGCCTGTGCCAAATTTCTCACATATGTAATGATCTCTTTCAACCTTGGAACATTATGCTCAACTGCCAGTACCTCAAGATCCTGCTTTTCATCGCGACCAATCAACCAATCAGGAGCATTGTTAAGCATTCTCTTCACAGATGATGGAGTTGCTTTCCCTGGGGCACTCTGAATATCTTTAATGAGACTGAGTAGCTTCTTGACTTCCTTACGCCTTTGTGAAGCCTCGACCATGGCTGCGGCTGGGTGAGCGGTCATTGTGTCTTCCACTTGATTAACTGTCAATTTCGGTGGTGACGCTTCATTCTCGCCTTCTATTTTCTCTTGGAAATTTTGTTCGGTTGTTTGGTTTTTCTGTTTCTTAGAAGACTTTGTGTGCTTTTGAATCTGAGTGGAGGCATGTTGCTGGAAACTTTGCATACTGCTACTTTCAGTAACGGTGATTTCTTCTTTGACCAGGATGTGCTCTTTCTTAAGAGCTTTAGTCTGAACTGTGCTTATCTGCTCCTGTTGAGTTGTTTTCTCTGAACCAGGAGGAACTGCCTCCTTGGACAATCCATCTTGTGTCTGATGCCTGATCTCCTTTTCCTTCTTTGATTTCCGTTTAGGCTTTTTTTGCTGGAGTTTCCACCTTGTCTTCCTTGGACACTGAAGACTCCTCCTTTTGCCTTTGCTCTTGCACTATTTCTGCTTTGCGTTCAGTTTCTCCATGTGTCTCCTCACTGTTCGGTGTCTTCCTGGTGTTTTCCTGGGGCACTTCAATGGAATCTGCCTGTGACGCACTTCCTCTCATATTTTCACTCATCAGCTGTGTGTTTGGGAGGGAAACTTTGTTTTCTGGGCTGCGTTCCTTACTCATATCTTTTTCATCAGTATTTTCAACTTTTTGCATCTTAGATGCTTTGATCTTGAAAGTAGGGGTTACTTTTAGTCTTCTGGTGGCCTGAAAAGGAGCCTTCCCTTTTCCTGGCATTATAGGACTTTCAGTTTTCCTCGGACTATCGTTTTTAAGAGAGGGAATAGCTTGAAGATTTGTATCATCTTTTGCACTATCCATTTTTCTTCCATCGTCTGAACTCATTTTTTCAACTTTTTCATGATGCTCCGAAGTGACCGCAGCAACACTGGAGGAGGAGCGTTCTTCACTGTGCACACAAGTGTGAGACTGAGAAGATGAAACTGAGGTCATCAATTGCTCACAAGAGGAAATGGTTTCTTGCCTCATTGAGGAAACAGATGAGGTGTGATGTGTTGCAGAGGTGTTCAAAGAATTATGATCAGAAATAATAAGTGGTTTATTTGAGGAATTCTCGGATAGATTCAGATTCACTGTAGAGATCAAAGGTTTTCTTCGGGGAATATGTGAAGGCACAGAGTACATGGAAGAGCCATGCGCAATTGACTTTGGTTTTGGCTTAGTCTCAACCTTCTGCAATTTGTCCTTAATGAGACCAGATGAAACATTCTTCTCTGATTGCTTTTTAGAAATTCCTGCATCAGAGAGCTCAGCAGAGTTAGTTTGTTCATGCTCTTCAGTAAAAGAGGAAACTGCACTTACTGACTGCTCACCAGAGACTATTTGAATCTTCTTGGAAGAAATGGAGAGGGTATGCTGTGCAGAATTCAGATTAGAAGTTAAGCGCTGTTTATTTGAGGAAGATTCCACTGATTTCTCATTTCTTGTGGTTATAATAGGCTTGCTTACAGGAGTATGTGGAGTTACTATATTTGAGAAAGAACTAGATATTGTTATTTCTGGTGCAGGCTCATTCGCTGTCTTTGCAGTTTCCTCTTGAATCGCGTTAGATGTGGTTCTATTTTCTGTTTCCTCCTTCATTATGGCTTCTGTAGTGTTCATTTCACTAACAACCTTGGTTTTGAAGCTCTCTGCAATGAGAGGAGAAGGGACTGTAATAACACCTTTATTTATATCACTTTCTTCTCTCTGTTTCCTATACCTCTCTTCAGCCAGCATCAGCGGAGTTTTGAATTTCCGTGCGTATGGCTTTGGTTTGATTGGTTGAGGCTCGACGGGTGGGCTGGGCAGTTTGACTGGTGGGACAAAAACCTTCCTCGGTGGACGGGGACGTTCCTCTTCTTGCTGCAGCTTTGGCAGCGAGATCCCAGATGGCACTTTCCTTGCAGAAAATACTGGAATTTTTTTATTCTTAGGGGGGGACAGAGGAGGTGGGGGAGATGGTAGGGAGCACAGTTCCTGCTCAGGAGGTGGGGGTGGTAGGCATTCATGTGCTGCCACTGGAGGTGCAGGAGGAGGTGGGGGAGGAGGGAAAGGATCAGGCTCTGATGTGGATTCAACTGCCAGCGGAGGAGGAGGAGGGGGGGGGAGGGGAAGATCGCTATCCTGCCTCATGACGAGTTGGGTGTGAGTTGGATTTTCAGATTCGAGGAGAGGCGGAGGAGGGGGTGGTAGGGGAAATTCTGAGTCTGATAACGGAGGTGGAGATAGAGGTGATGCTAAGTCTGGTTTTAATTTCTTTTTATCCAGTGTGATGAGGCCCCTTTGACCCGTGTTGAGGTTACGGAACTTAAGATCATGCTTTTCCCTGGCAGTTTTGTGTTCGGTGATGGTCTGCACCTGTTTTACGACTTTAATTTTCTCTACGTGTTCTGTTCTAGTGCTGGTAGTAGCTGATTGATTTTTAATCACATTCACCCCTGCAGTCACTGCATTTTCTGCCATCTGATTGGTCACATTTTTCTTCTTTATGATCACTGATCGATGAGATGGTGATTTCTGTTTCACTGGTTGTTCTTTAGCATTACCTTGCTGTGGACTAAGGGAAATATTGATCACCGTAGATTGTGCTGTTAGCGAATGATCCTCCTGGGTTAAAGACTTGCTTTTGGCTGATTTAATGCTTGTGTGCTTTTGTTCACTGCTTAGTGATTCAGCAGTTTGAAACACATTTTGTACTGCAGGGATTGGATTTTCCATCCCACCCTCTGCTGTTGTCAAAACTGAGCATTCATGGACCTGAGAATGTAATGGAGTTTTCATTGGCACTTTGACTTTTTTAGTATGATCAATTCTGCTTTTGACTCTATTTTGCTGAGTGTCATGCAGCAGAGATTTTATTGTCCCTTTAACATCTCCTTTTACAATCTCCTCTTTCTCAAATGAAGTTTGATCTTGCATGCAGTACAGTGCTTTTATTGAATTTTTCACATCTCCTTCCATGCTTGGCCTGCGTTGCATTTTTGTTGACGCAGGCTGTTCCAGCAGCTGCTGTATAGCACCTTGCACATCCCCCTGCACAGCCTCTTCCTGCTGATAGACCTTCTTCTCATTTGCTGCCTCTCTCAAACACTGTATTGCTGTTTTAACATCGCCTTTAACAATCTCCTCTTTTTCCACGCCTTTCACCGCCTGCTTTGCCATTTCTAGGGATTTTAGGGTGCTTCTGATGTCACCTGGCACTAAATCTTCCACAAAAATTTCAGTCTTGGTGGTTGATGATTTTTCCAGAGACTCCAGTGCCCCTCTAATATCACCTGGGACAATATCTGGCTTCTCAATTTCCTTAAACTGATTCTGCGCATCCATTAGCGACTTCAAAGCTGTTGGTATGTCACCTTTGACTACCTCTTCTTTTTCAATGTTTACTGTCTGGTTTATAGCCTGTGTAAGTGAACTGAGGGTTGCTCTCAAATCCCCCCTCACTATCTCTTCTCTCTGCAGGCTGCTGAGGGAAACTGCTGGCTCAGTCATGAAAACTTTGATGGTATTATGCACATTCCCAGGGACAATGTCATCTTCAGCAACTGTGCGTTCAATTTGAGTTTGATTTCTTCTCAGGATGAGTTTTGTCCCTGCAATGTCACCACCGACGATCTCTTCTTTCGCTGTTTTATCTGGGAGAACTTCCTCTGGCTCAAGCTGAAGTTGTTTGAGATAGTCCAATGCCCCAGATTCTATGCAGGTTGAATAAAAGCTAACATTTCCCCTCTCAGTATCACTCACTTTTATCTTCACAGATGAGTCAGCACTATCTGGGCTGGAAAGTAGTCTGCTGAGGGTACGTTTCACGTTCCCGCTGATAACATCTTCCTTTTCGATTCCGTTTTGTTCTCTTTTGTTCAGAAGAGAGTAAATAGTCATCCTGACATCTCCTTTCTCGTCTTCTTGAATGAGAATACCACGTTTGGTAGACCCCTCCTCTTTTAACAGGTTACTTAATGCCTCTTGAATGTCACCCCTTATTATTTCCTCTTTTTGCAAGTTTTCTTCTACTTCTTGATTAAACAGTTGTTTTACTGTTGAGTTGATGTCTCCCCTTTCTTCCTGATCGATGATGATCCCTTTTTCTGTTGTATCCTGTCTGTTGAGAAGATTCATCATTATATTCTTCAAGTCACCCCGAATAACTTCCTCTCTTTGAATCTCGGGAGCTTCTTGATTCATAAGCTTGTATTTAGCCATTCTGACATCACCAATCTCATCGGCCTCAATTAATATGCCTTGGGATTCTACCATTTTTTGACTGTATAATTCCTCAAGGGTTTCTTTTACACTTTTACCAACAATCTCAGTTTTCTCCACACTGTGTTCATTGAATTCATGGAAGGGGGTTGTCTCAAAAAGCCAAGTTGTTGTCTTGACATCCGCCTGTGGTATTTCCTCTCGAGGTGTCACAGTAGCTTCAGATTCATTTATGTGATCCAGAGGTTGTTTTTCAAACAGCCAAACTGATTGCTTAACATCTCCCTTCAACACCTCTTCCTTTGTCACAGTCTCCATCTGATCATACTCTGAGTCTTCACCGTGTATGCTGTCAATTGCACGAGTCTCAAACATCCATGTGGAAGTCCTAACATCCCCCTTTTGGATTTCGCTGACACTAACTGTTCTGACACACTTTCTGGGCTGCTCGTCAGTCTCAAAACGTCGCTTGTTTGATTGGACATCTCCCCCTTGAATATCTTCAACTGTTTTGATGAGGACTTTTTCATCCTCAGCAATCTCATCAAGAGGCTGAGTCTCAAATCTCCACCTAGCTGAGGTCACATCTCCTTTCTGAATGTCCTCTTCAGTGACAGATTTAATAACATAGACTTCGCTGTCCTTTATTGAATCGAGAGGCTTGGTTTCAAAAAGCCATCTTGCGCCCACTACATCACCTCGCATGGTTTCCTCTTTGGTGACGGTAGTGACTTCATGATAATGACCCTCCTTGTCTTGGATTGCATACAATGGCTGCGTTTCAAACAGCATGGTATAATTTTTTACATCGCCTCTCTCCATGTCATCACGTGTAACTGTAAGAACCTTTTCAATCTGTGTGTCAGAGGAATCTTCTTGAATCTTGTCCAATGATGTCGTCTCAAAAATGAAACACCCTTTGGCAACGTTGCCTCCTTGCACATCCGTCACAGTGCGAATTTGCTTTGGTTCCTCTGAACTCTCACAAATGGTGTCAATAGGCTGGTTTTCAAATAGCCACTTACAGTTGACCACATTTCCTTTCTGAATGTCTTCAGTCTGAGAGGCCTTAAGCATTCTCATGATCTCTTCAGAGGTGGATGTGACTATATCAGAAGATTGGTTTTCAAATATGTACTTCATTCTGGATACATCTCCAGATTGAATATCTATCTCAGTAATTCTCTTGAAACTGCCACCCTCTTCCCCTGTAATATTTTCGAGATTCTCAGTCTCAAAAAGGAAGCAGGCAGAGCGTACATCTTTCCCTTGAACATCCTCCTGTCGGACTGTGCAGGGTCTAAGAACCATTTCCGATTCATCCTTGAGGGTATCCAATGCCTGGGTCTCAAAGAGCCAAGTGCAGGTTTTCACATCACCTTTGTGAATTTCCTCGCTTTCAGTTTTGTTCACCTCCTCCTTCTCATACAGTTCATCCATTTGTTGTGTCTCAAATAACCACCTGCATGTTTTCACGTCTCCTTTCACAATGTTAAGGCCATCCTCGATCTCAGACTTCTCATCTTCATCATCAACATTGCTGAAATATTTGATGGAATCGAGAGGTTGTGTCTCAAAAAGCCACTTGGCTGTTTTCACATCACCAGATTGAATCTCTTGTTTGGATATCCCCTTGATAATCTGGAACTTATTTAAGCTTTCATCAAACTGGTCAATTGGTTTTGTTTCAAACATCCATTTGCAACGTCTGACATCTCCTTCAACTATCTCTTCCCGTCGCACTGTTTTTACCTCATGGTAATGTCCAGACCTGTCCTGCATAGCATACATAGGTGTAGTCTCAAAAAGATCCTTGTTTGACTTTACAGCTCCACTAGTGAAACCTTCAACCTGTATTTTTTGAGTTGCATCACATCTGCTTAAGTCCATTGTTTCAAATATTTCCTTGTAGTTTGTGACATCCCCTTTATCACATTTTTGCAGGTCCACTGTCCGTGTGAACTCTTTCTTTTCTTCCCTAATGTTATCAAGTGGTTGACTCTCAAAGACCCATCTCTGGTGTCTCACATCCCCTTTTTCCTCTTCAGAGGTAACCACTTTTTTCAGTTTACCAACTTCTGGACTATCCTTCAAAGCATCCATAGGAACAGTTTCAAATAAATACCTTGCCGTTCGTACATCACCACCCAAAATGTCTTCCGTGGGCACTGGTCTGTCATTTGAATTATCTTTCAAAGTGTCCATAGGTTGGGTCTCAAAAGCCCAGCAATACTTTTTTTCACATCGGCACCAAGGATCTCTTCTTTTTCTAGCTTAGAGCTCTGCCATTCTTCATAGTTGATAGTGTCTAGTGTCTTTGTCTCAAACAGCCATCTTCCCATGTTCACACCACCCTTGTAATTGTCCTCCATAGACACACCACAAACAACCTTTACTTCACTGGGATCTTTGTTGATTAGATCTAGGGGCTGAGTTTCAAAGAGCCAGCGTGAGGTCTTCACATCCCCTTTCTCCATTTCCTCTCTGCGGATAGTCATAATCTCCAGCATCTCACCCGAGTCCCCCCTAATAACACACATAGGCTGTGTCTCAAACATCTTAGTCGTCGTCTTAACATCACCCTTGATTTCCTCCAATTCTGATTTTAGACTCAGAAAATGGCTTTCATCAATAGTCTCAGTATGTCCCAAAGAGTCTAAGTGCTGTGTTTCAAACAAGTATCTAGCAGTTTTAACATCCCCACCCGTAATATCTTGCGTGCGGATCACTTCCTGAGTTTCCTCTTCCTCTTGATGAATCTTATTCAGACTGTCTAGTGGCTGAGTTTCAAATAGCCAGGTGGCAGTTTGTACGTCTCCTCTTGCCAGCTCAGGAAATCCTTTCACTTGTGTAATGGAGTCAGGTGTTTCTGTCCCCAAAGTGTCTATAGGCTGTGTCTCAAACATCCATGTGGTGTATCTGACATCATTTCCCGCGATTATTTCCTGCTGGGCAATGTTTTTAGTGTCGTACTCATCTGGAGACTCATCTTTAATTGAATCAAGTGGTTTATTTTCAAACATCCAACGCATGGACTGAACTTCGCCCTTCAGGATCTCATCCCACTCTAGGTACTCCCTCTCTGGGCTCATACTCTTGTTGGGACTGTTTCCAGTGTTCTCAAACATGTACCTGGCCTGTAGGACATCACCCAATTCCTCCTCTCCACTCTCTAACTGATCCTCGCTAAAGATGTCTCTCTCCAGGTTTCTACGCACTTCCGGGTGGATATGCTTGTACAGACGCTTGAGCTCATACAGGTTTCTCTGTTTGGAGTACTGTTCCCTGTTCGGCACGTATTTGGGAGAGCTGGTTCGTTCTGGAAGCTCTGGGGATGGGCAACTCTCAGGTACTTCCTTAGGCCCTGCCATTAAATCAGCAGGAGGGGGAGGGAAATGCTCTGAGCTCCCATAGGCAGATTCACAGACACTGGCCATCCCCTCTACTCTTATAGTCTTGGACGTGCTTTCACTTCTCCTTTCCGACGAGGCTTGAGAAACAATATTTACACCTGGATCCCAGTGAGCCTGACTGTGACTGAGATTAATCTTTCAGGAACAAGAATAGAGATGGTTGAGTAATTGTCATTGCCTACGACTCTCATTCAGGCTGTATTTGAAAGGATTTTGAATTTTGCCTCTGAAATATGAAGTATTGTCTATACCTGAATACACATATCTGTTTTAAAGCTGCTGTGTTCTGTAACATTTTAACAAATGGCCTAATCATGATCTCAGTGTCTAGCACTGAGTATGTGCACAATATACATAAAATTGTCCCATTTACTGTATTTTTCTTTAAATTTGTAACTCAGTATTTTGTACATTGCACATATACTGTACATTTGAAGGTCTGTTTTGCTGTTCTGGGAATGGTAATCATACAGGTATTTGCACAGCACAGCAATGGATTGTAGAACTGCACTAACACATGAGTTTATTATAGCAGGGTACCTTCATTTGCTTTGGAGTTGACTCTTCAATGGTTTTTTCAAACTGCTCCTTCAAGGCCTGTGTGGAAACCTTTGCAGAGTCTTCACCAACTTAAAAGAGAAAGAAATGAAACATAATAATTCACTATGTTTGCTTCCTCATTAAATCTGAAAAAAAGGATTGCAGTATGTTTGATAGTATCAAGTAGTATTCTTTCGTAACCCTCATGAATTAGGGATACGGATGAATGTGCAAGCAGCCAAATGATTTATATGATAAATAAAACACAATATGTGCTCATTTTGGCTCCAAAAAATTCAATCAACATTGTCAGAAAAGTATAATAGTGCATTACCCATTTCATCAAAATGGTTTTCGTAGCTGGAGGTAGTGTTGTCGTGGTGAACAGTCTGATGGTGTGAGACCTACAACAAGTTGTGGAAAGGAATCAATGAATCACTTTTACAGTTAAGTTTCCTTTCAGTGTACCACATCACCTTATCACAGTGTCTGAACTAAAACATAAAACATAACTGGCATTATGAAATTTTGATTGGTCAATTGTTCATGTCGAATTACGCAATTTGAAAAGACAAAAGTCAAAATGTACGTTTATGTCATCGATCAATACGTAGTGAAGTTGTGCGACTATTGCCCGAGAGCAGGACTAACTGATTACGTTCCTGGGGATCTACCATCCAGTAGGATTTCACGACAGCCCTAGTCTGGCACCAGCTTGACTAACTGCCGACTATTACCTCAAAAAGATATTTCACAGTAAAAGGAGAGGTTCTTTGATAGTGTTTCGCTAAAAACATACAGGTCTTAAAGAAGATCTCCAGCAACAGAATTGGACAGCCCTGCTCAAGAATCTTCAAATACCATGCAGTCACAGGTAGAACTTTATGGAAAAGTCTGAAAACGAAAAGAATGTGTTTTTGTTTGGCTTTCACCTTTTCATCCCTGGAGAGAGCACCTCGCTGAGAGAGAGGGGAGAGTTCCTTACTGCTACCTCGCCCGATAAGCACTGATGAGCTCGACACATCCTGAGGGGAAAACACATCCATATCCTCTCACCCATTACTGTAAATAACTGATCGAGGCTTTTACATTCACAAAATGGACTAACAGAGAAATGAACTACAGGAGATTCTTCAGGTCACATTCTGTTAGCAGAATGTGGGGTCAGATGCGAAAATCAGCAAAAGGTACATTTTGCTCAGACAAGAGGAAATGTCACCCCCTCTGCCCACACACACACGCACGTGCGCTCACTCGCAAGCACACATTCATGCGTGCGCGCACATGCTCATACACACGCAAAGACTTACACACACACACACACACACACACACACACACGCAAAGACTCTCACACATACACACACACAACAATGGGTAATATCCCATTGTATCATTAATAATGCCTGTGGCACTAATTATTCATGCAGTAGCGGGACACCAATCAACAAAATCTGCCAGAGGATGCCAGAACTAGATCACTGAAATGGCTCATCTCACAGAAACACACTTATTTCTGATTAAGACCAAATTTCATGGTATTTCTGTATGTATCTATCTGTGATTAGAATAACAGCATTTCATTGTTTTCTGAAACCTTGTATCAGTTTTGCAATGCATTGCCTCAAACGTTGGTTGATGTCAGTCATCATCTAATAGTGCTGTGTGCATCAGACTGCTATGTGTACGGCTCTTTCAATTCTGAATGCCCCCAGGTTCCATATCTATTTCCATCATTATAACTTAAAATGACAAAGAAAAAGGCAGAATTGCACACAGATTGCTTTATCCCGCATGAGAAGGCAAAGCCTGGGGGTATAATCTACAAGGGTAGGTACCTTTACATGTGCATAGGCTAATGTCATGTTTGGTAAATAAAAGATTAAAAATAGAAGACCAAAAAAATGAGGCGAATTGAACTGGTTAGTGTAGTCTCCTTATTCCCCAAAGATGAATGTAAATCAAAACAACTTAAGATGTGTAGAGCAATATTTATTTAGTTCATGTTGAGAACAACAGGAATGCACAATGTTCGGCTACAGTTACCAGTACCTAAATCCTAGATCTGGTTTACGTTACCAACACAGGCAGTACTCTTAAATGTAGGCAGAGTGTTGCTGGATGGTAATAGCTGTGACAACAATATAAGTGGAGCATATGTTTTTAGCTCTCGTCGAGCAAGAGAGACTATTCTCTCTCGACCAATCAACAGACTGCAGTATTTCTAGCTCCGCCTTTTAGTACTGGATCAGTGTGCTAGGTTCCTAAACAGTGGGGTAACGAAAAACGGGATGGATTGGGATAGTTCATTTGGTACCATTCATTACTTTTGACCATGGAGATGTAAAAAATAATTGCTCAAATGTGTATCGAACTGCATTGAACTGAATCAGACTTCTTGATGGAAACGAGGCTAAGGGTAAGCTCAGTTGACATCTCAATGGCTCTCCCAGTTTAGTTTTGTACGGCTTAGTTATTCCATTTTAGAATGGAAAAGTGGCTGACAGGAAATGCAAAGATCTGGAGGTGTCTGTAACATACCTCTCTCGTAATTAAAGATCAATACTTCGATCAAGCAATACAAATTTCCCTTGTCTCCACAATGCCAATAATGTCTATTAATTTCCATAATGCACTATAATTACCTGCACAGATTTCTGCTTGAAATGGAACTGGGTGACAGTGCTTTGTGAAGAAGAAAATTCTTGGCTCTCAAAGTGACTCTTCACACTGCTGAGCCCACCAGGCAAAGAGCAGGCCTCGCCCTCCTCTATCACCTGACAAGGGTGAAAACACACAGTCTCACTCACAGTGAGAGTCACAGGTTTGTATATGCTTTAGCTGTGCTATAACGTCCTATTTTAGTGAAAATTCAGTATTATGACCTCTGTAAATAACAAATGATGTGCAAGAAACAAACAGTCAAATGTTACAAAAAACAATTATTTATGTCAAAGGATAATATCCAAATCGTTCTTTTCATGCAATTCATTAAAAGGCATTTTTGGAAAAATCAACAGCTTAATCTTTTAATTTGTCAACAAGAAAATTAAAAATCAAGCTTGTTTTTTTGGGACATAATGGACAGAAAAATCAGGGGAAGCAATGTAGAAGAGCTCCACATCTGTGGAAATTCCAACAGTCCTGCTGGAGTGAACGTTTAGAGTCATGTATCTGCCATAACAAAGAATGAATGAATAAATAAATAAACATATCACACTGCAGGCTTGACTTACTCATAGCACGAACAAAATTCTTTTGTCACTTTCAAAACCAAAACCACAACCAGTGGTAGGGGGTGATTGTTTCTCTCCACTCACTGGCTGTGTACTTAGTTAATGCACAAGCTTAAAGTATTTGCCTGTGCTAATGGGCTAAGTAAATCAGGCATTCAGTATTTCAAAAAGATATCCTTCCCATGGATATGGAAACATGAATAACAGTTTGTAAAGCTATCCGGTAGGAGCTACTGATTGCCATGGTGCTTTGAGGAATTGTTGTCGTGAATAAGGCCACAGGCTCTGTTACTCTTGACATTTGACCCCAAATAGCTGTCACTGACTTCAGTTTAATGCAACATAAACAACCACTGCTAAACCACAATAAATGTTCACTCTGCAATTTAATACAGTGTGTAATTATTGTGTAATGTTCTGTATTGTTGATTTTATTGCAAAGTACCCCTGACTTGCAGCCGTGCGTTTTATGTAATGTCCAGCCTGAGAAAGATATTTCAATCTCAATAGATGCCATTCTGGTGAAAGAAAAATAAGAAATAAATGAATATGCACCACATGGGCTTTCTGCAAGGCCAGAGCATTGCTTCATTGTGAAAGCACTGAAGTACCAACAACAGCAGTGATTAAAAGCCTCTGGAATTCATTCAAATGAATAAGAAGAAAATATAAGTCAAGTCTAAGAAATTCCACTATTAAATAAATATGAACAGCAAGATACTGTTTAAAGAGGAAAATTTTTCATTGAAGCAGAGACTGTATGGGAACCAGGTTTCTCTAATGTCCCCCCACCCAATCATCATGATTATTATACCCAAATATTCCTGGACAGGGTGGCATTGGGGGATGAGGGGACAGGGTATACCTGTATTTACACTGTATTCTGGAGCCTACATCGGCATACAACGGGTGAACGACCAGAATACACCCCAGACAGCAGGCTCAGGGTCTCATATCTATGGGCAATTCAGAGTCACCAATTACCCGAGTATGAATAGCATGAAGTGGTCAAAAGTTTGGACACACTTTGCTTATGTCACGGTACCTTGTTTTTAGTTAAATTGAAGTGATTTAACTTCTCTGTACAATTTAACATGGCATGTGCTGGGAGATAAACAGTCAGAAGTTAAAATAGAATAATTCATACCCTTGAGTGTGTCTGAAATTTCAGAATTTTTAAAGAAGCCATATTTTGCCAAGTAAATGGACAAAGTCCTTCCATTTTTTTCAGCAAGAATTAGAGCTAACTCCATAAAACCGCACCCATATTTGTGTCACAACCCTCAGGCGAATGTTTTACATGTCTCCTCCCATCCAGCAGCTTGAGTCACGTGTGTCTTTTAGAAGTATTGCTGCTTTGATTGGTTTGCGTCTTGAGTGCTTCCTTTATCCCTGCTGTGTCTCATCTTATAATTACCCCTCCTCACATGCGTGTGATGCATTCACGGAAGCACTCTTCCTTGTTTAGTTAATAGGAACAGGCTCTAAAGCCTTTCTCATGGTTTCCAGGATTGGGACCGCGTTCCTATTAATCCTCTCCTAGTCTGTTCCTCTGCCCAGTTTATTGGGAACGAGCTCCCTAGCTTTCTATGGTCATCAAGATTGAGACTGCATTCTTGCTGAGCTTCACCATCCTGCCATTTGACAGTGTGGCTCTGGCAAAGTGTGCCCTTCACCTGGCAGTCATCATGGAAAGCCACTGGCAGGACATTAGCTATGCTCACACAGCCTCACCTGTACTAAATTTGAACTAAATTGTCCTATTCTCTTTTGATTTATGTCCCACTGTCCACCGTAGTACTATCAATAAACGCTACTATTGGATTGTACTGCATCTCCGCACTTGATTACTGGATCATAAGAATATGGATCCATAAAATGCAGCTGGTGTATTCAAACCTGCAGAGCTTCAGGCTTATTTTAAATTATGGTGGAGATCCCAAGGTTTCCAACAATCCCAACTATATCCTGCTGAATTACTGGAAAATGTGTACAAAAATATGTATAATATCTGGATATTTTCCATTTGAAGTAATGCTGTGGCCATAAAAAACATGGCACCAGGGTTTGAATATTTCTCTCAATACACAGAAAGTGTGATGTAGGCTCAGTGAAGCCCTCTAACCAGCAGGTACCAGATACAGAACATGTATGTGCCATCGTCCTACACACAAAAAAAAATGCGATTTTAGAAATGCTAGATTTACTTAATAATGTTATGTCAACTGGTTCCACAAAATTGAGTTAAGTACATTCCACTCAATGCAATTAATTAAACTGGCCCAAAATGTTAGAAGTCAAATAAAGGTTACGCAATGCAATTACGTGGAACCAGTTGACATAACATTATTAAGTAAATCTAACAAAATCTAACATTTCATTTTTTTGAGTGTACAATACATATGAAAAGAAAATGCTTTTTCTGACTTTTAACCTACTTAAGGAAAAACTTCAGTAAAAAATTAAAGTTTAAGGGGTTAAACTGGTTCAGAACTTATTGGGCATGCAGTTCAATGAGAAGCAAGTCACAAATGTAGAACATCTTTGGGAACTTTGACAGCAGAGCAGGCATGAACTCATCATTATTGCCAAGTTACTCAGCAATATGAGTAAGCAATTATTACCACTATTGGTGGTTAGTTTCCCTAATTGTTAGGTTTTTTTTTTTTTTTGCAAAATAAAGGTGTTTTTTTTCTCATTTATTGTTGAAAAATGTGGGTGAATCCAAGCTTTTGACTAATACTGTATTGTTGGAGAGTGGAAGGCAACCAGAGTACCCAGCAGAAACCCATAAAAACTGGGCTGAATTTGAACCCACAACCTTCTTGGCTGGGATTTGAACCCCTGAACTCCTTCCTTCTATGGCAAAAGTGCACACCGTAGCTCCACAGCACCACCTCTCTTCTCTGGTGTAATCAGACTGCTACTGTAGTGGAATTGATTATGCCCCAGTGTAGTGTAGATGCTGTCTCTCACTGCACTATTCATCAATGTATTGATCACGCCCAGTAGAGTGTAGGTACAGTCACTGTTGATAAAGTGCCTCTCTGTGGTACTCATGAGTTGACAGATGTTAAGACTATGGAGTAAAGGTGAGCATCTCACCTCGCTGGAGGATCCTGGGACCTCCGTTCTGGAGACAGCAGCCTGATACATGGCCACGCGTTCCTTCACTGGGACTTTCTCCGCACCCTCTGGTTCAGCTACTTTGCTTGCGTTGTCAGCTTCCACAGGAAATCCAGTCCTGGCTCTTTGCGTGCTGCCTGCAGCTACAGCAACAGCAGTGACAACAGGCATCAGTTAAGCACAGGAAGAGGAAATAAAACTGAATATATACAGTACGGCTCAAGCAGGATCATAAAAACTTTGAAAAGCTTGAACTTTACAGTATACTATTTTGGAGGATAAATTTGTGGTTCGGTCATTTTTGTTGTTATGTGGGAAAGATACTGCCCGACCACATCCCCAAGAATGGGAAGGTGTGTGCTAAAACACACACAAACAAACACACAGCCTCACACACAAACAAATCGACCCTCACAGACACACATGTACACCCTTATGTTCACACATACAAAGACGCACACAGACACACAGACACAGACGCACACACACGCACACACACACACACACACCCACGCAAACGCATACACCCATGCAAGCAAACACACATGAACACAAAGATCTCCACACACTCTTAGACACACACATATGCGCACACACACGCAAACATGCCTACACATTCATGCACACACACAAACATAAGGGCATTTTTGTTTCACGAAAATTCCAGAGACATACGTATCTGCTCCATATTCACTGTGATAGTCAATCAATTTAACTGAGTATGTATACGGACACACTGACGAGCCAAAGTCTGTGCTTTACAGCAAATTAAGACCAAAAAAATGCATCTGTCCTGATAAGCATTTGCACTCTAAAAAATTTTCTTCATGTCCAGCACTCCAGCTGTCGTGATTTGAAGTGTGACAGAGCCAGCCAGATAACAAAAACTCCTCTGTTGTTACCCAAACACACAGCCACAAAGCAAGCGATGAAAACAAACCACATGCGGAGCAGAACATTAGAATCTTCATCTCATTGCAGTTTAGCTTTAACCCTTTGAGCGCCGAATACATTTTCAAGGAATTTAAAATGCAATTATCCTGAGCTGTTGAAAACCTATCATGTGGCAACTTGTTTAAAAGAGCTCCCCTGCGGGAGCTCTTTTAAACAAGTTGCCGCATGATGGGTTTTCAACAGCATATGACTTTGATATCTTACATCATTGGGCAACTATAGTTGCCCATGGCGCTGAAAGGGTTAAATGAGTTTATTTTAAACATAAATACTTCACAAGAATCGACATCTCCTTTGGAGGAGGGAAGAATATAGAGTAGGGAATGAGATCTTGGGATCCCAGTCATCATTACAGAAACAGAGGCCGACCTCAGGCACTGAGTGATGGATTACATGCTTAAAAAACAGCAACTGAATTTAATTTTTATTTTTAATTTAAAATGTCAGGCATGGGAATTTATACAGCAAATTTGCTCTTAAAGGACACTGCTAGCTCCAGGCCAGCTTGAAAATATGACTGAACATTTTCCCCCAGTGGCTTACAGGACTATATATGCACACTGATCTCAAAAATGTCTCACTAGTTTTCCCAAAAGATGCAAAGCAAATCAGCACTGTCCCTCTCTCAACTTGAGCACACAAAGCACAGACACAATTAAAACAAACCAAAACTTGTCCACACGGCTCATCTTATTTCCCAATCATATATACCAGCTTCTCAGCCAATAGAGCTCAGGAGATGTTTTTATTACTAATCTAAGAATGATGGCTCTAACATGCTGAACCATAGTTTCTCAACTCCTGTCTTGGGGACTCACAGCCCGACACGAGTGTGTTCCAGCTCTGCGATGACACGATTCAGTTAATCAGCTAATCCAAATGATCTTTTGGTTCATTTTATCAGGTGTCCCAAATTAAGAAACACAGCCTTAAAATATTAAACTTACTAATCAATAATAGTGTTTTACAATTAAGTATGCAGGTTTTATGGATCTACCTGAATATGGCGAAAACAATAACTTGATAATGTTATTGATCGAATCAAAATAAGCACACCAAACAGAACAAGCTGCAATAAGACTATGCAGAAATCTGACCTTGTGTGGGTAATTTTCATTTCACACAGTAGCCTGATCCATGAAATTTGAATGCCAAAATAAAAATAAAAAATAAAATATTGAATATCTGTTCCCCGATGCTTAAATACAAAAATCAATTTCTACATTAACAATTGTCTTTTTGTTATTAAATTTTAATTTTGTCCCCCTGTAAATCCTCTTCAACAGTGTTTCTGAACTCAAAAAGTAGCCGAAGTATCATGTATGATTGTACCACCCCTGGTATATCACACCTAATTCAACTAATCAAGAGACTGATGATTAGGATTTGTTGATTAATTGAATCATGCCATTGTTGAGTGGGCACACAAATGTGTAGGGCTGTAGCCCCCCAGGACTGGAGTTGAGAATCACTGCTTTAAACAGCTCAAGTCATATGCATTACAGTATGGGCTCCTGCACAGCAGCCAGAAAAATTGAGGATTTATGCTTTTCCCTTTATGGTTAAATATTCAGGCCGCACTGGACTGTTGTCATGTCATGCTGTCAATTCACACCCACATTACATTTTTTTCAAAGCTCCATATTTTCCTATTTATTTCACAATGTTGCACATCGGTGTGAAAATTACACCTGACACCTTGGGATTTTATGATATGATGACAGGCAAGAAACAATGGCTTGCTGCTGCTGTATGCCTAAAAGGGGATCTATTAATACCACTTACATGGTAACAGCGAGCTGCATTTCACCCATATGAACATCTACACAAACCCTGCCTTCTCTAGTGCTCTTGTTCATGGAAAAAACAAAAACAACATCTACAGCTGCGACTCAGACAAAGTGCCTGTGTAGAGCTTTATCTCCAAAAGAAAAGCAGAAAACACACGATATATAAATTCAGTATTGTAATGATGCGTACGCAAAGCTAGATTACCTATCCAGGACATGCAAAACACAAAAGCATGCTGAATTAATGCTCATCCCATTTTTCTTCACGTTTTTTCATTAATCATCAAACGAATATAAAATCAGCAATGGACATAGAACAAGACTATGTCAAAACCTAGTATATAATCGGGCCGTTTGTTGCAAAATTGTGGGTAATGAGCCACGGCCAATAGGGAAAATACACTTAGCCCACTGACTTATGAATGGATGGACGGATGGATGGATGGAGGGATGAACTGACTCATTGACTCACTGACACGCTGACTCACGGACATCTGATGATTTAGGGCTGGACTGTGCCAGTCCTGAAAATTAGGCTGAAGTGAATTTGCCACTTCGAACACTGAAATATTAGAAGCTACATTCGTCAATTGAAAATTGAAATGAAAAATTCTTTAAAAAGAATTAGACAAAACCAGTCTAAATTTCATTCAGAGAGGCAGAATAACTGCAAGATAGTTTTGAGTTCCATAGTTTCATTCAACTATAACAGTGCAAAACAATTCATGTGTGTGAGAATTTATTTGCAAGAAAATAATTTTATTTAAGAATTTATTTTCAAGAAAAATTCAATGTTAATTTGAATTCCTTAATTGTCATCATGTGGAAAATATCTTTACGTCTTCAATTATTGGAGGCTTTGGGAGAAAACATTTCACAATGGTGAAGGAAAATGAATTAGATTACAGTGCCTGACACATCATCGTGATGGCCGTATGGAAGAACACGTTATATATGTTCTGATAGATCACCATCTTATTACATTCAAAGTTATACAGTAAATCAAGAAAGCATATGCCGAAGAATATTTCAATACAAGACGTAATTGAAACTAAACCATCAAGTTCTGAACATATGCTCAAAGAATTCTGGCATCCATCACAACAAAACAGACTAATCATGACAAAGACACATCAATGACAGCTTAAGGTACAACTGCAGACATCTGTTCACAAAACAAGCAATAAATTGCTCATCAGAATTAAAATACAGTTATGAACAGACCATGAACCAATTATAGCCTCTTCGGCAACAGGAAACAACCGCAGAATGAAATAAAATGAAATATGCCCGGTATACATTACAGTTATGATCCAGACAAGGAACCAGATACAGAGACAGAGTACATACCACAGTAGGGCTTATTGATAGTAATATGGTATTGACTGTGAGGGATGGAGCCCAGAGCAGAACGGCACAGTTCAGTCAAAATGCAGTGGGCTCGGCTGCTGGGTTAGCTCACTTGGTTAAGATGCCGCATTGCAGAGCAGTAGTGACTGCCACGGCATGGGTTCGATCCCCGGTTCTACCAGCCAACGGTGGGTGGCAGCTTCTTCAGCGCAGCGCACAATTGGCTTCATGCTGCAGGGAAAACAAATTGGGAAGGGACTGCCGGGACGAGATACTAAAAAATAGTTGCTTTGTTCGTTGGTCAAGCGCTTCCTGTTGGCCAGCCGGTTGCTCGTCACTAAGATTCTAAGCTCGCTCATGTTTAGGTATCCTCCGCCCTCACTCTGAACTTTCGAAGTTAAGACCTATGTGTGTAAAGAAGCTGGGGCTGACAGGCGCGTGCTTCGAAGGAGAGCCGCAAACTGTCTTCGCTCTCCCGAGTTGGCAACACGGGGTCTCATATTTGTACATAGTTCTTGAATTGGGCATTCCAGATTCGGGGGGGATTAGAGATGCCAAATTTATTTTTAAAAAAAGATGAAGTGGGCTTGAGAGTGGGGCATATTCGTGCCTGGCCAGTGGCATCGCGGGCAGTAGCTAGATGGACAACACTCTCGCCAGAGCAGAAATATCAGATGGTAGCCTTAGAGAGCTTAGCAAGCCCAATCCTGATGACCGGAAAAGGCTTGGGAATTGTTCTTAATAAACTGGGCAGAGGAACAGACTGAAGGGAGATTAACAGGAATGCAGTCCAAGAGTGAGGCTTGGGGCCTTGTCCCTATTATTAAGACAAGCAAGAGTACTTCTGTATTTAACCATCATAAAAGATTCCTGATCATTTCCGGAGACGATAGCTCTTAGCCAGGAAGATACTGACTGGTTGCTAAAGGGCATAAAGCAAGTGAAAATCCAGCAGCTTGCACACTCAAGGTAAAGAGAAAATATATGCCACAGACACATAAGGGAATGGGAAATATGAATCTGACGGGGGAGGAAGGCATGATGTCGAGCCAGTCAAAGGAGACAATTTATTTAAAAGTCATGCAAGCTGCTGGATATGAGGAGACAAAAAAGGCTGTGGCAAATTGCATTGAAATTTGGAGGGATGAAAGACTCAAAATTTTCCCATAATGTCCTGTTTGAGGACGTCAAAGCATGGCATGGTAACTGTATACAACAGACTTCTAGGAATAAAATGGACCAAAATTTAAAGTGAATCCTGCTGAATCACATTCAGTGGTGCATTTTTTAATCTAGAGAGAGCCTAGTTTCCCATTCTGTCATAAAAGGGTGGGGGTATTTGGGGGGGTTCTTTTGAATTTGATTCATTGCTCTGAGAATAAAGCATAAACAAAAATAATTCTATTCTTATATCTACGAGTTCTGTATGCCGATTGTGTAGGTGGACAAATGCTCTGTGAGCAGATGTCGTGAAGTTATCATACTTTTACACGATAACTTCACCTTATTAAATATGTGCAACATTCCAAAGGATTTTCAGATTTCGAGCAACACCATGGAGCCATGCGATAAAATTACGCTCAACTTTAAATTAGGGTTTCAAGATTCACGGCTCTACTGAATTTGGTCCGCAGGAAGAAAAAATAAAAATTACGAGTGACCCGTTCAGTCCTGAAATAAACATGTTTTTATCGTCTCCAGCCCTTAAATTGAAGTGCCACCTGACATAAAACTTCTCAGGTGATGTAAATGCTTGCAATAATTCGACAAAAAAAAAAAACATGAGACAGGGTCTGCTTGAGTATTCTGCCGGATTATTCGCATAGCTGGCAAACGGAGCAAAAACTTCTGCTAGCACTTGTTTTGATGCCAAAAATACAGAAAATAAACTTGGGTATCACCTGATAAGTTCAAGACACCCAAGAGCTTGCATAAGAGGAAAGTGAAGTAACTGAAGAGCTGATTCCATTTGGAAAATAAATCAACTTTATTTTAAACCACGAGCCTAAAAGAATCAGGTTTCCCAGTGAGACTGGAGCACTCAGGAAGGAAAACTTCCTCAGCTGAAAGCTAATTACGAAAGAGCCTTCCAAAAATCTCGACCCCGTCAATTGTACAACATTTTCTCAATACAAGCGTCATCAACACTTCTCATTCTGGCTCCAAGGACTTTTTAAGGGTGCAAAACATACTTTTAGCGTTGTCGGTCTTTTGTTATCGAAGGCAGCAAGACAGCAGCCGACACAGACAGATCCTTTATTTAAATGCACTTTAAAATAGAGCCGCTTTCTCAAAATTGTGCCTGCAATCACTTCAATAGAAATTCACAGCCGCCTGTCGTGATGACAGACAACACTGAAGTATGTTCTGCTAATTTCATATGCCTGATGCAAGAGGGCACTCAGCATTCTGAGGGAGGTCTAGAAATTTAATTAGAGATTGTAGTTGGTCTTTGCCTGAGAAATGTGCTTAGCAGTTATATTCAGCTTAGTCCTGGGCAGTGACCCCCTTGTTACTGCTGCTTCCAGACATAGAATTAAGATTAACAGTTTTGGATGGCTTGTTAAATATACAAGGCATTTACGACAAGTAACTTCCATTCTCAGTAATGATATAGGGCCAAACCTTGCAGTGTTTTACTTTGTTCACATATTAGTCAGCGGAGACATACTGAAAGATTAAGATGCAAAAAGAGAATTCACTTCAAAACACTTTGGCCGTGAGTGATAGGAAGAACATGAAAGAGAATAACTGTTATGTACATTTTAAGAAGTCCTTTCAATTCCCATGTTATACTTTAATCTTCAAGCCAGTAAAATAATTAGCACCAAAATACTGCTCTGTGTTGGCTTATTGCAGCATGAAGATATTAAAACCACCATATAATGCTCCATAGAACAAAGAATATGCAAATAGGATAAAAAAGGCAGTGTGTCTTAGATGACATGATACTATGCCCTGGGGGTTTGGTATTCATATAACCGAGTTGACATGATTTCTCGCTAGCATGTCCAGTACACGACACACAAAGCATATCCAAAAAGTAAATAACACACTGTTTTTGATTCCAATCACGCCAGCCAGTTTTTTACATTTCATTCAGTGTCAGCAAAATATATCTTTGCTCATCTTCTGTCATTAAAGTCTTTGAGCCCATACATTCTATGAAATGGTCGCGCACATTCACACATCAAAACCAATGAGACGACCAAGGAGCCAAAGTTAACTGTCCATACCGAGATCAGAAGAGTCTATATAATCTGTTGAGAAATTTTCATTTACTTCTATAGGACTGCATTTATTTTTTCCACTGATAAAGAGCCTTCCTAAAAATAAATGCAAATTAAGAAATGGCTGATTTGAGATATTTATTGCAGTAAATATACCTAAAACTTGTATTTTTGAGCATATGTAAGACCACATATTTAACTGCTAGGGAGATATATTATGAAACTATTACAAAAAAAATTGCATTTAACAGGGTCGGCATCCTTTTCCAACCTCAGCATAAAAAGTTTCTACAGGCAGCAACTGACAGTGAAAATAAGCTGTGATCAGGCAAGTTTTTGTATTCATACACATCCAGAGATGTGAAAATACAAGACTCACAAAAAAGCACTTAGACTCAAAGACTCATATCCAGTCATCAGCTCGGTTACATTATTGTAAGACCATGCTTTGATATCACTGCTCTCTCCCTCAGTGAAGCGACGGAGGCAGCGATGAGATGCAAGCAAGGGAAAGACCAGCTTTAAGGGTGCAGCGAGACTGAGAGTTCAGGCCGGCTGCAGGGGCTCACCAGGTTAGTTCCGCTTGATCTCAGGGTTGGCTGGAATGATAGAATCCACAGAAAGGGCCCTGAACTACCCCAGCCGTCTGGGAAAAGGAGAGCCAGAGGAGCAACAGCCCTTAGGTTTGGAGACCAGCTCCAGCAGAGAGCCTTCACCTCTGCTATCGGAGCAGACAGTGACAGCTGGTTTTATTTTAGACTCTTCCCTGTAAAAGGTTGGCCGGCCGAGGCTTTTTTTAGAAGGAAGAGGCCAGCATGCCCTTAACCTCGAGTCGCGAAATTGTATTTGTGAAGACTCCCTTCACAGTCCACTGACGCCCTCCCCCAACCCCCCATCCACTCCACTGTTTTTCTATCAAAGAATAGGAAATCATTTTGTGTAATTCAGCAACAGATGATTCAATCACCAGTGATGATGCATTCATTCAGATGATTCAATTCGCCAGTTTCACAGATACCAGCGGAAATCAGGAATTTCAACAATGCAAAGAAACTAAAACTAGGAATGCACATCAATGCACATTCCAAAGTTCATTGGTCATTTTGGCTGCTGCACTCGTGAAGATTCAGTCTACTACCACAATGTTACCACCACTTGCCAGGCCAAGATGCCAGAAAGTATTCATTTGCAGGTATACAACACTGGTGATGCCTTATTTTGTGAAAAAAAATGTGGAATGCTACATTCATCCAACTGTATCTTCACCTAACGCAAATTATGCTTTTTAATCAACCAAAAGTAGTTTCATTAGTGCTAATGTACACTACCAGTAGTATGACAGGTAATTAGACTTATCGTTATTTATAAAAATTTTTTACCAAGCTCAAAGTGCTGCAAGGCAATGAAAATATGACAAAAATGATGTGGACTTCGATGCTGCAGTTCAACATGTTAATCAAATGACAGTAAGAGAAAAACACATAACAAGATACTTAAGACAGTTTAAAAATGTTCTTCTACATTAGCGGTGTGGGGGGGCAGGTGAGGAGGATGCACAGGATTTCTTTGGCCCAGCACTGAGACACCTGGTGTAACTATCTGACAAGTCATACTCTTCAAACATGACCGGAAATCATTGGCTCATTTTAAACAGATAAATTCTCAGGGACGATGTTGAAATTAACCCAAAAAAAAAATAAAAAATAGTGCCACGGCACTGTAGCTCACCTGGACATTCACTCCACCAAAGTTTTTCAGTCCTTTTGTTTAAGTCAACCATTGAATGGTATTATTTCAGTTGCCAATTAAACATAAAAATGGTTTAACATGGTAATGAAAATATTTTTGAAATTAAAACTTACAGTGTACATTATAAGCTAGGCACATTTTTTTTTAATTGATAAAAATGTTTTGGAAACCAAAAAAATTCAATCAGAATTATTTTGCAAATATTTTCTGTTCCCAGATCCATATATCTAAATTAAAAAGAGTAAGTGATCATGTTTGTAGATTTATTTAAAATAACCTTCGATGCATTGGGAAAAAATAAAAAATGTGACTTGTTTGGAAAAGTGTATTTATTAGATTCATACACTCTCCAGGATCGAAAGAAAGAGGACAGAGGGGATGTTCTGTGGTAATCATTTCCAACAGGCATCCAACAGTTTACTTACCATTTAAT
This sequence comes from Gymnothorax javanicus, assembly GCA_029692085.1. Classification (NCBI taxonomy): domain Eukaryota; kingdom Metazoa; phylum Chordata; class Actinopteri; order Anguilliformes; family Muraenidae; genus Gymnothorax; species Gymnothorax javanicus. Next base: position 44,124,447 of record CM056205.1, read on the forward strand.
GCTTCACTGTACCACACCATATTCTTTCCTGAGGCTTCCCACAACAGCTGGCTTCATAGTGAATTTTAGTCTAGATAGCTCTATATTTTCCTGTAGCAATAATATACTTTTCATACAATTGAACACTATCAGCCTGATCAGTGAAAAAGTGCTTTTATTGGTATTTCCTATAAAAAGGTGTGGCCCAATGGTGAAATGAAGAGGTGAAATGAAGGTCAAAGCGCATTGCACAACAAAACCTGTAACGTGTTCAGCCTTGCAGTTAAGCATCTACAAAGGAAATTTCAATATGGCTGCCGCTGTTGCCATATTTGAAATGGAATCAGAACACCTCGAACAAACTTTCATCTCCCTAGCTACAGGAAGGTGTACACAAAGGTTCCGCTCGATCAGTCACACAGTTTCAGAGAAGAAGATTTTTATAGATATTTCTGAAATTAAGGGGTGTGGCTCCATGACAGAGGTCAAATGAAGGTCAAAATGTCACGCACAGCGAAACCAGAGTTGTATATGTTGAGTGTTGTTATTTGGCACATACATAGCAAATTTCAGCTGAATCGCTCCAGAAATGAGCGACTAATGAGCCAAAATAGCATTTTCAATATGGCTGCCAAAGCCGCCATAAAATGCGATGCACAGCTAAACCCGTAATATATATGTTCAGTCTTGATATTTGGCACATACATAGCAAATTTCAGCTGAATCGCTCAGGACATGAGTGACTAATGAGCCAAAATAGCATTTTCAATATGGCTGCCAAAGCCGCCATATTTGAAGATCGAACGCTCGAACAAACTTTGGTGTCCTCGTGGGTAGGAACATGCATGCCAAGTTTCAGCTTCATTGGCCTAGTATTTTCGGAGAAGAAGATGCTTACAGACGCCGACGCACGACGACGCACGACGGACAAGCAGGCCATGACATAACCTCATCTGGACTTCGTCCAGGTGAGCTAATAACATGAAAAACTATTGTAAATGTGTTTTTGCTTCATCTTTTTTTGAGTGAGTACAAAATTGCCCAAAGGCTATTTTTCTCAATGATTTTTGAGCCTCTAACTGCTGACTCCAGCCAGCAATTCTTCAATGTTCATTAAAAAAAAAAAATTATCCTCAAAACCATAAACACATTTTGCTTCTTCCCTCAAATATGCAATCTTACTTTTCCAAAAACCAAACACAAGGCCCCAGACAGTACATGGAAGTAGTAACCTGGCAAAACAAAAGCAAAACCATGCAGATCCTGAAATATTTCCAACTGCTTTCAGTTGAACTCCAAATACAGAGTACAAAATGCTTGCACCCTCTGTTGTTTCAATATGTTCAATGTTGTCCTTCGACCCTGATATTATAATTCTCATCAAAAGGGAGGATTTTAAGTTGACATCAGCTGAGCTGGTAAAATATGTTGAAAACATATATATATATATATATTTGTGTGTGTGTGTGTGTGTGTGTGTGTGTACAGTTTTAACTCAAGTTTATTTATTATCTGCAGTCTTTCATTTCTGTGATCTAAGCAGCTCATTCTAGAGTGTGCACAGAGCAGCTAATCATAGAGTTCCAGTCCATAAGATATTCCCATGTCAGGTTATTAAAAAAAACTACAGTACCGCTTAATGCTACTTAAAGCATGCAGGACTGGTTTCACAGACACAAATTAAGCTTATTCCTAGACAAAAATGAGCGCTTTAATCTAGGACTAGCCTCTATCTTCATGTATGAAACTGGCTCTCAGCCATTCATTATTGGCTACATACATCACAGACGGCATCCATAGGCATAATAAATAGACAAAATCAATAAACAAGCTAGTTTTATAAGAGCCAGCTGCTTTCACTTCAGTCCTCCGTAGGATTGCGCCTGTGGGCCATTCCAGATGTTGTCCTTCTCATTATATGTGTATGTGTGTATGTGTGTGTGTGTGTGTGTGTGTGTGTGTGTGTGTGTGTGTGTGCGTGCGTGCGTGTGTGTGTGTGTATGCATGTGTGTGTGTGTGTGTGTGTGTGTGTGTGCGTGCGTGCGTGTGTGTGTGAGTGTGTATGCATGTGTGTGTGTGTGTGTGTGTGTTTGAGTGTGTGAGTGAGTGTGTGGGGGTGGAAGCCTATGCCTAAAAGGAACTAGCCTGGAAAAACATGAGGTCTCAGTAGGTCAACCCACCCACTGAAATCTGAGTTTTATTAAGGTTTAAAATTCCTTAACTGTCATACCTTCTCTTCTAAGAATATGCACTGCCTAAGACCCAAAAAGAGTACTGAATACTGAAACTAACTATTGTCAATGGTTTAAACTAAAATGATACCATCTATAATCGTAGTGTGGAAATGTTCAGTAACATGTCTTAGGTAGAACATTAGCTTGAGCACATTCAGCACTTTGGTTAGAATTCAGGGCACTAGAGTAAAAAAATTAGGCTTTGCAATCATGTATAATCTTTGAATAAAAAGCAGTTTTCCATCCATGAATATTAACATTGCCAATATATATTTTTTTAATATAATCTAATGCTACTTGCCTTTCTGAATAAAATAATCCAAGCAAAATTTAATTTCTCAGTGAATCCAAATCTTTGAGTGATACTGTATTTGTTGGTTTTACTTTGGATGCTAATGACTCCCTGAAATAATTAAACTAATCATTTTGCCACAGCTGTGAATTGAATCATTAAACAAAAATAAAAACCAAATCTTTGACTCACACAGATTGCTGCACCAGTTAATTACTTTCAGCATTCATATCGCAAATTTATTCAGGCATATCTCAGAGTTTAATAAACACTACTTCAGTTGCATCTTTAAAACCTGTGCGCTGCTGATAATTCTTCTCAAATTCCCAGACTCCAAACTTCAAACCCTCTCTTCAAAGAGCAACAGCATCTGGTGATGCACAACTCTCTCCCTAATGATGCCAAGATTCACAAACTTTATCACGTGTGCCTCTGCCTCTCATTTATATAGAGAAGACACTGCTGGTGATGTAGAACTGTTCTCTGTAGTGCTGGTACTCATTCTGCAATAGCCTCCCATAAGCTGTCAAACATCAGTCGTTCTCAGAGGGGTGACGTTTTCTCGGTGGGGATTCTTAACCGTATCTGCTGATACTTTATTTTGCCATGAAAGGCTCAACCTCAGATTTTAATTCAGAGGAGCCCCAAATTGCAGCTGCTGGGCGCGGCAGAGATCTCCAAAGGCCTGAGCAGGAAACAACAAGCCAGCTGTACCTCAGGAGACCAGGGAAGAAATGAAAACCAGCTACAGCAAAACAATGACTGTGCTCCAGTCCAGGGGAGTCTGAGAACAGCCAAAAACATTCACATGTGTACAATTGCTTAAAAAAAGTATAAAACAAAAACAAAAAAGAACAAAAACACTTGTCCTGTGAGCATTTCCCCGTCTCACTGGGATAATTTAACGATCTGTGTTTCTCGTCCGTGAAAGAGGAAAAACAGCCGAATAGAACATTCAAAGACAGATCTGAGAAGTGCATTAGAGCAGGAAACATCTCTTAGTTACAAGGGAATATGCGCTGTGGACACACTCTTTTATTACGGCACAGTAATCTGTTAGCATTTCTCGTTTACCTGCTTCTGCTCCGTAAAATGGGCCAAAGCACAATCCCACATTACCCTCACATACACTCCTGAGATTGACCTTCTGCGCAGTGCTGTATAAATAAATCAGTGGTTCTCAGTGTTGATCCTGGGGACCCACTGTGAATGCTGGATTTTGTTCATGCTGATACTTCACTCCCAGAATTTTAACAAAGTGTTTATTTTCCTAATTGCTCTCCACATGTTTATAGGGATTATTTACCCTTTTAAGCCACATTATGTCAGAAATGCCCATGCATGCACTGCAGAGTTCCATATTCATATCGCACTCGAATGCAAATGTGTTTTATCGTAACTGATGATGTTAAAGAATTAATTAATTGGTTTCTAATTGGTGAAAGTGTAGCCAATTAGACATGCTGCAGAGCCCACTCAATTACCGCTTGTGCAGTGCCCATTCAGTCGCTGCTTGAGTGGTTTTGGTGCCTGCAGCTTTCTTGATTTATCAAGAACCTCTAAGCCAGTGTTTCTCAAACCTCTCCAGGAGCACTAATTGTCCTGCATGTTTTAGATCTTTCTCTGCTCCAGCACAGGAGATTCAAATGATCAGGCCATTATCAACCCCCAAAGTCTGATTGATAATGAGCTGATCATTTGAGTCACCTGAACTAGAGCAGGGAGAGATCTAAAACATGCAGGACAGGTGGAGAGGTTTGAGAAGCACTGCTCTAAAGCAAACAACTTCAACACTCGACACTGCACTTCCTTGGGTCCTCAGCAATACAGTCACCAAGTTTGTAGCCGATCGGACGCCTGTCGAGATATGCGAAGGACACACAGAGACACAGACATACACACACATACGCGCACACGCGCACACACACACACACACACACACACAGATTCCTTGCTATATAGAATGATGATGGCCACTTAAAAAATAGCCGTTTGGTAGTTAATGACAAATGATAGGACAAGGAAAATTATGATAAGCCAGATCGGTGTCGTGTGAAAGGGAAAAAATTTCAGGGATGTAACTGCCACCCTATTGATTCACTTCCACCTTAAATTCAGTCAGATAAAACTGTGTACCCTTTTTACAAATTTCTGCTATAAAGCACAATTTTTATCATGCATGGCAGACAACAAGGCCAAAGAGGGTGAACAAGGACATAATAAAGAAAAATTAACAGCTGTTAATAATTGTGATTGCAACTATGTTTTGACCAAAAACCAGCATACACAGGGGGTACCTAAGCCTGACGCTGAGAGCCACTGAAATAAATGTCACACACATCTGGTGCATCAACATTAATGTACCCTTCGAGCATCTGCAATATCAATTTTTTTTTTCAGAATCTAGATTAGCTTCTGGTCAAATCATACTGCACCTAATTGACAATTAGTTCCATTAATTTCCATTATATGCACAGAACGCAAACAGTATGATACCAGTGGAAGTTTTACTGCAATCTGTAATTTGGCTCAAAGAATTGAATACAAAAAAATAGAAATTAGTATAAACGCCGAGAGCAGAGGATATGCACGGCATGCATATTTATTAGAAGGCATTAATATGGAAATCAGTTACCATTCATTTTTAATCAAAGGCCTGCCCTGGGTTTGGTAGCTTGCATTTCTGACACACTTTTGTGGCAAGTAATTTTCCTTTGTGGAGAGTTGATGAAAAACTTGCGTAAACAAAAAGCAAAAAAATTAACATCCTGATTGGCCTCGACCAAACATTCACTCCCCCCCAAATCTCTCACTGTACAATAGCTCGATTCCTTTGATTGCCCCACAGAACGATGGAGAAGAAGATGTTTACGGATGACGCCGACTCCGACGAAGACAATGATGGACAGACGGGCCATAACATAAACCTACCCGATCTTTGGTCCAGGAGAGCTAAAATTGACAGTAGAACTCATGGCTATGTTTAAATGTGAAAGTAACAGCATTTTCACTTGTACAATGCGGCAAGAACTTGCAGGGTTGGAACAAAACAGCTGCATAGCCACAAAAAGGCCACTTGCTGGAGAGGCTAATTGGGGAAAAAACCTCTAGCTTGCTTTGGAGCACAAAGATTGGACTGTGGAGTAATGGGAAAAGTTCATGTGGTCTGACGAGTCCAGATTTACCCTACATTACTGCGATGGGCATGTCAGGGTACATAAGAAAACACATGAAACGACTCTCCCATCATGCATAAAGCCCACTGTACAAGCCTCTGTAGGCAGTGTTATGATCTGGGGTTGCCTCATTAGGTCAGATGTAAGCTCAGCAACAGTATGAAGCAGTAAAATGAAGTCAGCAGATTACGTGATGGCACTGAATGACCAGAAAATCCTTGAATCCCGAGACAGAGAGAGTGAGATAACTCAGAAATAGGAGCCATTTTACATCCATCATGCAAAATTGAGCCATTTCGCAAAATGGAAATCAATGTTTTTTTTTTTTTTTTGTCCTTTTGTGTGAGGGGAAGTTTATTAATTTTCGGGGAGAAACAATAATCCAGCTAGCAATGGTATCGACAAGCATAATAGAGAAAATGTTCAGACATGAGAAAAGAGAGAACTGAAAAAACGAGACATAAAAATGAATGGTGTAATACATTTCACTCTATTCTTTAAAAGCATTCTGTTTTATTTTTGGCAGCTTCTTTCCGTGAGAAACTATGATCTATTTATAGGCAATTTTCTCAGCCTTTGTTTACAACTATATATAGTTCACTTTAAAGAAATGTATGTCTATAACACAATCATTAGACTAATAACTTTTATAAGCATGCAACACACAAGGAATGGGAACACTTCATTTGAAATGAAACTTCATTTGAAAGGATAGGGCTGTCTGATGGCAAGGTAAAGCAATGAAAATATTCTAAATATAGTGTACACATTGATTGATTAGATTTTTACAGGGGAAATTAATTGGGCAACAAAGATATTCCTGTTTGAACTGGGGGTGTTCCAATCGTCGATTGTACGTAGGCGTTATAAGTGCATGATACAACCTCTTTTTAAAAATCCAAACTAACTATTCAATGTGCTAGCTAGACAGAGTAAATATAGGAAATGCATTCGTTCAATTTATTCAATTCATTTTAGTCAGAAACGAAGATAAAAAGGTATCCCCGTGGCAGATCAAAATTAATGACAGGAAGAGGGGCTTACTGTGCCTCACAAAGAAACAATGAAGAGGTTGGATTCCATCCTCTACAACAAACTTTAATAGCTCATATTTTAGTTTTTTATTGGATCAGCAGGGAACCTGTACATTTTATGGCCTTTCTCCAACTTACTAGAGCACCCATAGGTGCACCAAATCATCATATTAACAAATGAGGAGTCCACTTGCAAAGCCTTCTAAGTCAAGTTGGTCAATTTTTTTTTAGAAAAATCTGAGTTTTTGGTAGGCATAGAAATTATCTTCCATAGATACCAATTTTCCCTATACTGAAACTATTAGCCTTGCAGACATAATCAATGAGGCAATTCGTTATTTTTTTTTAAAGAAATGACTTTGATTTTGCGACACAAAGTTTTGACTTAGCAGGTTTTGACAGAGTTTAAACCAGCCCCGCTGCTCAATAGGTGAAGGTATTTGACTCAGGACCCACTCTACATGCAACTCAATGCTACAGACAGCACAGTGGTTGAATACCTGCTATGACAATGACAACATAAACATGAGTCCATGGGTTCAAATCCCCCTTTTATGGTATCACTATCATCCACTTTTCTGAACTGCCCAAACCAGTTAGAGTTAGAGAAAGCAAAAGCTGAACAGGCTATAAAAGCTGGACTGTGATTGGTTCCTTCTAGCGAACGTAAACAGAATCACGTTTTCACATTGGCTGATGACTTAGCAGAATTTGACAGCGTTTTCTTCCTTGACTTGACGGATTTTGACAGAGTTTCGCTTTTCCCGTTACAATTTATAAAATGATTTTGTAGGTTTTGAAAGTGGAGCTATCAGTGGGACATGCACAGGTGCCTGAAAGAGAGGCTAAGGGAGATAGCTCGTTCATTTTCAAAAGTTGACTTAGCAGGTTTTGCAAGTCGACTCCTCAAATATTGAATACTTATCATTCAATATTATGAGCTCATTCACCATGAATTCATTCACTCAGACACAGCAGATTGATAAGATAATGGAAACAAAATGTGTCCATCTGTCGCATGACCAGGTTTTTCTGTAACCCACATGGTGCGACTCTGTCTGTGGACTCAAGGTTATCCCATAACTGAATTTTTTAATACTTGACAGCATAAGCATATTCCAGGATGACAATGCCAAGATTCATCAGGTTCATATTGTGAAAGAGTGGTTCAGCGAGCATGAGGAATCATTTTCACGCATGAATACTCCGCCACAGCAGCCTGACCTTAACCAACTGAAAGCCTTTGGGATGCGCTGGAGATGGCATTACGGTGTGCTTTGTCTCCCCCATTTTCAATAAAAAATCTTGGCCAAAAACTAATGCATCTTCAGTCAGAAATAAATGTTGTAACATTGCAAAAGATTGTCAAAACAATGCCATGACAAATGCGCACCATGAGCTGAGCTAAATGCGGTCCAACAAAATATTAGGGTGAGTGACTTTTTTTGGCCAGTCAGTGTAGTACTGATAGAAAATGGGATTTTTTAAAAATCCCAAATGTTACTAGCATGATTGGTGTAAGACAAGCATTGATTTCTGTGAGGGAGGTCAGGTCTTACCCTGGCCGAGTTCGTGGTTCTGCCTCCGCTCACTCAGGCCCATGCCAGGCACTTTTCTATCGGCTGCAGGACTGAGAGCACCTCTCTCAGCTCTGGGTCCCTATTACAGACAGACAAAAGATGACCCTGATCAGATAAAACATGAACTACAATCATGTAGCACACCCTATTATCCGATGGTACTTGTAGCTCATATGACTAAACCGGAGCCAGAACTTCCCAGTGCAACATAATATTAAGGACCAAACAATTGCACAGATAATATAATGGCTATACTGGGGTTTGAACCTTCAACCTTCGTGAGAGCCATTTTAACAATCTAGCCACAATAATATACTCCAGGGATAGGAAACCCTGCTCCTGGAGACCCATACTTCTGCTATATCTCTGCACTTCCCTACCTCTGATATAGTCTCTGTGCCTTCTTACATACAGGGGAATGAGGACCCTAAATCAGGACATATACAGAGAGCTTTTCAGTGTGGTAACTGTATTGTTCAGATGCTTACGACACTGCCCTCCGAAACACATTACTTGTACTTGATGATGATCCTGAAGAAGGGGTAAAAGAGAGAAGTAGAAATGGAAAGATAGATACGATCAGAAGGTTTTAGCGGAATATTGGGGCTCTGCAGTGCATTGAGGGCATTCCATTGTCTCAGAATGGAAATACAAATTTGCTTGAATTGATTATGAAATAAAATCTTGTGCTCAGAACAAAAACAAAAACATTTAATCAAGACTTCAAAAACAGAATCAAATCCATAGTAAAATAATCCATACAGCAGAAAATAAATCCAGCGCAAAAATGTGATTCCTATTAAGCTATCCAATATTGAGAGAAGCTGGTTAAATTTGTTGAGGTGAAATTCATGAGAAAGGACTTGATAGCTCTGTTTGTGATTCTTGTTTCTTCAGCAAACAGCCATGAAGCTATATTCTTATGAGTGCTTGCTTGTTTGTTTTGTGTTTTTGTTTTTTTCAAATGGGTCATTCCATATGAAGTCAACTAGAGGTTCCCAGGTCATCAACTCAGATTTGGCTCAAATTTATTTTGGGAGTACTTGTACATTCATAATGAACACAAGCAAAATTTTAGGCTCCTACTCCTGGGGGTTTCCGAAATATGGCCCCCCAAAAATAGGGGGCCATGCACCTTGCGAAACGTGCATGTTAATTTATTGGGATTTTGGAGGCCAATATCTTTGGAACAAATCATTGCTATGGGCTGAATTGCTAGCCAGGGTAATTTGGGTCCAGGCTTTCAGAATCTTTTGTCAAAATGTATCTATCTCTTTTCATTTTCAAGCTAATGGTCTCTCAAGTATGAAACTTTATATGCATGGAAATAAAAAATTCAGTTTTCAAGGGCCCCCTATGAGGCCAGGATCCCTTACAGAGGCTAAATTGTGCTGGATTCCTTCTACTTGAGGACAGATCTGTCTGTACAAGGAAGATTGACTGCACCCAAGGCATAATAGTGGAGTTAGGAGACCCTGAAAAGGGTCCCAGCTGAAAAAGTCACTTTTTTTTTTTTTTTTTTTGCCCATTTTGGATTGATAAGTTCACCATGTGGGCGGTTACCCATGGAAATGACACTTGGTCTACATATGTATCTTGGGGTTATTTATTCAAAATTACAACTTGTTTTCTCATCTCCTTCACTATTTAATCATGTTATCAATATAGGCATTTTGGGGTAAAAACGCCATTTTATCCCCTTTGTTCTGCAACTAGAAGTTTTAAATAGACACAAAAACTCAAGTTACATCATTTCAGAAAATCTGACATCTGACATGATATTGCATTCCCTCCCTAGGATCCCCCAGGTATTGCTTCATCTTCCATGTGTATTGCATTAATTTTTTTGATGGAAACAGATTCGGTCATCTTCACTGAATATGACATTGCACCGCCAAGTCAAAAGTTGTCTGTCGGATGGTTTAAGGTCACCGAGTGAAATTCTTCCTGTCTTTCTGCAGTATGTATGCTTGTCACATTCCTCATCCAAGGAAATCCCAGTTTTGCACCTGTCAAGAAGCGATGCTGAAGCTTCAATGAATTCATTAATTAGATACCCTATTGTTTTAACCAGAGATGACGCAATACCAATGGAAGATGAAGCAATACACGGGAGATCTGATGCAATATGCATGGAAGATGATGCAATACCTGGGGGATGCTAGGGAGGAAATGCAACATCATGCCAGATGTCAGATTATCTTAGGAAATGATGTAACTTGAGTTAATGAGTAGGCACTGTCTATTTAAAACTTCTAGTTGCAGAACAAAGGGGATAATACAATAGGCATTTTTACCCCAAAATGCTTATATTTGATGAAATGATTAAATAGTGAAGGAGATGAGAAAACAAGTTGTAATTTTGAACAAATAAAGCCAAGATGTATACATTTATGTAGAACAAGTTTCATTACCATGGGTAACTGCCCACATGGTGAACTTGCCAATCCAAAATTAGCGAAAAAGTGCCTATTTCAGCTAGAACCCATTTCAGGGTCTCCTATCGCCACTATTATGGCTTGGGTGCAGTCAATATTCCTAGTACAAACAGAACTGTCCTCAAATAGAAGGAATCCAGCACAATTTAGCTTAAGGGATCCTGGCCTCATAGAGGGCCCTTGAAAGCTGAATTTTTGATTTCCGCCCATATAAAGTCTCATATTTTAGAGGCCAATATCCTGAAAATGAAAAGAGATAGATAAATTTGGATAAGAGAATCTGAAAGCCTGGACCAAAATTACACTGCAAAGCAATTTTCAGCCCAAACCTATGATTTGTTCCAGAGATATTGGCCTCCAAAATCTCTATAAATTAACGTTCACGATTCATTTGGGGTGTGACCCCCGATTTTTGGGGGGCCATATCTCGGTAACCCTTGGAGTAGGAACCTAAAATTTTGCATGTGTTCATTATAAATATAGTGGTACTCCCAAAATAAATTTGAGCCAAATCTGGGTCGGTGACTGTGGAAGATTCCTGAGTGAGTTCATATGGAATGATCCTAATGTCTTCAGCTCCTCATATCAGAATTTTGGTCCACAATTTTAAAAAGACATACAGTACAATACAGACACATAAATGAGACACACAAGCTCTTGTTGAACCAGAGCATAAATTTGAACATAAATTTTCTTAAAATAGCATGCAATGCACTGCTTAAAGTGGTTGTCTTAACATGTCTTTTAATCTTATCATGAGATTCAACGGTCTAACTTTTCTCTCTAAAGTGGAAAATGCTATCTTATTTTTTGTACTTTTGACAAGTGAAATTTTCTTTTACCATTGGCAAATCTAGATGTGAGTCAAAATTATTTCACCTCATTGGCAAATTTTTGTCAAACTGAGAAAAACAATAATAGAAATATGTGTTTTGTAAGTCTTAATACAAAATAAAATGCTTAGTAAGATGAACTTCTTTTTTATTTTTTGCAGTGTGCTGGCTCTCCACAGATTATAAACATTTCACAGGTATAATCTTGGGATTCTCAGTTGCAACTTCAAGGCATCATTATAGGCCACCTTCACCTTTTGCAAGCTTGTCTTTTAATTAAAAGACTATAAATGAAAAAAGTAGTAGGATTTAAACAAAGCAACCTTCACATCATGAGTGCACATTCTGAATTAATGGATGGGCATATTTACCTGACCAAAGGAGAAGCTTACGGCACTGACCACAGATATTATCACCATCTGACAGATCAGCGATACAGTGATTGAGATAATTGACTTTATCAGCAATATATACTGGGTATTAGTGATAAAGTCAAATACTACTTGCGGTAATTACGTTTATTGAAATGCAAGTAATTACTTTGCACAAACAACAATCATTATCTGCATGTCATTAAATACCTTACTTTAAAAATATTCAAGTAATACCCATCCCAGACAAGCGTCTCCTTTCTGGATCCACGCCAGCTCCAAGCCAGTTCCAGCTGTTCTGGGCCAGAGCCGGTGCGCATCAGACCCAGAGTCACCTGCTGTCTGGGACAGTATTTCACGTGACACTCAAGAACATTCCGGGGTCCTGCCTCCGTCATCATCGCCAGTGAGCCCAACTTTTCTACCTCTATCCTCCAAACAACTTTCAGGTGATACTATGGTTTTGGAAGGAAGCTGCTGCCGCTGCTGCCTGTACCACATCCTCCACAGAGATTCTGGCATCATTGCAGGAGCGCAAAAAATAATACACTGATTTCTTAATTTTTTGGCACATGGCTAAATAGGAACCTAAACCAGAACAAGTATGATAAGCTGGGTGATTCGAGCCTTTTGTAGGGTTTATGGAGGCCTAAATAGGCCCAAAAATGCTCAAAAATGTAAAATTTCTCATTGTGGCTGGTGATTTTTTTATGATCTCTTCTAACATCTGCGGTAAAAAGACGCAATACACAACAGCTCATCTCAGCTTGACAATCAGGCCCCTGGTTGGGCCCCTTTGATTGGGGAAGGGGCGGAGGGGGTTGCTGAAGGGGAGAAGGGTGTTTGTCGGGGTATACATAAGTGCTCGGTACCCCAGCCCAGTGGTCTAGTTTTTGAAAGAAGTCACTCCCTTATAAGCCCTTTGAAGTTCATGCTTTCACTCAACTGAATAAAAATACTGTTAAAACTTCACCTTTTTAAAAAAGAAGGTACTTCATCTTAATCAAATTGTTGTCTTGACTGCTGTGGTTTTTCTAGGACATTTCGCTGTTTACTCTCACACGTAACTTTCAAGGACTCATGAATGTACCGCTTATTTTTGTAGTGCAAGACATCTGAGCTGTTGAATTTAGAAGTGTGTCATTATTAGCTACTCTATTTGTGAAACGATACTATTTCACATTTTCGTCATCTATATGACTATGTCAGACACATTTATGGATGCAAGCCACATTCAAGAGACAGAATCATGTTACAACATTCGGGATCTCGGAGCCTAGGCCTCTGAAACTTCACCCTTCCCAGTCTGCCTTGGATATATCGAGCCTTGGAGTCAGAGGTCAACGGCCACAGTAAAGAAAATGGCTTCCATCACAGTCTTGTGACACAACAGAAGAGAATAGTCACAAAGGCCAAAAGCCAAATTCATTTCCAAAAACAAGGCTTATTTTGTGAAGGCATAAATCAATGGTTGGTATACTGAATTCCCATGGAAATTTCAACAATTGATTTAAAAACTCCACAAATTAAAAATTAAAATTAATTTTTACTCCAGTGAAAACATCAAAGTGGATAAATGATGCAGGTCATTAGTCGAAGCTCCCATAAAAGAGAGGAAGAGAACATATTTCATAAAATAACACATTCTAGCTGTTATAAATTTTAAAGATAGGAACAGAACCGTGTGGGAAATCAATCCACATAGATATACTCAGCTAAGTTTTCCCAAGTGGAGTTAGCATACTGTGACAGAAAAACACTGCACATTCTGAGATTTGGCACTTGTTTCCTGCTTTGGAGCTGTATAATGGGCTCAAAATTACTCAACACTCTTCTCATTTGCGATAAGGATACACCTTTAGATTAACATTGCTGATATATCCACTTGGGAAATGAAAAGTCATCCAAAGGCCACTCTCCCATCCATTGCCAGTGATGAAATGCAGAGGTAAGTACAATCTTTACCCAGCAGCTTGTGAAGAGCAGGCCTGGGATAATGGTCTTATTTCAAAGCGCTGACGAGGAATGGCAGCATGTGTTTGCCTCCCAGTAGTGGGGGAGTTTTCCATTTGAACTTCAAGGAAATAAATATAAGCACTTATTTTTAATCTCTTTCCTTCCTTTCCTTACATCCTCTCCTCGCAAGTAACTCCCTGCTCTGGGGAGCCAAGGAAAACTGGAAAAATGTGGCTGTCGCCCTCGTATATTCTGGAATATATGCATTCACCTCAGTGGCCGTGCCAGAACTAGAAATGAAGGGGAGGGGGGAGGCACAGAACATCCCTCTAAAACAATTGTTTGTCCTGATTTGTTCTCAGTCACTTTCTAAATGAACAATACATTATCTCCGAGAACTGGGGGGGGGGGGGCACAGAACATCCCTTTAAAACAATTATTTGTCCTGATTTGTTCTCAGTCACTTTCTAAATTAACAATACATTATCTCTGAGAACACTTCATGCAATCAGGCCTTGCTAGCTCTCCCCGTTTAGGTAAGATGACAATCATTCATTTGGACGCGTAATTCGGTGCATTTAAATCAGCGTTATTCAAAATTGCATAACAGTCAACTCTCATGCCTGTGGCGTGAGTCTCATGATTTTTAGTGGCAGTATCATGTTCTCACGCTGTAGTCGGCAGACTTACATTTAATAACAAAAGTGAAGATTGAAAATTTCAAGTTGGCAAACAAAATTATATTTAATTATGAGTCCCACTTTTTAATCAAAGCATGCTATACCGAGAGCGAAAGGCGATATTTCTTTAGAATGCGGATCAGTTATTATTAAATCAACGCATATTTAAGAGATTCTCACACAAAACTGAAGTCCTTGCGCATGGAAGTTTTTCAGTTTCACATGCGTTACGGTAGATTTCACCGCTTGTAAAATGGAAACCGATTATGACTCTGGACTTCTCATGCTTTTCTTTACTCCGGGGTTGGAAGCTAGGAAATTGCATACTGCACTGTGGTACAAGAGTGACATTGGATTGGATCACATCCAGCCATGCCAGTGCCGACTGTGGCCAGCCGCCTTCTGAGATCAGCACATACTTAGATTTGTGCAGGCCAGGGATATGGGAAGGATTCGGACGCATGTTTCAGGGGAGAACCGCTAACTGTCTGCACTCTATGAGATGCCAACATGAGGCCCATGTGAGCATTCTTGTAATATTTCACTGTAGATCATTGAGATTGCGGATTTCTCACTGAGGTCCAAAGGCTCCCTGTTCAGGCTTGCATCAAATTTAAGAATGTTAAACCTGTATCACTGTATTCTCCCCCTCCTGAAAAGGTCCCCAAGTCCGTGGTTCCTGACACTGGATGCCACCAAGTTGAAGGTGGAGCACATTGTGAAGGAGGCCCTTCTCTCCTGTCCCATCCCATGGGGGTGTCCTGTGAACAGTCTCTTTGGCCCAGAAGGGTTAAAAGCAGGAGTGTTCCTGTTCGCCTAGGCCCATGCCTCTTATTTGACAAGCCACAACAGGATTTCTTACCTTTTCCCTCATCCGTCAATGATTTTGGAGGCTTAGAGTCTGGCAAGTCACTTGGCAGCATGTTGCCGCCTGTGACACCTGTGCCTGAGTGAAGTCCGGCACCCAACCCCCTAGTGGCCTTCTGCAGCCCCTTGAAGTTCCCCACCGGCCGTGGGGATGCATCGCCAATGACTCTGTCACTGGGCTGTCTGAGTCGCATGGGCTGAAGTACGTTTCAACCACTGTGGACCTGTTCTCAAAGGCCACCCATTTTGCTCTTAGTCCCTCTGGCAAGGCTGCCCATGGCCAAGGAGACGGCAGAACACCTCTTTCAGCACGTGCTGCGCCTCCATGGCATCCCCCGGGAGGTTGTCTCTGATCCTAGTCCACAGTTCTCCAGTTGGTTCTGGAAAGCCCTCTGTACCCTTTGTCCAGCTGTTGGGTGTCAAAACACTCATGGGAAAGCAGACACTTCTGGTCTTCAGCAAGACCTTTTATTTACCCCCTGCTGTTTAAGAGCTGAAGGACATTTCACATCAGTAAAGCTCGCTGTTAACGTGAAAATGACAAATTCCATGAGTGTTTTAATCTAGATATTTAAGTGTTTATGATTCAGTTCAGTTTGTCATAAAATTACCAAAAACTATTTTGCGACACCTCACGGGCACTTCTTTCATTTGCAGTTCACTTCTACTGAGAGCTGTCTCTCACTTTGCGCCCCTTTGTGGTCAGTGCCATTTTGTTCATAAATATGCTAACTGCGCCATTTTTAGTGCTTTAGCATTAAGCTCCTCTCTGCTGTTGGCAATTTTTTTCTTTATTAAACAGTTTTCTACCTCATTGGAAGCATATCAAATGCTTTTTATTGACCTTAATGATGACGAATCTCAACTAATGTCCAAGACCTGCAAGAAAAGAGGGAAGGAGCAAAACATTTTGCCACTGGAATAAGCCCAGGTTTTCCGATGATCCGTGCGAAGGCCTCATGCAATGTGTTCTTGGATGGGTGTAATTCCCTGGCCTCCGATAACTGCTGACTTCCTCATTAAAAGCGAAGCACTTTGCTGGCGTGTCAAGCAGGACGGAGTCTGACAATTTGATTAGACCACCACCTGTGTTAAATGATGCAGTGAATGGGAATGACTGACTGTGAGAAACGTCCGTATTTCAAATCACACCATTTGAGAGCAATATTAATGGCTACTAGAGTGTGTCATCAAGCAGAAGTAACTAACAATTGGTGCCATGTAACTACGAATTAGCAATAATGATAGGTTTAGAGAACTTTATTTGAAGCCCAAACAGCTGGGCAGATAATTACATTTTGTTGGATAATTCTCATTATTCAAATATTAAGATCCAAGGCAGGCTGACCAAGTAATAAACTTAAACAAATTTCTACAGATTGTATACTAAACCGCTGCAGTTGGCCTTCTCATGTTCTTTTTGTTTTCACATTCTGAAGATACTTGCACACTTGTTTCTACTCAGTTAATTTGCCAGGAGCAGAGCACACATTTCAGACAGATTAAATCTGTACCACCGCCCCTCCCAAAAGCCTTCACAATTTAATTTGTACCAAAGTGTTCTGTTGCAAAAGTGTTTGAAGCTTCCGCGGGGAGTTGTTATAGTTCTGGATCTTTCCGCCGTACGCCATTTGTTATGGTATAAAGGGAGTTTTAGCTGTCGCATTCTCCCATTACTAACCTTCTCAGTGATGCTACATTGGAATGAGCATGTCCTTGAGATTGGTTGATATGTCCCCATTGTGCAGTACTACTGATCATCTGCACACACTCTTTTTCCATCACGACCAGACCTGGAGGGCTACACGATGCACGCATCACTCTCACTTCTGCGATACATACTCGCACAGGGACGGAGGAGTGTCCAAACAGTCAGACAGGGAAGCATTTGCTTGCAAGCACAGTGAGGCTGAATAGCCTTTTCTTGCATCTCAGTAATGTTAATATTTGGAATGGAGGACAAAAGAACAGAGGTACATTACACAGTTTTGCAGTGTAGATCAGGCTAACTCTGGTATGGCGTAGAAGGGACAGAAAAGAGCAGACTCACTCTGGTACAGTGTAGAGCAGATTCACTCTGGTACAGTGTCGGACAGATTAACCCTGGTACAGTATAGAGCAAACTCACCCTGGAACAGTGTCGAACAGATTCATTCTGGAACAGTGTTGAACAGACTGATTGTGGTATAGTCACAAGCAGACTGCAGACTCACTTTGCTATGTATGTTGCAGAGCAGACACTCACCGGTAGGGTTTAGAACAGTCTCGCTATGATACAGTGTAGAGCAAATCTCCATGCACCAGCTCTTATATCTGCTTTGTTACAACAGGGGAGAAACATTCCACGAATTTTGAAACCAGTAGGGTGCCAATCCCATCTGCACTGAGTTCTCTGGTTTTTAAAGTTTTCTGCCCAAAAGGGAGTCGGTGCTCCGAAATTTGCAATTAATTTTTGGTATTTTTTTTCTTGTTTGTTGTCTTTTTTCCCAGTTCTTTGTATTTTCCCTTGTTTCATTCCACATGTCTTAGTTTTCATTATGCTCTCAGCTCGTCCTGCCCTATCCGTGCAGTAATTGTTTCCCTTAAGCTTGTTTGTAACCATGCCCCTTACTCACTCCTCAGCAGGCTTGCTCACCTACCCCATATCCCAGTAATTAGCTTTCGGCCTATTTAACCCAGGGCTGCCCAGCCCTGTTCATGGAGAGCTATCCTGTATGTTTTTGCTCCAACCCTAATTCAACACACCTGATTCAGCTCATTAGCAGCTCGTCAAGATCTGAAACTGGAAAAGCAGGTGTGGTTTGCTTTGGTTGGAGTGATAACCTTCAGGATGGTAGCTCTCCAGGAACAGGGTTGGGCAGCCCTGATTTAACCAGTTCCACTCAGGACATGCCATCGGGGGGATCATTGCCTGGCTCTCATATCGCTTTAAAGTGCATTACTTCTCCAAACCCATTCCCATTTATGTTTCCTAATTACCAGCTAAGCGTTAATTTGTTCAGTTGCAAGGATCAATCAGTAGAATTACTTCAATTTACCCTCTGCTTACATTATTGTTCATTGCAATAGTAATCAAGCATTTTCCTATCCACATTAATGGTGACATAAAACATCAATGTTTTTTGAAGGTACAGAATTCCGCTAGCTCACAAAACTGTATATATTTTTTTCTGTGTCAGGGTTCAATCAGCCTGTTAAACCTAAGAAAACGTTTAAAAAATACATGGTTTTACCGACTTAGGCCCCCATGTTAAGTTTGCTCATGTAAAAATAAAACTGTCTACAACCAGCAACATTACCATAACGCAGGTTAACTCTCAACTTGTTTCCGATTAAGAATCTGACAATTAACTGAATTAATTTACTGAGCAAATCGGCTACCAATAAGCTGCATCACTATTCATTATTAAGACGTCTAGCTTTACATCATAGAGGAAGGCTGCTATGAGATTGCATGGACGACAATAACTGAAATTTCTCGAAATTCCACCTTAAAGCATAATGTTATGTAGTAATTGCTGCTGAAGATGGTAGTTAGATAAGGTTTAGATTTCGTCTCTGATGAATGAATTAGATAATTGCTATTCTTACAACCTAATTTTGAAGACCTTCTACAACTTGCCCAGAAGCTGGACAATAAAGACATCATCAATGATTGTGCGACCACGAAAATTCGACGCATGGCTTGCATTTTAAATGATTTTAAATGCATGCTACCCATAGAACTTTCGTGATGCACTAAAAACCAATTTACTAAATTTTTCAATCACCAACGCTTCGTCATAAGAAGCGCGGGCAATTTAATAAGTTATTATTGCATCGGCAAGGAGTGTGCAACTGCTCTTCCCCACAAATGTAGCTTATTCTCCTGAATGCTGAAAACATTTTGATTCAGTGCCATCTTAATATAAATTTAGGTTGCACTAGTGGAAAAAAATGCAAAAATGGGAGATTCAGAGAAAGTATTGGATCAATTAATTATTATTATTATTATTATTATTATTATCATGATTTTCTCCATCCCTGCAATATCACTATTAAGTACATTGTCAATGTGGCCCATTGGTTATCTCCCTTATAATTCCTAATAATCTCTATAATTACATGCCTGTATATTGGTCTTAATTATTCAGTAAATAAATTGTGTGATAATTAATCAAGCAGTCTTAAACAGAAACAGCTTGAAAGCAATTATGCGTTTAAGGGTCAGAGGCTCATTGCATGCCATTGAAAATCCTGTATCGCCGGTGTTACCACTAGGGGGACATTGGGCTTTTGGGAGTTAAGTTCATTGTTTTGCGTGTCTGCATGCAAGTCCATCTCTGTTTCTTCAGTTACTTCTGCTCTTTTGTATTTCTTAGTGTTGATTTCTGGTTTTGATTTTCTTAGTTTCACAGTTTAAAAGTCGGGAGTGCCCTCAGTGTCTGTTTGGTTTGGTTCACAAATTATTGCCTGGTTATCGATTTACAACGTTGTATGATTCAGCCAGCTCGCCTGTGCTGCATTCTGCCCGCCTGGTTTCTAGATTACTGCCTGTCTCTCAACATGATTTCGCCCACTGTTTGGATACTTCAATCCTCCTGATTGTTGCTGAACCAGAATTTCTGAGCCTGAGCGTAACTTCAATAAATTGAGTGAAACTGAACCCTCGTTTGAGAGTTCTGAGTCCCAGATCAGTCAGGGAGTCAGTCAGTGAGCACAGGAGTAGCATAAGAACCGGCGATGAGGATGAGCACAACCCTGTAACAGTTCATTTTAAGAATGCCAGACACAATTTGAACACACTATGTTATGTTGGTGTGAAAAAAGTGAAGTGATTTAGAGGCCTTTTTTGGATATATTCCCTCAATACCATGTCCCCCAATCATTTAAATGAGAAATTTGAAATTAAGCCTTTTTTGTAGGCTATTTTTCTATTTTTCCACTTTTATGTTTTTCTATTTCTCTATTTTTCCATTAATTGTTCGAATTAATATCGCGAAATGGCTTTATTCTCATAGTAGTAATATTTATTGCAAAATTGCTTTACTCTCAGAATTCATTTGTTGCTTACTGTGTTTGCTGTTGTCTTTGACTCGTCACTGTTTGGCCTAAATTTTGGTAATTATTGCCAACATTGATCCAGGTCACGTACCAATGGGCAAAATTTCTCTTTTTATGTATTTTATTGCTGTATTGCAATTGATGTATTGATGTTATGTTCTTGCCCTCTTTGTTAGTTTGAATTTGATCACTGATTCCCTTTTAAAGGGCAGGCGCTAATTGTGCCTTGCGCCAAGGTGTCTGTACTCTATTGGTTGTCAGCTGATACCTCATCATCCAATGACCAGGTAGATAACCATCTATATATTTGTCTTCTTGTCTGTCTGCCAGTCATTTGCCTGATGAGCACTCTGTGAGTGGTCGAAACATTGCACATAGTCAATAAATGTTCAGGAGCTTCAATCCAGTGTGCATATTTAGGGTCCAAGCCCCTAGGCCTGCAAGGCCTGGGCGCAGGACCCTATTGTTCTTGTCACAGAGATATAAAAACACTAGAGTGGACAACGTCACTGGCTAGACCAAAGCGCACACGGCAGAATAGCTCTGCCATCTTGTGTATGTATAAATGTCCAATGAGGCACATGCAAACAGTAGGCTAAACATGGGTGTCGAAAAATTTTTCTTTTTTCTGGGGAGAGATTTGTTTTCCGTGTTCTTTTTTATCTTTTCATACTTAAAAGGACACGAATAAGGAATTGTAATTGAACAACAATATTTATGCTCCATTATTTGGCAAAGCTAAAGAATCAGCTCTACGATTGCCTTACCCTTTATATTATCGCTCAGTTAACTATGCTTTCATTTCGTTCAAAGAAAAAGCGTTTGCATTCAGCTGTGCCTGTGAGTCTGACCCAGGTCTATACCTGGAAGAAACTAGTCGTTATGTGCATATATGAATTTATATGTATGCTTTGTGTATTATGATCAGAATAACTTCATTCTGAAGTGTTCATACCTACTTGTTGTCTTAATTTAATCCATCTTTGCCCTGACACCATTGATAACAGGATGATATTGCATGTTGCCCCAACTGGGATCAATGTAGAAGTCTCAAAACTAAAGTATGTAAATGAAACCGCGCCAGTTTCAGTGTCCGCGAATACACTGTTAATAATAAATGACTAAACTGAAGTCTTTTTTGCCAGGTAATTTAACTGGCACCTTTTTGCCAGTTATTTTAACTGTAATTTTACAATAAGTTTACCACGGAGTTCAGTGCATGTTCAGTGTAAACCATGGTTAAATGCGCGCAGGACTCCTCTTACAGTTAAAATGACAAGGAGACAATGCGTTAATTTAACGGTTAAATTCAGCAGTTTATAACAGTGTAGGAAAGCCGAACTTCATTTCATTGCTCACTCTGTTGCGACAGCGTATGTGCATGGTCCAAACCAGCTTGCCCGGTATACACGAGTGCTTTTGAATGGAAATGCATTGTGACGGGACTGGACATTTTGTCCGATGTAAGCGAAAATCCTTTATATAAAATCAGGTATATTCAATGTCTATTTCATGGAAAAACATTACAGAAAAAAATCGGGACATCAGCTGTTGTCTGGCATGAGCGAGTTTCCGTTTTATATGACAACGATTTAGGCCAGTTCTACTGTATTTTCCTATGAACGTCTGCCCCGATATACATGCACAAGATGGCAGTCGAGTGCTGCCACAGAAATGAAGACTTTGTCCACTCTAGTGTTTTTTTATCTATGTGGTTCTTGTGCTGTTTCTTATTATTCTTTCTTTCTTGTTACACCTCTTTCGACCTAAATTTCACCCCCTAAACATGATCAAAAACTCACCAAATTTGGCACGCACCTCTTGTCTGGCGAAAAATTTTATAAAACATAAAAATTATCCCCTAAAGTGCCAAAATGGCTCTCTAGCGCCACCAAGAAACATTAAAACAGCACTTAGACGGCCACCACGACCGGTAGGAAAGTCATAGAGAGATGGAACCAAAACTACATTGTTCAGCTCATCAAGACCTAAAAATTATGACACCCCTGTCCTAAATTTGACAAGAAGTTCTCAATTTGCATATCAAAATTGCAATTTACCCCTAAATTTGGCCTAAATTGGCCCTCAAACAAATGCGAACTCCTTTAAGGCCGTTCATCATATCGGCTCCAAATGCTAATACATGACAAAGGACACACTGCCAATGAAAAGTTCTGTATAACTTTGTCATTACTCGAATGGTTTGGATTTTATGAGGCGTCAAAGTTGGAGCCCCCAGTCACGTTGACTGCCTTTTTCTATGCGTACGCGATTTCCAACCTAAATGTGACCCCTTAAACATATTCAAAAACTAACCAAATTTGGCAATTATTTCTGAGTGGGATCAAAAATTTTAAAAACGTAAAAAATCTTCACAAAACTGCTACAATGTGCTCTCTAGCATCACCTAAATACACTCAAATGGGCCTGTTGCAATCACCACGGCCTGTCACAATGTCATAAAATTCTGAAAAAATTCAGACATCATTACTGTACCATCTTGTCACTTGTCACTTGTTTTGGTGAAAATTGATTAAAAATTTTTGAAATAAAAAATTTTATGTACATTGTACACTGTACAGTAATCTTTACTTTCTTGCTGTGGACACACTGTTTAACATATCAAAATGTCCTTTGGTATGCTTAATAAGCTCCATTTGCAAAAAGTATTTGTCAAGCATGGTACCATTTGAATGAATATTTGCTGAGATATTGGCATGTTAGGAATTTTCATATTTTGAAAAATATAGAGTGACGGACTTCTGAATTGACCATAGGTTGCGGTATAAAAGTTTAGTCTGTGTTTAGTGGACATCCTCCCAAAATTTCAGCTGTGTAGGATGTACGTGGAATAATCAGTTATTCGTTTGTTTTCCTTTGTTTTCCATTTGTGTGTTTTTGTTTGTGGTGCTACACATTCCGACCACCGGGTGGCAGTAGGGTCACATGGGTCATACCTGTAGACACACTAACTGTTTGATCCATCAAAACGTCCTTTGGAAAACTTCATAAACTTCATGTGAAGAATGTCTGCGCCAAGATTGATACCATTTGAAAGAATATTTGCCGACATATTGACGTTATGAATTTTCATATTTTTAAAAATATAGAGTGACGGACTTCTGAATTTACTATAGGTTGCAGTTTACTGAAGTTTTTTCTGTTTTCAGTGGACATCCATCCAAAATTTATGCTCTGTAGGTTTTATGTGTGACTACTTATGCATTTTTGTAGAGCTACATGTGGAAGGCGTGCAAGCCATCAACGTTGGAATCCAAAATCACATCATCTGCCTTCCACTACGTTCATGAATGGGGGAAGATTCCACAATACACAGCAGTGATACTGTCTGCAAAACAAACTTTGACCAGGTCACATGGGCGATACCTCCAATTTACAAAAGAAAAATCTATTTCAGTAAAGGTGTTTGCACTGAATTCAGGATATAATATTTTACTCAGTCTTGCACTGTTTAATAGTTGAGAATGCTCATCAGCGCCCGACCACATCTCGCCCCAACATCGACGTGCACAGATGGGCGAGAGCCGACCAACGCTGCTCGCAGCTTTAATTAATTACTCTTTTCCTTGCAGTCAGGGAATGTGCCATACATGGGCTTTTTTGCCCAAATTACTTTGCTTCTGTGCCTCTGTTTCGAAACAGCACATCTAGTTTGAACCATTTGTCTTCAAAGGATGAGAAAACACCCTGATTGCACTGATTATTTGTGTGCCAATTGTAATTTATTGTTGACAAGATTTTCACAGTTTCTACTCTGATATTCTGGTCTCATAGTGATACTCTTTTTCCGTAATATATACTGCACTCAAACATCATCTTTGGTTTGTAAACTTTACTTGTATCTAATGTCATTCAGAAAAAAATTTTGATTTAAAAGAGGCAAAGAGTGTCTAACTGCCATTTTCCCTCCCTATATGAGGTCTGTAAGTGCTTTTTCATTTAAATTTAATTTAAAACTACAAATAATTACATTGGAGTGTTTTGGTATGCATGGCAGTTGTTTAGAAAGCAGTAAATAAAGACAGAAATGGAGCCATTCAAGAGTCCTGCTGCTATCCAAAATTTAATGGGATCATAAAAGACCCCACTCGTTCACTAGTGTATGTGAAATAACTTGGTCGCTTGAGGGTTACAGTGGATGAATGTGAACATATTTTCCAGATCTAACAGATGATCACACAACTGTCATATGAGCGGCTATGCCAAAAACTCTTGCTGGCACATATTGAAAGTTGCATACTGAGATTTGCATATTGTTTCTCTCCTTAAGGCTATGCTAGTAGTTAAATTGGCGAAAGTAAGCTGTATTTATTCATCTATATTTATTTATAGCCCAGCAAAGTCAGTCATTGGTTAAACCGGCCCAAGTCTGCTCCTCAACCTCAGTACTGAGGTCACCTGCAGTACAGAAAAAATCATATCCCAGTCACTCACAACACAGACCTTGAATAAAGCAAAAAGCTCAGTGCCTGCAGTCAAGCTGAGAAATTCCATGACATCCCAGCCACTGGATTTGAACTCTGAAATCATGTTTATGAACTTCCATGACCTCTGCCTCCAAAGCTTCCTCTCTTCCAGACAGTGAGGAAGCTTTCTGCCTCTGGCTCAAGAAATATTGGTTTTAACGAATGCACAATCAGAAACGGAGACTTAAATACTGAAGTAACCTTCCTGGGTACACACTTCAGAAATAACCTTTAAAATAATGGGCTCAGAAGTACCTTCAACCACAGCACCTCAATATTTAATCAGTACTGACTGCCAAAATCCTCACTTTTTTCAAAATATGATTTCCCAGTACATAAATTACTCACTATGGTAAACAAATGACAAAATACGCAAAATTGTATAGCTCATTTCACAAATTATTGAGTTGAAACTGAATCCTTGTCAAGATGTATTAACTTACCAAGTTTGGCTTTATAATCATGAATTTTTCACCAAAAATATTCCAACTCTGCCCACTCTTAGTGATAGGTTAAGGATAGTATGCACAAGCATTACACAGTGCCGTGAAAAAGTATTTGCCCCCTTCCTCGACATCTTAAATTTCTGCTTATTTGTCATTTTTAAATGTTTCAGATCATCCAAATAATTTTAATATAAAACATCAAAATCACAAAATACAGCTTTCTAAATTATCATTAATAAATAAAGAGTTATACCAAACCAGTATTAACCATGTAAAAATAAAAAATAAAAACATATATATACTTCTTTATTTATCGCACCCTATTATATGGTTATTTTACCGTTGATGTGGTTTTTATAACATATAACATATAACATATTATATGGTTATGTTACCGTACAGCAGCAACATCTGCAATGAAAAGTGTGTGATACCTGATAATGATTCTTTAACAGTGCTGTGCAGTAAGTTTCGCCCACTTTTTTTGCACATTTTTAAAAATTTAGCCACATTGGAAGGTTTTCCAGCACAAAACTGCCACAGCATCTCAAATGGGTTCAAGTCAGGACTTGGACTAGGCCGCTCCAAGGCCTTCATGTTGTTTCTTTGAGCCAGTCGGAGGTGGGCTCGGTTGGGTGCTTCAAGTCATTGTCCTGCTGCACAAGCCCACAGCGCACGATCTTAAGGTTGCTAACGGATGGGTGGACATTCTCTTTCAGGATTTTCAGGTCGAGAAAAAGCGATTTGGTAAGTCCACCATCAGTATAATGGTGAACAATAATTGTAATTTGTGTTTACGCGGGCTATCTTTGTACAATATCCAAATTTGTTTGATGATCTGAAACATTGAAGTATGACAGATATACAGAAAAAGTAGAAACTGGGAACGAGGGAAATACTTTTCCACAGCATTGTACTGGAGACAAAATTGCGGCGAGTTTTCAAAGAACTAGCATCATCATAATTCATGGCCAGCAAAGCAAAACTGGAATATTTGATCCTTCAGAGAAGACTCTCCAATCACACTGGGGCTAATATTCTCTATTAATATTCTCTAATACTCTTTTTTGTGATGTGGAAAAGGATGAAAAAAAATGCACAGCAAATCCTTAACCAGTTGAAAAGGAAAGCAATTACACTGAAGTAAATTGGATGCCCAGTGAGATTCTATAAGGAAAAGAGACAGCTGCAAGCTTTGGCCAATTTAAATTGAATGGGATAGATGGGAATTCCAGAGTAAAATACTGGTTCCATTTGAAGCTGCTTTTTTTTGAGAGAGGGACCTCAGTTTTTTTTGTTTTTTTTTTGCCGAGTGGTCCGCACTCAGCTAAGACAGGCAGGGAGGATACAGAGATTCAAAATGGTTGATAATTGCATTATTAACCCCTTTGCGAAGATATAAACGCCGGCATCTGTAAATTCCAAAATTTAATTCCTAAATAATTCTGTAATTGAATTTCCAAATGTCTTGCTGCACTGGAATAATTTTCCACAGTCGCAGAGACACAAATTCTGAGTTTTAAAGAATAAATAAGCTCATGCATAACAGGAAAAAAATGGCATTATTTGTATTCTGCACAAAGGGGTTAAGGCCTGTTTTATTGGTGATTAGAGTTATTGCCAGTCACAGCATGGGCTTAATGTCACAAAAAAGCGAGCACAGTGAGCATCTTCCAAGACTACTCCTTAGAGTGATGACAAATTGCACACTCTGTATGATGGCTGCTTCTGTGCTGCAGCTGTTGATCAACCTCTCAAAAGCCATGGTTTTGGGGGCAATCATGTGACCATTTTTCAAGGAGAGAGGCTCAATCTCCCAAGCTTAGCACCCTGTTCTGTGATTTCCCTGTTTACTTAATCAAATCACATAAAATTAATTTTTATTTATACAGGACTTTCATTCAAAATTGCAATGCAGATGCAATATGTAGTGCTCTACAGCAATACATGCAAAAAAAGAATGAAATTGAATAAATTAAAACAAAACCATATAGAAGTATAAATACATTAAATTGATTCTAGAGTAGTACATAAGAATTTTGAGGATTCAAGCAAGAATCAGTTCTTTATTCACTGGCCAAGTCAAAAATGTGAGTTTAAAAATTTTGTTTTGAAGAACCTGCAGATTGTTATACCCTTAGTTTCAGAGGAAGTCAGATCTAGAGGTGAGTACCATACATAGTAAAATCTGCATAACCACAGAGCAAGTTTTCTTCCTGGCTGGAGGAACAGCAGAAACCCCAGGGCTGGAACGACAGAGGGCTCTTGGATGAATGTTCTTTACAAACACTGATGTCATGTATTCAGGTCCAAGTCTGTTGAATGGCCTAGTAAGTCCAATGAAAGTGACTGGCATTCTAAAAGGGGTTTAAAACAGTACTAATCTTTTTTTTTTTTTTGAGTCTGAAGGAGAGACGTATTTTTATTCAGCAGACTCAGTCTCACATTAGCGGCCACAAATGGCCCAGTCAATCCACTGAGAACTGCACCACAGGCAGTACCACAAAGAAATCCTTCACAAAACCTGGTTTTCATGGGCCAGTTTTTTAAAAAATATGTTTTTCACGGCTGCTGGGTTGGCTCACGCGATGAAAATGCCATTTGCAGGGCAAGGGTGACCACCGCCACACCGATCGAATCCAGCTGTGCCAGTGCGGACTGTGGCCAGCAGCCTCGAGAGAGAACAGCACATAATTGGCTTCGCGCTGCTTAGGGAAAATGGGAGGGACACAGTCAGTTTGGGTGGGTCCTGCCAATAGCTGAAAACCTTCCACTGGTCGTCCAGGCCCTTGTTCGTTACATTCTGAGCAGATACATGTTTAGATTTCCTTTGCCCTCGTTCTGAGCTCTCGAGATTTGAAGCTGCAAGTAAAAAAAGAACACAGACTGACAAGCGCGTTTTGGAGGAGAACCACAATCTGTCTGCGCTCTCCCAAAATGGCAACATGAGTCACGTACGAGCATGCTTGTATATAGTACGGTGATTAGACACTCCAGACTCAGGTGGGATTGGAGATGTCAAATATAAGAACGAAGTTGGCATCTCAAATACCCCCCCTTCCCCGAAACCCTGAGCAGAAATAAAGGGGTTAGATAATGAATAGATGGATTTTATTCTCTGGTCTGGTTTTATCTGGTTTTATCAACAATAATTAATTCCATACTTCAAATGCGGACACGGGCGTGCCACACAATCATAAATCATTTTGAGGTTATGCATGCACTGAGCATGAGTAGTTTTTGTTTCTTTTCTGCTGCACAGAGCAAAACTACTATGAGTAGCTGGCAAAAAATTGCTGCCTGAGACAGGTTCTCTAATATTCTACTTAAGCAAATACAACATTTCCATGCAGATTTTTAAAATATGGCGTATATTAACACAATTTAATTTTCTTTGAGTTGGAAATGTGCATGGACATAGATGTCCTTCTGAAAAACAGCATAAACAAGTACCTTAAATTTTTTGGCACAATAGATGTGTTGTGCACTGCACGGCACAAAATGTTTGTGAAAGTTTAAAACTATCCTGTATTTTGAAAAAAATCTCTCGTTGTATACGATTTTGCATCATAGAATAGAGACATTCAAGTGGCTTATAAATGAATTGTTTTGTTGAAGGGGTTTAACAGACAAAAAACTTTATTCATACTATTCAATCGCCCAACATCTTCAGAAATTTATTAATAAACATAACTGCCTTCTAGCCACCATCAGGCTCTTAGCCACTGCCAGCTTAGCCATTATAACACAGGGCCTGGAGTGGCAAGCAATTAGAGAGGAACTCCCCATAATTTAACATCTCATTCAAAAAAAATCTTTAAAACAGGTGTGCTTTAGTTGCATTAGCTCGATTAAATTTCTGTTAACTCAGGAAATTAATTGAGAGTTTCTACATGAATTATTACATTTCAATAAGACAGAACTTCAATATATTTACCCAGGTGACTTTAATAAACCAAAAATCTGGTTTTCTGCTGAGAAAAAAAAAAAAAAAAAAAGAACTTAACACCACTTCCCTGCAGGGCTAAGTAAACAGGAACATGTATGTCACACTGTCTGAGGGAGTAGGTGAGGATGGCCACGCACAAAAAATGAAGATATAGAGCGAACTCTGGCATTCTTACAGATTGGACATCATATATAGCCCAGCTGTCTAAAAAAGATTTCTGGGAGATTGAGAAGAGGTATTTCAGGATGACATCTCATTGCATATCCCTGTCGTCTCAAGCTTAATATTGTCACAGACATTCTCAGTGGTAAATCATGCCCCACACAGGGCACGCTCCAACTCACTCTCATCGTCTTTCCTGCTCTAAAACACCACCTTACAGAGCAGCAATACCACCATGGCCTTTACATTTCTCAGCACTGAAAATCCACTCCCAAACATAGTAACACATTGAATTTTCACTTGCTCTGCTTCAACAGTCACATAATAGTCACCCTCACTATTCAGGATTATATCTGTACTTTATGTACTATCCACCGTATGTACAAGGTAACCGCATCTGTGCTACTTCCGTCTTTTGCGATAGCCGAGGACAGGTGCGTCTTCTGAAACAAAATGGCCCCTGTGCATCGGCCCGTCAGGGGCAGCGCATTAGTGGCAGCAGAGGCAAGTTTTCCCCATTATTGTATAACATTCTGAGGGCGAAAAAAAAGCGCTTCATAAAGGAATTAAATCCATCAATATTCCAACTCTTAACTATCCTACCGTTGCCCTTTTATTTCTGCCATTAAAAAAAACTTAATTTGTGCATATGCAAATAGTTGCTTTCTCATTTGTTTTTTAAATTCATATCAATGTTTGGGATGCCTGCCATTGTAAGCTACCCATTTATTGGATGATTCGTCGAATTTATAGGTGTTGAATATAATTTTGACAAATCAAATGCACAACTAGATGGTTTTTCAATTTGTTGATCCAGCATCCTGCAGATGCTCGATTGGCATGAGATCTGGGGAATTTGGAAGCCAGGGCAACATTAAACTTCCTGTCATGTTCCTAAACCATTCTAAAGCAATTTGTGCTTTGTGATAGGGTGCATTAGATGGGATTACTTCATGGGAGGTTTAAAACTGGAATCTGCTCCACACGAGAAAGATCTGGGAGTGATTGTTGACCAAACCCTCACAGGCTCTAGCCATTGTGCCGTAGCAGTTAAAAAAGCCAATCGGATGCTGGGATACATTGCCAAAAGTATTGAGTACAAATCTAAGGAGGTGATGCTTCTTTTGTACAACACATTTGTCAGACCACATCTGGAGTATTGTGTGCAGTTCTGGGGACCATACTTTAAGAAAGATATAGAGGGTCTAGAAAAAGTTCAGAGAAGAGCTACTAAGCTAATTCCAGGTATAAAACATGAAAGCTATGAGAAGAGGCTGAAGATCCTTAATCTCTTTAGTCTTAGGAAAAGGAGACTAAGGGTTGATTTGATTGAGGTCTTTAAATATGTTAAAGGGATTAACAAAGTGAATTATGTAGGATTCCTTCGACCAAGTGTTGTTAGTAGAACTCAGGGTCACAAATGGAAGTTGACCAAAGGTAAATTTAGCACTGATATTCGGAAATATGTCTTCGCCCAAAGAGTAATTTCGATGTGGAATAGCTTGCCTGACCATATTGTTGAGGCAGAGACCTTGGGGGTTTTCAAGAGTATGCTTGACTTAAAGCTAGATACCATTGAGTCATTGAGTATCTGAAGGGATATATTCACAATAGTATAAAAAACAGGCGAGCGTAGTTGGGCTGAACGGCCTGTTCTCGCCATTCATGTATGTTATGTTATGTTATGTTATTGTCTGGCTGAACAGAAGCCACATCTATCAGGGAATGCCACTGCCATGAAGGGGAGTACCTGGTGTGTAACAATGTTAGACAGGTGGCACGTGTCAAATCGACAACTATATGAATGCTTTGATAAAGGATGTCTCAGCGGAACACTGAGCATCACATTCCCTTTAAAAATCCAAAGTGACGCCTGTGGTTATCGGAGATATCTGACACCTTCCATACAATTGGTAGCCCAAATAACATGCACTCTTGATTAGACTTACAAGCAAATTCACTAATCTTACTATATGTAGGAACCAGACACTATTCCTCCACAAGACGTGCAGAGACAACACCAAAAGGCCAGGGACCTTGGAAGAGATAGAATATCAAACTACTTGGATTCCTCTACCCACAATGTAACCAAACCTGACAGGTGTGATTGTCACAGCATGTATAAGTATGTCCATTCACTCTTAAAGCAATTGCTTAATGCAGATATGCCACAGCGTACTTGCCTGGTTACTGCATGCCTAACAAGAGTTAGTAAACTCAGATTTCTTTATTAAATGTCTAAGGTGGCCATTGATGTTTGTTTGGTAGTTTGGTACGCTTTCTTTTATTCTATAAAAATGTTTATGAGGAAATTGTTTCCAAGAAATGAACGTAGCCCTTCCATTGTCCACGCTCCAAATGATCTATTACCATGAACATGGTCAGTTTTAGCGCTATACAAACCTTTATGCATCTTAAAATGAAAAAAATGTGATTTACAATATCTTTCGCTATAATTGTGGAGCAATATTATAATTAAAGGTCAAAGTAATTATTTCAGTAAGGGATGAAGCAGGGGACAGGAGTCTGGTGGTTTGTTTGAGGAGTGGAATGAAGCTAGACAAACCACCACAGCTATTATTCAAAGGTTGTAACCTCAATCCTCCAGAACACACAAAGTAGCAAATAGATATACATATCACGGCAAGCATGCCTATTTGATAGCATTAATAGTACGCTACTCAACAGGGGCCACAGCCACCACTCATAATGAAAAAGAGAAAAGGAGTAAGTTCAATGTATTCTGTATAAGGCAAGGCGTGGGAAGAAATATGAACTCTACATGCACACGCATCCACTGAGCCGCAGAAACAAATCGTGAGCAATGAATTAAACAAGGACGAGCAAGACATCGACGTCCATAGCAACCGAGTACATACCTCACTGTTCCTGATTCTGTGCCATAATGCTGACAGACACCTTATTTGAAGCTTTTAAGCCAAAGTAGAATCAGAGAAATAACAGCTAAATTTAACCTACATGAATGACAGACAGGAAGGCACACTCACACATACACATTATGTAGAAGCATGAATTTGATTGTCAGCAGGTACATTCAGAATGACTCCATAAACATTTAGTCAAAGGCTCGACTGAGCTCCCACCTAAAAGAACCTTTGCATAAGTGTCCATAGTGTTTTATAATGGTGAGCTACACTGTTAATTTGTTTGAGCAACCAAAATACTCAGAAATCACAGGTTTTTTTTTTTTGTTTTTTTTTTTTTCACGGCATGCAGCATCTGCCGTCATGGTCAACACTGTAAAACTGTGGAACATGTGACATTTATTATCTAAACATCAGTGTGTAAAAGCTAAATGCCAGGTGATTATTTTTGTAAATAGTTGTTCTCATTCAAAACACTGATGTTTATTGGATTTTGCGATCAAGGTTTTTCCAATTTGTTGAATACACTTTAAAACTGAATCTAAACACTGTGACATGTTTGAAAAGTGTCAAAAAAAAGTGTTTATGACTTAAAAATTTGGTTTTACAGTGTAGCTGCTGCAAATTGTGGTCACTCGCTTACACAGTCATGGAAGTTTAGCGGGGACACTTAGAAGGATGCATGCGTATCATACACGATGGGTCTGAATGGTTTCTGTCCAGTTAAAAGCTAATTAAAGACTTTAATCTGGGTACTTTTGATTTTTGATATTGGTAATGTATTGTAATTTAGCTTTTTATTTCAAAACAGTTTGAATAGAATTTAAACAATAATCAGGCCATCAATTTCTTATTTATAATCTCTCTTGCAGATAAGAGATATGTACGAGATCTTATTTGATAAAATGCATATTTGTTCAAAGAGGTCCTGTTCTTATGAAATATTTATAACCATAATTTGTGTAACTTTCGGATTGTTCTTAGGTCTGCAGGATGGTATGAGGTGGTGGGTGGTATCCAAGGATTTTAAACTGATTTAGAACAGAGAGGCAATTAAATGCAAGGCAGATAATGAATTAAAGACATTTTTGAAGAGCTTCACAGCAAAGGCAAGACAATTATCGAGTCACTTTGGAGGCAATGGAATAATTAATGCCACATTAATTAATTCTCATTATTGGCCATTTGAATGTGACAGACGGTGAGCAATTTTAGCTTTTATAGCTTAACTGCAGAATAATCTTTTGGTTAGCACAAGCAATTGCACTTTAGGCAGAGCAATAATGCAAAGCTACTGAAGGTAGGATGGTCTCCTCGCCCTTGTGGAAGTCAAAGTACTACTGACAATAATATTGACCTTGCATATTCCCACCAGGAAATGTTTTTTGATCCATCTCTCCAAACTGCACAAGTTTAATGATTGTTAAATTGGACAGTATGCCATTCACACACAAAAAACAATTAATTGGCTTTTAAATGGTTTACAATCCTGTGCACACTGCTTAAGAAAGACTTAGCAGGAGGATAGTGTAGGCGGGCAAAAGTTTCAAGCATCAGAATGGTCATTGGTTGCCTGATCTTTACAGACACACCCCCAGCAACTCTTCTACTCCTTTTTCCTTACACCACGCGTTGGCAAATTACCAGACGGGCTGAGGTGTGTCAAGATGTATGGCAAAGAAACCAGCTTAGTGGCTCAGCACGCATTGTGTGCTGGGCAGAATTTCAGGCCATAAAGTTATTTACAAGACAAAAACAAGCCCTCTCCCTAATTCCATCAAACTCTGACCTCAAGCCAGGCCTAACTCCAATTAACTCTGCTAGACCTCACTGATGTGCCAGGGTAGCCTAATGGCTAGTTGCTTGAGCAATAGCCAAAGAGTTGCTAGTTCATACCCCCGGTGAGGCTTGGGGTTCTGACTTGCCCTAAGGAGATGTAGTTTGAAAGACCTAAGCAAGGCCCATCACCCCAAAATTTCCCCAAAGACTTTACCCCTCTTTCTTTCTATCTATGCTCACTTGCAACAGTTCAATCTGGCATTTCTCCCAGGGGTCTCTTTGAAAAAGAGAAACATCTCCTCAATAGAACTTTCCCTGGTTTAATAAAGGTTAAAAATGCTTTTTTTGCTGGAATAATAGCAAATCCCTGCATCAGTGCTCTACTTTCTAGTGAAAAACCTTCTCAAAAAAGTGGAGGCTATAATAGCAGCAAAGCAGGGGCCAACCCTATATTATAGCGTATTATTTTGGAAAAGAAATGTCAAAACAGGTGTCTGCATACTGTTCTTTTGGCTAGGTAATACTGATGAATGAGGCAGACATGGAGTTTCTCTCAAAATGTCAATCAGTGGGTTATATTAAACCCTGGTGCAAAGATTTTTTTTTTTTTAACATGGCATCACTGTTCTCTCTCTCATCCGGGGACATAAATTTGTTCTGGAAATGAAATGGTGAGAGTCTGCAATACAAAATGAGGGTATGATTTTGCGAAGAACACAATACGCCATGAAAAAAGATCAGGGTCACCAGATTCATTTCTGTACCCTCACAGCACTAGACTATTTGCTTACGAATTCTCTGTAAATGAGGCCCCATTGTGGTGATGTGAAAACCAGCCTTTGGTCTTAATTCAAAAGCAGCTAGGCTGTTTTGTGTGAGTTCCTTCTGTGATATGCATCTCAGGATTGTCAGTGAACCTGCTGATGCATATGGTGTACCAGAAGGACACCCACTCATAACAACATGATTTAGTTGGCCGTGTGAGGAAATATCACTGCAGAAAATTGAACATGGCCTCCACATGACTGTGACGGCTAGAAAAATTCATCATTGGAGAAAAAGTATTGGCTTCCTCACATTTTTCCTGTGCTCACGTTGGAGTTTTTGTCTGCATTTAAACTTAATTGTGTTCTTCCCTTTGCCTGACATCACTGTCAGAATATAAAAATCAATCTTGGTGCAGTGTATGTAGTTTCCTGCATACTGCCTCTATGTGCACCATTGGCCCGTGTTGATTATCCCTCCAAAATGATGAAGGAACAATGGAACAAACTTGTCAGCATGCCAAACGTGAAGACGAGTGTCTAAGCAGTAAACTAGTTTTGTTTCATATCAATATGGAAATCACTTCGGGAGGCATGAGGATATTGAAAATCAGTGCTGCATTAGCTGTCAAGCAACTCATTCTGAGTTCAAGCTTAGCTGACTATAGCAGATGGGCCACAGCCGAGATTCAAGCTGGCAAGCTCCCTTAGAAAATATAATTACCTTTTTACTGCTGCAACCTTGTGAGCTGAAAGACACCACTGCATTAATAATAGCTGGATACAGGGTAAGCAATGCTATTTTCTCAGGCGCTTGTTTGCACCACGCAGTTCACAGCTGTATACAAGTCAATACAGACTGAGCAATTTCATTTAAAGCATTAACGGAGTAAAAAGCAAGCCTGGGCTCATTATCCGAATCGAATTTTCAAACAACAGAGAAAGCAAACGCCACAGCTCATAAGGCATGCATAGATCGCACTCTACAGGTTGCACTGCGATGGAACCACTGCATAACACATTCCTGAAGGGTTTTTGAAAAATTTTTACTGAAAAAGAACCCAACACAGGCCACTGATGACATGCAGCACTGGGCAAAAAGCCTGAGGCCCCTGAAGATTGTTTAAATATCAATTTATCTTCAATTGTCTTGTTAAAATTTTCTGCAGAAGCGTGTTTGTCAAGAAAAGCACATTTGAGATTCCAAATAATAATACTAATAATAATAATAAGCTAGGGAGAAAGATTTGTATTTTGTGTAAGTACTGAATAGTTTTAGCCATTTTATGAAGAGCCAAACCTGAAAAGGAGACAGAAAACTCTAATTACTGCCACTGAATCCACTTGGACTTTTTACAACTCCCAGCTGGACTTTGTCATATCACAACTTTCCCACAGCTGGTTTATATTGTACCTCAGAAGATTAAATTATCTGTCAAAAACAACCAATACTGCAAGTTTAATATGTCTATTCCCCAGCTTTAGGAAGAAACTCAGGTAAGCATTTCTCTCTAAAATCAATAATCTGGTGTGACAATCATAACAAAATGAATAATGAATAAGATGAGTAATATCCAGTTTTGTCAACAAAATACTGCATGCCGTGGAGACATCATTCTCTCAGCAGCAGGCCAAGCCACAAGAATGCAGATAAAGGAGACGCTACGCTAAAATGCTATATTCTTTGATATTTTCGCACACATTCACTCACAAGCTTACTACAGAAAAGTGATACAGCAAAATACTAAAGCAGTCAGGAATTTACAAAATCTATTCAAAGCAGCCCCTAATTACTCAGGCCACTTAATTGAAAACTATGAGTTATTCTTCATTGAACAAGAAATTAACCATTGAGTTAGGTG
The DNA here is from genome assembly GCA_029692085.1 of Gymnothorax javanicus. Taxonomy (NCBI): domain Eukaryota; kingdom Metazoa; phylum Chordata; class Actinopteri; order Anguilliformes; family Muraenidae; genus Gymnothorax; species Gymnothorax javanicus. The sequence goes on from CM056205.1 coordinate 44,161,264, forward strand.
GATTTGTATTTGAGAAGTTTATTTGGTTCATACATACTTCCTACAGCAAGTATAGATTGGGATTTTATTAAAGTATGGGAATTAAAGCTGACAAACTCTTCTTACTCCACAAATGTATTGAGAAGATTAGGTCAGAGAGAATGGGGAAATCTTGAACACAGTCAGATACTTGGATGGAAAAGGCCTAAAACAACCAAACAACACTGAAAAGTTTTTGACAACCATTTCACTAGTATTTTATGTCACACAAACCTTACTTTAACACTCTCAGATATCGGTGCATAAAATATGCAAACAAGTTACAATTTAAAGGAGGATTATCACGCTTGCCTGTTTTGACCTGTATTAACTGCACTGAAGTTCAACAGCACCCGCTTCAAGTATTTCTACAAGATAAATAGTCCTTTCCACGTAATTGGCGATAATTGCCTGTAATTTCCATGATAAAATCCAAAACGGAGGCCGCCATTGTTTTGAACTCAAGCTACGCGAGACAGAGTTTCAGCCCGTGACGGCACGGAATCGTGACGTGAATGCGGCGGCTGAGAGTGTAAACAAAGCATCCCTGAACAGTGATATGCATTGTTCCATTGTGCGAGTTCATAACTAAACGGCGAAATAAATCCCTGTCCTTTGGGAACGTGTGCATTGTCACACTGGCCATCTTCTGTTTAGTGTCGTTAACACAATCATATGCCTGACAATGCAGCATTTTCAAAGCGATTTCGGATCTGTTCACTGACGAGAAAATCTCATTAAATCGAATGCATGGCCATGATGCCTGGAATCGCCAGACCTCCGTGCTGACGTCATGATCTCGCGCCCCAGAATCAGGTGCGACAGGTGCTATGGAAAATAATGGCGCTGCCCAATGGGCTCAATTAATTCGATTTTTTCGTCAATTAGCCAACTGAGCTATATGAATGCAGTTTAACTAGCAAGAAATTAACAAATTGAAATAACAGGAGGGCAGAAATTTTTTGATGATAGTCCTCCTTTAACACTTGTAAGTTGCACAAACTTGGAACGGTTCCATACAAGTGGCCAGACTGATCGGCTACCAAGAATAAAAAGCCCAGTGGTGGCCCGGATGTAGTCAAGTAAGAAAAAAATTGTTAATTCTTTACTTAACAGGCTGTTACAGTATTACGTACTGCAGTACATTATGTAGTCAACTTGACTAGGAAAATACCAGCTATTCATGTGCAGTTACAAGGAAACTATTCTGATTTCAGAGGTAAGCTGTATCGAGCAGGTTGTAAAGCATATAATAGTACATAAGTTTGTTTTAAGATATACACCAGCCTAGTCTCATAGTAAAGCTAGTATGTACACTGCAAATATTGTAATTAACAGCCTGCAAATTAGTGAGTCACTAAAAACCTTTCATGCCTCAACCACAAGTGCAATTGTACTCACAGCCTTGCGTACTTTGGGTTTGTCAAACATCTTCTTAAGCTTGTCCAAGGGGATGTCAAACTTCTCTATTCTTCTGCTGGACTGCAGGTCCTCCTTGTACACGAGTACGGTGGCGTCGTCTCCTTGAAGGCTGGAGGGAGATGAGGAGGATGAAGACTTTGCGCTGGCGACTCTTCTCACCACCAACGTCTCATTACCTGATTGAGTTTCCATTGTTAGGGAAACCTGATCCTCCGTCTCCTCAGCAATGGAGGCCTGTGAAAGGAAACGTAGAGAGACTGTTCAGAGCGAGAGGAAGAAGGAGAGACAGATCCTGTGATACAGGGCAGATAGGGCAGCTCTACCCAGCAGGTGTGCGTATACAGTACAGGTAACAACTCAAGACAGAAAACGGCAGTGATGAAAACATACAAACAAGGAGAAGAATTCTCCACTAATCAATGCATTTGCATCTGTTCTTCAAATCACAAATTGTCAACTAGATAAAACAAATTTCCAAAATTCAATTCTGCCTGTGGTGCGGATTGCAGATTTGAGGGAGATCTGGAGCTGCTTGAGGTCGTTAAGGGGCAGGTCACAAAATGCAGGAGACTACAGAACCATTTGAAACAGATGGGATGACTGGGGCCAATATTCCAGTATTGGGATGAGTACTGAGGCAGGAACCCTACGATGAGTGCTGGTTGAGGGCTTATCTACCATAGATATCCCCTCAGACACCATCCCTGGCACTCCTGCTTCTGTAAGGCTCAGCAAGTGAAAAACAAGAATGATACAGTTTACATGAACTCCTCGACATTATAACATGGTGATAAACAGATTATTCGAGCCAGGGGCCAAAAGGAGATGGCATGAAGTTTCACAAAAAGCAGTCCAGGAATACTTATACAAGTAAATTTTATTACAAGGTCATTTTATTTCATGAAAAGTGCCACAAAGGTTTCATAAATTTTGGCACTTTCTGACTTCATCGGTTATGCATTCACTGTGACTGCTCTTAAGTCATTTAAATGATGGTGTTACCTCATGTCAAGGGATTCAGGTGGAATGTCAGCTGTGTGTAAACTCAATGTGAATACTCATGGCACACCTGACTTACAGACCGCTACAGGAGCAATTTGAAGCAGACAACATCAAACAGCTGCAGTCTCTCTCTCTCTCTCTCTCTCTCTCTCTCTCATTGCCCTCTAACATGGCACAGGCCCCAAATCACTGCCAAAGGCTCCCCTGGGATTCTTTGCCCAACTCAGCAAAAGGAGGGGGGTAAAATCCTTGGGATTTGCTCCGACCTCATCCATCTGAGTAGTTCCACAGCCCAGGTGACAGGATAATGTGGAAATTCCATTATTCCAGAGCACATCATGGAAGCCCCAGAACAATTTACCCCCCTCCTTGCACCATCCGCCCAAATTGCCAGTTTGAGCAGTCCTTTCCATTTTTCACTTTGACAACACACCCAAGGCTGTTCAAGGGCTGAATCCAGAGGTTAATGCGGCAGTAGATGGTGTCATGTGGCTTTTATCGATCATGTGCTCATTACAGCCTAATCTAGACCAAACTGCAACACTTAAGAAAATTGCAATGCTGCTTATTAACACGCACATATAAGTTTTTGAAGTCAGATGTTTAACAGCAGGTGCTAAATTCAAATGATTTGCCGAGAATACAAACCTCCAAACCCTATGACTTCAACCCTCTAAACCAACCCACCATGCATGAATTTCCCATAACATGGCCAAAAAAAAAAAAAAAAAAAAAAGACTGGTTGTAATTTCATGTTCGATTTTAATGCAACACTGCCCTGTATTGTGCAAAACACTAGAAGGGAAGCTATCAGAATACTAATGAAAGGGTACCCACCCATGTTCAGAGGATGTTGCAGCAATCATGACACCAGCTCACTTAACACAATGAAATCAGAGAAGAAAATAGTGTTGCATACAGAGCTGAAATGTCCTCTGTGGCTCAGTTCAGGTGTTTTTATGATCCGTTTAGTGCAGCAGGCTCTGAGAAACCGATCGATATTCGCCTGGTTTGGGCCAGTATTTCAGCTTCGGCGGCCTTACCTTAGAGCCTCGTCTATTCCGTTCATCCGGGCTGGAGAGGAGGGGAAATTGAGCAAAGAATCAAGGTTCCAGCGGAGTGGAGAGAGATCCCATCGTCCTAATGAAGCGGCTGACTGGGCGAAGCCGATAGCAACGCGCTGATAACGACAGGCTCCAGTGCACCTGTGCTGAATGCATTATTTAGCGAGAGTCCGAAGGAATGCGTGTAACTTTCAGCTATCTGTGTCCGTCCAGAGCACTCGTCTTACAGGACTGAGTTAGGCACCATGCTAAACCCGCTGCCCCACACCTTAAACACTGGGACGGTACCGATCATAAACTTGGACGCACGCCAATCAATCTGTACACCACCAAAAATAAAGGAGCAGCGGAGGTTTATTTCTGTTTTATAAGGAACACAATTTCTCAAATGTGCCCTTGAAAGGATCAATAACATTCTTTGGGTACCAACTGCAAACCAAAAAAAAAAGTCTCAAATTAATTATCAGAGCAACGGATATGGGGTTCCCATCGGCCGATCCAGTGACTAAGCTTTGCAACTTTTTAAGCTCCTTTTCTTTTTCTGCTTTTTGGATTGGAAATGTGCCAGGGACTCCTGAAAGAGTGAAAAAATCCATCCATCCATCTGTCGACTGTAGAGTATAACCCACTCACTTACTCCTGGTCAGGGTCACAGGGGGCTGGAGACTATCCCAGCATGCCATGGCTTACACATCCTGGACAGTAAGCCGATCCATTGCAGGGATCAAACACACCATTCACATATGGGCAATTTGAGCCTCCAATCAGCATAAGATGCATGTCTTTGGACGGAAGGAACTGGAGTATTTGGAGAAAACCCATGCAAGCACAAGCAGAACATTCATCCCGTTGTTTTGTTCCAAATTGGGGTGTAATGCGCTTTGAATACCGTCCATATGAAATGTTTTCTGCAAATGAACTTGCACCGAAGTGCAAAGGAGACCATTCATCTCATGATCTCATTAGTACAACCAGTTTTGACAAACCAGGATATTAACCTTTATATTCTCAACTTAAAAATATTGAATACGTGGCTGAGGAATAAGAAGTCCAACCATCTAGTCAACAGGCTTCATACTCTCAAAACATAAAATGCTATTTACGGTACACAAAATGCTATATAGTCACATGACACGAAATGCTACAGACTCGCAGGACACAAAATGCTACGTACCTCTCATGACACAAGATACCACTTACCTCATATAAAACAAATTGCTTCACAAATCTTACCTTTTCACTTTCTCAAGATATCCTGGGAGGATAAAATTCTCCTTTGAAACAAAAAGTTGCAAACAGCTTTAAATTGAGTAAATTAATGTATTCTTACCAGTAAATGAACCCAGTGTGTGCTGTGTACTGTACAATCTCTTTTGGTCTTTAGAGGACATAAAAATGAATAAACTAAGCATTTTACACAGAATGTGCTGAAGCACCCTTTTCTTTTAGTCACCTGTGAATCATCATTAGCCAACTCCCTGCTAATTACAGGACCCATTATTTTTGGAGTTTGCTTTAAAATGTTCATAAAACCATTGTGCAAATAATGGTGCATGAATTCATGGATAAACAATTCACATAAATTTAAATGAATATTGATTAAGTCTTGTATATGCACACAATATTAAATTTCACTACACAATATTATACTGATAATGTATCCAAATGTGACACGTACAATATTGATGCAAAATGTTTATATGTTGGTACAACTGACTAACTACATGAGTGCAATCCTGTCAAATAATTAGTTAAACTGGAAATGAGAATGAAATACTGGCTCAATCTTATAATTTCAATATTTTTCTGAAATAAATTCACCATTACTGAATGGTGAGAACGTGTGAATTTAAAAACCTATGAAGACATTTATTTTATTTTATAAAATTGTACAATTGTATAAAGCTACACCAGTTTGATTCATCAGTTTTCCAGCCTTTCACACATTGTTACAGTAAAAAATGAAAAAATAAGCAAAATTTAAATGTTAATGAATGAAAAAAATCTGAAATTACAATTCAGTATATGTTCATTTATTTCCAAACTTAAACTTAAAATCTCAATTTCAGAAGAACTGGGACAAAATGTAAAATGTACCGTAAATACAAACAGCCCACAATAATTCGCAAATGCCATTTAACCTGCAGCCAACTACAAAAAAGTACAAAGACAAAATAGTTAATGTTTTAACTCATCAACATCATTGTTTTAAAAAGCAAAAGTCATTGCAGGGATTATTGCAGGGAGCAATAATGCAGCCCTAGATTGTGACAGATGCTGGCTTTTGACCATGTCACTGATAATAGTCAGGATGGCCCTCCTTTTTGGCCCTGAGAACACGACCGTCATTACTTCTAATAGCACATTGAAGGATGGACCACGGTACTTACTCCTTTCCACTACCCCATGAATCAATTTCAGATGAGCTCAAGCCGAGAGAAGTCGGCAGTGCATCTGGATGGCATTGGTATACGGCATCCTCCTTGTACAGCCAAGTCTTAACTTGTATTCGATGATGCCACTCCAAACTGTGCTCACTGACACAGGTCTTCTGAAGTATTTATGCTCCCATGTGGTTCTGTTGGTTCTGAATGCAGTGCTGTCTGAGGGCTTCAATATCGCGCTTATCCAAAACCAATTTTGAGCCTCGTCTTTTACTCATTAAATTGTCACAGGTCCTCCAGATTTTCAGAATCCTTCCACTATGTCATGGGCTGTCAATGGTGACATCCCTAAATTCTGTGCAAATGCATAGTGAGAAATGTTGCTCTCAAACACTTTCGTCTATCTGTTCATGCGGCTTTGGGCGAAGTGATAAACCGTAAGCCATCATCCTGGTTAATGTCTGTGGCTATTGTGATCACTCATTTTATTTCCATAATTGAATTACCTTACACTCATTCACCTGCTTACCAGTTGAATGTTCCAAAAGGGTGTTTTTCTTAAAATTCCACAGATTTTCTAGTCTTTCCTTTGCCTATCTCAACTATTTTGGAATGCGTTGCAGGCATCAACTTCAAAATGTGAACATTTACAAAAATCAGCGGACACAGTGAAACTTTTTGTTTGCGCCATTTTCAAATAAGTGCAGGTACAAGAATTTGCATATCACTTAATTCTGTTTTAGTTCACATTTTGCATACAATCCCAATCACCATGCAAATGAGATTGTAAATAATTTTGCCATTTATTTGTTCTTAGTGGCAAAACCATGAGGTCACTGAAAAAACCATTAATTAAACCTGTAGTGCTAAAAAGACACATTTTTAATAGCTAATAAATCTAAATCTTTTGTACAGCAAGAAAAATTAAAATGAAAAAATAACAACCAATGAAAGCCTCAAACCACTGGCAGTTCATTTGCCTTGGTATAGCGCCCAGACCTTGCCAGCACAGATGGTAGTTCAGTTTTTTACTCTAGTTTTTATGGACAAAAATGGTCAATTTAATCTGTTTTGTATTACTCACAGATGTCTTTGGTATTATAGAGCGTCACTCTGATAATAATTCATGATGACCTATGTGTGCATACAGGCTAAAAATTATACAGTTACCTCAGTGCTGAAAAAAATATGCTCTAATCATCCATTTTTTTTGCAGATGTCATGGTTTGAGTGAAATTGCTTGCATTAGCAAGATGGATGAAATGGTGCATTAGCAAAGCATTGATAAGAGTTGACAAATTGACGTCACATAATTTCCGTCCTTCTAATAAGCCATCTGCCTCTGTCCAATGAATGTTACAAATATTCTATGAGGTTGAGGTCATCATAATGAAATGTTTTATTGTTGCCACATACAGTGAGTAATTTTTTACAACATTTTACTGCCCACACATATTGAACTACACTGCCAGATTATTAATTTTTTTTTCTTTTAATGACCGTTTCCATGGTCATTTTCCCATGTAGATATGCAATTCTCCGGATACCCTTAAAATTACCATACACCGTTATCAGTGTCTGGTCCAGTCCCGTAACGTAGTGCATGAGATTTGACAGTGAAGATACCATCTAAATCAATCAACATTGCTTCTGACACACATATACACAAAGAATAATAGTACCCTGGAGACATAATGAAAGTGACAGTTGACATTTAGTATCACTCAGAACAATCATTGATGCTCATTGGAGATAGCAAATTATTAAGAAAAAACAATAATAAGATGCGGGTTCATCGATCAAAGTATGAGAAACTCATTAAAGTTATTTCAGCCGATGCTTCCATTAAAATCAACTAAATTGATTTGTATAAACAGCAGCCAATGCCCCATGGAGAATTATGAGGCCAGGGGCCTCACTCAAGTGCCCAACAGCTGCGCTAATCTTATCGTGTCCGCACTGGTACGACCAAATTGCTGAGTCCCAGGGAATTGCGTTAGTCCCTAGGCTATAGGCTACCCCAACAGGCAATTATTTACTAAGCTTACAAAAAGATTTTATAAGTTCTGCTGCAAGCCTCACTGGATTAGAGTGGAAAGTGGAAATGTAAAGTGATGTCCATGAGAAATGCTTACTTTCCATGTTTTAAATCAGATATTGAAAAAGTTCAACATTCAAAACCTAATTTTTAAAAATAACTTTTACAGTAACTATAAAGTCGTTAAAATATGCCTAAATACATCAGTTATGACAGAGTATAGCCACAGTAAAAACAGATAGTGTGTAGGCACAGTGGGAAATGTGTTGCGTAAAAACACTGATGTAAAATGGAATGAAATGAAGAATCTCATAAAGAAGAGACCCACAATAACATAAAGCGATACTAAGGGCTGAGCAGTAACTGGCATGTGTCAAATATCATAAAACCATAGCACAGTCATGACAGCTCAAACTGCTAATTACAGCCGTCATAATCAAGAGTGCCAAATGCCTGTGCATGTGCTTGCTGAGGCAAAACGGGGTATGGGGGGGGTGAATCCACCATTGGTTGTCACAGTTACCCACTTGACTTCACTTATTAGCAGCAAAATTAGGTCTTTGAATATAGATTGACGTTTGCTTTGTTAGGGCTGGATTGAAAGCCTATTGGATGGTTGATCTCAAAGAACAAAGTTGGACACCACTGATCATGAGGCTAGTGCTGCTAGTGCTTAGGGAGTTAGATGGCTAGTGCCTCAAGGACCCTGTCATGCCTGTTGTCACAATGCAGCAACAACTATAACTATTGATTGAATATGGTAAATGAAAATGTTTGCTACATCAATATGTCAACATTTCATGACTTGTTTACGCCTCACCATGACAGCCATCATAACAGTTGGGCTTCAGCTCGCATTATTGGCCAACTATGGCAAGATAAGCTGTTGCCTCAGGAGGCCTAAGTATGATGGCTTCGACTACTTTATGCACCATGACATTGCTACACTGTTTTTCATGAAATGTCTGGATTGTTTATGCTCCTACATTAGGCAACCGACATAAGCTGTCTTGATAAAATGCCACAAAACACCAGTCACAGTGTTTGCAAAAAAAGTGATGACAGCATCTCTTGACATGAATTGACATCAGCTGTTACATCACCTTGAGGCAGCTGTTACGTCATTCATTTGACTCTGTTACATCAGCCTGAACATATTCCTAAGAGTAAAAGGCAAGGCATTACTGATTTACAGTGCTGCGAAAAAGTATTTGGCCCCTACCTGATTTTTTCTGTTTTTTGCATATTTGTCGCAGTGAAATGTTTCTAATCATTAAACTAATTTCAATATTAGGCAAAGATAATCTGAGTAAACGCTCAATACAGCTTTTAAATGAGGATTTCATTCACTGACAGAGAAGAAACTACCCAAGCCTACCTGGCCCAATATGAAAAAAAGATGACCCCCCTTAATTAGTAAATCAACCAATTAAACATATTTAATCAATGATTGGGTAACATTTCATCAGACACACTCAGGCATGATTGCCGTCACCCCTAAAGAGAGCATCTAAATATCACTTACCAGAACCTGTCATGCAATGTGAGGAAATGAAACAGCAGCACAAGATGCTGCTGTCTAAAGAAATTCAAGAATAGATGAGAGACAAAGTTGTTGACATCCATCAGTCTGGAGAGGGTTACAAATCCATTTCTAAGGTGAGTACCAATATCTACAACTGGAGAAAACTTGAAACAGTGATGAACCTGACCAGGAGTGGTCAGCCATCCAAATTCCCCCAAAAGCGCATCAACGACTGAAATCCCCTCTAAATAGCACAGAGGAAACAACATGAAGGTTTTTGAGCAGGCTATTCGAAGTCCTGACTCCGACTGAGAAGCTGTGGCACGACCTTAATTAAGCAGTTCAAGCTTGAAAACCTTCCAGTGTGGCTTCATTTAAAGAATTCTGCAAAGAATGGGCCAAAATTCCTCCACAGCGATGTGAAAGGCTCACTGCCAGTTATTGTCAATGTTTGATTGGAGTTGTTGCCACCAAGGGAGGCAGAACCAGTTATTAGGTTTTGGGGGGGCTATTATTTTTTTCACATAGGCAATACAGTGTACTGCATTTTCTGAATAACTCTTTACCTTCAAATAAATGAAATGATCATTTCAAAGCTTCATTTTGTTTACTCATTTTATCTTTGTCTTATATTAAAATTAGTTAGATGATATGAAACATTTAAAAATGACAAATAAGGAGAAATAGAAAAAATCAGGAAGGGGGAAAATACTTTTTCATCGCACAGTACACATGGCTTGTCAAAGAAGAAGACAGTGGTTTCCAAAAGAAGAAAAAAGTATTCTGATATAAAAAGAAAATGGGACAGCCAGTGAAAGACTGCCAAGTGCAAACCCGCAAAAAGCCATCACAGCCACAAAGATGGTACTCACAGGTTTTATCTTTCACAGGAAGAGAACAAAAATCAATTGGCATCAATGCTCTGAAAGGAAGAGCAGCAGTCAAGAAGACACTTCTCAGAAAGAAAATCGACACGAGGGCAGTAAACTTGCACTAGTGCACTAAAACTATCCACCCGATGTGTGGCATGAGGTTTTATAGAACGCGAGTAAAAATTTCAGCTTGTTGAAAGAGAAAAGTCAACACAGACACTGTCAACAACTGTCAATAAACCACAGTAGAAAGAGCAAGTAATAATCAAATATGTGGAGCGGTGCTGGTTGCAAGTTATGCAATAAAACCTGGAGTTAATGACGGAAGTGGATTTGATGGGAGGCATCATGAATACTGCTAGTTAAAACAAATCTGAAAATAACAAGCAACACCCTCTGTACAATGTGCATTTTGGGGCAATTTTACTGCGCAGCAAGATAATGGCCTAAAGCACACTTCTCAGGAGATTAGACTGCTGGAGTTCTTAGATAATCGACTGGCCACCCCAAAGTCCAGACCTCAACCTTATTGGATGAATCTGTGATTGCTCAGATTGAGAGGTGCACAACATGTAAACTAACTTTGAAGCCTGATCTTTGGAATTTACAAGAAGCATGAAATTTCATCCCCGTGGGTTTTTTTCCAATAAAAAAAAAAACCAAACATAAAAAAAAAAAAAAAAAAAAAAAAAAAACCCAAAGCCAGACTAATGCAATTTGCATTTTTTACCATTATAACAATGCCAGTATTTATTTAATCTGCGCAGGACAAATTGAAAAAGTGAAAAGACAAATACAACGTAAAATAAACTTGCTTTTGGATTTTTATGCAAATACCATTATCCAGAGGAATATGCATTGCATCAGAGGCTTTACAAAATCCACAAAACACAGAGTAAGCTACTCCAATGCCACATTTGTCTGAATGTCACTTGCGGTAAGTGTGTGAAACTTCACAGTTCTATGTTTCTTCATTCATTAATAGCCTAAACAAATAGCACCATCTAGTGACTGAAACAAGAATGTTCCTCTCAACGACACTAAGTTGAGTCATCAATAGAAAGAAATAATGACTGTCACAAGCTGGGATAGGTCCCACAAAGGAAACATAACAGCTATGGATATTTTAGAAATGAGGCTTTTCCTTTATGTGCTTAATAGTGCATCTTGATCATACATTGCAACTTTTTCAATACCGCATACTATAACTTTCTTGCAGTATGGTCCTCAGAACTGCACACAATACTCCAAGTGAGTGTATTGTACAAGATAAGAATAACCTCCTTTGTTTAATACTTAATACTCTTGGCTTTGTACCCCAGCTTCCTATTGGCCTTTTTTATTACTAGAGCACAGTGGATAGAACCTGTAAGGCTCTGTTAAACAATCACTCCCAGGTTTTTAAAAGTCTTCTGTTATGCAGCCATTTCCCTCTTTATTTAATTGGCATATAGATACTGATCACGAAACCATCAATTGTTGCATAAAGTTTCCTTCAGTTTACATTTAAAGCAGAGGAACCACTGAAAAAAGGAATAAAATCAGGGTGAGACACCGTTATTCACTTGTTCAATGTTGATTTCTCTACGTCATGACCCATACTAGTCCAATGGCAACAGACCCCGCGCACTATGATACGCATTTTCATATTTTCATACTAGCCCCACACATTCAATAGTCGATAGAAGTAACGCCACCCAACTGAGAAGGTGGAAAGTTTTTGCTATTATTTCTTTATCCGATTAAAAAAAATCAAATCGACACATCAAATGAAATTTGTACTTATTTCTAACACTCAATAATGACAATGACATTCATACAAACAAATGAAATGTGTTTTTTTTTTTTTTTTTTTTTTTTACATTTTTGTTGAGCTCACAACCCAAAGACTATACCATAGCAATACTCCTGTGATCTGGAAAAACCTAGTACGTATTTCACTTCGGGTAGAAACTGAGTTTGACCCTCATTTGCAATAATTAAGAGTGGTGAAAATCTTAAAGCACTAGCTATTAGTGTTATTTGAACTGTCAAAATCAAGCTTCTATTACTTTTTTCTGTTAGGAGAAGTCCAGAACCTAAAAGTTTTAGTTCAATTACGAGACCCTTGCCACTGATAAACTCACTAGGTTTTTCCAGATTACAGGAGAATACTACAGGCTTGTTCTATGACAATGTAAATTGCATCCGACCCTGCTAGTTTGAGGTTACACCGAATGATCAGTTTGTATTGACAGTTGTTCCAAACTACGTCGGACTCCAGTTACAGTCTCAAAGTATTGTTTCCCTGATGATGACACTATGATTGCGTAATCACCCAACGTTTCCAGTGACATTTTTAGGGGCGTTCAAGTCAATTGTTTAAATCCAGTTATTTCCTTAACCAGCCATTTTTAGGGGAAACCATTATCATATATAGGTTCCTCAATACAGAATTGCCAACGTATAATCATGTGCAAAAAAGCAGGTATGAGCATGAAAGAGAACCTTTAAGTAGAGCGCATTCCAATTTTAAAGCAATCTTGTCTTATCTTTTTATTCCCCACATGTAGAACTTTAAATTACTGAATTTCATTTGTCAGTTTTTTGCCACTTCTCCATAGGGGAGACAGACAACTGACTGCTGTTTCTTCAGCAGCTGTTTGTCATTGTATTATAAATTAGTCCATAAGATGGCCAACAGAAGGTGTTGAGTTGATTCTATGGCTGCATTTGAATAGTCTTTTTGTAACATCCTGGCACCCAAAGATGTTAAAAGGGTACCAGGAGAGTGATGGGACAGGAGGACCCAGGTGCCGCAACATGGATGTTTATTAAACAAAGAAAGTGAATAAATAATATAAACACAAAACTCCCAGGGGATAACAAAAAGGGAGTGCTCTAAACAAATGAGAGTTACACATTAAGGCTACCTGCCAGTGAAGGGGAGAACTAAGGCTAAAATAGACAAGATAATAATAATAAACTAAGGACGAACAGATGAGATAATTACCTGAAGGAACAGAGGGGATAATTAAGTGACTGGGTGAAGGCAGGGAGCCAAAGCTCTGGAATGCCTTGGGGAGGGGCATTACACCTTGTTGCTTAGGAAAGTTCCTAACTCCTAGAAAATTACCGGGAATTATATACATGGCAGCCATAATAAATGAGTTCCAATTCTCTAAATTTAAAGGAATGGTGCTTCAATGCTTCTTAACTGGTTACCTTTAGCATAGGGTACACCGAACCATCCTTTTCAAACAGAAAGGAAACAATGCTGTCCCACAATTCTGTGCAGCAGCAACATTTAAAGCAACAACCTTCCATCTGACCAATCGCAAAAAGAAATTAACATGACGGGCGAGAGATGCATAATCACGTAGCTTAGCGTAAGTGCATTTGGATTCTCTTATTAATGAGGATGTCTTCTGAAGCCGTGATGAATTCCCCTTTACCTTACCTTTACCTCATGATGTTCTCCATCAACGTTAAAGAAAAGTGAAATTAGATAATAGAATGTAATTTTTTGACTACTTTAACGCAGACTACATATGCAGTCTGTTACTGCTGCATCTAAAAATTAGGACTAATTTAATAAATCAGGGGGCTTAATCCAAGTAGATCAATCAAAGACACAGCTAAACCATTGGGTGCATTAAAAAAGTTTTAATTTATCATCAGCAGCAGGACCACACCTTCAAGTTCAACAACAACAAATTACTAAGCAGACCACAGGGGTCCACTGTTGTGGACAACCTACAAATAGGCGTACTTTAAAAATGTGAGGAAAAAGCAGTTTTCCCCATCAGACAGATTAGGCACACTCCACGGGATGTATTTGTAATGCATGAAAACCTACCAAAAACAGATTACAAGAACCAGCAGAACCTCAGAGGCTTTGTAGCAAGAGCATACCAGTAGCCTCAAGAACTGAATGGCCAGATAAGAGTTTGTGCAAAAAACAGTAAAGGCCTAGAAAAAGCAGAGCTCTTACACAGTCTTACATGCAGATGAGTATTTCACTGATCTTAAGTGATGGCTGACTCCGTGAATTCTGCAGTCAGTAGCAAAATAATTAGTCGCTGTCCCAATACGTTCATATTTACAGTCATTAAAATTCACAATCGCAACTGCCAACATCATATAAATGATCACAGAAACATTTCCCATTTTGGTCTCAGCAATTGTCACTGCACTGCCTGCAAAAATTGCAACTATCCCCTCAAAGGGCCAATATTTGAAATTCTACGCGGGAGTGACTGGACAGTCACTATTTAATGGATCCTGTACCAATGTCTTGTCATACTGCCACATGGTTAAGCCTCAAAGGCACATGCGGATTTGGTGACAAGCAAGTCACATTGCATGTTAAAATAATTTTTTTAATGAAACCCTGGGGATTCACTATGTATGATTACTTTTTATAAATTGATGTGATTAATACAATTTTGAACAAAATGTATTTAAAAATATTCTCAATTAACATTTTTGGTCACACTTTAGGTGAATTGTTGCTCATACAGGCTTTATACAGCATGTATAATGCCTTCATAAATGAGACATAAGCAAATGTCATGCTTTGTAAAGGGTGAAATAACACATCCTTATTCAGCATGTGATACCAGATGTCATGTAACTGACAATGTTACTTAGCTAGTGGTTAAATACTATAAAGGGTGACATTGTCAGCCAGGTGACATTGTCAGTTATATCACATCTGGCATTTAAAGTGTGACCACATTTTTGAATATTACAGTGATCAGGTTTCCATACCTTTAGCATTGATTTGGTTGCGTGTTTTCACTTTGCGCACTAGTGGGTTAGTTTCCTCTGCAGAGAAGCATTATTTCCTACCACTTTGCAAATTTACCATTATAATTGCAGTCCACCAGGGTGCAATCTCACCTAGCTTTGAAAGGGAATTGGAGGAGACACTGATTGGTTTATTTCATGTTATGCCCAAAGACACACCGACAATTGATTAAGAGACCAGGCTCAACTCCTTTGAACCATGCATCTTACTTTGCGCTCAGACTATGCGCTATTAAACAAACAAAAGTGTAATTCGACACATCCCAAAATGCACTTATGCCATACGCTTTAGACCGTGTACGTTAAAATAACTCATGGTTATTTACATTTGAAAATGGAAATAGATGCACCTGCTGAAAGGTAGGAGCAGATGCTTTCAAGCCGACTCCTTTTGCAGTGAATGCTGTTGATCTAAACAGGTTTCTATTGATGTGCCCCAGGTGTATTCAGACCTACTGAACCTGGTTCTTTTACATCATAACAGCACACATCAGGCATATCTTCAAGACGCTCTCATGTTGACTTGACACTTAATCCCTTTATGATGAAAATGGCTGCAAACGTTTCATCCAATACCGAGAACTGAAGGCATTACTGATGAGGTTTAGTAAAGAGCACAGCAGGCGATGGCAGACCAGCAGAAGCTCAGAAGAACATCATCTATTCAGCTGTGACCTTTGACCTTTTATATTAATTACGAGAGGGAACTTCCACCCAGGGAGGGGGAGGGAGAGAGAGAGCAAGAGCAAAGGTGTCGGTAGCAAAACCGAGGCTTCAGCAGTGGGTTGGGCAGTTTGCAGAAGTGTTCAGTTTCTGTAACTGCCAATATTGCACCATTTTCTCAGCAATACCAATTTGTGTGTAGTTCCAAATTAATGTCACACAAAGGATAGTGGCTCTGCTGACCACAAAAATATCATTAGTCAGACCTTCACTCATGAAAACAGGTCAGGTTTTAAATGTGTCTTGGATAAGCCAACTGAATTACGAACGTGCCAGTGTAATATAATTGGCAAGATATATTGCCTATAACAACTACCCAGAGGGCACATAGGGAAAAGCTACATCAAATCAATGCTCTGCAGGGGCTCTGCTGTTTTGTGCCTGTGAGTTGTGATGTAGCATGGAGCAGGGTTTCCATGAGATTCAGTGCAAACGTAGCTTGCTATGTGCTCTTGCATCAGAAATATCAAACAGAGCACCAAATCAGGTACCAAATAAAACATATGCGCAAGCATGGAAATAAAGATCATTTAAATAACTTAAATAGTTTTTCCTTTCTATTCCCAACTCATGAGTAATCTTGCAATTAGTTTCTTTTTATTTTTGCACCAAAGTAGAGATATTTCACTGTATACTTCTGGCATAATTAATGATCATTCTGACTGAGAACTAATGATATTTAAATGCTGATGTTTGAACTGTGAGTGTGTGGATATATGTGCATGTGTGTACAAGAGGTAGAAATAACATAAATTTGCTGACAAGATACACAAGTAAAACACTTGTGTCAATGGGCAGTGCAGCACACATTAAAAATAAATGCATCATACATTTATTTGCATATTTACAATGTTTTGTTTGGCTGCAAATGATAAATAATTACGCATTATCTTGATGAATTGTTAGTCTTCCTAATCTGAACTCATGGGATGAGATATTTGCATGCATGGTGACGGTATACATCCTGTATATGGAGATCAGGAAGAAAGATTAGCATTTCCCTGGATAATTTGCAGAGGCACATTCAGAAACATAGGAAGGACTGCTACTGTATCACAGAACAAAATTCATTTGTCTGTCTTTCTCTCTCTGTCCAGTCAGTCAGGGGTTAAGCGCACAAAAGTGCATTTTAATCACAACACGTAAAGATGTTGAAAGGGGTAGATTCACTCAACCATCGTGTTCAGGAATGAAAAAGGTTAATTCCATGAAAATACACTGTCCAACACGTATGGTCGGCCTGACCATAAAAAATATGGTTACATTAAACGTGACCATAAAAAAGATGGTCACAAATTTGTGGTCGACCCTGTCCGACCATAGAAATTATGGTTACCTCAAAAGCGACCATAAAAAAGCTGGTCGAAAATTTCTGATCGACCATGGGTGACCATAAAAATTATGGTTACTTGGAATGCGACCATGAAAATGGTGGTAAAACATTTGTGATCAAACATGGGCAACCATAAAAATTATGGTTGGTTGGAATGCGACCATGAAAATGGTGGTAAAACATTTGTGATCAAACATGGGCAACCATAAAAATTATGGTTGCTTGGAATGCGACCATGAAAATGGTGGTAAAACATATGTGATCAAACATGGGCGACCATAAAAATTATGGTTGCTTGGTGTGTGACCATAAATGCTCATGAATTTTTGTTCAACCACAGAAATGCTTGTCGGGTGGCACGGTGGCATAGTGGTTAGCACTGTTGCCTCACCGCAAGAAGGTCGTGGGTTTGATTCCGGCCTGGGGCCTTTCTGTGTGGAGTTTGCATGTTCTCCCCGTTTTCTCCGGGTACACCGGTTTCCTCCCACAGTCCAAAGACATGCATGTTACGTTAATTGTAGACTCTAAATTGCCCATAGGTATGAGTGTGAGAGCGAATGGTGAGAAGATTTGAATTGTGTCTTGTAATGAACTGTGGAGGGCAGCATTTCGCCGACGGTATACAGCCTGCCGGAATTTCAGATGAAGAAGAAGAAATGCTTGTCACTCATATCTGGTCAACGAAGACAACTTTTAGGTAGCTAAGTCCACAGTGATTATGGTTGAACTGAGACCATAAATTTTATGGTCGAGCAGTGACCATCGTTTTTATGGTCAATCCGACCATTATTTTTATGGTCGCACAATGACCATAAAACATATGGTACGTCACGTCTATACCATAAATTTAATGGTTGGCTGCGACCATATTTTTTATTGTCGGTTCGACCCTATCTGGCTAACAGTGTAGGGATGAAGACCTTCAAAAATTTTCTCACAAATTTCTCTGGAAATCTGTATTTTTATAGAGAAGAACATCATATACTTAAGGAAAAAGTACTAAATTCAGTATTTCCAGCCAAATTCTGTCAGAATCCTACTTGTTATGGCTTCAGAATTAAATGACAAAATTTCATTAATTTAGGGCTCGAAACACTACCTAGCCTCTGCATGTTTTCAGGTGCATTCTTGACAACTGTGTTGATTTTATATTTTGAAACTTTGGTCAAGTGTATTTTTATGGCTACAATTCCCCAACTGTTCAAGATTTTTCAAGATTCTGCGTTAAAATTGGGTGGTGATGGTGGTGTAACGTGAGCCACAAAAACATATTTTTTTTCTTCCCCCATAATAACCCCTGGCAGGCTGTAATTATAAATTCTATTTTTCCTACTGTTGCCCATACCTAACAAAATTGTACTACCAATATGCATATCTAGTCCACATATGCAGCTGTGTAGGACATTGAAAGTTGGCGCTGCAAGTCACGCTCATTACATAATATCTCTACTTATTAACTGTAAAATTTTGATTCCCTTCAGTACACTTTAAAATCACATTTACCAGTACGAACACTGAGAGTATTAATTATTTTCTATGTTGTATACTTTTAGGAGAAATTGCAACTGAAATCGATGTGTTTTTTGTGCTGTCCTATTCACGTAACGTGAGTCACGCTATAATTAGTGTTAATTAAAGCCATGTTATGAAATCAAATGGATAATTGTTCATACCTTTTTATAGCTTTTACCAACAACTTTGAGCACACACATGATGGGGTTGCTAAAATTCATCATTATAAGGTACAAGCCAAAACATAAATTGGGAGATGCACTAGAATGTAACACGAGTCACTGTGGAAATGCCCAAAAGTAAGGTTACTCGAGATAAAGTTATTGCCTTTTTGTTCTAAAATGGTCCAGAAGACAGCTGTTTTTCTGGCCCTGAATCGGAGGCATTCTAGATTAATGTAGAAATATGAAATCTTTAATTTCACTGATTACAAAACAGCAGTTTGTACAGGTGAAGTCACTCCACACACATATGGAGTGAACAGCCCAATCACTCTGGCCTCCCTATGGAAAGAAGTGGATGGAAAGTATACATATTCATAAGGCCTGTGGCATCATTCACACTCGGTTACAAATGATACAATGAGAAACCAAATACAAGTTCACATCACTCCCATCTGTTGAACATGTATTTGTCCAAGTATAGCCCTTTTCACAGAGGAACTGGCACAAAGAGCTTTAGAGAGCAGCAGCAGGGAAATCACTAGGCAAAATCTACTGCATTATTTACATCCAAAAAAGCAGCACAGTAACCGTAAACAGCAAGCTCATGACGTCAGAAAAGACATTCCAGAAGTGAAAAACCCTGAAAAAGTTGTGAGGAAGAATCTCTCAGGAGGAACCAAAGGATGAAGTGGGATCCCATATTCCACTGGCTAAGAGTAATGTGGGGTAGTTCGATATTGAATTGCTTTTTATTGTACAAAAAAATGTAAAGAAATAAGTCAGAAGTACAAAGCGGGCATTTGAGGAGCCAGAGTTGTGGCCTCCCAGCCAGGCTGCATGTTTCCATGGCAGCTGGCTGGAATGTTCAGTGAATTCTCTGGCTTATTAAAAGTTTCCCCAGAAAGAAAGCACATCTGATATGCATTGTCTGCCCCCTTAGATAAACACACACACAAAAAAAGAGAGACTGCATATGAAATCTGGAAATCATTTCTTGTTTAAGCCCTTGCCTCCTAGAACACCCCACTACCCCCACCACCATACAAACTCGCTGACTTCCATTTTAATGCAGTAGAAATCTGTCCAGGAACATCATCAAACACATAAACTGCTGGATACCCTGTGGAACCAGCCCCAATATTATGTGAGCAGCACAAGTGTAGTTAGTAGTGGTAGGACTCGTAGCACATTTTCGGCTCAATTATTCCCCAAAATTCAAGAGGGATTAATCAATTATTTCCGAGCTTCACCAAGGCAAACACATCCTAGGTGGTGACAATACAACGTTGTATGGTACAAAGCTAAAACCAGAAGTATCATGGAGAAACAACTTAAAATCAGCTCAGAACTAATTTTGGTTTGTTTTGGTTTTATTTGAGCTGAATCAGTATGAACAAGTAATGTTTTGAAGGACATCTGTTATAAAACTTACACCCTCTTCGATTTTCATCGCTCTAACATTGCTAGACAAATGCAATTTTTTTTTTGTTATTGTAATGAAGTGACATTACATTTATAAATTTAGATGTTTGCGACATTGTATTTGCAAATTTAGATTTTTTTCATAACCCAGGAAAAAAATCTAATAATTAAATTCTATTGATGGTTTTCATGTACCTGCAGTCATGTAACATAGCAGAACACTGGACATTCCACTGAGCTGCAAGACAAGCCTGTCATTCTTTCATTAGTTTCAACCCATGGATATTTAGATCACCTCTCAAAATAATACCTATAGCCTATGTCAGGTCTATTCAACCCATTCCAGAAAGGGCCGGTGTGGGTGCAGGTTTTCATTCCAACCAAGCACTTACACACCTGACACCGCTAATCAACCCCAAGAGTCTTTGCTAAAGAGATTGATTAGTGGAATCAGGTGTGTAAATGCTTGGTTGGCATGAAAGCCTGCGCCCACACCAGCCCTTGCAGGATAATGTTGAATAGCCCTGGCCTATGTTAACGAACTCAAAGTTACTGGCCATGCGATTCATGTGCAGCACCTGCTGCAGTAGGTCTATTTCATTCATTAAAAATAGCAAGCCAAGTCCCTTATGTTTCCCCAAGCTCCTATACTTTTTCAATTTTCACATTTAATATTGCCGGCTATCTGTGAAGAGTCCTTCCCCTTAAACTACTGCCAGGAAGAATGCATCCAAAAGCACGGATAATTTTAGGCATTATCAATGTAGATAGGTCAATAATGCCGTCGAATTGGAATCTCAAAGCAAAGGTGAGTACCATTTAGCTAGCTACTAAACATTGATTGCGTGAGTTGTTTACAGCAACCAGCCATTCTATGGTAGTTAGTAACTTTATCAACACGATTGCCTCCTCTCTAAGATTCTGTAAAATCATAACCGAGGCTTACATCCGCGTTAGTCACTGCATCTGATTGAACAACAGCTAACTGCAATTTTGGCAAAAATGACTGGAGAGAAGGAGCAAAATCTCTTGCCGTCCAGGTGGGTATAAATGGGACTTCTACATACCCAAAAAGCTGCACTCTTTATGCAGAGCTTGCATAATGCCATTTTGTTGTCACTCAATACAAAACTGAAATATTTCCACACCCAAGATTTGGCAGATCTCAGGAGTGAGATAGGCTTTTTGTTCATTTTGTTATTGCATGAATTGCACACACTTGAAATGACCTTAACTCCCAAAGCCCAACGTCCCCCTATCAGTAATGCTAGCATTACGGGATTTTCAATGGCATGCAATGAGCGTCTTACCCAACATCTTACGCATAATTGCTTTCAAGCTGTTCCTGTTTAAGATCGCTTGATGAATAATCACACAATTTATTTACTGAGTAATCAAGACCAATGTATATGCCTGTAATTACAACCCCATTTCCAAAAAAGTTAGGACACTCTGTAAAATGTAAATTAAAACAGAATACAATGATTTTCAAATCATTTGAACTTTATTTGAAATTAGTACAAAGACAATATATCAGATGCTGAAACTGAGATATTTTATTGTTCGAAAATACGAGCTCATTTTAAGTTTGATGCCAGCAACACATTTCAAAAATGTTGGCACGAGGGCACGTCTACCACTGTGTTGCATCACGTCCTCTTCAAATATCACTCTGTAAACGTTTGGGAACTAAGGAGACAAGCTGCTTTAGTTTTGAAAGCAAAATGTTTTCCCATTTTTGCTTTATATAGGATTTCAGCTGCTTAATACTTAGCAGCCTGCTTTGTCATATTTTTTGTTTCATAACAGGTCAAATTACATCAGGTAGACCACTATTACACCCAAACTCTTTTACTGCACAGCCATGTTGTTGTAATATGTGCAGAGTATATTGTTTGGCATAGTGTTGCTGAAATGAGCATGGCCTTCCCTTAAAAAAGATATCTAAATTGCAGTAAATGTTGCACGAAAACCTGTATATATCAATCACCATTCATGGTGTCTTCATGGATGCGCAAGTTACTCGTGCCACATGTACTAACGACACTGACTTTTGAACTGTTTGCTGATAAACTCTTCTCTTCAGCCCGGAGGACGTCTCCTGTGATCTGGAAAAACCTAGTATGTTGCTTTGGTAGAAACTGAGTTTGACCCTCATTTACAGTAATTAAAGTGGTGAAAAATCTTCAAACACTAGCTGTTTGAGTTATTTGAACTGTCAAAATCAAGTTTCTATTATTTTTTTTTTCTCGTTTAAAAAAAGTCCAGAATCCAAACGTTTTTGTTCAATAGTGAGACCCTTGCTACTGATAAACTCACTAGGTTTTTCCAGATCACAGGAGACTTGGCATCCATCATTTCCAAAAAGAACTTCACATTTTGATTAGTCAGGGCAGTTTTCAACTTTGCCTCAGAACATTTTAAATGAGCTCGGGGCCAGAGAAGAAGGCTGTGTTTCTGGATCTTGTTTATATATGGTTTAGTCTCTACATGGTAGAGTTTTAACTTGCATTTGTGGATGCAGTGGAAAACTGTGTTGTTTACTGGCAATGGTTTACAGAAATGTTCTGGAGTTCATGCAGTGATTTCCACTGCAGAATCCTGTATGTTTTTAATGGAGTGCCTCCTGAGCACCTGAAAATCACAGCCATGCAAAATTGAAGAGCCTAGTGCTAAAAGTTCTTGAGTCACGTTTTCACACCCTGTGAGATAAGGATGGGGAAACATCTTTTATAGTCACTTAAGTTGATTTTCTCAATTTTCTCAAAATAGACATTTTCTAACTTAAGCACTTTTTAGCACTAGGGTCTCAATTGGATTTAGGTTTTGTGCCATGTGCACAGAGATTTTTCTTGAGTCTTGGAATCTTTTAATGATATTATTTACCATAGAGGATAGAATCTCCAAATTCTATGTTAATTTGAAGGTGAAAATTTTATTCTTAAATTGTTCAAATATTTCACCATGTAGTTTTTCAGACTTTTTATACCCGATCATGTTACTGGCCTGCTGCGAAATAATCTAAGTAGCTGAAAGATGTTCTGACAGTTGCCTTTTTTTTTAGCATCAAGCAACTTTTTCCTTCTTTTATTGTCCCGTCCAAACTTTTTTAAAACATGTTGCTGTCATCAAACTCAAAATGAGCTGATATTTTTCAAATAACAATAAAATGTATCAGTTTCAACATTTGATATGTTGTATTTTTCCTATTTTCAATTAAATGTAGGGTTTTAATTGATTTGCAAATCATTGCATTCTGTTTTATTTACATTTAACACAGTGTCCCAACGTTTTTGGTTATGGGGTTGTATTAAGGATTTATAAAGAACTGACAGAGATTGCAGATGGGCTACACTGACAATTTCCTTAATGACACTGCAGGGATGGAAAAAATAATTAATATTAATAATTAATCAATCCAATTGCTCTTAGTAAAAATGTTTTCAGCGTTCAAAAGAATTGGCTACATTTGCAGAGAAGAGCAGCTGCACACTCCTTGCAGCGATGCTATAATTATGAATTCATTAACTCACCGACGCGTCTTAGGTCGAAGCGTTGGTAATTGAATAATTTAATAAATTGGTTGTTAGTGCATGGCAAAAGTTTGAGGCATGGCATGCATTTAAAATCATTTAAAATGCATGCCATACGTCAAACTTTCATGGTCGGAAAAAAATTGATGAGGTCTTTATTGTTCAGCTTCTGGGAAAGTTGTAGGAAGGTTACAATATGAGATTGTAAGAATGGTAATTATCTCATTAATTTTTAAGAAAGGAAATCGAAAGCTTATCTAACTACCATCTCCAGCAGCATCTGCAGTATCTAAGAGCCATATACTGAGAGAGTGGCAATGGCAGTGGAAACATCTCAGAATTGCATGAAATTTGGCAGAATGGTGCCCAAAGACTTCCACGGTGTTTTTACTGTTTCATAGACGTATGTAACTAGAGTTATTAACAACACAAATGATAAAGGCCTGCTGCTATTATGAGATGAGAGATGTGGCCTGATTTCCAAAATAGCCGCATTGGGCTACACTGGCCAAGCAGCATGGGGTTAGTTCGTCAGGGTGCCAAAGTAAGTTGCCCAACTTGTACGCAACTTAGCTGTCAGGAAGCCTCAACCAGCCGCTCTTGCCCGCGCAACGGCCTTCAACGAACACTCAGTCCGTGATTTTTTCACCAAGTTGGGTGAGCTGTATGACAAGCACAAATTTGAACCCAAAGACATGTGGGTGACATGAAACTGGTGTTACATTGGTACAACAGCCTGGGTACGCAACCTTGTGAATAAACTGTAATAATTTAATGTATGTAATGTAATTTTACCCTACCCACCTGATGAAGTAACCCGGGTATGGGGTTGTTTCGGCATGTTTGTGATATATCGAAAAAATGAATATTGTGACGTAAATATGTTATATTGAGATTGTATCAATACAAGTTTTGTAGGCGACATTCTGCACTACACATATACTGTAAAGGTATTTCTCTAAGTTTTAACAACAAAGAGTTATGGAGCCAAATACAAAATGATGAGGTAACCCCGGTCTCCTCTAAGTCTGTCAATGTTACCCTTCAGTGATCTGTCATTTCTGATTACTTTCTTAATAATCAAAGGCTTATATATTGGCCTTGATTATTCAGTAAATAAATTGTGTTATCATTAATTAAGCAATCTTAAACAGGGTCAGCTTGAAAGCAACTATGCGTTTAAGGGTCAGAGACTCACAGCACGTCATTTCAAAATCCCGTAATACCAGCGTTACTGCCAGGGGGACGTTGGGTTTAGAGTTAAAATTATTGTGTATGATCATTTTTACTTGTGTTTATCCTGCTCCAACACTGAAATCTGTATTGTATTAGACCTTTAAATAATTCTTGGGTGCTGTTTATTTTTTGCTCTTAACTGAATGCTAATTCAGTGCTTTTTGGTTGTAGAACAATAAACCTTATATAGTTAGAATCCCTAAAGTCACTGCTTTTATATGATATATTGTTGCGCGGTAGAATGAAGTTACAGATTTGCTAGCACCACATAAGCGACATATGCACCGTTTGCATGTTTTTGCTACGAGCTCCTCTCTTCGTTTAGTGTGCTGGAATTGCGTTTCAAAAGCAATGGAGAACAGTAGCTCTCCATGGTCAGTAAAATTGAAATAACACACAGTATTAAGTATAAAAGAAAAAAATATCAACCCGTTACCACCGCAAAGTGGGCTCTATCTAAAATCAAGAAACACACTACCTTAAATTTAAATGTCTGTAGACGGAAAAAAGTCTTAACCACGATGAAACAGTTAAAGCTTGCACTGTTTCATAATAATTAGCTGAAGAACACCATTCAAAAAGCAGAACTTCTAAATCCAAGTGTGATGTTACGCTCAGGAACCAGACGCGAGAACCAAGTAATCAAAAAAAAAAAAAAAAAAAAAAAAAACACCTGTGCTTTATTAGGAATGGGGGTGAACCCCCGCAGAGCAGGAGGCAACGGTACAAAGTCCACAATCCAAAAATCAGAATCCCAGGGACGTAATCCAAGTAGTAACCAGGGCAGCAAACACAAAACTCGTGGTCGGGGAAAAAAGGTTCGATACACAGATGCAAACAAATCCAAGTCAAAGCCAAAATCAAAACCAGGGACAGTCCAGTCAGAAGAGAATCACAGAGAGTACAAGGCATAAACGATTGCAGCACAGGTAAACCAAGGGAGACGTTCTGACAGAGGCTGGTTCTGAAAAGACTGCTTAAATACACGTAGGGGAAGTCACATGCTATGATAGGGAACAGGTGAGCTGGATCAGATTAATTACAATGGGGTAATCACATGAGGGAAACCCTAACCACGGAAATTGGCGGAAGCCAAGACACGGACGGGAATCACACAGACAGCCTATTGACAAACATACGGCTCCGGTTAGGGAGTTCTAACTTGCACAGATAATGAGAGGCAGAACAGAGTCTCACAGGTGCGGAGGATCCGCTGAAGCGCAGCAAAGTAGATTGAGTAAAGACAAGGGGCGGAGACTAGAATAGGGCGAATGCTGAGAGCTCGTTAGTCAATTAGTAAAGTGCAACTAAACAATCTCTAGTGCTCGTTAGTAAGTTAGACCTATAAACAATGTTAGTCTTGGTTAGTATCTTTAACTAAAATAACAAACTGTTACTACTGTTAGTAATGATAGAACAGCAAGGCGAAGGAAGCAAACGAGATTAGAAGGAATAATTGAAATCCCAGAAACCATGAAATCACCCGAAAGTGTGGCACGTAATACTGGGGCAATGAGCAGTCACATGAGACCAGACAGGGGAAACAAAGTGCAATGCATGGCAAGAAACAAAACAAGAACCGGAATCTAACTGAGGGAATGGAATATGGCAGACATACAGACAAAGCAAGAACAGAGCATGACATGGAATCAGAATCATAATCAAAACATGGTCAGACAAAGCAGAATCATGGGCAGAACATGGTCAAGCAAGGCAGAATCATAACACCAAGTAAAACAAGAAAGCAAAATCCATAAGGCAATTCACTACTTTGATACTTTGGGAATAAAACCACACAAGATGGGGCAGTCATGTCCATAAAGGTAGGAAACAAGAAATAATCCACATAATGCCTCAAATGCACTGTTGCTGACCTGAAGCATAGTTGTGTAAAACAAATTAAAAAATTAAAAATTAGTTATTTAATGTTTCACCACTTCTTGTATAAAATGTAAATCGACCAAATTAAGTGAATATAGCTGCGCTTGTTATTACAAAAAATTTTAAATATGTTTGTTTGCTGCAAAAAAGAAAGTTACTGCACTTCAGCAATATGAACGCTTATTTCAATAGATAGAATATACTGTCTCTGCCGGCCATTGCTATGACAACCAGTTCAACCGTGAGAAAATGGTTTGGCCACACATTTAAGAGTTTGAAATTGAAATAGATTAATTGCTGTGTGTGTGTGTCTGAGTTATGTCAAAACATTTTACCGTTAGCAAATGTACTATTTGTATTCAAAAAGGAAAGGCAGGTTAATCCATACGCTCGCATGTGGAAGCAATGCGTTGGTTTTTGCAGTTTGACTCATTTAGCTGTATTTGTTGTTATAACATTTACAGTATAAACAAACATGAAGCATCTGTATCCAGACTCCATACATGGGCACTGATCTATGCATCATGGATAACACAGACAATGGATCCCTGATCTGCACACCATTGCAACAAATGATATTTTGTAGAGATCTGAAGGCCATGTGATAATGGATGAAAAGGTTGATGAGGAATCTGGATATGATTAAATAAATTCAGTTTGTCATTTGGCTGGGATGCACACTTTTTGCCTGGACCGGCATGGTCCGACCCTACATCGCAGATGTCCCTGGGTAAGTGAGTGGGTGAGTGAGTGAAGGAGAGAGCGAGTGACTGACTGATGAAGTTACATGATTGGTCAGCTGGCTGAGTGTACTTTTCCTATTGGCTGTTGCTCATTTTCCGCAGTTTTGCCTATAAACCGTAATAAGGTTTGACCAGGTCTCGTTAATGTAAAATCCTTTTTTTTTTATAAGAATGCTGAGGCTGAAAAATCCCAGAAAATTGAGAACATGTTAAAAACATCCTGAGGCTGAGAACGAGTACTGAAGTAAAGAGCTTGTATCAAAATAACAGATGGAAGGACTGGTCACAAAACTGAATTGTTCATGAGAGTTTTTTATAGGTTACTTAAAATACTACTTATGCAAAAAATACAGTGACTAAAGCCATAGACACTACCGGCACGACGTCATCAACTGCTCAGCTCCAAGGTTGCGCCCCTTTCTGGGGGAAAACAATCACGCTCAAGCGCTGTAATCAATCACTAACAAGCATGGAAATCGAGCAGGAAAATGCCTAAAGGCTCATTCACATATTTTATATATGATGTCTCATGCACTGCCCAGCCAAAAAAAAAAAGTCACACACTCTATTTTGTTGGACCGGCATTAGCATTGATTATGGCATGCATTTGCTGTGGCATTGTTTTGGTAAGCTTATGCAATATCGCAACATTTATTTTTGTCCAGAGTTTCATTAATTTTTCGCCAAGATCTTGTAAGTCTTCTCCAGCTTATCCCAAAGATTCTCAATATGATTACAGTCTGGACTCCGTGGTGGCCAATCCAAGTGCAAAAATGATGTCTCATGCTCCCTGAACCCATCTTTCACAATTTGAGTCCAATGAATCCTGACATTGTCATCTTGGAATTTGCCTGTGCCATCAAGGGGGAAAAAATGCATTAATGGAAAAACCTGGTCATTCAGTATATTCAGGCAGTCAGCTGACCTAATTTTTTTTAAACCGAGTGTATTCCCAGAGTGATAAATCACCAGTGGAAATCCACACAGCTCTAGTATTGGTATACTCCCTTGCTGATGGACATTTTCTATGGGCATCTCTATGTTAGCCTCAGACTCGAACATGGCACAATTTAAAAGCAATGGAAGCATGATGTAAAACAGCAATCAGACATATACTTCTGGTTCAACCAAATTTCTCTGTAGAAAAAAGGCTGTTTCACTCAATTATCACTGAAGGAGGCAGCAGCACCATCTTCAGACACAAATGTGGGAATTTCATATAAAACTGCACAAAACTGTATAATAATATTTTTCAAATCCCCAATAGTACTCAGATACAGTAAATGCATGGCCTAGAATACATTGTCCTAGAATAAGGGGTTAATTGGGGATATCTTTCAGCCTCTGTTCATGGAACCTGGCTCCAGTCTCAATACTGTCTGTGAAAAGCCATGATTGTTTAGAAGTGCTGTTCTGGGGCGCTGATCCACAAAGCAGCATCACTGGGCAAGCCAGATGGCAGCATAAAGAATCTAGATCAGTTTTCTTTAGTTTTTGTCCAAGTTTCAGACTGAGGTCGAGTCCAGGCTTTGCATGGCATAGTCCTACTGCTAACTCAGTAATCCTGCTTTGTGGAACTGGCCTCATCTTTTGGCAGCACAAGCATTTTCTCAGAATTTTAGATCTGAATCTCCGTCTGCAGTCACTGGCCTCTGACCGGTCCAACGGCCACCATCTCCTCGCCTCATTGGCTCTTATCTGCTTCCAATGTAGCAATGCATGGCAGAAGGACTCGGCCCTTGGATAAAAGTAAAAGATAGCTCCACATTAAAAAAAAAAAAAAAAAAAAAATCATACATATGGTCTATGACTGAAAATTGTTAAATTCCCTGAAATGCTGACTATTTGATTTTTGGCATCATCTGCATGTCTGGCATTATAAACTTTATCTGCTGCCAGAGTGACTTCATTCTGCACCTTAATAATGTATTCAAATCTCAACAGGAGGGGGCGGGGGAAGAGAGAGCAGGAGAACGTGCAGATGATGCCAGACTCTTGCTGCATTAAAGATTAAAGGACCGCTTCTGGTTGGAGGATTTTGGCAGCTCTGCTCCTGCCACTGCTTCTAGAAAGCACAGTAAAATATTGTCATGAATTAAAGATTCATTTTTATGAATTATTCATGCAATCAAAATGATTGATACTAGAGTGAATGCATACAATAATGTTTCTATGATTTATTTATTGATTCATAAAAAATGACGGTAATGCTGCCTTAATGATAATACAAATTACACTTTGTCTCACAGCTCTTCGGTGCTATCAGCGTTAATTTCCCACAATCAGACCAAGTGAATTCAGACAATGATTGTCCATAATATTTGCATTTGGGTTAGGTAGAGAGCCATAGAGAAGCATCATTGTTTTGCAACAAAAACCTTATTAAGGAACCATGTTCAGCCAGAAGCTTATGCACATTACACTGTTTTAACGGCTTTGCCTGCCGGATGCTATAAGGCTACCTGGCGAGCATTAAGATGAGAACTGGACTCAAGTGCAGGGTTACATCTGGTTAAGTTTATAATATTAATTAACGACACTATAGTTCGCACAAACATAAAATAAGACAACTCGTTTGTTACACATTTCGCAAAATTGGAAAATACATCTGTCTTAATACTAACAATACAGTGCCTGACAAAAGTCTTGTCACTTATCCAAGTTGTAGGAACAACAAATAATAACCTGACTTGTAGTTGAGCAATTGGAATCAAAAATGGCTTATATGAAAGGCAAAGCCCTCTAAAATATACCAAAATAGAGTTTTGTGTCATTGATTGAGTTTTATAATTTAATTTGTACAGAAAGGTCAGATTTTGCTTGGACAAAAGTCTTGTCGCATTGAAAAAAAATGTGGAAATTATACATACACTTTATTTTGAATACACAAATATGCCACTATAATATCAGAACATAAAGCCATGGTGCCTTGGAAAAAAAAAATTAATATTGCATATGACTCCCATGAGCTTGGAGGACTGCATCCATACGTCTTGGCAATGACTGAGATAACTTGACGATGAAATCATCTGGAATGGCATAGAAAGCAGTCTTGCAGGACTCCCAGAGTTCATCAAGATTCTATGGTTTCATCTTCCAAGCCTCCTCCTTCATCTTACCCTGAAATGCTCAATAATGTTCATGTCAGGTGACTGGGTTGGCCAATCCTGGAGTACCTTCACCTTCTTCGCTTTCAGGAACTGTGACATGGAGGCAGAAGAATGAGAAGGAGCAGCAGTATAAGTAGGGCAGCAAGAACGTCTTGATATTTCAGGCTGTTGATGTTGCCATCCACTCTGCAGATCTTTCTCACACCCCCATGCTGGATGTAACAACAAACCATGATTTTTCCTCCACCAAACATGATTGTTTTCTGGGAGAATCTTGGGTCCATGAGGGTTCCAACAGGTCTTGTATGGCGACTGGCATGCAGTTCAATGGATGATTCACCAGAAAAATAAACTTTCAGCCACTTTTCCAGTATCAATCCTTTCTGCGAGCTGTGGGCCTTGGCAAATGCAATGCAGGTTTTTGTTTTCTGTTTAATGCAGACTTCTGTGTACTAATTTGGCTATGAAAACCACTTTGAGAGAGAATTTGACTCTTCTTGTAGATACCGGGATTTTTGGTGACATTTCCTCATGTAGCTTCGCTGTAGTTGAAGAAGGGCTAGCCTTGTACAGTTGAAGCAACAAATGGTCCTTTCAAACAGTTGTCATACCAGGGTCTGTCTGACCTGCGCTTGCCATGAACGTCACCAGTTTCTTCAAATCTTTTTCTCATCCCCTCCACTTGACATTTGGATACATTAAAGATGTCTGCCACCTCAGCAGCAGACTCAGTCTTCAGGGTCTTGATGATCAGCACTTTGGTCTGTGGTTGAATCTTTGGTATGTTGTCAGAGGTCCAGTTGCACCTCATATAAAAGTCTGGTGTGCTGGGGTTATTTCTATACACATCTGGGAATGTGTTAATTACAGTATTTGTCATAGGTTAAACTCTAATCTGCGATTTGTTGCATCATCTGAAGAGATGACAAGACTTTTGTCCCAGCAAAAACAGATGTTATGGGCTTAACCAAGCAGTGAACATCAGAACACTTTTTGTGTTTTTTTGTGTTTCATTTTGCACCAAATTATTAATGTGAAAGCCCTTGACATTAAAATGGACCATTTATTGTAACAATTGATTGGTTAGAAATAAAGTTATATGCTATTTTTAGTTACTATGTCCTTATGCGACAAGACTTTTGTCAGGCACTGTACAGCATTGGAATGATTGCCGCAAGACTAAGCACCCATTGAGTGCGAAGCTTGATCTTAAGTAGCACACAGTGAAGATTAACAACAGGTACAAGTAATAATTGAATAAAAGGAAAGAATGTGAAGTCCAGGGCTTAACCCCTTAAGCCTGACGCCCCCGGTACCGGTGGTCACGCATAATAAATACAGCATGTTTCCAAATCGCAACATTGTCATATGGCATATCCACTTTACGTGAAGAAACTAGGCAAATAGCTCATGTTGACCATTTTTACCTCAAACGAACACAATTTAAGCACCAAGCAAGCAAATAAGCATGTAGTAAAACATAGGATAAAATCATATCAGCGCTGAGTCGCTAGAATTTCTCCTGAATTTGTGCTATGCATACAAACAATACCTCAAATGAAAGAGGAAAGTCCACAGAATCCAACGATGTATGCCCTGTCATTTTAAACCAACACCACACTCAAAGAACAGCAGGCATACACATTACAGTCTACAGAGATGAGCAAAGAAATTTCTTACCTTTGATATTTTGGAATAAAAAAACTGTTTTAGCGTAAATCCACGCTTGCTATTGTTAGCTCAATGTGCCCCTGTTATAACGAAACTAGATCTTCCAGTCTCAAAGCATGTTTTCCTTCTCGAGCATTGCTTCAAAGATCTCAGTTCCTCAGCATTCAGCTTGCTTGCAATGTGTTTTCCTCTCTGTGATCGGCTTGTGATGCTGTAAGTAAAACTTTGCCAGTAGCCATTTGATTTTATGGCTTCTGATGTTTCCAACGAGCCCTAAGCAACCTTTATCACACAAACCTAGCCTGAGCTAGAGCCTTGCATTCCCAGTGCGTCAAACCGAGTCCATGGGCCATTCAAATATACTTAAATAGCGTGACGATATAAACGCTTAACAGGTTTGTTTGTGGTAGTTTCAGTATAATTATCTGCTAAATATTCAACCATCGTTTTCTAAGTCGTTTTCTAACAGAAACAGGCAATTAGATTTATTTTGGGTGAAAATAGAAAAAAACTGGTCGGTAACGGGGTTACAAATTTGTAATCCGTCACCGACCAGTTTTTTTGCAGTTTTCACCCAAAATAAATCAAATGAACAAAATTAGCTATTTTGTTGTTTGAAATACTAGGGAAGACCTACACAAAGCCATTTAAATTGTTACTCTATCTTACCTAGTTTTGGAGCTATGATACAAAATACACCAATTTAGTAACTCCATTACTGTGTGACCTGGCCCATTTTTGAAAATATTTTATTTGCAAATAACAATGCAAGACACATCTACTAGGCTAAAAAAATATACTTTTACATTTTTTATGCTGCATGTCAGAAGGAATAATTCAGAACTCAAACAAAATGTTTACAGAAATATCACATTTACTCATGGAGCAGGTAGAATATTAGAGGACCCACATCAAATGCCAATTTGTGACCAGTAACTCACGCTAATTTGGCTCTACGTGGCAGAAAAACAGCAAAAAAAAAAAAAAAAAAACTGTCCTCATAGACAGTCCACGCATAATCTCAAAATGATTTATGATTACTTGGGGCGTCAGTGTCCCTAGAACTGAGAGGCTGAGATTAAAGAGTTAATCCAAACATTTATTCAACAACACACCATAAGGTACCACAAACATTGTGCAGGACATTGTTCCTTTTGGCAGATGGCAATGTGTCCATGAAATTATGGTCATGGTCATGCGTGGATCCTAATAGAGTAGTCAAATATGGTGAATGTGGCTTTGAGAAGACCAAGGAAACAGGAAAATATATACGTAATCCAGCCTGTTGTCTCCAGTCATGAGATTAGTACAGAGGACAGGAGAATGACCATGAACGTCCCCCTGCACACTGTTATTTGAGTCCAGCAGTACAGCAGGCAGGGGCGACAAGTGATGAGCGCAGCATTCCGTCTCCATGGTAACAGACAGAACCCTGGTGTCTGCAGCCTTCCCTGTAGTTGATGACGTGAGCGAACACATATGTGTAAGTGTGTGTGTGTGTGTGTGTGTGTGTGTGTGTGTGTTTGTACAATAGGGTAATATCAGGCAGGCTATGCCACAGACAGCAATCTTACCAAACAAACAACCTCCACTTTCCTGCCGTCATCGTGTGCCCAGCCACTGTGTGTCCCAGAATGAACACAAACCAATAAAAAAATTGTTTTTTTTTTGTAGTCGGGCAAACTTGAAGATCGATAGGCTGCGCTTGTGCTGCAGCAGGCTGATCCGTGCACGGCATGCAAAGCAGAACAGTCAGACTGTCGCTTTATGTGTGCAAGGATATCTGTGGCCTCTGGCTATGTACAGAGAGAGCCAACACGCAGTGCAGCCAACCGCCAAGCATCTTCATCTTCAGCAATCACTGATTACGCAGTGTGCATCAAAATGTCTTGTTTTGTTTTTGTCAAATGTCCAATTTGTCCTTTATTGTGTGATTTATAGATTCTCCATCTTTCTAATGAACAAGCAGATGTTTGTCAATTCCCTGGTGCACAGGGAGGAACTGCAGGATTCCCAGGCCCTTTTCCACACTACATCTGTACATAAACTATGTAACTTATTCCTGGTCAGAGTCATGGGGGTCTGGAGCTTATCCTAGCATACAATGAGTGAGAAGCCTGAACACGCCCTTGGCTGTTCGCTAATTCTTCACTCACCACTTTCTCACACACTTACAGTAACCCGAGTAAATACAAAATGCAGTTTTTAAATCATGATTTCATTTATTAAGTGGAAAAAAAAAAAAAAGCTCTTAACCTACCCGTCCCGGTGTGAAAAAGTAATTGCCCCCTAAACCTAATAACTGGTTATGCCACCCTCAGCGACAACAACTGTGATCAAACATTTGCGATAACTGGAACTGAGTCTTTCACATCCCTGTGGAAGAATTTTGGCCCACCCTTCTTTGCAGAATTGTTTTAATTCAGCCACATTGGAGGGTTTTCGAGCATGTACGGCCTGTTTAAGGTCATACCACAGTATCTCAATCAGATTTAAGTCCGGACTTTGACTAGACCACTCCAAAATCTTCATTTTATTTTTTTTTAAACCATTCAGAGGTGGACTTGCTGGTGTGTTTCGGAGCATTGTCCTGCTGCATAACCCAAGTGCGCTTGAGCTTGAGGTCACAAACTGATGGTTGGACATTCTCCTTCAGGATTTTCCGGTAGAGAGCAGAATTCATAGTTCCATCAATTACGGCAAGTCGTCCAGGTCCTGAAGCAGCAAAGCAGCCCTAAACCATCACACTACCACCACCGTGTTAGGGAATGAGGTCAGGTGGACACCAGGCGCAGGATCCAGGAGGTTTTATTTGGAACCCAGACACAGGAAAAGTGGCACACAGGCCAAAAAGAAACACCGTGCACATGCACTGAACCAGGAGAACCAAGGTACTCTGCCAAGGGCAGGGAAGGGGGTAAACTAATATACACACTCCATGAGTGGCTAGAATAAAACTGAAACAAGCTGGCGGGAACACGGGGACTAGACAAGGGGAAGACACTGGACTCAAAAATACAACGGAAATGCTCGGAAGGAACAGAGATCTTCAAAGCCGCACAGACTCAGGAGAAAACGCGCGCGAAGTCCAGTCTGACATCTCTTCCCTCTTCCAAGTTTAAATACACTAGGGAGGAGGCGGGGATAAGGCAGGCAATCTCAAGGGAAACAGAAACACATGGGATTAATTAACAAATTCACGAGGACCGGGTAAACAATGATGACTCGACACAAGACGCTAAGACGATCAATCAAACTGGACAGTTTAGATTGAGGTAATCTAAACGTGACAAGCAAAAAGCACCACGAGAACAGCAAAGGGAAGCATAGCTTTAAAAGCAGTTAATCAGGGAAAACTTAGGAAGGAATTCACAAAAGCTAGAAACACTCGCACTCGCTAATGAGTTAATTAGGTTAGTACTATGTGACAATATATACACACCCTTAAATAAGTGCTGGTTAGTATAGTTAGTAATAGCCCTATCAGAGAACGCATTCACTCGGTTTTACGAGCCATTCACTCAGAGTTTTGCGAGACCCAGAATAAGCACAGGTGGAAGCAATGAATGAAATACCAAAGCCAAAACCGAAAGGAGGAAATGTGATTGGACAACGGGACTCAGGCATGCAGGCTGTCACACGACATCACAGGAACCAGGGCAAGGGGGAATAGATGGACAGGCCGCGGGAATGGAGCTGAAACACAAATCAAGAGGGACACGGGGAAAAGCACAAGCACAGACAAGCACACAAGGCAGAATCATAACACACCGTGTTTGACTTTTGGTATGATGTTCTTTTTATAAAATATTGTGTTAGTTTTACGTCAGATGTAACGGGACGCACACCTTCCAAAAAGTTCAACTTTTGTCTCGTCAGTCCACAGAATATTTTCCCAAAAGTCTTGTGGATCATCAAGATGTATTTTGGCAAATGTGAGATGAGCCTTTGTGTTCTTTTTGGTCAGTGGTGGTTTTCGCATTGGAACTCCCCCATGGATGCCATTTTTGCCCAGTCTCTCTTTTATTGTTGAACACTGACTTTAACTGAGGCAAGTGAGGCCTGCAGTTCTTTAAATGTTTTTCTGGGTTCTTTTGTGACCTCCTGGATGAGTCGTCAATGCGCTCTTGGAGTAATTTTGGTAGGCCAGCTACTCCTGGGAAGGTTCACCACTGTTCCAGGTTTTCTCCATTTGTGGATAATGGCTCTCACCATGGTTTGCTGGAGTCCCAAAGCCTTCGAAATGGCTTTGTAACCCTTTCCAGACTGATAGATGTCAATTACTTTGTTTCTCGTCTGTTCTTGAATTTCTTCAGTTTGTGGCATGAAGGGTTGCTTTTTTAGATCTTTTAGCCTACTTCACTTCATCAGACAGATTCTTTCGAAGTGATTTCTTGATTTAACAGGTCTGGCAATAATCAAGCCTGGGTGTGGCTAGTGAAATTCAACTAAAAAAATGTGGTTAATCACACTTAATTCATGATGTAACCTGGAGGGGCAATTACTTTTTCACATAGGGCCAGGTAGGTTTGGATAGCTTTTTCCCTGAATAAATGAGATCATCATTTAAAAACTTCATTTTATATTTACTCGGGTTATCTTTGTCCAATTTTAAATTTTTTTTGATGATCTGAAACATTTAAGTGTGACAAATATGCAAAAAAATAAGAAATCAGGAAGGGGCAAATACTTTTTCACGGCACTGTATGGGCAATTTAGGGTCTCCAAATAGCCTGACACGCATGTTGTTGGTCAGTGGGGGAAACAAGAGTACCCAGAGGAAACCCGTTCAAGCTCGGGAGAACACGCCAAGCTCCACGCAGAAAGGCCCCAGGTTGGATTCAAACCCATGACATTCTTGTAGCCTGCCCTCCCATCTCTCGCTCAGAATATGCAAAATATTTCCGCAAAGCGAAAAACGGCAGGACCTTTACTCAGCCCAGAACAGCACAGTATTGGGAGAAAAATTTGAAATGAAGCCGACAGCTTGCCTGGACTCCCCGCCCTGATAGCAGAGTCCTCACACTGAACTGTGATTATTATCTCAGAGAGGCCTCGCTGTCTTAGACAGGTGGCTGCCCTTCTGCTTATTTAAATAGGGCTTTGGGCTGCCCTTTTTACAGCCAACCGCTGAGTAACATTTCATCTGAATTGACTGGCATCAGTAGGATTGTAAAGGATGAGGATTGTGCAGTTTTGGGTCATATTCTTATAACACAGATTGATTCATTTAAATTCAGGAGGGGGGCAAAATATAAAAGCTCCCTTGAAAATAGCTTTAACTTTAAAGTCTCTGAACCTGCATTATAATTGCATATACACAGGCCATTTCTATAATTTTAGGAGCATGTTTATGCTTAAAAGAGGTCTCACCAGAGGTCTCCAAAGCAAAATCAAGATACAAAATCCAGAGTGGCCAATTTGTCCCCGAATTGCAGGTGCGTTGATCATAACAAAGGAAAAATTATTCAAGGTAGGAAGGGGAACTATGCCAAAAGAATCATTCCATGCCAAATTACCAACAGGTGTGCCAGTGACCCCCTTGGATTTTACTGAAAAAAATTACTAAAAAATACCTAGAAGTGTTTTATGAATTTTCTAAAGCTATTTGCCAATAGAAAACACTAGAAACCAATATTTTTTGGGTTGTTGCATTTTAACCCATTAATGCCCAAATTTCTTTTCAAAGTAAAAGTTACCTTTTACTATCGGATATGGCGTACAATGAACATTCAACACTTATATTCTGGGGAAAAATATTTATTTTGTCATCAAGGACCCCAAGTATGTATGTTCCTTTACGAATGTACACAGATTGTTGAAAGCATAAAAATCATCATTCTGAGAAAAACATATTTAGACAATGCTATTATCTCCAATTCTTGTCTTTAGTGTGATATAAAAATGTGCCTCAGTCAGAAAAAATGACGCACACACCTCTTGGAGCGTCACATAGTGCTGTAACAGATTCGAGAAATTCATGCAAATGGCGGCCCCCACCACTGCTGTAAAGGGAGACTACTCTCATAAGCACTTTTCCTGGATGCGAGTTACTTCCCTTGATTAAGCTACAGCAGCTTAGTCACAGTAACACATTCACTTGGGTTACAGAGGTTAAAATGTGCCATGTCCCAGAAATGGGACAGTGGTCATTAATGGGTTAAAATAGATTGGTATCCCGACACACTTGTTTAGAAGCGTTTTTGAAGGTTCATAACTTCCTCATAATTAAATGCATGGACCTGAAATTCGGAAATTGAGGTGATTCGGCCCTGGCTTGCTGAATATGCCATGACGGAATTTAAAATGCACCATTGTCCAGATATAGACATATGAAAACGGATGCATTTTTCTTTGTACATTTTTGCCTGCCTTCCTAACCAACAATAGTAGCCCTGAGGCTCCAGAATCACTTATTTCACAATATATGGGAAAGGATCTGCAGGAAAGTAGCAATATAGCTTCATCAGAGAATAAAGAAATGTTTGGTGGGCCTTAATTTGGCCATGGATACTGTTTATACTCCCCTCTTGGGTAACTGGTATGCCATGTAGCCAGTTATTCATTGGAATGAAATTCCACACAAAGTTACATCTATCATCTCAGATGAACTTTTTAACAACACTTCTTTATTCCTTCTAAACAAATGAAATTTGTGAAATATAGTCTATTTTCAGCAAGAAATGCACTACACAGTGCATTGTGCACGTACTACATCATCTTCTTTAGTGCATGTGTCACAAAATGAACATAGAATTGACTGAATTACTGTTGGATGGATCTGAAAGTTGCAAAAAAAAAAAAGTTCCAAACAAGGCCTAGTCTCTCAAGAGCAGAGATGGGTCGGGGCTCACCAATTTGCCAAATGATGCATAAGCTCATGAACCATCACTTTGAGAACAACATACCCCAAAGAAAATATTCTAAGGTTCATACCACCACAGGGTAGGTCTATCAACAAGCCTGCAAGGCTCGTCTATGAAAATATTCTGAGATCGGCATCTGGTCTACTTTTGGGTTTTGTAGTTCATGTTTGGTTTCTATGGTAATTCTTCCAATTCTTCATCACTCATTGGGCATATTAGTTGGGATATGAAAAAGTACCAGCTGGTAGCCTGAATATTAATTTTCATATAAACAAAGATCTATTGTAAACAATCCATATAACTACTTTGACATAGAGATAGCAGGTGCCCGTCTCGGTGAATTTTACTACTATTAGCCTTTTTAACTTAAGATGCAGTGCTGTACATTGAACAGTAGCCCTTTAGGAACAAAATAAGCACACTAACTGTTAATGATATGCTCAATAATTAATTAATTTTTAGGACAATGAATTGTTTCAATGGTTTCTGACAAGAGGGAATTTTGTCAATGAAGCAAAGGAGTTTGGGAAGCAAGTTTAAAATGCATATGTGAATGCATGACATGAAAATTGACATTTCGTGTAAAAAATTAGGGTGATTCACCTGTTAGTTTCAATGAAATCACAAAAGAAGTAAACCTCTATCGCAGATCAAGTGTGGAGTGCCCAACTTTAAGAGCCTTTATCTTAAAATCACAGAGTGTCATGAAATGTCAATTTTTACGCGATTTGCTCACATGTACAATCACTCCCCAGAGCATGTGTATTGGAGTGAAAATTTGGCAACAGATCTGGAAAAAGACACGAAAGAAGGAAGATTCAAAACTATTGTAAATACAAACACAATGAGTACGAACACATGGAAATTTGAAATATCCAAGACTGTATGTTGAATCACACACAGACATAGAAATCAGAAAAATACTCATTTTGGTTATAGTATCATAATATCTGAACCTGCAGCTATTTAGGCACCTGGCTGTGGCGTATTATTTTTCCAGGTTGATGAGGCTTGGTCTCAGTGCCACTGGACCAGAAGAGAATCTTTCTCTATCTGCCAAAAAAATTACATTTCCAGTGCAATTACTTGAGTTTGGTGACACTCTCAGTAATTTTGACTATTTGAGAGCAACCTACTGAATGTCACCTTTACGAAAAGACCATGTTTATGCCTGCAGTGGTTCAAAAACAGTAAGCATGCTAGTTTGGGTAGAAATTTGCCCCAAAACAAGCAAAATGTCTAGGAGCTAAAGGTCAGACTGCACCTATGGTTATAAGGATCATGTCCAAAATCCAGTGTTTGTCATGGTGTGGTGTGTCAGTGCATTTGGCATGGGTGACTTGCACATTAGCAAAGGTACCATTAACACGGAAAGAAATGTATGAATTTTGGAGCAATATAAGATGCCATCTAGACAAGTGCGTGGTTGCATAAGCCCAGAGCACAGGTGCTAGACTGGCCTGCCTGCACTCCTGATCAGCCTCCAACTGAAAATGTAGCATTAAGAAGCATCATATATGGCAATAACAAAGGCCCTGTACAACTACAATGTTATGAATTGCCTGAATTTAATAGTTAAATTAACATAGTGTTTCCTTGTTATTTCAACTGTAGCTGCGGTTTACAGGTAACATACAAGGAACCATGAAATTGGCACATTTCACTGCAGTGGTCCAGGCTTTGCAGTGGTCTTCAGTGCCCAAATGCTTATTGAGTGCTATTAAAAGACAGGATGATGTTACATAGTGGTGAACAGTCAACTGTGCTAATTTTTTGGACTCTGTAGCAGTCATTACATTGTACACTTTCAATAAGCAATTAATTTCATGTATTCTAACATCAAATAATGTGTTGTTTAACTGTTTCAATATTGAGGAAGGTGAAATTAATTTCACGTATTCTAACATCAAATAATGTGTTGTTTAACTGTTTCAATATTGAGGAAGGTGAATAGATTTTTTAATAAGTTTATCCAAATTGGGGTGGTATTTTTCAAAAGGCCCAGTTTAATGAGCCCCTCTATTGATAGCATTGATTCACTCAACAGCATTCATATTTTATGCCTACGTCCAGAGCCAGCCACATTTGATCAAAGCATAGAAGCCGCAGCACACAAACAAAAAGGAAGCAATCCTCAGTGACAGACAGCGCCTCTCCTGTTGTGCAGCATATTGAAAAATTGAAAAAATAATAATTAAAATATAAATACACAATAACTTCACACTGTGGAACTTCACAATTCATCATGAAATTCGAGAACTAAAAAAAAAATAACATCACATCTTACAACTTGTACTGTGTCTGAAAAATTATTGTTGCAGAGGACTTTATGTAATTCTTACAAAATATAGCCCAGGACTCATTGTATAATTACAAGTCAATGCAGAAAATACTGCACTGTACACATCTCTTTCAAAGTTGCAAAGCAATTACAGTGAATGGTGATGCATTATAGCAAAGGGAAATTAGAGTGCATCTGGTCTCTTTCAGTTAATTTACCTCCGTCTGTAGCACTGCATTCAGCTGCTCATGGATCACCGAGAAATATGCAGTTCCCCAAGGCTTTGGCCGCGTCTACTCACTCGCTTCCTGTATGCAAATTACATTTTCCACAGGCATCTTCATTAAAGACCGCCAGCCTGAATCTGAACACTGCTGGATTCACTTGCCACTTCAAATTCAAACTTTTTTTTTTTTTTTTTGACGAATGGGCCGATAGTCAAGAGACCAGACTTCACTTCACTTCAAATCTGATGGGGAACTATGTGGTGTCCTTAAGTTCGCATAGAGATGCCAGCCAGCATATCACATTGGGGAAATCAGCCTGTGGGTATTTAAGTGCATAACTGGATTGTGTCCAAAGCCCGTGGGGCAACAATCTGAAAAAAACCTTAACATTTCTTGTCAGCTCTGGGGGAGTATAGCATTTCTGCCTCTTGCTTACTATGTACAGTACAGAGGATGCCAGATTTGCTCTGTCTTAATTCATATACGACTGCACTTTTATGGAATAAGCACCACATAAATTTGGCCCAATCACACTGCCTGACAGACATTGGTTCAGAATTTTAATGATGAAAAGCCCACTTGCAGCACATGATTTTAATTGATGCGTGACCACATACAACCTTATCAGGACTGCCTCCTCTATTGACTAACTGCGGTAAATCCATATTCTTTACTACCATATTCTGGTGGAATATTGTTGATCATATATATTAAAGCTGCAAGTTATAAAAGGAAATATTTCACCTTCAGATGCATCACACGTACGTTAAAAATATCTGAGGTTTAACGGCCCATCGTCATTCCTTGTTTGCCAGTTTGACAGGCCACTTGCACTTGCTGGACGTACAAAACATGGATGTCAGAATGATGTCCACTGGGCAAAAATGTCGCTGAAATCACTCATCAGAGACAAAAAAATACCCCTTATTTCCTTAAACTAGAAGTTTAAGTGAACCTGAAACTCAACTGGTTTGCCACCCTGCCATGCCCATCTGGGAGTGGGGTACAAGGCTGACATGAAATATCAAAGATGTTATATGCTGAATGTCATTAAATCTGACAAATATTTCTGATTCCTAGAGGTTAACAATCCAGTCTGCCTAAAAGGGCTTTACAGAGTAAACACTGATACCCCCGTTCCACAGAGTTTTCTGGCTCATCGGTAACTTGTCGGAAGCAAAGTTTATTTCTTTGATCCCATGAGGCGAAATTGTTTGATGAAGGAACTAAACTTAGAGATTACTTCTTTCATCGGGCGATTTTGCCTCATCGGATCACGCCTGCCTTGTTAGACACTGACCTGATAGTGGACAAAAATGAATTGGATTCATCGGCCTGTGATACGATAGTCTTCCATGGGTGACCGGAAGAAATGAACTTTGCTTCCGACCAGTGACCGATGAGCCAGAAAGCTCTGTGAAACGGGGGTATAATGCAAACAATTCCAGTCTCATTATCTTTAGAGCTATCTTCAGGCATTCACCATGCAATAGCCAATATCTGCAAGAAAGTCTGCTTTCCTCTAGCTCAGTAATACCTTACAGACACAATTACAGACAGCCAGGAGCCAGTTGGTAAGCTCTTGTTGAATGCATTGATTTATTATAATTATTTTTTAAGATGTCCATAAAATACTGGGAGCATACTTAAATGATGACCATCCCTCTACACTAGCTGTAAGTTGTGTGTATGCGGTGCATGTGTGCGCATTCATGCGCATGCGTGTGTGTGTGAGAGGGGAGAGAGAGAGAGAGAGAGAGAGAGAGAGAGAGAGAGAGAGAGAAAGAAAAAAAATCTGAATGTGAATAATGAAATCACCAGCTATTATAAGGGTGTGAAATCCATAACCTGATCTTGGAAGTGTGGCACGCCTGGGGACAGAAAGATGTAATATAAAAATAAAGCCGCACAAGGGTACCTGACTAAGTGCTAAGTATGGGCTGGACTACAGAAAATAACAGCATAAGCAACTTCATTGAATTTAAGTATTAGTTACACATAAATACAAGCTTATGTGCCGTACAAATACACATTATCATATGGAAACTAATTTACAAATTATTCAATATTCGCTCGTGATGAAAAACCTTTCTTGATGGTAATTATTCAGGACTTCAACCTCCAGTAAAAATCATTCTTAATTATTCCAGTCAATAGCATTTTAATCAACTGCCAAAAATTTTTTGGCCAAAATTTCCTTCTCAATAACTGATGTATCTAACTCCAGATCTGCACTGTTAACTCTAAAGTAGAAGGAAGAATCTATTGAAGCTGCTTTGCTATAAATTAGCTTGGTGGTCCTTTTATCTAGTTACAATCCCAAAATGCTTTGTGAAATTAGTGTGTGCTTTTCGTTCCTGCAAAATGTAATTTTCTTGCATCAGCTCAAATCATTCACATATAACCCCTCATGTTTTAGGGACCTCAGACAACACAGCCAGATGTTCATCTCCCTCTCAAGTGTCTGAAGCCACATATCCACTCATCTGTTGGGGTTACTGTTCACCGCACTCACAAATTTACCACAAAAACACATACAGTCCAATGCAAAAGTATTAACAAGCACCCTAGTTTTTTAAAAATATAAATCTAGCATTGGGTGTTTATTTTTGTTTTCCATACTAGTGGAGCTATAGAGAAAAGCCACATTTGAAGAACCAAATGTAAATTCAAAAAGACAATTCTGCAAAAAATTTCCTCTCCCTCACTTAATTCATTA
Organism: Gymnothorax javanicus; assembly: GCA_029692085.1. NCBI lineage: Eukaryota > Metazoa > Chordata > Actinopteri > Anguilliformes > Muraenidae > Gymnothorax > Gymnothorax javanicus. Next base: position 44,205,801 of record CM056205.1, read on the forward strand.
CATGCCATAACAGATCCCTGATCTCATCAGTATCAGGGCTGTGTGGGATTACCTTGGAGAGACAGCCATTAGTGAGACTGTGAGCCTGCAAAGGAACTGTGGCAAGTTCTCCAATATGCTTGGAAAAACCAAGCAGAAATAATCTTATAAAACTACAAAACTGCAATGCCATGTCCCTAATTTTCCAGAAAAAATGTAGTCACACCAAATATTTATTTGAGTTAGTTTATAACCATTCACAGTGCTTTATAGCACATTTTTCAATATTTAGAAACCTTCCATTTCATGATTTTTGGAAGCATCCTGGCCTCACAAAATTGATTTAAATGTGCCTAAAACTGTTGCACAGTACTGTGCAATGCACACACATTAGCGCACACACAAACACACACACTGATGCTCTCTTTCAGCAATTCCACATACATGCACAGACACCCGAACATCTCACATAGACACACACATGAATAATCTCCATCACGCACACTCATGCGCACCCACACACACCTTCAGTAACTTATGTAGACGCTCACTGCTGGCAATAAGTGAAGACAGCAGGAGTGAGGCTTTGCCCGAGACTCAGTCGCAGAGCCCATGTGATCCAGTGGACTGCCCGAATCAGTCAGGCTGAGGAGCCCGAGCAGCGAGCAGCTAATGAGTGTGTAAGGGGAGAGAAGGAGAGGGTGAGTGTGTGAGGAAAGAGAGAGAGAGAGTGATTGAGAGGGAGCTGTGAGAGCAAATGAGAGAGTTGATTGTGGGAAAGGATAGAGAGAGGGAGAGAGAGAAAGAGAGAGAGGGAGAGAGAGTGGGATAGAGAAAGCCCTAGAAGAGAGAGAGAGGGAGGGAGGCAGGAGGAGAGGGAGCGAGAGAGAGAGAGAGAGAGACCGATCAGTAAGCGCTATAGCTTGTGGTACCAGTGGTGGAGTCAGAACGGAGAGATCTGCAGGTCATCCCTCCCTTCTCCCTGCAGTATAAGGATAACTGGACAATACACAGTTGAACTGCTACAACATGGGACGTCCTCTTCCAGTGCCCCTCCTGCATTTTTGATCAGTTTTTTTTTTTTCAATTTAACATAATTGACCCAAGCTGGAGCAGTGAGACGTAGAATATACCAGGCAGCTACAGGTCAGTCATCCAACTTTGCACCAACACACGATCAATGTTCCTGCATTTACCCACTAAATAATCCTGGGGCTATCTTTTGTGGCTTGGGATGTGGCATTGTGTTGCCATACTATGTGCCTCAGCGTTTACGCCAGGCTTATATGTGAGGAGGCAGTGTTATTGTTGGTCTGAGAAACCGCTTTTCCTTCTTTCATTTAAATTGGAATGTATGGTGTTCTCCGGCACGGGAGGAAAGGGAATTTGAGAATGTGCGATACTCCATCTCTGTCGGCTCCATAAGACCGGCCCCGGGAGGGGCTGCGTGGCTGGTGCTCGCTGCATTATTTTCTCTGGAATTTGCTGCTCGGCAGCGGTGCCGTCTAGCACTCTGCTCCAGCCCGATGGCGGCGGAAACAAAGACAGAGCCCTGAAGCTGTAGACCAGCCGGCTCATTACTCCGAGCACCTCATTCATAAACGCGGAAGTCCTGAGATCCTATGCAATTCGACCCGTCCCGTTTATGATAACACACGAATTAAGCTGGAGGAAGGAGCGCAGTCTTTGGCAGCTCCGAGAGGGAGATTCAAACACAAGCAAATGAATGAAATGACATGCATTCCAGCCAATAGATTTTTGATGTTATCATCAGAAGCCAAGCATGCATTATGAACAGTATAACAATGGTATTTTATGGAGGTATACCTAATTTTGGCCAATGAACTTCAAGCGTTGTACAATCATAAATCTTTTTAAAATAATTATGACATTATCTCTTGAGCTCATTGGCGGAATTTAATTTTATATCTTTTTGTATCATTGAATTATTAAAATTAGACATTTGATGACTGGCGCAGTGATTAAGAAAAAGACTGGACTGCTATAACTCTTGAGCAATAAGTCATGATTCCACATGTACGAGTGGACAAATTTTCATGCACTTCCATGCATAAAACAATAAGGTTTTTCAGTACCATCATGATAAAAATTTTCCTTCTAGTTAAGACCTGCAGGTGTGATGTTTACTGTCATGTTATTGTACAATTTGGATTAAGCCTGGAATTCTTTAATCATCGCAGTTCCAACAGGGTTCCCTACATTTGCTTGATGTTTACAGTTGCTTTTATTAAAGCCAGAAGTATACTACAGTTGTCATGGAAACCACTGGTTCTCAATGCAAGGCTCACTCATTGCTGCAAAGCTACAAACAGAAATGGGGTTTCAAACCATCACAGGTAGGGGAACAAGGGGAGCTTTGGCATCATTAATCCACATACATCGTCTTTCCATTTCTTTGCCTTTTCAATACTTTGCTCACTTCTGATGACCCATTAGAGTCACAGGTACACAAGCAATGTTGCTTGGGCAAACAGGTCACCTCATGAGGTAATGTATAATCCCCTTTTCATGCACCATATCAAACTAGCTATGTCAGCAGAGAACCACATTATTCATATACAGAATATCAAACAAATTCAAGTAAGCAAGTTAATCAATGTACTCGCACATTCACCCAGTTGAACTGATCCCAAAACAAAGAAATGCTTGAAGAAATGAGTGTAAATGTGCATGTGCTAATAATAAATAATATTTTTATAATAATTACGCATGTACTTAGTTTCCAGTCTGTCTTGCGTTATTTTACATTTATTGTGTTGCTCAGTATATAGTAACTCCTATTTATGATGTGAGAATAATTAAAACAGCTAATCTGTGAATACAAAATAAATAATTAAACCATGTGGTAAAAAATGTCTTAGACTTGAAATCGCATTGTATATGGTCAAAATTATTGGTTCACAATAATTGATAACTACACACTTAACCCTATAATGCCCCCTGTATCATATATGATACACCAAATTTGAAGGACCATGCCCACCTGGTAAGATGCAACACAACCATGACTGCTCACTGTATCATATCTGATATACAGTGCTGCCACCTGGAAGGAAGAAGTGAGATTACAGGAGTAGTCTCTCCCCTAGTCACTCACTTCAAGGTAGCAGCTCCCATGTGAATGGGAATTCATGAATTTCCTGGGACTTTGGCAGTGAAGTTCGGCATTCCAAGGTGAATATTACACAAAAACTTATTCTTATACATGTTAAGGGATAGCTATAGATAGTAGAGAGCATATAAATAATTTGAAATTTCGAGTGTTGAGTTCTGGAGGGGTGCTGATTTTTGGCTGTATCAGATATGATACTCCTGGAATTAGAAGTTCTGTTCAGCAATATATATTTAGCTGTCACAAAACCTAATGATGAACAGTGGATCTGAATACTACCCTTCAATACTTCAAAAATATTACTGGGTCATATTTTTCCTATAATGATGTCTGTGTCTGCGCATTATAGGGTTAAGATAGCTCAACTCAGTATTCTGCATACTGCCCTTTCCATTTATTGACTGTGAATAACAGAGAATATTAAGTACAAATCAGCATAGAGCTATAATCATTCCAGATTTGCTTTCTTTTGCAGTTCACTCCAAGAGAAAGCCTTCTACCTAGAAATCATTTACTGGTTCATTCATTCCATATCAGTAGAGGTAATAGCATAAGAGAACACAGCCTGTTACCAGCTAATGACCATGTTAGGCACCATGCTGTGCCCTTCCCATTAGAGCAGTGGCCATTAACCGCGTTCCAAGAGATCTAATGTCCTTGTATCTAATTCCAGCCAGCAAAGGAGAAAATAACAATCATTTCTGTGAAACTTTATCTTACTCATCTGACCAGTTGTGCTTTTCATTTAAAGTCGTCATGTTTTTGCCATGCTAAATCTGTGTTTTTATTTGCGACCCAGCTCTCACCTCAGCTTGCTGCTGTATTTCTCCCAGCCCCCCTAAATATTAAGATAGCACATGCAAGTTTGACATAAAAGCTGTATCCAATTCCGGACGTTTCCTTTAGGTCATATCAGCATCAAGGTAAAGCCTTTCAGTACCTTTCTGATGTCAATGGCTGTTTAAGGATGTGTATCATTTGCACTAATCTTTTGCTGTGTCTGAGCTTTTTATTTGGGCAGTTTTAGCTTTGTTAGCTAGCTAGCTAGCTCACCAGCTAACAATATCATTGACTGATCGAATGTCAGACGACAGATCAAGCAGCAACCTTTCAACATAAAATCGCTGTTGCCCAAAGTGGAATTTTTGGAGTCTGGCAACTTTTTTGTACCTAAGCTTATAAGTTATTGATTTATTTGCCTAATTATCAATATATTGTAATGAAACTTTGTATTTCTTCTCTCAAATAAGTGTAATTTAGCAGTACTTGCCTTATAACCGCGACCATTGGAAATTAAACACCAATAACAGCCAGAAGTTGAGTTAGCGACCGATTGTTCAGAATTGGAAATAGTGTCTGCAATGGACCTTTCCAACCCGTTAACAAATCGTAGAATAATAACCAATCAGATTGCCGTATTTTCTTAAGCTGTAGCCTGACCCGATAGTGCCACTATATTGTTCCACAAACAGACCAATCATTAGCTGTATGTAATAGACCAGTCTTAAATTCCATACCACACATTCCAAAGCCAAAACGAGGCTTGACTAGCAAAACAAGGAATGGCCTCGTCCAGATCAGCGTTTCACTGTTGTGGCCCTCAGTGTAATGGAAATACAAGACTGCACGCTGATCTCATTTTTCACCATTTTGCGAAAGTTTATCTTCGTAGAAGGAATTGTCATGAGTTGGGCTATGGGCGTAAAGCCACGTCTCCAGTGCTCCAACTCACTGGTCTATTAAGACTCGGACCGCATTCTTCAGCTCCAGAATCATTGCATGCACCTGTTGTTCATTTCCACTGTGTGGTAGTGTTGTGCTATTTAAGACCGCGCTTTGCACTTAGTCATTGCAAAGTCTCTTAAGCCTGACAAGCCTATATTACTCTCTGGTCTTGTATAGACTTATTTCCCACATTTGCGTGAATATGTTCTAACTTTTGAACCTTAGTGCTGTTTATTGTTTAATTTCAGCACTTTTTATCATTATCCAGGAACCTTAACTCCTTTTTTCTTTTCTCTTGGTCATACATTGTACTGCAGTTAAAGTCCAGTTTTTGTATTACTAATAGTGTTATCCAGGAACCTCGATTCCTTATTCGTTTTGTATTGTATCCTGCCTTGCCTTCTTGCCGTGCGGAAGGCATAATTAATACAACCAAGTCCATCTTCTCGCACCTGAGTCCAATCTTACACTTCTTGTCCTCTGTGCACATCACCGGTGCTCAGAGCTCAACCCTACATTGGAAAAAGTACTACAGTTATGCGATAAAAAATAATCTGGAACAAATGCCTAATCACGGCTTTCTTCCATGGGCAAAGCCATGGCAAATACAATGTAAACAAAGCCGGCAATGCAGTAACGCGTCTTAAGCCTCGCTTTGGGCAAAAATGAATATTCATGACCTGAATATTAAGAGTGGTCAGTTGGTGAGGTTGATGACTTTGACAATGGACAGAACAGTCCGCAGGAGCCGATGGGATGTAGCTACATTGAGAGCATTCAGGCCATGGCTTGACGATCGGATCGTACAATGTGAGCACATAAACCCTAAGCTTTGGTTTAACATCGCAGAGGATTTACTCATACAGTGTTAGCTGGATTGAACGACAGCATTTCTAAACTTCATACAGTGTATCTCCGGCTTTAAGCAAGCTGGTTAAGTTTTGTGGCTTTATTTGCTAGCTGGCCACATAGGTAACTAAGCTAACATTTCGCTAACATTAGCTAGGTCAAGGAAAGCAACCTGATTTTTGAATGTACATAGTAGGTGGAGTAAAATTAACAGAGAAGGTAATCGGTTATAATGCAGACAAAATCCACCTGAAATGCCCGATTAGTAAGATTGTTATATCAATCCTTTAGACTGATAAATGCCTGCATTACACATAGCTTTGAGGTAACATGAAACTAATGAGCTGTCAGAGACAGCTTTGTCGTGCTGACAAATCCAGTCTGACATCGTCAGTTGGAAATGTAACATGTAGTTGACAAATGCATGTAGTTACAAACTCAAAATGAAAACCCCTACGAAAGTATTATACATTCATATGAAAAACTACTGACTCTGCTTTACAGGTGTAGTAAGATTCCACTATTTTGTCAGGCTGGATTCCAATGAGTTGTTAATTAGAGGTTCAGTTTTTCTCTGTGCATTTCCAGTACTTTGCTGTGACTCTTGACTTCTCCACTCGTTCTGTCAAAAATCTTGTGCACATATCCTTGAGTAAAATAGTTAAGGCCTGTCTGTTGAACCTTCTTGGACAAGTTAGACGCATTCCTCAAGGAACACCGCAATATTATTCGGAATATGGGAGAGAGTGCTTATCAAATTTCTGCTGTGTGCTGACTACTTTAGTAGTGTGCTGCTGCTAAGCATGGGGGACGTGGCAACAATATCTAGGGGGGCGGAGCTTCCCCCTGTATTTTGGAATGGTCCATTGGATACCGTACCGTTACTTTCTTGGAAGTTTTCACTACAACTCAAACAAAGCATGCCAGCCTCTACACCTAGAGAAGTGCAATGCGCTGCTTATTAGTGGAATCCAGTTTGCCCTATTACGGCTTGCACATGCTATAACACATGACACCGATTCATGCAGAGACCATCCCCTACCACAAATCACTTTGCAGAAAAGATCCTCCACAGGTTATAAAATTCTCTGCACACTGACTACATTTTCTCCACCTGTACTCTGCTTGCCACCCATTTTTTACAATCAAGTTAAACAGCACTGACTTGGGGAATCTGTGCGTTTGTGTGTGTGTGTGTGGGTGTGTGGGGGGGGGACAGTGAGAGAAAGGAGGGGGGTGGGTGAAGCAGTGAGGGGGGGGGTGGGCGAAGCAGTGAGAGAGAGGGAGGGGTGTCGGGTGAAGCAGTGGGGGGGGGTAGGTGAAGCAGTGAGAGAGGAGGGGGCAGGAGAAGCTGTGAGAGAGAGGGAGGGGTGTCAGGTGAAGCAGTGAGAGAGAGGGAGGGGTGTCAATTGAAGCAGTGAGAGAGAGAGAGGGGTGTCAGGAGAAGCAGTGAGAGAGAGGAAGGGGTGGGTGAAGCAGTGAGAGATGGGGAGGGGTCTCAGGAGAAGCAGTGAGAGAGAGAGGGAGGGGTGGGTGAGAGAGAGAGAGGGGGGTGAGTGAAGCAGTGAGAGATGGGGAGGGATCTCAGGAGAAGCAGTGAGAGAGGAGAGGGAGTGAGAAACAGAGCACTTGGGAGCACCATGGAAACATAATATTTCCATGAACCCTGCTGTGAGCCAAATTTATCCTGTTAGTGATGAAAAATGCTTTAGTAATACAGCTCTAATAAGACTCTGTTTTTCAGTTTCATTTCTTGGTAGAGTTTATGTTAATTTTTTATTTATTAATTTTCCCCCATCTTGAGTTTATGTTAATTTTTTATTTATTAATTTTCCCCCATCTTGGACTCTTCCAAACAGTTTTGTCCACTGCTGCAACCTGCCCCCATCTACTCAAGCCCTGTTCACACACCAGCAGGTCACTGGCGAGGAGGCCCCAAGCTACTCCTGGCTATCCTGGTGACATTTACACGTAGTGGCTCGTAAACTGCGCCCGGTGGAGAAACAAATAGTTAGCATTATGCTACACAAAACCAAATAAGATCATACAAAAAAGTATTTAAAATGAAATGTTATGAATGTTTTCTCTGCAATACGTAATTGCCATGCCGTAGTATTCTCAGCATGATATAGCTAACAGTGAGTTAGCCATTTTAAGGACCATTGCAGGCTATAAATGTACTAGAAATCATTAGGAAACCGTACAATTTCTGACATAGTTCTCCATTTCTGTATGTGCCCGAGGACAAGCCATACAGTACACCCTTGTACAAATTAATTGAAACAAGCTGCAATTTTTAAAATCTTTTATCCCAAGTCGTGTTCTCAAGCAAAAACCTGCATTCTTGTCTTTATTTCTGCATTTTTTTCAACAGGATAGAATAAAATCATACTGTAAAAGAAATTTCCTAGTATTTGTGGGGTGGGTGATACCACAATTACCCATGCGCAGTCATTACATTAAAGGGGACCTATTATGCTGATCCTTCTTTTAATACATATTAGTAATGTTATAATGTTGGTTGTCCATACTCAACCGCTGAAAAGTTTCTAAACATAAGATACAGGGGTTTTGCCGTAATCCAAGAACGTGATTTCGTGAACGTGATTTCTCTCTGAACCAAGATCTTCGCGAGTTCTGGGCAAAACCTGACGTCAGGTTGTGCCGTCCAATTAATACAGACCTAGCCAGAGCCAACCATGGCACTGGACCTACCCACACCAGAAACTATTCTAGCGGGCACTAACAACGGCAGATCATACTATGCCTTAGTAGCGTCTACACTTTTGGAAATACAAAAGAAGAACCGCAGATCATTTGAGGTGCAGTTTTGTCAGTATCTCTCCCAAAGCTGCTTGTCCGTTTACTTTTGGACGCAAAGAAAAACACCTATTTCTCTTCCAAAAGACGATGCCACCAGAAATCAGTGGGTAGCTTTTTATGTTTGCTGGCAGCAAACAGCCACGGCCAAAGGGAACGTTAGCTGCTTGTGCTCAGCATTTCACCAAAGACAGCTTTGTCAATAAAGGATAATTCGACACAGGATAAGCATTTCAGCTGCTTCTCAAACCTGAAGCAGCTGCATCAATCAAGCGCTCGGAGCCACAAGCTGTAAGTAACGATATAACAGCAAATAATGTAAGTGAAGCTAACATGTTACGGGTGGCTACTGGCTAGCAGGACCGCTAACGATAGTTAGCACTAACAACTGGCCTCAAATGCAGGCTTTATAAAATATCTGAAGATAAATCCTGGATCGGTCGCGACAGTCCATGACTCACAGACAAAGAAGCTGCAAGTTGCTTTTACTGCATAAGCCAACCTGACGTGATAGCCAGTTGATTGTGGCTGTAGCACTGCGGCTAACGTAGCCAAGTCACTGTTGCTAATTTTTGTGTCCTAAATATGCAAGAGTGATATCAGGGGAAATTCTACAGAAGGTGTGTGAACATAAACCTCATTTGAAGCAAACTTTTTATACTTGTTTGTAATTTGGATGCTTGGTACAACTGTCCACGTCAACGGAACTTGCTGTCTGTAAAACCTGTATTGCAAGGGTTTGTCTCTGTGGTTGTTATGACTGCTTGGTTACCAGCTACTGCATGTTAGTTCGTTTGCCGTGCTAATTAAAAATTCTCCTGGTTAACTTAAATGCAATAATTCTGATCGGTATGCTTGTGTTACTTCGGTAAGCATCAATGCGGCAGTTTCATCATAACATTGCCCGATTGTAGCCACTACAGTTGAAGCTAACCGGAGAGGTGCAGTTAGACCAGACGTTGGTTTTGCAGAGCTTGGGATACGTGTTTGGGTTTGTTTACGGCTGCTTGTGATCGCTTCACTTATCCATGACCGGGATCAGCCGGATACTTCACAAATGTCTGGGCAAGCTCTCTGGTGCTACCGAGAAAGCAATGCGAAACGCAGAAGCTCTACCGTGTCTGGTATAACAAATGATTTCTCTGCACTACCATGACATAATTTCATCCCCCTTTATAAGTTGTTGTGGCTAATAAAAAGCTGAAAAAGGTTAAAAGATTAAATTGGAAATTCTTTCCTGTAGAAGTGATCGATTCGCTAGGTCCACATAAGCAATTTGTCCGCGCTAACGGAACTTACGGTCTGTAAAACCTATATTATGTTCATAACATAACTGAGCTCTCTCTAGCTGTCACGTACTATCCATAAAGCTGCTTTCACATCGGACGTGAAACAAATTTTTCGCGGGACAGATTAGCCTACATTCAAAGTCATTGCAAAGACGCGAATACACGTGTTATGGGCGCGTTAAGCAGCTTTCACACCAGACGCGAAACTAATTTATCGCGCGACAGGTTACATTCAAAGTCAATGCAAAGAGGCGAATAAATGCGTTATGGGCGCTTTAAGCAGCTTTCACACCGGATGCAAAACTAATTTTTCGTGCGACAGGTTACATTCAAAGTCAATGCAAAGACGCGAATACGGGCACGTCAAGCCGCTTTCACACCGGACGCGAAATGAATTTTTCGCCCGACAGATTACATTCAAAGTCATAACTGCTTATCAGCTACTGCATGTTAGTTCCCATGCTCTGCTAATTAAAAATGCTCCTGGTTAACTTATGTGCAGTAATTCTGATCGGTATGCTTGTGTTACTTCGGTAAGCATCAATGTGACAGTTTCATCATAACGTTGCCTGATTGTAGCCACTACAGTTGAAGCTAACCGGAGAGGTGCAGTTAGACCAGACGTAGGTTTTGCAAAGCTTGGGGTGCGTTTTTGGGTGCTTGTGAAACGATCGCTTTACTTATCCATGACCGGGGTCTGCCTGATACTTCTCCAATATCTGGGTGAGCACTCTGATGCTACCAGTGAAAGCAATAGGGAAGCACACAGGCTATAACATGTCCGATATAACAAACGATTTCTCTGCATTGCCATCGATTGAATATTAAATTCTTTCCTGTAAAAGTTATTGATTTGCTAGCTCCACATAAGCAACGGTTCACGTAAACGGAACTTATGGTCTGTAAAACCTGCATTATGCTCATAACATAACTGAGCTCTCTCTAGCTGTAGCGTACTATCCATAACGCACCCATTCTCCGCGAGGAAACGCTGGTCATTCCGACGCAGTAAGTAAACCATTACTACGGGCAATTTCCGAAAAGGCTGTTTAGCCTGGAGCTTTCGCCCCTCGTCATATACCAGCGCAGAAGCTGTTCGTTTCTCCACGCTTACGACACACCACAGTTATGCACACAAACCAGCAGGTCCTTATAATACATACCGAAGCAGTCCATAAGCTGTTGGTCCACTTTTAGCTGCTGCTCACTGTCTCTGTTTCTCTCTAAACTCAGACCCACCGGATTTCTACAGTCTCCGGTCTACACTTGGGCATGTCGACCCGTTCTACAAATGTGTCTATATGGGGTGGATTCTAGCTTTCCCTGCATCCTAGCTACAGAGTAGAAAAACCGCTGTACTCACCACTGTTGCCGTAGCAAACTGTAGCCGATAGCAAATTTGAGCTTGAGCTGCCAGATTTTCACACTGCGTCCTCCACTTTCGCCGTTGCGTTTCATTAGAACAAGTTCATTTCATTAGATCTATATTCAAGTATAAGGTTAGATTGCGGAATTTGCCCGCCGCTTCCTTATCAAATGGCAGCCGTGTCTCACGTTTCGCTCTGGGGAGACTGACCCGGAAAACTGCGTTCTGCAGCCTCGTCCCGCCCAACTCCGCCCTCCACAGAGCTGGCCAGTCAGAAGAAAGTGGGCACACGGGGAGTGGGGGCATAGCGGAAGAGCCACCCCAGTGAGGCGTTTCAGGCAGAGACTACAATGGACTACCAATGGGGTTTTTTGAGGATGGCAGTATGAGCTAAATATGGACCCTGTTTTGGACTTTGAACGATCAGGAGTACTCTAGGGGAGTCCAAGATCAAAATATAACCTTGGAAATATAGCAAAATGGGTCCCCTTTAATGGGTATTGCACGGCATGTTTTTTGGTTATTTGCAGTCTCTTGTTTCCCTGGTTAGTTAGTAGTGAGTCAGACGTTGTACCCGAGGGATGTGACACTGAAAAACTGCACAAAGATTGCAACTTTGCACAAACACACAAGCAAATCATACAGTGACATAACAAGTACAGTTGATGTCAGTTTTTCATTCCTAAAAACTGAGGTCATATTAAATATTAATATTCGCAAATCAACATGACTCATAATAAAATTATAGTTGAAATTAGAAACAAATCCATTATTTAGGACCTTAATCACAGCTTGTTTCAATTAAATTGCACAAGGGTGTATTTAGAGCTTGGATATTGCTATTATGAGGCCTTCTTGTCATGTCAGAAAAATAGACTACAGGAATTACAAAACTCCATTCATTTCTCACAGGGAAACATTACCACACTGCTTCACCCTCAGTGGTATTCACCGGTGCACTACTGCTTGTCATTTGCATTAAGTTAAACTTTGCTAAACTTTTTCGCATCACTGTCCCTTCCTGCTTATAGTCGCCAATCGTTAATGCTTCCCATGGCCGTGTTTTGTTAGACTCTCATTGAAAATGAAGGTCAGCTTTTGTTGTTGCGATATGAATTCCCTTTCAGGAGGAGTAGGCCTTGGCATGCAATTCCTCTGACTCCCATGGCAACTGGCCTTCACTTCTTACCTATAACAAGCACACTACCAATTACGAGGATAGTGCAGTCAGCGTATATTTGGCTTGTACATCTTCAGGCATCAGACCAGCTAGGAGAGGCCACTGGAGACCACTGAGCCTGACGAATCTAACTAGCTTAACCCCATTATACCGGGCAAAGCTCAGCCAATTGTGGTCTTGCCCATACGGACCTCTGGCCAGAGCATTGTGGGGATTCAAAAACCTGACTAGGCTTCCAGATGAACATCTGCCGTCTTATCCGTGAGCCACTAGGAGGCTTTATTTTATATTTAACCCCCTTGCACAGAAGCCAAATCTTGCTGTTTATGTGTTACTTTATTTAAAGCTTTATACTAAGGCTCAACTAAGTCAAGACACTTGAAGCATTTAGAATTCCATCGTATTTCAGTTTATTTTCATGATTTTGATACAGAAAAAGGGCTGCAAGCATAAAAAAAATCTTCATGAAAATTCAGCATTGAAGTTGTTAGAAAAATAATACTGAGAATTGAAAAATGGCTGGTGGTTAAAACTATACATTTCTGGGATCATGACCTCCTTGACCACAAGTATAATTCATCTGAGCATTACATTTTAAATTACCTACTCTCGAGGAGCCAAATAAGACCTCTCTCCAGGTGGCTGCCCAAACTCTAAGATCCCACAAAATGGCACACTGTCAAATCATAAAATAATCATATATATAACACAAATCGACTTTGACGCATGAAATTCAATAAGACCTAATGATTTTCCGGCTGAATTTAGCACAAGTTTAGCAATATAGGTGCAGTTGGACATCAGTGGTCACCAGTAACCTCTCCAAACACAAAACATGCCTTTTCTCCATGATAAAGTTTAGAATACTGTCCCACACCTTATAAGGAACAAGTTTAACTCATTAACTCAGTAATATCTGAAATATACACAATTATAACAGAACAGACATTCCACTAACAGAAAAAATCAGACAATATTCTACCCTAGAGTGAACAGATTGGTGCAATGAACGTACCAGGGGGTTTACTGAAGTGTTTGAGCTTTTGGCATTTTAAACAAGCCAAAACCTCGGCATTCGATTTTGTTGAATACTGTATAAATTCCAAAACAGAAAGCCACATTGAGCAAAATGCTACCACAGTAACAGTGTAACCTTTCTTCATTGAAGAAACAGATGTATCCAGTAGAAGGAACCCTCCAGTCCTGTTTCATTCAGAATAATTCCCATTGACTATATCCGTACCTTATTGAAATCCCATAAATGTAACTGAAAACTTCAGGCTGGTTCTGGAAGTCTTTTTTTATTTAAATCGCGTCATTTTACGCTGTGCAATTGTGCACAGCGTTAAGAGAATACAACCTACCTTGCTGTTACGCAAAGGTTTGTATACTTCTCTGATTGTCCAATCAATGTCTTTCAGTTACTGTGGAGAGTATATACTTTCTGGAATTGGATAAAAAATGAGTCAATCAATACATCATTACTGGGAAGTTTCACGTTGGCGTGAACTATAAGTGTGCGATAAGCAGATGGGCTTAAGTAAATAATTGAGTGATTGGCTATCAACATGAGTACTCAGGAGGATATAAGGGAGCGCTAGAATTCGTTGATGGAGGAGTCTATGTATAAATCCACGGTAGGGAACTACACATCTTTGATATGTGATGACTATAATTGATAGTAGAATGACATAGTATCAATACCATGATACTATGTCATTCATCAAATTTTTGCCTCAGAAAACTGATTTTTCTTAACTACTAATTGGGATATCATTGGCTCACTGTAGCTGAAGTGGTTGCTACAGAGGACAACAATGTTTTTTGTGTCAAGAGATCATTTTTTTTAACTGCTGGATAGATGCTACTGGCAAGTACAAGCAGTTTGCACATCAGTCTTAGCTGAGGAGCTTAATTCATGCAACTCCTGAAAAACAGGGATGAGAGTGAACTCGTCCATATTCCAAACAATGTTCGAGCTTGGCTTGCTTGGGAATATGTGACCCCGGACCACAAAACCAGTCATATGGGTAAATTTTTTTCATATGTATTCATGCATATTCTGAAAATGTACTAAAAATGCTTTCCAACAATGTATAGTTTGTCAAGATGGGGTAAAAATTGACCGAGATATGGCATTTTGAAGATGGGAAACTTGGGCAATCGAAATTTCCAGAAAACTGAGAAAATTGAGTTTAAAAATTGTCATATTCACTCCTTGGCAACACATATTTGTAATAGAGAGAATTAAATGAAACTTGCACCTGTTATGATTCTGTTATGCCTGACCATGTTTTCATTATGACTCTGCTTCCAAGCCATGTTTTTTGATTTAGTCCATGCCATGTTTTGTATTTTGCCTGTCTTTCTTTGCCATGTCTTTTGCCTGCCATTACTCATATTCACAGTTTAGTTATTGTTCTGGTTTATGTATTTCTCATGCCGTGCATTGCACATTGTCTCCCCTGTCTGGTCATATGTGATGTGACAGTTTAATTCCCCAGTTTTGCGTGCCACGTTTTCAGGTGATTTCATGGTTTCTGGGTTTTCAATTATTCCTTCCAATCTCGTTTGCTTCCTTCTCCTTGCTATTCTGTCTTTACTAACAAATACTAACAGTTTTTTATTTTGGATACATTACTAACAATAACTAACATTGTTTATAGTTCTAACTTACTAACAAGAACTAGGGATTGTATAGCTGCACATTCTAATTGAATAACGAGCTCTCAGCACTCACTCTGCTCTAGTCTCCGCCCCTTGCCTTCACTCAATTTACTTTGCTGTGCTTCAGCGGATTCTCTGCACCTTGTTAAACACTGTTCTGCCTCTCACTCTGTGCACTTTAGAACTCCCTAACCGGAGCCGTTTGTTTGTCATAGGCTGTCTGTGTAATCCCTGTCCGCGTTTTGGCTTTCGCCAGTTTCATGTGGTTAGGAACTTGCCCTTGTTCATTCCTTTGTAATTAGTCTGATCCAGCTCACCTGTTCCCTATTCTAGCATGTGACTTCCCGTACATGTATTAAGCAGTCAATTTTCAGCCAGCTCTTGTCAGAATGTTTTCCTTGTGCTGTGTTGTTTATGCCTTGTACTCTTTGTGTTATACTTCTGGCTGGAACGTCCTGGATTTTGATTTTTGCTTCGTCTTTGATATACCTGTGCCCGTGTAACGAACCTGCTTTGCCCGACCCTGAGTTTTGTATTTGCTGCCCTGTTTACAAACTGGATTACGTCTACTGGATTTTGATTTTGGATTGTGGACTCTGTACCATTGCATACTGCCCTGCTGGGGTTTCCACCCCAGAATTAATAAAGAACAAGTTTGCTGGATCTTTTGGTTCTCGCTTCTGGTTCCTGAACGCATCCTCACAGCACCATTCATTAATCATACTATTGCCTTTAAAAGTGCAAGTGCAAAGTATTTTTCGTGGTAGCCTATGCATAGAAAGAAGCAAAGAAACCACGCATTGTTCTCTCCTCGTGTTCTTTAATCAATTTTCAGGTGAATGAAAGACGCAGTATTCAAAAAACAGGCAGTCTCTCCTTTATATACTACTTTGAGTTTACTGGCAGTTTAAAAAAACATTGAGTATAATTGATAGCAGAATTACATAGTATCAATACCATGTCGAATTTTTGCTTCAGGAGACTTGATTTTTATTAACTACTAACTGGGATATCATTAGCTCATGGTAGCCGAAGTGGTTGCTATAGAGGACAACAATTTTCTTCTGTAGCAAGAGAGAATTTTATGAAATGCTGAATAGATACCATGGGCAAGGATATTGAGCAGTTTGCGCATCAGGCTTGATCCGGAGGTGTCATCTAGTGGTAGAATATTGTAACAGCGTGCACAAATTTGCAGCTGCATGCCTGCTGACAGACACATCTGCACAAAGTGCTTCATATAGCCTGCCGAGCACCGCTGTTCTTCTCGAACAAGGCTCATCCAGATAATCTTTAAATGATGAATTACATTCATATTTCAATTTGTTGCGAGTAACAAAGTGGCCAGTGTCAAAGTAACTAAGTAAAAGTATACTTTTTATCTTTTCAATGTAGTAGAGTAAAAGTCCCGTAAAAAAAAAAAAAAAAAAACTGTGTTTCTAGGGAAGGCCAAGTGCGGTTTGTTCTGACGTCTGCTATGGGGTCACGTTTGAACCTACGTAGTCATCTCATAATCAAATAGAGGGAATTCCCCACTTTGCAATGATCCCAACAATGTTGGGGAATCCCCAACTGGTGCCGGGCTGGAAGCACCCACGTGGAAAGAATCTATATGAACATATATGCGCATATATGCAACCTATATGCCGCATATATGCAGCTTATATGCACATATGTGCCGCATATAGGCCAAATTCAGGTACATATATGTGCTTATAGAGGGCATATAGGTCTCCTATATAGCTCATATCCCCAGTGGCAGGTTCTGTTTGTCATACCTATTTGTATAGCTCATATCTCACTTTTGCAACTGTCATACATGATGCCTAGCTCATATTTTTATTCTCAAGGTAATATCTGCATATTAGTCCAAAGTCCCTTACAGAAATAACAAGAATTTCATGCAATAACTTATTAATTGCATGTGAACATGTGAAAATGGCATCACATTTGATCCTAAATACATGTTGACATGTGACAACGGCATGTTATGTGTAAACCAGGCATTATTAACTATGGCAAGTGAGAGGAGACAAAAGGCTCTGATATCAACACAAATATCTAATACTATTTGTTATATTTTTTTCCAGAAACATTAACAATAACACGGTCATCAATTCTTTCTTGACCATACTTATTTCCATTCTAGGAAGATTGAGTTGTGTATTGCGGAAGAGAAGGAAATGTATAAAAACAAATTGGTTTGATTATGTTTATTTCATCAATTAAGCATTTTTTCAAGTTTCAGTCACTGCCAGATTCACCACATTAGATAAAACTGGATTCACATCATTACAGCTCATACACATCCACTGAAAGGTTATACACTACACTGTTACATCCACCAAATGGCAATGTTTTCTATCTTGTCTGTAATGCAGTTTCTAGATGATTATGGCTCCGAGGTCCTTAATCTAAATGTAGCAAAATAAAACAAAAATAACAAAATAATAGTACACAGATGAACATACATGCCTTTCAAAAGTCATTTTCAACCCCACATCTATTTGAGCATTTCACTGTGGTTAATGAATTTGAAGACAAAGTCTACATTTCTGTTCAGAGTTTTAATGAACAGACACTTGTCTTTTACCTGAGATGCTTGTGTACCAACTAAAAGTCCCAGACTTTTTCCTACAGGGATGAAATAACAAGGATTCTTCAATTCTTAGCCACTACTGAAAGAACCCATATAAACATAAAAAGTAGGTTTGAATACATAAACAGTCAATGGAGTGCGGTCCTTGTGCCAAAATCAGCTTAACATTTTCACAAAAGTATACTGAAACATTGGCCACAAAAATGCACTCATGTGGGATGCAAATAAACTGATAAGGTTTGTGTTGGCCTCCATGGGAATTGGGTTATGTAGATTAGAGTTCTACTAAGGGTGCTGCTATCTGTTGGGCAGACTTGAAGAATCCTTTTTCAAAATTCTACATTTAAATCAAGAGAACAGGGACTGTTACTTTATTTGAAGTTATGATGGTAACAGACAGACAAACAAATGTGAGCAGGTGCAAACACACCGAGGCATAATAAAAGGATTCTTTATTATCAGTATATATATATACATATATATACACACATACATGTACATGTATGTATCAGACTTATAGAAACAGACCAAAAGAAAAGGGAACTTTGTGCAGCGGAGAAGGTATATTTGGATACAACTTTTGAAATAGGGACAGACATGGGAAAATTCGAAGGCGTTTGAGCATAGTATTAGGAACTGCCAAACAAAGAAAAAATATTTTAGTTTTAATATTGGGCCACATATAGGTTTTGCATATATGTGACATATAGGTACATATATGTACCTATAATATATGAAAACGGCCAATTTTATGTATGTCACATATATGCGAAACCTATATCTGACCCTATATTAAAACCTATATGTTCATATAGGTTCTTTCCGTGTGGGCGATTTTTTGTCGGCGCATTTTTCATTGTTTTTGGGCTAATTACACAAAGATTTTCACCACCCACTTCTCCTAAATCAAGTTTGGAGGCACCTATGATAGGATTTTTGCAAAATACTCACTTGGAATGGTGTCTTAAGTTATTTTTCTAACGTTTAATGCACAAATCGAAAAATCGATAATTTTAATGTAAAATGTATTAGACGGCTGTAGTGCAAAATGGGCTAGTGCGACTTACGACTGGTTTTGTGATCCGGGGTCACATATTCAATAACTGATCCGGGTGTGCCATGTAGTGATAGAATAGTGTAACTGTGTGCATAAATTTGCAGCTCCATGTCCGCTGGCATCTACATCTGCACAGAAGAGTTAATAACAATTAGGCCAAACCCCCCAGAATCTCTAATTTCAAATCAACAAATAAGTATTTACATGGATGCTTGCACGGGACTCATGCTGCCATCTTGGGATAGTGCAGATGATATGAAGTTCTCCTCCAAAATGTTCCAGTCAAGTGCCACTTCTTTTCACCATAGTCACAGCCTAAGCATGAATTTAATGTGGGTGAAAAAACTTGAACATGCGCTTCCACAGAAAGCAACTAACAGTAACAAATTATTCCAGCCCAAACCAACTGAATCTGTCTGCTGAATTTTTTCACAGTTAAATATCAGAAAAGTAACCAGGAAATGTGAAAATTCCACTACAAACCCACCAAACCAATGAACTGTATCCCCACTTGTAAAACCCAAAACCCACACCCCAGGGAGGGGGGGTTGGTGTCTCCAGTACTCACCACTAACTGGGTGCGCAAAGCGTGGTGTTTAGATCTGGTGGAGGCGTTAAACAGTGTTTCCCTTGTGTGTAACAGGTGCAGCCGGCGGCCGCCATGAGCGGAATACTGAAGAGGAAGTTTGAGGAGGTGGACGGCTCATCTTCGCTGTGCACATCCACGCAGGGGTCAGATGAGGAGGCTTCAGGCAGCGAGAGAGGGAAGAAGAGCAGCGACATCAACGATGGTGTAAATGCCTCTGCTGGTGAGCACCTCCCCTGTGATTTGTTCTCCTCCCAACTCTAAACCCAATACCACACGCCAAAGCCCATTACCACGGCCAATGTGACCACTACAGGGCCTATTTGCATTATAACACATTACATTATATATACATGAAGATGCTTTTTATCCAAAGTGATGCATAATATGGGGAATAAAATAGATCAGACAAGGTTCAGAACATATAGAGCATCCATGACCTCTGTCATGAACAAACAGACAAACAAGGGCTGAAGTTACAATTAAAAAGCAATCAGTATAAAGCAAACACATCAAAGCAAAAAATACATTATTGCAAGTGCTATGATGAAAGGGTGCATAATAGATTATACTGGAGGCAGTCAGGACTAAGAGTGTAAGACTGACACCTAAGTCGAGTGCTGTCTGAAGAGAGGTAATGAATGTTAGCATGAGATGCATGTTTCTAGTGCTACTCAACGTTCTTTCTGACCATGATTACCATGACTTCTCTACACAAGATAGACATTTGCCCAACATAAAGGAGAGGTCAGTCCATGTGTGTTTTAGGGCAAATTTTATAAAGTTTTGGAAATCCATTTAATATTTGTTCATATTACAGTGGTTTGTGATGCAAAACCATGACAAGACATTGACAAATAAAGTTCTTTTTCACCCCAGTTTGAAGAAATGGACATGTTGTGTTTTGCGAAGAAACATTTCTGAAGCTTTATTGCAATTTGCCAAATAACCTCAACAGAGATCACTTTTTCCACAAAATTCATTTTAATTAAATTTTTCTCACATTTAATTTCATCAAGGTATTGTGTTTTAACTTGTTTTGTAAAACATATTACCAAAAGCTCTTCTATGCTAACTTTTCCCAGGACACAATTAGCATTATTCTAAAACGTCTTTAAATGGAATTACAGCATTTTGCAGTGAAACTCTTCATATATATGTACAACGTATGTATATGTTGCAATGGCACTGTACTCAATTTTAGATTTAAAAAATGGCCGTGAGGTCTTTTTTTTCGCAGTGTGCAAAGATTCTAAGCTTTAACTTTTGGTGTCAGTATTTAGAAATGACTTTTTGTTTGTAGCCCTCCCATTTCAGGGGACCACAATATTTCCAAGGAGTCATTGTGTCTGCTATTGCCTCCAAAGCACTTGTATAAGGGAATTTTAAGTGTATATTCTTGATTCTAGGCTTTTGACTGTCTTTGGAATTCATCTGATATTAGCCTTTGTCGCCTTGAGAACCAGTATTGTGAGAGTGAAGGTCAAAGTAGCCTTTTCCAGGAAGCAAGATGCAAACACCTGTATGTTGCGGAACAGGGTGACCAAGTTACAACTTGTATAGAAGGAGTCTGTTGAATTGTGGAAAAAAAGGTCTTGTGGACATAAGTTGATGTCTTCAGTCGAGACAAATAGCAAATAACCTGTCTTTTGGAGTAAACTACTCTTTTCTTCCACTGGCACTATATGTGCAGCCTTCGGATTTGATTTGCGATGGCTCAGCCTGTCCACTTCCTCAATGTCATGCTCAGTTTGGTTGGTACGCAGGAATTTCCGGCTCACTGACAGGTGTTTCCTCCTATGTATAATGTCTGATAACAAACAACATGAGGATTAGACTGCCTGACTCTGCCTGAACCTTAATTTTAATCATTCTATCACCAAATCAAGAGGTCCGGCCTTTCTCTATAAGATGCCATTTTTTCCACCACCTAAGATGAGACTCCTGCTAGCGTAATCCACGTTCACTGCACCTATGGAGCAAGTGTGCAGTTCACAATAAGTTCCTGTCCCTCGGCTGAATTCTGTGGGTATTGCTAAGTCCGGGCAGGGGCGTTTAGGCCTAATGTCATTTAAATTTGATACCCACGTATGGGCGCTGGGAGAATTATTGCGTAGGTCGGTTCCTAAGAAACCAAGCTGCCTCTCGTGCTCTTTCCAGAGCCATGGAACCTCGCTGAGTTCTTTTGAGACCACTGTCATGGCAACGTTCTCATCTAATCTTTTGAGAACTTTTGTAAAGGAGCGCAATATTAACCTAATGGCTGGCAATAAATCAGAGTGTTTTGTGCTCATTAAATAACTCCAATTTGTTTATGGATTTCATGAGGAATGCACTTCATAAAGTACCCATTAAATTCCTGGAAATGCACACCCATAGCCCATGATTAGCAGTGTTGACAGTTTGAGGTTTCATCAACATTTACTGTATATGGGCTCATTAAATCTATTAGTTTTACAATACAAAAAATTATATTTTTCAGACCGTGACAGCTACGAGAATCCAGTTGCTAGAGGAAGGTCGCCACAGGTTCATGTGAGATTGATTCTCAGTGCATTCTCTAGTGGCTTCTCAGATGGCTTCCATTTATTCTGCTTGTGTGACATCAGGGTGAGCGACAGAGGCAGTCCAAAAAGCTTTCTTCCCTGACCCAAGCCAAGAAAGCAAGTATTTATGCTTCCTGTTCATAAGTCTTGTACCCTTTCAAAGGATTATTAGTTACCAAGCCTAGAGAACATTAATCATATTGCACACAATGCAAGTTGCAAATGAGCTGATGCAGTGCAATTATTAGTGATGAAAATGTTCTCGATACAGAATTAATTATAATCCCTGTACGGAAAAATCCAAAATGCATCAGATCACATATGAAGCAGAATTACAGTAAAAAAAAAAAAAAAAAAAAAAAAAAAATTGCAGTAGTTTTCTTAGGCTGCTGAGAGGCTCATGGGCTTAAGGCACTGTTCTCAGACAGACCTCGGTCAATTATGTAATTGTTTTGGAATATTTTACTTTGCTTCTTCGGGTTTGTCAGATGTGTTCTGTAGGTTGGGTCAATTGCAACAGATAACTCAAGAGCATAAATTTGTTTTTTAATGCATAAGAATTGCATAATTTACCCAGGTCTGATCTGTGGTACATCAGATCAGAAATAAACCATGCCAGGGCAAAGTGGTAATGATCAGGAGCTTAGGGGCTCTATCTTTCACACTGCCCTACCCATTGCCACTACCCGCTACCCGTGAATTGCGCATTTAGCAGCTTCCACTATCCCTAAACGGTATCTTGTGGCCACACTCGCTATTCATTATGCTGAATCCATTATTTGCGACTGGAGGTGTGCCTGTGGGCGTGTTTATGCGCTTTTTCCTAAAATTGCTATCTTGACCACACAGGTTAGGGAAAGCGTACAGCGGGTCCTCAAACCCCCACTACCCGTCTGGCAATTGAAGACACGGCTTCTCTCCCCCTATGCGATCTAACAGCGACAAATGGGCTACATTCAGTTCAGAAAAATAATTAATCATAATTAGGTCTATGCACTGGCACTCAGCGACGTAACTTTTTTTCCAGCGAGACCGGCATTTCAGAACTCTTCAGCGAATGAAGGTAATCCTGGTGACAAGTACGTGGTTTCGTCCGTTTACATTTTCCAGTCGGACAGCTCTCTATTTTTTTTTTTTTTACAGCAAGTTGCTTGACCGTGCTGCAAAAACAGGTGTGCGTACTTGTCACCGAAATTACCTTCATTCGCAAAAGAGTTCTGAAATGCCGCTCTCGCTGGAAAAAAATTACCGTTGCTGAGTGCCAGGGCATAGACCTATTTATAATTAAATTATTTTTCTGTACTGAATGTATTCCATTATTTTGTCGCTGTTAGAGCGCATGGGGGAGAGAAGCCGTGTCTTCAATTGCCACTTCATTATTCTTGAATTGGAAAACGTGTTAATAAGGGAAAACCATCTAGAATTAGCCAGGACTAATTGTAGTCAATAAAGGGAAGGATATTTTCTCCCAAATTTTCAGGTCTGGCGCCGGCCCTGAACATTATTTCCCACAGAACGAGAACTCGTGACAAAACTGCGCCTCTCCCATCAGGCAGTGACGGAATAATGTCACCTGGTTGCAGATGATATATACACCGCTGCCAGCTGTCCGTATACCTTGCCCGTTACTGTTAGGGTTACTATGGCACTATTTTTCTATGCCAGTGGGTCATTCCAACACCCACTCAGCTCAATTGGAGGCATGACCCAATCATGGTGAAACGCATTTTTTTTCTTTTTTCTTTTTTTTGAAGTTTCCATCGCAAAAGGGGTAGGCTTGATGTTTTTTTTTTAATTACATACCAAACATTAAACAATATGTAAATGTCAAATAATAATAATAATAATAATAATAATACAATTCATGATTAACTTAACAAAAACAGATCCTCCCCTGTCTGGATTTGACCTCATGCACGAGCAATTTAACTTCGTGTTCGGGGAAACGTGGCGACCTTCCTCTCTCCATCACGGGTTTCGGTTTGAGGATTTGGGATAGCGCAGCCTGCTCCTAAAGGCAATGGCACCTGGCACACTGATTGGTTTAACTGGCGAACGCCCAAACCACGCCTATGCATAATATAAAGGGTAGCGCAGGTGTTTTTAGGGATATAGGCAGGTGTGCAAGATAGCAACTTTTGCGGGGGAACGCCTCTTACGCAATGTTAATTCCTTAAATAACGGGTTTAGGGACTCTGGCGCAAGATAGGGCCCTAGGTTCAATATGAGAGTTGGTAGGGACAAATATGCTAAGCGAGTGCGCAAAGTGTGCATGTTGGAAATTTTTTTTGCAATAATCTGAGTACTGCCTTTTCCGTATACAAATACAATCATAATGACGATTTCTTTGTTTTTTATGATGCTAAGCAAAGTGCCTCCATAATTTTCATAGATACTGTAGATGCTGTACATTCATAAACTTGTTTTTTCCATTTTCAGGGTTCTGCTGATGCTGGTCGGCGGTGGTCGGTGCCGACCAGCACTTGGAATGCACCGACCACCACTCAGTTCAGATAGTGCCGGTCGCTAGAAACATAAATGACTCTAAATATGCTCTCCCCCCCATAGCGAACTTTTGTTTTCGACCCGCGCCTCGTCTGCGCTGGTCATCATTGATATTGAAATTCCTGCCCAACAGTGATGGAAACACCGAGTGCCATCCGAGCCCGCGTGTGCTGGGTATTCATGGGCGAACTGAAACTGAGACTGTGAGGAAATGATCGCTGCGGTTGTCTCAATCTAATGAAAGACAGGCAATTATAATCGGGGCAGGGTGATTGATTTCTGTAGCGCTGTACTTTGCATATCGAGAGAAAAGTTTTCTTGTTATATAAACGACAGCAAAACAAAAGGACAGTAACATTCCTTATATGTTAATCTATCAGGGTTTAATAACAGTGGCGGTCGGTGGGCGAAAACCGAGGGGGCGGAAAACATAGGCTACCTTGAAATGGATATTATTGACCCTATTTTAATCATTGTTCTTGGTTAACACGTTTTCTAACAATATGATTACTCCGTTTGCAGTTAAGTACACAGTTTCCCTTTTTAATGAAATGGCAAGGCGAGTGAATAATAAATTCAATAAAAATGTTTAATTCACATGCCTTAATAGGCAACCCTTCACGAAAAAAAACTGGATTTTCTGCGCTGACTTTTGCCACATCTTACAAAGCAAGCCATCAAACCCTCGCTTCATGATTGTTTAACTGAAAACAAAGATTGAAATGCGCACTTTTTTGCCTTCACTTGACGCATTTTCTCTCGTCTTAACGAATTACAATTCACCTTTCGCTAAGCCCCGCCCTAAAATGCAGAATGGTCAATCACAGCGGAGCCAACCACTGGCTCCGACTGAACTCTGACATTTTCATGACAGCGCTCCATTGAATCTAGTGCTGGCGTCTCAGATTTTTGTACTTTTCGACACTTGTTTTTGTGGACTATAACATTGTAATGGTTAAACGTTGTGCCTGGGGCACTTGTAAGACTGACATTCGTTATCCAGAGAGATTGAGAGGGGTGTGCTTAAAAATAGCCACTGCCCGTATTTTTTTTTTTTGGAATAAAACAGGCATATACCAGAGTCTAACTTGGTTGGAATATTTCCAATCGGAAATGACCTTTTTAATATATTTATTGCATGTCGTGTTTG
This sequence comes from Gymnothorax javanicus, assembly GCA_029692085.1. NCBI lineage: Eukaryota > Metazoa > Chordata > Actinopteri > Anguilliformes > Muraenidae > Gymnothorax > Gymnothorax javanicus. The sequence continues at coordinate 44,231,252 of CM056205.1, forward strand.
AATGCACACAGTCGTCTCCTAATCGGAAAATTTTCATATTCCGATTGAACAAGAATATGGTGTGCAGACGTGATTGAATATTCTGTTCGGGGGGCATTTTTCGATTAAAGTGCAGGCCTAATTCTTGGGCCATGAATGTAAGGAGTCTTACTCAGAAGGGCACAGTCGGAAATGACCAAATCACTATTGACTATTGATTGTGGAGAGTGACGACCTGACAGTTCCCATAAATAGCCTATTACAAGCAAACGTGTGAACCTAAAATTTATTTATTCAGATCAGTGGCGGTTCTTGGGCCATGAACAAATGAAGCCAAAACCACAGTCATTGCGACAAATCACTGCTGAATTGGCATCTAAAGTCGACCCACTGTTTTTGTTTATTGGCCAATCAGCGAGCAAGCGCAAAACAAACCGAATAAAGGATTATCACCCATGTACACACGGTCCATTGGTTGATGAATGAAATTGGTCAAAAATGCCCTTGACAATGCAAGGGCATGTCAACAAAAGCAAGTTTTTGTTTGGTAACATTGGACGTTCAACGTCCCGAATAGAGAATCGACATGTTAGATGCATTTTTAATGACTTAAACCTTCAACAAAAGCAGTTTATTTTTCTTGATCACGTTCAACAGTTGCTGAGAATCGACTTTAGATGGTAGGACAGTCAATTTACTTTTTTTGATAGCATTGTCATACATTGGTAGGAAAGTCAATGAGGGTTTTTTTCATACGTTAAATTATGATTGCGTAAATTATGAGGCCTACGTCTTTATAAATTCCGCGCTCAAGTAGCTTGTGAAACGACATAGGTTAGCAAATTGATTAGTGAGGCTCATTAAGCAATAAGCTGTGCAACATCGCATTTTTACTTCTATATTAAGATTGTAGAAAACAGATTCTGGAGGCTTCTTGCGAAAGAAGCCTCGCAAACTAATTTATAAAGACGTATTGATAATTTGCGTCGTCATATGCTATCGAAAATAAATTTGACTGTCCTTCTACAAATTCGTATGAGCAACTGCTGATCAAGAAATGTAAACTGCGAAAGGTTTAAGTCATTAAGCTTTGAAGGGCGAGGTTTTGGCTTCCCTTTGTTACGGCCGACGAACCGCCACTGTAACTACCTAAACTGTTTGCTAAGTTAAGCAGCTAGAAAACATAAGAAATGTTACAGCTGTCCCGCTAGTTAACATCAGCTGATACATTATAGTTAATGCCGTGGTATAAACATAGACTGTATAAATTAGTCTATCGGTCCAAGTCCAGATTTCCTACACTGCACATGAACATACTGTAACCCTTTCTGTCTACTCCTGTCTGAAACCGCATTTGCTGCTTTGTAAAAGCCGACAGCAGTTCAGCTGGAAGAGCTGTCAAAAACGCCATGTTGAAACTGAAGTTTTGTCGGACCTAGCAACAATAACTAAGGGGGTGGGGCTTAGCAAAAGGTGAATTAGCTACACCTGAGAAGGAAGAGTTTAAGTATCTTTTATCAAGGAAAATGACTGAAACAGATCAAGACTAATAAGCAGTTTAAAGACATTTATCGCCCTCCTTGTGCTCTGTCCAGCGGGCGCCACTAAAGAAATGTTTGAAACATAAATGACAGTTGTTAAGTCATATTCAGAAATTTAATCAAAAGTATTTGGATACAAAATAGAAAAACAAGTTTATGAATATGGCATCTATCTATGAAAATTAGAGGCATCTCGCTACGCGCCGAGGAGCACATCAGAGAAACGCAGTAATCCGGTGACTCAGAGGCAATATCTGCTTTCGAACTGACGCAAAAAATTTTCCAACAGCACTCCGAGCATCCTGGGCAGAACCCTGTATTTTGTACCCAAAAACTTTTGATTTGATTTTTCACTTGAAGTTTGCAACTGTTATTTATGTTATGAATGTTTTCCATGAAACTTTATGAAACAATTGAAATACTCTTCCCAATTTATGAGCTAAGTAATTACACAGTGGTCTGTTGTATTATTAGTGAACGTTACAATCATTATAAGGTAATGCTTTAGCTAGCTATAGCTCGCAAGCTAGCTCGCTAGCTAGCGATCTACCGTTAGTTACGTTCTAATGCCAGCCACACAATTATCGACTGTACAAATCATACTTGGAAACATTTCGGTGGATTTCAACACTAGTAGGCTAATATTGAAACCGATTATGACTCCGTGTACTCACAATTTTTTTTACTCAGGGGTTGGAAGCAATGGCATTGCATAAAGACGTTTCAAATGATCTTATTTCATTTAAACAATTTAAACGATCATACAACACATACATTGCTTCCAACCCTGAAACGCAGGTGAAACTAATAAACCTTCATGCACAAGAACTTCAATTCCGCGCGAGAATCTCTTACATACGCGCTGATTGAATAATTGCCGACTACAGCAGGGGAACGCATATGCCAATAAAACTCATGCCGAATGCGTGAGAGCTGACAGGTATGCATTATTAATGAAAATGGCCACAGCTGATTATGTTGACAGTTTTCAGAGTTTCTTTAATGGTAATTTAAATGAATGATTAAAAACAGGTCATGACCAATCAGGCTAGTTTTTGTCATCTTAAAGTTAATTTTGAGCAACAAAGGCACACAAAATGCCAAAGGGACATTTGTATTGACCAAAAAAATGTTGCTTGCTAACAACTGTACATCTTGAAATTCCACTTTCAACAAGTATTCCTCTTTAGCTGGGATTAGAGCCCCACAGACATGGATTAATAGCTTTGTCAAAAATAATTTTTTTTGGCAATGATTGTACTTTGTCATTAGCAAACCTCAACACCAGCATACTTTGCCCTCTGGGCAGAGAGTGGTTGGTCTGAACTTAGTGCTTCAGCAGTACAATGACCCCAAACTTTCCTCCAAGCTGTGCCAAAGATCTTGACAAAAAGAAAGAAGCAGGAGTGCTTCTGAAGATTGTGTGGCCCCTCACAGTCACCAGATTTGTCACCCATTGAGTTGCTGCGGGATGAACTTGACCGGGCAGTAAGAGAAGTGCGCCAATGAAGTTTAAAAGAGCTCATGAGGGAACTCTCGAAAACCTGGAATGATTTACCGGAAAGTTTTCTCCTTAAACTGCTGGAAAGATTGCCTAGGATATGTCAGGCTGTAATCAAGGCTAAGGGAGGATACTTTGTAGCAAGTTGAATTTGAATATGTACGTATATCTCTCTGCAAATAATTTTGCACATTTTTAGTTAAGATATGTGTTTCTATGTTATTCTATTTTTTGTTGTTGCTGAGAATATACTGTCAGAAAAACCAGTCAAATTCTGAAAAATGCAGGGTGTTCCTAATGGTTTGGCCTGTGATCTATGTCCTTTGATTTTCTCGATACCCGTTCATTTGATCGACTTTACACTTGTCGGGTGTATAGCTTAGGTCCCAAAGAAGTGCACTGTCCAAGTGTGGAGTTGTTTCACACGAAATTTCAAGCAATACCTGAGGCCAAACAATAGACCCATTCCTATCTGGCACGTTTTGAACTTGCACTGCTCTCGTCTTATCAAATCACATCTTAATGAGGAGGTAATAAGCACACTTCCTTTAGTGCCTCCCTTTGACTCCCATTTATGTGTAGCACAAAGTGATTTCATCCTTTTGCGCAAAATCACCAAATGGTCCTTCCACTCACTGCACCTTTCTGATTTATTCAAATTATATTTATTGATGAACAAATCAACACAGCTTACTGAAACCCGTTTACCGTCCTTTGTTTCAGCTGCTTCGATACCGAAGAGGGAGAGGCAGATGAGGAGCCAGAGGTGCGTTCACTTTGAAAAGGTGACGGTGTACTACTTCAACCGTCGGCAAGGGTTCACCAGCGTGCCCAGCCAGGGGGGCAGTACACTGGGCATGGGCAGCCACCACTGCTGTGTGAGGCAGTTCAGCCTGGGGGAATTTGCCCTGGAGCAGAACCGGGTCCATCGGGACATGCTGAGGAACCACTTGATGGAGGAAAAGCTCAATACTATTAAACTCAAGGTCAGGCAGATCAGACCAGAGCACATATATGTGACTGTGTTTGACAAATGTATTTCTATGACAGCTGTATGACTGTCATAAACAGTAAATATTTTTTCACTATTCTATATTGCTGACTGTTCTTCACTCTCAGAAAAAAAAAGGTAGAGTGGCAGAAATTTTTTGTTCTCTAACCCTTTCAATACTGATACAGTAATATGAATCTGAATGACCCATTGGATATATATGTTATTTTTGTGACTATACTACGGAATAAGCCCAAATACAAGGGTTTTTGGGACTCATATTTGACAACAGGATATTTGGATGTATTTTGGGACGTATATATCCCGTTAGTACTGAAAGGTGAAAGGTTAAGGTGTCTCATCAATACCTTTCAGCTTTCATGGAGTTACCATCATCTTGTCGTCACTGGTTGGCTGAAAAATTCATTTCACACTACAAATCCAACAATTTAATTGTAAACAAAGCAGTTTAACAGAAATTCAGCAAGTACACAAAAGGTTTAAATATTTGACCCAAAGGCTAGAGATACACTCTTAATTGCAGTCAGTGTAGTGCCCGATGATATAACCTTGATTCCTTGGTGCAAAATCCATGTCCAGAAAGTAAATTGAAATACATCCCCAGAATTTTGTTCAACGCGTAGCAGAACTTAGACTCTCTCACCTATGAACAACACCCCAGCTTCTTTAAAACATCAGGTTCTGAGTGTGTGGCTTACTTGATCCTTGCACCGTTTAGCTGACAAAGAACGGCACGGTGGACTCAGAGGAGGCTAACATGCTAACGGTTGATGACATCTCAGACGACGACATCGATGTGGACAACATGGAGGTGGACGAGTACTTCTTCCTGCAGCCGCTTCCCACCAGGAAGAGGCGGGCCCTCCTGCGCTCGTCAGGGGTGAAGAAGATTGACATGGAGGAGAAGCACGAGCTGCGCATCATTCGCATGTCCCGGGAGGACTGCGGCTGCGACTGCAGCGTCTACTGCCACCCAGAGACATGCGCCTGCAGTGTGGCAGGAATCAAGTGCCAGGTATCATTACATAGGAAAACATACCAGGCATAACAGGTACATAGCAGCATGCACCAGGCATAAAGCATACATAAGAAGAGGCAGCAGGCATAGAGTATAAATAGAAGCAGGTGCCAAGAATGGAGAATACAGAAGTACAGATACCAGGTCAAGAGCATATGTGGGAACATGTGCTAGGCATAGAGAGTATATATAGTACAGTTAGCCAGATTAGAGCATGCATAGGAATAGTAACCAGGCGTGAATAGGCGTACCCGGCGAAAATAGGATCGGTACCAGGCATAGAAAGTAAATAGGAACAGGTACCTACCTGGTGTAGAGCATACATAGGAACAGGCACCAGGGATAGAGTGTTTGTAGGCACAGGCACAAGGGATAGAGCAGACATAGGAATACGTTCCAGGCATACAGCATATGTTGGAACAGGTAATGAGCAGGAACATACACAGGAACAGGGACAAGGAATAAAGTGAAAATAGAAATATATAAAGAATGGGTACCAGGTCTGGTGGGTATTTGAAGGAATAGGTGCCAGGTATTGAGAGTAAACAAGAACAGACGGCAGATATAAAGTGGGCTACAAAATTACTGGCACCCCTGATTGGCAATGCACAAACAATACAAAAAAAAAAAAAAAAAATTAACATTATAATTATGGAGAAACAGAATATACCAACGTGTGAAATACTTCATTAATGTATCAATGGAAACAACCAAAAATCATAAAAATCATTTAATACAAAATTAATTTCAACGAAATAAAGGTTTCATAATAAATTGGCACCCTTCATTTAGTACTTAGTGCAACCACCTCTGGCAAGGATAACAGCATGGAATCTTTTCCTGTAATTTTTGACAATTTTAAGGCACACATTTGGGGGATTTTGAACCATTTGTCTGAGCAGATCCTGTCAAGATCTGTCACATTCTTCGGTTTGCATTTATCAACTGCCCTCTTCCACTTAGCTCACAGCTTTTCAATTGGATTTAGGTCTGATGACTGAGATGACCATTACAGAACATTGACTTTGTAGTCACAGAACCATTTCTGTGTGGATTTTGAGGTATGCTTTGGGTCGTTGTCATGTTGGAAAGTTCACCTATGGCCAAGTCCCACCCCTCTGGCAGAGGCAACCAGATTGTCAGCCAAAATATCCTGATACATGGTGGAATTCATTATGCCATTGGTCTTCACCAGTGCCCCTGGACCTTTTCAATTAAAACAGCCCCTAAACATGACTAATCCACCATCATATTTCACCGTGGGTATGAGGTGCTTCTCCTTGTGTGCATCTCCAAACATGCTGATGCTGTATCTGACCGAAACATACAATTTCGGTCTCATTTGACCAAAGTACCTTGTTCGAGTCGTAATGTAAATGACGTTTGGTAAACTCCAAGCGCTTGCATTTGTCTCTTGGTCAGAAAAGGCTTTCTTCTGGCTCCCCTTCCAAAGAGCCTGTGGTTGTGGAGGCAGCGCCAGATGGTGCTTTTGGAAACCTCGAGACCCAAAGACGCCAGCAATCTTTAAATCCTCATACGATCTCTCACAGAGATCCAGTCACTTTATTGTTTGCTCCGGCTTATCTGAGTAAAGCACAGTTACAGTTCACACCCACATGAAACTTTCCTGATAATTATCTATTGATTGACATATTTTTTTAATCAAATTCCAGACAGAACAAACTTTTTGAGTAATTGAAAGAAATTGATTGGACCCTCAGAAAAGTATTTAAACCCTTGCGCAACAGCAAGTTAGGTCGTATTCTCTTACTTTGCGCAGCTGAATGATGTGAATGAATAAAAAAAGACCTCCAAAACCAACCCAGAAGCGCTCAGGTTACATTTATGAGATGGAAATGTGACACGGACATGGACAATGGGAGTTATTTCGAATTGAACAGGACTGGAGGGTTTAGTCTACTGTATAGCTTTGTTCCCTGGAGGAGGAATTCAATAATGGAGAGTTTTTCTTCATAATGTGTAAGTACAATGGAGTAGTACAGAGTATATATCACTCATGGCTAGCTAGCAAGCAGGCTAGCTGTTTTTTATTTTTGGTTTACCATAGCCATGATGATCAAAGAGCTTGTTTGCCACATTTGTTAATAAGAGTAACCGTTAGCGTTTTCTAATAATAATATATGTGGTGGCATTTTGTTCAATTTGGCGAATTTATACTGCATTCAACTAAATAGAATGCCTATGTTTTTGCTTGTTTAAAATGCGAACAGCTCAAGCACTTTGGTAGACTCCCTGCTACACTTGTTGCACCAATTCTGTTCAATCTAGGGTAGCTTTTGCTTGCTTTTCCTAATAGTGGAATGTCTGTTTTCAAAAAAAATTGGTATATTTCAGATATTACTGTGTTAGTGAGTTATACTTGCTCCTTATAGGGTATGAAAAGCGTTTATATAAGCTTGTTTCACTTGTGCTCGGAGGTGGGAACAGCAAGCTTTTTGTTGCAGGATGAATGTTCTGACCGTAAAATAAGCAGTTCCTTTAATGAGCACGTGTGCTGGCTGATGGGCTCCGAAGAAAAATTGACAAAATTCTAAAGTTCAACATGGAGAAAAGGCATGGCGTAAGAAGCTTGTGTGTCTTTTGCAGGTGGACCGATTGTCCTTTCCCTGTGGCTGCACGAAAGAGGGATGCAGCAACAGTGCAGGCCGAATCGAGTTTAACCCCGTCCGCGTGCGCGCTCACTTCCTGCACACCATCATGAAGCAGGAACTGGAGAAGAGCAGTGACTCAGCTCATAATGGTTACCAGGGAAACAGTGACACCCTGGTGCCAGCCCTACACAGCCTGATGTACCCGCTGACGGATGGCGTCCCCGAGGCCGCGCTCCTGCGTATGGAAGCGACCGAAGAAATGGACGAGCTGATTAAGAAAGAGGAGGATGACGAGGAAGAGGAAGATGAAGAAGACAATGAAGATGATGATGAAGAGGACAGCGACAGCTTGTGTGGTGACTCCAGTGACTCCAGTTCCCAGAGCTTTAGTGACTCTGCGAAGCGGAGGAAGAGGACGATGATGTTCAGGAAAAGCGGAGTGATTTTGAGGGTAGGGTGAGCCTGCCCTCATCGTCACACGCTGAGGGAGTGTCCATATCGGCTGCCCTTTGTTTCTCTGATGCCATTGTGGCGCCTGACAACCACACTAATGGACACGCCGTCTTCATCAGCAGTTCTACCAACTACTATCAGATGCAGAACTCCAGCATGGCCTCGGCCGCGGTGGCCAGAAGCGAAACTGCCGAGCCTTGTGATAGAGCGTTTCCATTAAGGGACAGTACTGCCAACTGCAGTGTCTCCAAGTCCTTGGGGACCTTTGATATGAGCATGGAGCAGTATGCCATTTTCTGCAAAGGGCATCAGGAAGAGTCAAGCTGCGATCATTTCCCTCTGAATAACAGCAGATCAACTGTCGTCCCTCCCTGCACATCAGACCAGGAGAATGATGTTCAGTGCAATGGGGTGTACAGTCACGGGCCCCGTATGAACTCCAGGAAAAAATTTCAGAACTACTTGAACAATAACTCAGAAGGGCATTTCATCAGTGATGGTGACTGCTTCACATCCACACAGACTGATGATGTCTCAAATAGTTTATCTGTGGGCTCCTCTTTAACAGAGATTGAAAAAATCCATCTATCACTGGAGAGTATTCCAAAAGTCATGCCAGTTTAGGGTGCCAGGTAAATGTTTTTGGTGAATTGATTTAATAGATCAAAGTGACCAATGAAAGGTAATGATTATACTATTTGACAATGAAATTTCTGTAAGTTTTCTTTTTTTATTTTATTACACATATTGTTTTATACTTTATATCTGATAAAAATTCAGATCAATTTTTAATATGTGAAGTAGATGGAATGTTAATTTTGCATATATCGTCTTTAAATAATTCCCTCTGCTGCACAGTGATTCAAGGCTCTATCTGCAAAATTTTCTTTTGGAAAAATTATTTACTAGAAATAAGAAAATTAAGGCCAGTGAAATTTTTTGAATCTAAAACTAAAGCAATGTCAGAGTAAAAATTTTTTATTTCAAGAGAACTCTGTTGATTGGATTTGATATGTCCCTATGTCAGTGTGTAGAATAAGTACTGTTGTATTATACTGATGAGTTTACAAATTGTGCGTAAAAATACGCATTTTCATGGCAAAACGCAGGACGTCTTTTAGCCTAATGACATTTTGACTGTATGGGTTGATATAAATCAATGTTATCAATGAACAGTGCAACAGTACTGTTTTTTACCTTTTGTCATACCTTTTATGTGCTTTCTATTGTTTGAAAAACCATGAAGCTGGCAGTGAATATCATGGTTTAATTTGCTTTTGGCTCAAATTAATGTATAGAAAAAGAGATACACAACTTTGTTTTGTTCTCTATTTCAATTTGATGGGAAGTCACTATGAGATTGCTTTTAAGTACTGAACAAGATAAATGTTTTTAATCACATTGTAATTCAATTTAACTTTCAGTGGAATATCTTTGTTTTTAATCAGTATTTTTAATGTATTTCTGCAGATGAATTCAAAAGATCACTTTTGGGTGCAACAACAGTATAAGAATATATTTGCCATGGAAACATAAAAGAATGACGAAAGGCAGTAAAAAAAAAAAAAGTTTTTTTCATGTAGACTCACCCTCAGCAATCACTCACTGATATTGCCTTGGATATGTAATGCCAAGCATGAACTGCGATTCTCAACCAAAGCAATTTAAACACATCAAGAGCACTATGGGCATTGGGATGTTTTTTGACTTTGCCAAAGAACACTGAAAGTCAAATCAATATTTTCTGAAAAAGACACATTTTTTTGCACAATGATTCCTTGAGGTTTTGGTTCTGGCCAAAATCATGCACAGCGCAGTCCGTTTTCATTTTGGCTCTCGACTCCAGCTTAACGGACTGGAAAACAATTAATATGATGTGAAAGTAGAGCTTATTGTCTTTAAATTTTGTGTGTTTAGAATCATACCGCTTGAATTATGCAGGAATGACAGCCCTTTTTATGCATGTCCAAATTCTGACCATGGAAAAGTAGAATTTCAAATGCCTGGTAGATCTCACCATTCAAAAATTTTTCTCATTTTTTTTTTACCCCCCTGTGTAACCTCCTTTATTACAAAATTACAGGGAGTGGACAAAATATCATACAAAAACTGAATCTCTAGTTACTAATAAGGTGCAGGTCCATTCTTTGCATTCAAATCAGTTTCAGTCCTTCTAGGAGCTCTGCCGTACAAGTGCTGGACTGTGAGTAGTGGGATATTGTCCCACTCTTCAAGAGGATCGGTCTCCCGGTCTTTGAGGGATGGTGGAACCCCAGTTTGTACTCAGCACTCCAGGTTAGATCTCATGATTTTGCAACCCAAAGAAAACTCTTGACTTTATCCTTATGTTCTTGGAACCATTCTTTAAAGTTTTATCGGTGTGTTTGGGGATATGAGGCATGTATGTCTCATATTGGAATATGGGGATATGATGTGGGAACAGTGTTTGCACCAAAGATCCACCTGCTTGTGGAATGTGCATTTTGCATTGGCCCATTACACAGCCATCTAGACCCAAAGGGTTCCATGAAATGGCTGCCCATACCATTTCATAACCAGCATATTTAACCACTGGCAATTCTGGACTGAATGCGTCCTTTGACTTTCTGCAAAGAAAAACCATTCAGGTGGCTAAGTAAGATGATTCAACAAATCATACCACTTCTCTCCATTGCTTCGGGATCCAGGTTTTGTGTTCTTTACACCATCTTCTTTTTTTTTGTGCATTAACCTTGGATCTAGCATCTACAATGAATACCAGCTTTGTGAATGATGCACTGCCTTTGTTGAGACTGGTAAAGGTATGGACCGCCAATATGTACATTGCTTCCTGCAACACTTATCTGATCATTTAAAGTTAACAATAACAGCCACCCACAGGTCAGTCGTACTACCGATTAAGAACATTATTATTTCTAGGCATGCAAAATCACCCACATTTGTAGTCCTGCTATATCTGCCCATATACTGAGCTCAAGGTGTCAGTGGGTGGACCAATCATGAATTTTATCCAAAAATCTCAATGGTGATCCTGCTAAATACACACACCTTTTTGGTGAAGGACCACCTTCCATTGGTGAGTTATGAAAAGCATGACATAATGTTTTCGGTCTTCAGCTACTGGACAAGATCGGCAAGATAGTTGGCAAACCTACTGCAGCAACTACTAGACAGGCCAATGCTGGTAAGTCTTTGCAGGAGAGTACTATGTTTGACCGAGTCAAAAGCCTTGGCTAGATCTATAATGGCAGCAGACATGCTTATTGTCCATAGTAGCATGGATATCATCGAGAACCTTCAGCGTAGCAGTGCTACATCCATAGTCTGTCCTAAGCCCAGACTGCAGGTCAGACAGTATGTGGTTAGAGACAATGAACTTCAGCCAGGCTGGATAATGATTGGTCATGACCTGTTTTCAATCATTTTTTAATCGAACATTAAATGGACACCAAAAAACACTCAACACTATCAGGTGTCACCAGTTCTCCTTGTTAAGGTAAGAGGAGAAATGAAATGTGTCATGAAAAATTACATTCAATCTGCATTATTCAATGGTGAATACTTGTCGCTAATGGTTGATACTATGTTGTAATTTAAACAATCATGATGCGCAGGTTAGATAGCTTACTTGGCAGAATGTGCTAAAAGTAAACGTGGAAGTTATCAGAGTTATCTTTTTCAGAAAATAGCCCTCAGGCGAGCAAGTGTTTTTAGCGACTAAAATGACCAAGTGCGGTCATAGATGGCCGCACTATTTTTCATGCTAAAATACCTTTTAAGACTTTGTTTGTCATCCACACAGCTTCATTAATGTATGACAGATATAATTAAATTATCTAAAGTAATTAAGAGTTTTGATTTTTGTGTGCCAAAAATAATGGGAAGTTGTGTGGGGTCATTTTTGACCCCAGAAAATATGTAGTATGTTTTTTGACCATATGGGCATTGATTTCATTGTAATGGTCAACATTTATTCACTAAATTGTTTTTCAGTAAACTTACTAGATCCAGACGAACATGCTTTTACCTCTGCCAAGGAGGTTATGTTTTCATTTGTTTTTTGTGCATCTGGCGGTCACCAACTTTACCCCAAAGAATAATAGCGCAATCTGTACCAGAATGTACACAGGAGCAGATATTGAACCATGGACAAAATCATTATTATTTTTTCAACTGGGCAAAGTACTAAGAAGTTAAAATATTTAAAAATTAAAAATGGTCATATCCGCCTGATTTTTCCCAAACGATGGACAGTATGTGCCCTCTCTGGGTGCATATTTTCTATCTATACTTAGAAATAAAAATTTGCTTTGGATGAGGTATACAGCCTCTGAGTGCTCTTTAATCAAGTTGAAAAACACTCCTATATCTCTGGGGTCATAAATACCCCCACACATCTTTCAATTAACCTTGCAGCACCAATGATGCAATTCCTCTAAAAACCTACAAAAAGCTGTAAGAGGAGTAGCTTGACAAACCCATGGGAGGAAACATTTTTCTGATTTAAAATATTAAAATGGCACATAAAAATATGTGTCTTGTGTTGTACATGACCCCACTTGGTCACTTTTGTGTTAAAAATCAGGTAAGAAAAATGTTTTATTTAATTTAATTGCCGCAGAATTTCATTTTGAAGGAAGGTGCGTGTTCAACTGCTGATGGATTATTTTAATCATGGGAAAACTTCTCAATCAAAGAAAATTATTGAAAACGAGTCAACGCTACTCACTAGTTAAACGGGATTTTTTTGTGTCTTCTCAAATTTCAGCTGACCAGTTGTCATTTATGTCGACCTGAATCTTAAGACCAGGCACAGCAATAACCCTGGGCAGTCTGGCTTGGGGTATATGGGGTATGGGGGTACACTAGGGGTATATTTATATGGGGCACACTTGGGGTATATTTAAATCACAAATTTGGACATAGTTAAGACCTACAAGCTAAGACCTACTACAGTTTTTCCCCACCCAGCTGCTGCACTCCTCTCCAGATCTTTGCTGGCCCTGCGGAAGCTCTATGATCCATAACGGCCTCTGCTTCTCCTGATTTACTCCTGGGTTTGTGCTTCACACTTCTGGCTCATTCCAATTATTTATTTTTCACTCATTTCTTTCCTTCCTTCCAACTGACCCAGATTGATCGAGGCCCACCACCATTAAGGAGATACCAGTTTGTTAAAGGAGACTGGACTAAGGAATGGAGGTTTCCTAAAGGGAATTTCAGTTACGGAATGCTGAGACCACCCATTGTGGAAGTAAAGTGCCGTGAAAAAGTATTTGCCCCTTCCCAATTTCTTCTATTTTTACTTATTTGTCATAGTTAAAAGTTTCAGATCATCCCACTGATTGGAATACAAGACAAAGACAGCGTAAAGAGACACAAAATGCAGCTTATACATGATCATTTCATTTATTGAAGCTAAAGAGTTACCCAAACTTAACTGGCCAAATGTGAAAAAGTAACTGCCCCTTCGTTGCTACATCAACCAATTCAACAAATGAAACAAACAAATGATGGGCATGTATCAAAAATCAAGAGAAATGCTAGCAAAACAAATTTGGCAGCAATAAAAATGAGAGCTTACTCAAAATACACTCATCTGGCACATTGTCAGTAAAATCAATGAAGTGCATTTGGTTTCTTTAGAAGTGTGTGATTCTACAAAGTGATGTCCTATGTCAGGTATGGAATATGGAAAGTAAGGTGGGAGGCAATTAATTGAATGCAATATCAAAAAAAAAAAAAAACTGACATAATGCATCTAAGTACCCCTAGGTTTGACAAAATGAAATTGCATGACAAGTGAGTTAACTTAAATGTTAGAAGTCTTCACTTTTTATTTTCACATATTTATTGAGAAAATAAAAAATAAAATTAATATATTACACATTACTACTGTATATTAGATGTTTTCAGACCAGAGGAACCTTTTCATAGTTATAAAAACTTTGCAGAAGGAACCCCCATTTTTATTGTACCCGCATCACATGAACTAAGAACGATCATAGTTCTTGGAGCTCCATTTTGAGGGACTTTTTTTGGCTCCGAAATCAGAGTCGGTACTTTTGCAGCACTGAGGAACTCCGAGTGACGTGAATGTTTTTGATTACGGTGCTTTAGGGGCTTTCTATTGACAGTACGAAAGCCAACATTAAAAAAGCGCTTGAAAGTGAATGGTTCTCAGGGAACTTCCCGGTGGGCAGTTCCTCTCAGTCTCCCTAGAACTGTATGCTCTGTAAAACGCCAATTGTTAAGTGTTTTTCAAAGCAACAGAAAATCCATCTGGAAGCAACACTGTACTGTTATCAACTTGAAGCCACATTCTGCCAGTTCATTTCAGCAGTGTATGCCACTGCTTTAAACCTTCACCTCCTGGGAGAGAAATACGTACCAGGCCCCTCTTTCCGGAGGCAGTTTCAGCTAGTTAGCCATTTTTATGGTACCCTCATAAAAAGCTCTGTACAGCAAAAACTGCAAGGTAAACAATATTATGTTACAAGAAAAGTTTTAGTATTCTGATTTGACATGGTCATCACCCCAACTGTCCTCATGTTTGGACTCACTTTCAGTTGAAGATAAGTCAGATGAATCCTTTGTATTAACCCTCTGTTAACCAAGTACCTTTCCAACTGTGTAAAAATAATTTCCCTGGGCAAATATGTTGATTATGGGCCAATATTTGGAAAAATAGCTAAAAAAAAAATTCGACCCTTTGGCCCACCTTTCCAAAATGTAGCAGATCTGCTACATTGGGTAATAATGTGAATGGAAAAATTAAAGTGACGGACCATTCAAGTTATTCTCAAATGTTTATTTGGCAATAAGAAACAAAACCAGCAGGGTGTCCAGGCTGTTAACCCTTTCACTTTATGTAGCAGATATGCTACGGTGGTTAATAGAGGGTTAATGGAAGAAACACTGGTGTTGCTTTCAGAGTCTGCTCTTCTCCTCTAGACTGTAAATCTTCTGACGAGAATCCTTCACAGTGTCTGAATTGCTGTCAAATGTATTTTCCACCATTTTTATTACTAAAAATTTTGGGCAAAAATCTTCAAATTTTTGAGTGTAGCTATTCCATGTGATAATGCAAACGTCATCTATAAGGCTTGTTCTGACTGGTTAAGACAGGATAAACATTTGAAACATACGTTTTGATTGGTCTAAACATAATAACCATGACGGTGCCATATGGTACTCTTAGGAATACGAAGGCATTACAGGAGAGTAGGGAGAGTAAGGAGGTAAGGAGTTAACTGCTTGACCGTCCATCAAAGCTTCAAACTCCTTTGATGTTTGCATGGTATCCAACAGGACAACAGATAACACTTATATTCACCTAAATACATTCTGTAACTTCACAACTAGTTACATATATAAAGTTGATATGAAAAGGATTGTCAGGAAAGTGAAGTTTAATTGAATGATGCGTAATTTCCAAATCCAGCAGTTTTAGCAGACACTCTCGCTTATTGTTTGGCACTCTGATTATCAAACACTAGTCCATGAATGGTTAAAACCCCTCACTTATCCAACATGTGAGATTTATTTATTCAATTTAACCTATTAATTACTGCCAAAGATATTAAATTAAAGTTATATTGCTGAATTCATCAATAGACAGAGCAACCTGTTTGACCAACCTTCAGCAAAAAGCAAACCTCAAAGTATGATTCAAAGGAAGAAATGTCAATAAAAGTTGAAGAATATGTGATGCCCATGTCTACAGACGAGGGTCTATTACCGTAAACAAGAAGTAAACAGACATGAACAGTCAATGAAGAAGAGAAGCAAAGGAAAACGCCAAACTATAGCTGACATCTCCTGAAATTTTCCCAAGGAAGGCCATAACTGAGGTTGCAGAATCAAAACACAGCCAGATCTTCCGATTGGAAAAGGCAGATATCAACCCCAAATCTAATCCACAGATGTTAAATTTCCCTCTTATTCTAAGGTTGGAAAAAGCTGCTGAAATTGGGAAGGGCCATATTTTTATGTGGTTAGAAAGGGGAGAGGAAGGCATCACCCTTCTTAGTGATGAAAGCAGGCGGTGCTGATTGGTGGAGCTGTGGATATCTGAAGGTGAAGAGAAATGATAAACTGTCTCTCGTGAAACTGGCCATTCCTGCATTAAAATGTTCTCATGTTAGGAGCAGAGCTGAGCACAATGGAATTTTTAGTTTCTTTCAAATGAGACCAAACATGAATATGGTAGGAGGTAATGAAGCTGTTATCAAATACCTCTGAAGAATTTTACTAATGCTCCAAAAACATAAGGGTATGGGCAATATTAATGGGTACAAAAAAAAAAGAAAATTAAAAAAAATAAAAACAAATGAAATAAAAAGGGGATATCCTGGTCTTTTTGGTGGTTGGAAGGCTGTAACGAATCCGATGGTGTTCTCTGTTGTCTTAGGAATTGCAGGGGTGTACACTCATGGTTTATGACCCTCACTTTGACTTTCATAGCCCTAAAAGCATCCTTCTTGGAATGCAGCAGCAGTAGGGGATAAGGGATAAAACCAACCAAATTCCTAGTTAAGGGGGACAGGACCTGCATAAGTCATTACCAATCGAATTATTCTGTCTGACTCTCTAAGGATTAGCCAAAATCACCAAAACTAAATGCCATTTGCCTGACAGGATCATCCGTTCACATCAAAATCAACGGAAATCAAAATCAAGATGGCTGCTGTGGCAGCCAATTCAAAAATTGCAGGGCACCCATTTTCCACAGAACCTTCCTCAGCCCATCAGAATGCATGCAGCCAATTTGAATTTGACTGATCATCCAATACTCCGCAAAGAAGCCCAGGAAGTCTAGGATGAGTAGCGTTTACAAGATTGATATTGAAAAGGGGAATAAATCTTGCTAAATGCTGAGTTCTCAAAAACACACATGCACACCTCTACCATATATCGAGGGCTGACTGCAATAAACAGTTACGTCCAGATGTTATACATTGGACATAACTGTTTATTGCAGTCAGCCCTTGATATGATTATATACCATTAATTTCGAGGCAATCCACAAAAAAAAAAAAAAAAAAAAACAGATGGACAGACATGCACAGCCAGACAGTGCCATAACATAATATTCCCACTATCACTGATTATGGGCATATAAAAAAGGAGCTATGCTGAAACGGGTTTTTTGATCCAGCCTTTAATGTGTAAAAATCAGGACATTTACTGATGACTTAAAGGTCCCAACAATGACCAGTTTCAAAGAATATTCAACATTATGATTGATCTACTGATAAACATGCAAAGTACACAGTCATATGCAGATACTGTGGGGCTGAGTGACTGATGCATATCTCCAAGGTTAGTCAAAAATAGGATAACTCGCCAGCATTGTGGCGGCAAACGAGTTAAAGGTTGATTGCTGCCTATATAATTCATCACAAATACTGAAGGTTTTCATATCAAAATAGGGTCATTCCATCCCAAGTTAACCAGAATGTGAGAAGTGGCCCAGGTCAAGGTCTCAGAAAATTCTGAAAAAATTAACAGTTGAAGCACTACCCAAGGAATGAGTGTGTGCAAAATTTCAGGTCTGAATGTGCAGTAGTTGCTGAGATATGGCCATTTATATTTTAAGGCTTTTTTTTTTTTTTTGATTTTTGCAAAATGCATTTTTGACCAAATTTGAATGCTTATTTACAGCAAAGTAATGATGCTGCAGAGTTATAATCTTGCATATAGGGCTAATTTTTCCTGAATTTTTTTAATTTTGGTTTTATTAAAGGTGTACCTTCAGTCCCTGGTCATCGACTGACAACCAAAAATAAAGAGAAAGCTGATTTTGCGAAATTATGCTGTACCTTTGCAGTACTGCTGAGGGAGAGAGAGCCTCTGGCCATCTTTACTTCTGAGAGACTCGGCCTCTCCAAGACATCCCTTTTATAGCCAATCATGTTACACACCTGATGTCAGTTAATGTAATTACTTGCTAAATGTTCTTTCAGCTGATTATCTTATATATTAATTGCCTTTTCAGCCTTTTTCTGCCTGTGTCCCAACTTTGAGACCTGTTGCAGCCAGAAAATTTGAAATGAGCTCATTTTGTGGATAAAAATGCAAAATGTCTGTTTCAACATGTGAAATGTTATCCATGTTCTATTGTAAATAAACACATTGGCTTAAGTGATCTGAAAGTCATTGCATTTTGATTTCATTCACAATTACACTTTGTCCCAACTATTTCGGAATTGGGGTTGTATATTAGTATGTTACACCCACCCAAAACCATCTTGGTGCGGAAACATACACCTCTTTTTTCAGATGAGACAACTTGTTCTCCCATATTGCTGAATTTTCAAAATGTGATGTCCAATAAATAGTCCCATACATGCAGTTCATGAAATTTTAAAATGACTGACAAAGAGATCCAATGAGATCCAAGAGGTCAAAGAAGTGTAGAATCAGGAAAGTCACCTTCATATGAAAGCAGCAGAATTTTATTTAGCTTAACATTCGTTTACAGTTGTTTTGAAAAGACACAGGTCTGTACCCAATCATAAATTAAACATTATCATAAGATAAACATTTTATCTTTACATTACCCATTTCAACTTGCTGATATTAAAAATTCACAATACCAGTAAAAGACACATTCTGACCTTAAGGACATACATCACACGTATTAATATAAACAAGAAAAAAGTTATGCTTTTAATTTCAATGTAAGGCAATGCAAACTGAGTGACTTTCCATATCCTTGAGGTAATACATTAACTAAATTTCAATGATGATATTTGTCATCAAGTAGCTTCACTTCATTGGTAAACATGATGAGATGTGGTTGACAGGACTCAGAAAGTATCCTTCAACTAAAGCCAGGATGGCACAAAACAAGCCATATCACATTTTAAGTGCAACACTGAAATAATCAAAACTTAATGTGAAAAAACTTGAGCCAGTTTTATCGCAACTAAATTTGAAGAACAATCAAGCTAAAAAAGACAAAAAGTTGCTTTACTCAAGGAAGTGAAACCCCAGTGCTGGTTCTCCAGTTACCCCCATTTTTCCCTCAGAAAAAATATATTCCCAGATTCATGAAGGAGTCCACACCTTTTCTAATAGAAAATATTCTCTCTTTGCAATATTTAAAACTAATTGATGTGTATTCTACCAAAAATATCCACAATGCAGCCCATACAGAACACCCCCCCCCCCCAATAAATCTTATGTACATCATTTCACAAAGAAGGCGGCTGCTGGGCCCTCAGTTTAATGAAAAACATCATTATTACACATTATTATTATCATAAATGATGAAGCTGTATGAAGAATGTATACTTTGAATTCTGAAAAATCCTATGGAGCATAAAGTTCAAATATCATTGTAATGCAGCGCAACAAAAATCCATCTGGAGGCAGGACAGCAGACAAAGCCATTGACTCAAAAACTGTCACATTTTGTTGCTTTAATAATACAGCACAACTCAGTTTTATTTTTCTTGACTAATTATGAAATTGAGGCGCACTGCTTAATCTTAGGGAAATTCGTGAAAGTGCATTTTAAATGATCTAATGAGCCAATTTCATTCAGGAGGGGTCAAATGTGTTACTTTGATTAAAATGTTACTTTGATTCAAAGTAGGCTGTACCTGTCCAGAACACCATTGTTTTTGCGTATATTTTCTGCCCCTAATTATTCAAGCATTACCAAATGCAATGAAAATACAAATCATATTTCAGACAATTTATGAACAATTTCTGTCCCAACTATTCCGAATATAATTTAGGTCCAATCAGTGCTGAAAATTGCTACTTTATAGGCTTAATGAAGGCATTCACAAATAACCATCATGTCATTATACCAGTCCCCCATTACCAAAGTTTACAAACAAAAACTCAAGAAAAATCTATTCAAAGCAAGAATGCAGGTTGTTTCCCACAGCAAGCTTTCTGCACACCTTTTATAAATATACACCGCTTTAAATTTGCCCCTCTGCTAAACTGTTTATTCAATACAAATACAAAGTTTCAACAAACATTAATATGAAAACTTCACAGAAATTTTACAAGAAACTTTCTTCAGAGAATCCTGGTGACATTCCCAATTCAGGGACAACACAATGCCCTCTACATTTTTTTCCCCCTCATTCTTGCTGGTCTATAACACAAAGTGCAATAGTCTTTATTATATTTTTTATTGATTGGCCGACAACAAAAAGTTCACAGCCAATCAGTAGCCGAGCCCTTACAAATGATTTATCTAACGCGGCAGTACAAACATAGTAAACTGCCCATTGCATTGTTCCTTAAAAATTCTGATTGATACATTTTTTCAGCACAATCATTACCAATAGCACATATATCCCCGCATAGCTGTCCATGTTTTTTTTCAGAATTAGTGGCTATAAAGGCACACACATTCCATGGTTGGGAAAAAAGTTCATTTTCGCACACATCAAACATTTTATTTCACTGAGAAGACAATCTAGTGCCATCCAAGGAGATTATTATGATATACTGTGCGCCCCTCAGTCTCTTATGTCATGTTATGTTCTATGAAGGTCTCAGCCCACTCGCAAATTCATCAGGTAATGTTTTTAAAAGTACTAAATCTTGGTAGACATCAAATTTTAATACACAGCAGAAATGTACAACACAACATTGCTAATCAAATACTCTATGACAGACATTTACAAAAGCAAAAATGCAATCAACATGGCAACACAAATACCATTATGAAGGTATTAAACATGTTATTTCTAAATGAAAAATAATGGATTGAAACTTAAACAATGAACTCCACACATTTAAAGGCCATTTTATTACTGGATTTAATGCAAATACAGTAAATGTGTTAAGTCATCTGAAAGGAGGTCATCAGGCTAGTCAGCTGATAAATTGGAAAAAAAAAAAAAAAAACACCAAATAGTGCAAAAACAGAGAAAGTAATGTAATAGACACCAAATGAAGACATTTAATTTTAAAAATTCTAAGAAGAAAAATATTTTACCTAATTGCATTTCATTGATGTTCTCACAAAAGATTTATTGCCAGAATGCATTTACTTTATTGCAAGTGGATGTTCACGGTCCAGAAATCCAACTATTGACAACCACCATATTTGATTCCATTGGCTTAAACAACATCCTTTTCTGAAAGCACAAAGTTATTGGTGGGATCCTTTAATTTAATGTCTAAAACACCAATCATTGCCTGCATGTCCTGCGATTGGCATCCAAAAGGCAATTTTGGTTTTCGCAACTGTCACCACGAGACATGGTCTCTGCAAATTCCTGTTCTCTGCATATACTTTCTTTATAACTCCTACCTTTCTTGAGATGAGGTCATGTCCTTTTGAATCAAAAGGAAGAAAAGTGCCCAAATTTTGAATCATGGAATGAAATGTTTTCAACGCTCCCACCCACTAAAGAATAACTGTGCTCCTGTATCCACACAAAAATAAATTTTCATAGAGGGGAAAAAAAAAAAAAAAGGTAAACATTCTTTAGAAAAGTCCAGTCCATCTGCTGTTTCTGAAAGGCACTCATCTCAGTAGAACTGCATGGGACCTGGAGGAGGGCTCAAGTAAAAACCAAACGCTGGTACCTGAGTGGGAACAGGAGGGGGTCTCAGCTGAACGCCCAGAGCTGGTACCGGTCAGTAGGGTCACAGGCTACCAGAGAGGGGTTGGCCTCGTGGCCACTCAGGCAACGCTTGAACCAGTGGTTCCACAACATCTTGTTCTAAAAAATGTTGAAATTAAACATTTAATAACTAAAGAAACAAATAAATGAAACAACTAAAGGTAACAAAAAATCCCTTTGTGAATAAATAAAAATAAAATAAAAAAATAAATAAATTAAATAAAAAGGCAATACAGCATTTAATATATTAACATAGTTACTAATCCAAATTAAGTTCAAATATGAGGGATATCTATATCTTTAATTTCAAAACATTTATTCCCATTTCTCAATGATTTTTGCCGAGCAATCTCAAATTTTATGAAAATAATAGGTATAACAATTATTTGCAACCCCCTGGTTTTGTACTTTGTGTTAAAACCCTTGGCAAAGATGATGGAAAGAAATCTTAATAAGGGAATATACAACGGGATTTGGCCATACCTGCATGCAGAGAGCTCAAATATCTGCGATGGCCTTGGGTTGACAAGAATGGACTGAACCCATATTTTGATAGGAATCTCAACTGGACATCAAGATGGCCACTGAAGACCATGAATGTGATTTTCCTTTAGCCATTTCTTTGTAGACTTTGGTGCATGTTTAAGGTCATTGCTCTGCTGGGAAATCCACCGATAACTACGTCTTAGCCTCCACAAAAAGATGTTGAAGGATAAGGCATGGCTGAAAGTTGCCTTTTCAGTTAATTCCAATAGTTAGATTGGGTTGAGATCAGGAGTGTCGCTAGGCACTAGGCATAGTTCCAACTATGCAAGTTAGCATCTGTGCTTTGACACAGAAGCTCGTACAGCAGGAATTTCCCTCTGATTGATAACCAATGAGATCGCTTGTATTTGTCAATATCCAATCCATATCCAAATTGAGAAGGGAAGTCCTGCCTTCTCACACAGCCAACAACAGATTGCATTAACATTTGAATTATGTTAGGAAAAGCGCGTGGGACCTCGAAATCGAAAATGCAAAGCCAGACACGACAGTCTCTCATGAAGATGAAAAAGAAAAGTGGCGAACTGCTTTAGCAATTTAATTATGAGACAGATATCGCATCTGCTTCTTGAAAAAGAAAAAGCATTTCCGAGAATGTATTTGCTCTATGAGATTAGCGTTTTCGATTTTGTTTTGTTAGTGATATTACGGGGCACTTCTTGCAAATGAAAACAGTGCCTACATGGACTTGAAAATGCAAATGCAAGGCGGAGGATTACTTTAGCATTTTCGTGATGATACAAATAACGTGCGTGCTCCTCAAAAAGGAAAAAGCATTTTCGAGAATGCATTTGCCTTATACAATTAGCGTTTTTTTGTTTTCTTAGTGATATTGCAGGGCACTTCTCGAAAATGCAAATAAAGAATGTATTTTCATTTTCCATTTGTTATAAAAATCTCATACATGGACTTGAAAATGCAAAATGGAGGATTACATTGGCATTTTCATAATGATACAAATAATGCGCTTGTATCTTGAAAATGAAAATGCATTTCTGACATTGCATTTTCATTTTAATTTCATTAACTATATGCTTCTATACTGGTCATCGTTTTTCATGTAAAACAAAGACTTGAAGTGTGAATGTAACCTAATGTAGCTTCCCAAATTCAAACTTTAGAATTTTCAAATGACTGTTGGCATTGGCCATGGCTTGTTTCTTGAACACTCATGGCAAGGCAATTCCTCCATTTTCCTGATCATTAGATGGAATGGAAATACAAAAATTCTTCAGCAGCAGTAGCTCTAAAGGGTGGTCTGGTGAGAAAATCTTGCAGATTCAAGAGTTTTGATTTATTATTTGTGCTGTTTTGGATAAGCTGAGTTTAAAGGATCCATTACCGGGAAAACACATTTTTCCTAGTTATTGCATGTATACATTAGTCATCCCTCACTCTGTCAAAATCTGAAATGTTTTGGAGTCAAAGAAGCTTCCTTCCTCCCTTCTTCCTCATCTGGAGGCTTTCTACTCCGGAGGCATGAAAATTGGAGATTTCAGTTTGGGCACCCTGATGACATGTACAGCGCAGAGCAGAAGGAGTCGAGGTGTGGCTTGGGAGTGGCAAACTGCGCCCACTGTTTTCCGCAAACACACCCAAGACAAATATCGGAGACAAGAGCTAAAGATTCTGGTGCACACGAATGCTCTGTAGTTGGCTACCAGAATCCACATAAAAACGTTTTTAACATTCCATCGAGCGATGAATTGCAGAGGAACACGTGGATTGCATTTAATTTTGCTGATAATGTTCCTGCAGCCCCTGCCACAAACCTATTCCTGCGTGCTCATTTCACGTCGGACTCTTTCTCCAACTTAGGCCAGTACAAAGCTGGCTTAGCTAAAAACCTGCGCCTCCAGAAAGGAATTGTTCCAACACTTCGGAACCCTCCACTTAAATATTGTCTGTAAATGTCAACTTTCGCATTAGCTGACAACTTTGTTCCCCCAACTTCAATGTTATCATTACATTACTGTGAGCTATTGGATGGAGTGTGGTGCAGTTCAAAAGAAACTTGCCAGTATACCCAATACATAAACGTTACCCTCAAAACCCAAGGGTTCTCCCCACATGCCGTATTTCCGAGGCTGTAGCGGGCTCACTTTCAGCTACAATGAAGATACACACGTCATATGAAACTAGACAACCTAAGGAATCTATAGATGTCAAAAACGCTATGCTATGATGTCAGTAAGCAGGCAAAATAACGCTCCAAACATACGCTAAATTTCCGCGAGCAAAAAGCTAACGTTAGCTAGCCAAGTTAATTTAGGCCAGCAATAACCGTGCACATTCTGTTAATTTGTTAATGGGTTGCTGTAGGTATATTGCTGTCTTTTCATGCTGTCCAAACGCAGTGTGTTACTCTTGATTATATGATCATGGAACTTAGATGTACTAACATTAGGTTGTACCCAATACATAAACATTACCCTCACAGCCCGAGGGCTTGCCTGACACGCCGTATTTCCGTAGCTGTAGCGGGCTCACTTTCAGCTACAGTGAAGATACACACATCATATGAAACTGGACAAGCTAAGGAATCTATATATGTCAAAAACGCCATGCTATGATGTCTTTAAGCAGGTGAAATAACGCTCCAAACATACACCAAATTCCCGCTAGCAAAAAGCTAACGTTAGCTAGCTTAGTTAATTTAGGCCAGCATTAACCTTGCACATACTGTTAATTTGTTCATGGACTGTTGTATATTATTGTCTTTTTATGCTGTCCAAACGCAGCGTGTTACTCTTGATTATATGATCATGGAACTTAGACGTACTAATGTTAGCTTGCATGTGACATTTATATTCCCCGTTTTTAGGCTATTTCGCTAGTACATCTCACGCAGGGCTCAGTGCATCGCATTCAGACGGCAGGAGCACATCAAACCCACCCAGAATGGTCGATAGATTCAGCCACGGTGAGCTCACACGTTGTGTTACTATGCACGCGTTGCTATGGCTGTGCTTTCAAGCCACTCCTCCCTCCTCCCACCTTCTTCCCTCGCACCACCCCCTCAGCCCAGCCATGCCTTTATCTTCCGGCTGAGTCAAAATCTCGAAATTTTCTTGCGAGAGCAAGATTGGCTAGATAAAAAGGGCAAAATAAATATAAATTTTGCGTAATTTTTGCAAATTACCTCAAAACATTTTGTTTTAGACCCAAATCACTTATTTTTAACAGGTGTAAATACCAGCTAATGGATCCTTTAATTGTTTTAGTAGCAGAAGCCTCCACAGTGGCATTTTTCAGTTCCTGTAAATAAGTGAGAGTTAGCCTACATGAAAAATACTTGAGTTCATCCATACTGTTTCGTTCGTCCTCATAGCTCATCTGTAAAGACAATGCAAGGCCCATGTGTGTGCAACAATGTAATTAATGAAAGTTCACAATTGCGCTGACAAGTGTTTGGTTTTGTAAATAGACCAGAAGTGAGTATATGCTCTTTCTGATAGAACCAATTTAAGTTGAACAAATCTGATGATTGTTTAATTAAACCATTAATTTGGACCAGTCATTTGTCTGAAAAAGGAGATGGCCTTCTCTTGCTTAGTGAATGCCGTAAGCTGATGGATATAATTTATTTCAGTAGATCTGCGATCAACAGCAATTATGACAATATCTACTTTAGGGCCTTATGCTCTAAAAAGAATGACAAAACCCGACCATTAGGAGCACAGAGTCATCTGGAATGTTATGATATAACACAGCACCAAGATCTTCAGCCCTAAACTGAGGAGTATCCATGAAGGGACCAAGAAGTGAGGCAAGGCTCAGTGATGATTTCAGTTGGAATTGCAGTTCTCCCAGGTAGACACCAGATGGGGTTTTGAGTAAACCCACTGCTCCTTTAGCACACAGTGCTTTAAGCACACAGGGCAGAGATGGGGGGGAGGGTACGGTATATGTGCTGAAGTACATATGAGGGCAGTCAACAGCTAATGTGCCTGAATGGAACTCTGAGAGTTGGAGGTTCAAGAACCCAATGTAGCCACAATAAGACCAGTAGAGCTGTTGGTCCCTTGAGCGAAGTCCATACCCCTTTACATTGTTCCAAGGTAAGCTGCAATGGATGAAAGGGTCAGCAGAATAGCTGTGATGTGGGTAGGTGTAATGTATGCATTACCTTTTTAATCTCCCACTTCTGCTTGGGTCCAGTGAAGGTGTCATGTCCCTTATACTGGCAGTCCTCCAATTTTACAGCTCCGTCAGCCCCCTGCAGGCACAGCTCTTTCTGGATGTTGTGTCGGATCTCGTGGTGCGTCGAGTACTCAAAATACTGACGATTACAATGGAGGCAGTAAATGTTAGGTGGGCTGCCGTAAAGAAACCACAGCAATGCATGCCCTCTTCTCCATTTTATGTTAAAAAGCGATAAATTAATCATAATAAAGACAATAACTGGGGTAGCAGGTGATAATAAGGGGGAACATGTTGTGGTGACACTGGTGAGATTTCATGTTGTGTGGTTCATCTCTGAAGCTAATGCACCTGGTTTCCTCCAAGCCCATGGCACGGGTAGAAAATCAGTGGTTTCGCTCCCTCATTGTTCTCGCCGGCATCCAGGCACTGGTTATTTCCAAGGTTCTTTATCTGAAACACAACCAGAAGGACCTTAATAACAAGGCACCAGATGACCCTCAACACCAGGGATCTTGAATTGCATCGTGGAAGAACAAAGTCTCCTGTGATATTTGCTTTTTGTTTTGGTTGAGTGCAGCATTTCAATCACTGAACAGGTCAGGAATTTAAAACATGGCATCACGGCTTTTCAGCTAAATATTACAATATTAAGCACATGAATTCTGAAATGCACCAGAAAGCAGTAGAAACTGCAGCCCTTGTAGAATAAGGTTTGAAACACTAGCTCTATAGCTTCTCCACTGGAACTCCTACAAGAGGCACTTTGTTTGGCTTTCACACAAAACCACAACACATTTTTGTCTTTATCCAGCTTTTCCCATAACAAAGCTTCGGGCAGGCAGGTTTTCATTACACTTTGGCACACAATCGACTGATAAAAGCAGATAAACTTACTGCGCCGTATCTGATGGGTTTGAGATCTGGCATGAAGGCCTCTGGGTACACGTTCTGCAGATACCAGGAGAAACTCTTGCACTGAAGACGGTCCCGAAATTCCACACGCTTGGAAATGTCACCGAAGGACTTCTGCAGAAACAGTCAAAGTTATCCGGTACAAAGAATTAGAAATGGTAATAAGCACTTAGATGGCTGAAACGTCCACCCAAAGTGACAAACGGTTAACAGTAAAGGGTCAAACAACCACACTGATCTTACAGTGGCAACACTGATCTTGTTGTGACAAACACCTTAGCGACTCTGCTTGAGGCTGCCCCTTGGGTATTTAAAAAAAAAAAAAAAAAAAAAAGGTCATGTAATTAAATAATACTTTCAAAAATTCTGTTTTTAATTGGTTTTCCGTCATATTACATTTTAGTCAAAGATATGACACCATTCAGTTTGACAACTACTCAATAGCAGAGGAAATAAGGAAGGAGGCAAACACTTTTTCAAAGGCCCTGCACAAGAAAAATATTCTCACAGGCATGATTAATATGACTTTTTATGAAATTATAGACATTGTTACATGGATACTGGGGTCCTCATGCATGATTGGGGTTTTGTTTCAAAGTTTCAGGTGTAAGGATTCACAAGCTATCTGAGCGGAACACAAACCCCTGTTGACCTCTCAGGGTGCAAAAAAAGTGACCCTTTACCCAACAAACTGTTCACTTGGCACAAGGGAAGTTAATAATCATTATAATTAATATTATAATTATTAATTATATTAATGATGATAAATCATTAATCGATTAATTGCCGTTAAGAATTTAACCGATTAACAATGTGTTTTTTTTTTTTATAATTTTTTTTTTTTTAATATAAATTTGGCATCTCCAATCCCACCTGAATCTGGAATGCCAAATCCGAGAAACTATGTACAAGGCTTGCTCGTACACAACCCTCTGTTGCCAGCTCAGAAGAGAGACACTTAGTCCCCGGCTTTTCTCCGAAGCACGCGCCTCTCAGCCCCTGCATCTTTACACTCATTGGTCGAAACCATCGCAAGTTCAGAACAAGGGCGGAGGATACCCGAACATGAGCAAGCTCTCGATCTCACTGACGAGCACCCGGCTGGCCAACAGGTGGCGCCTGAGCAACGAACAAGGCAATCATTTTTAATTTCCCTTCCCGGCAGTCCCTTCCCAATTTGCATTCCCACAGTGCTTTAGCCAATCGTGCGCCGTTCTGAAAAAGCTGCCAACCACTGCTGGTTGGTACGACCGAGGACCGTAGTAGTCACTACTGCGACGCAAATGCGGCGCCGTAACCGAGTGAGCTCACCCGGCAGCTCAGCAATGTTTTCTGGCAATGTAAGTCTTGTGTGCCATTTCTCCATACCTCACATATGTTAACGTTTATACCACAAGAGGGCGAACTGGTTTTTTTGTCGAGAGTACCTACATAAAGATAGTAGAGACATTGGAGGACATGATTCCTGCAATGTATTGTGAATCAAAGTAATCTAACGAAATAATGGGTTGTTGCGCCTTTGGGTGCAGCTACAGATCGGAGAAAGGGTACAAGATGTGCAGATTACTTACATATCAAAGATAAAAGGTTTGGGAAAACAAAGTGAGCAGAGTGGGATGGAAACCAACTTTGTTGCACTCTAATCACGAGTGGTTGCAAGCTAGCTAGCTAAATTATACCAGCTAGTAAGCTGGTGATACTTACGTTCACTCTGCATTAACTAGCTTGCCAAGCTGGCTTCGGCTGTCGTCGAGGTTAGCTCGCTAGCTCACTACATTAGCTAAACTTTACTGGTAAGCTTGGCAAAAAGTATGAAAAATTGTATCTGACGAATTTCAGCTTATTTGACTTGGCTTACATGACTGTTTAAAACAGACAGCAGTGATAGCCAACTAGCGAACGTTAACCAATCGCGAGTAGACTGAAGTTTTGAAATAGCATTGTAAAACCATGTTGATATCGAGGAGAGATCAGTGGGTAACACTGACACTGCGCTTCTCACCAATGAACGTGAAGCCGTGAAGCGATTTCAGTCGGGCAGAGAGAGCACCAGGACTGGTTCAAAAATACAGAAATAGGTGCGTCCCTTCTCAGTTTAATAAGAAGCAAGTCATTTAGTTTCAGAATACGGGACGATTCCGTACATTAAGGGACAGTTTGAAACCCCAACACACAAACACCTACACACATGCAGCAGCACTCGCCCGCAAAGTAAACAAAATGGTGTCAATTTAGAGGTTGTCGCTACTCTCTTTATGCAGGTTCTCTAGTTTTGTCTGCCTTCAAAGATGCTGTAACATTAGTAAAGCATATTCTCATCAGATTTCCGCAATTTTTTTTTTTTATTTAACTCTCCCACTTTATGCATAATGTAACTGCATCTTAATTGAGAAACGGCAGTAATTGCGTCCCATTTGACGTTGATTAATTTGGCAGCACCATTCGTTAAATGAGGACTGGTGGATGAGAACTGCCATCAGTGCCTTATTGTTTTACCACTCTGCTTGAATTATGCTTCATGAATTAACACTTCACACAACTAATGTGCTGCCAGAATGCAGTACCAAAGGGTGATGTCACTTTGTAATGGTAGCAGTTTTGTCTTGATCTAAACAAATTCAAAATGGTGACCATAGGGTAGCTTATCTGCAGTTTCTCTGTGATTTAAGTCATAAATGGATCAATGTTTTGTTCCGAAGCGTAATGATCGATCAGAAAAATCGTACTTGCACTTTTTATTGCCAGTCCAAAGGAGAAGATCTGGACATCCCTGATAAGGTAGCTAGTCATTCATTTTGTGTGAATTGTGACAAGATATGCTGATAATTGTCAAGCATTACAAGATTGCAAGGCTGGAAATCTGAAAAATTAATTTGAAAAAAGAAATTAGCACAAATGTGCCCATAAACAGACTCTTAAGCCGTTAACTTGAAAAGTTATGTTCCTCTATCGTTCTTAGTCGAGTACCGGAAAATAAACGGGTCTAGAAACCTAAAAAACATTTCACAAATGAAGTTACTGGATTGAAGGTTTGATTTAACAAGTTTTGTATTGTCCAGTAAAACCAGTCAACTAGCGCCAGTTAGCCTAGCAACATGCTAACTTACCCATGCTCTGACGCCTATTCTGACGCAAAATGTTTGGGATTTAAAAATCTTTGTTTAATAACCCATTAGAAAGAAATTGTGATAAAATATACTGGACAAAGAAAGTTAGGGATCACCCAACTTTTCAATATTAAAATATGATATGGAAAAAAATACAAACTATCAAATATTTCAAATTCAAAATTTGGGGTGATCCCTAACTTTATTTGTCCAGTATACAAAAGACACAGAGTAATGTTCGACCTGATTTTTATCCACCCGTCATATAATGCCAGGGGATATAGACATCAGTATGTCCATCATCCATCCATAATCATTTGCAATTTCTGAGAGAGACTTACTTTTTTGTGTTTCAGTGGAAACGACTTTAACTAGGACAAAATGAGTGGGGACCATTTCTGGAGCAGAACTCTGCCCAGGGGGTATGTCATCCTCTTATGACTTGTTTGACTCCTCACAGTCATCTGGTGGACAAAGTTTACTGCTTTTCTCAAGGATCTAAAAATGAGCAAAGGGAACTGTACAATGTCTGAAGTTTTCAAGAACCTGTGCTTGCAACTGCTGAAAAACAAGGGAAAACGGACCTTATTGTCAACAAAAAAAAAAAAAAAAAAAATCTGCTCAGAGTGAATGAAAATAGAATAACTTATTGGTATTCAGTTATTGCGTCTAGTCAATGTGTTGGAACGCATTTGCAAACAACAGCTTGTGGTGCGAGGGAGAGGAGTTGTACAGGAGAGGGAAAAGCTACACTCAGACCAGTAGCTTTTCTTATAATTCTATGTTGTAGCCCTTTGTTCATTAGATGAAAGAAGAATGGAAATAAACTCCACATAATTTTTTAAATGGCACTAAATAGTATGTATTTAAAGTGGAAAACATCTTAAACATTGATCAAGCATTGTACATGGTAAATAAAAGCATTTTTTAATCTCCTTCACTATTAATGATGAATCGATTATTGATTGATAGCAAGTTCAACTATCGGTTCAGGAAAATGCACCAAATTTGAAACCCTACTTTGCACAGCTTTCAAATTACTTCAGTCTCGAAGGAGCTCACCAGAGCCTTCCTTGAGGCAAAAATAAAAAAAAAAAAACAAAGCTGTCCGAGTCGCATGCCGAGTGGACAGCCTAGTGGTTTAAGTGCAGCTTTTCCCTCTTGTGAAAAACTCCTCTTCCTCAGACCCAAATCAGTGACAGTTACAGACATCTCAGACATTCTTCAAAGGCTAGCAGATAGCCCAGTGTGTGATCATAAAAAATGGCAGTGAGTAGACTAGCCAGTAACAGGCTTCCCTGCTGTTCAGAAAACAAAGACACTCTTTACTGCATTCACTCAAGTAAATAAATAAATAAATTCCACAGGACTGTAGGAGAAAACATATGGGGGAGATTAAAGCCTTCACTGATTTAACCTTTATTTAATTATTTAATGTATCTACTGAGTGCATTTCTCTTTTTCAAGGAAGCCCTTAAAGAAATGCCAGAAAAAGAACAGTTTCAAGAAGAGAGAAGGGGAGAGAGGAAGAGGGATAAAGGCTCGAGTAGTTTTGTGGTTTAGGGCCTTGCAAATGGGCCCAACGGCAAAGTTCTTCCCAACTTCCTATCTCTAGTTGCCAGACAAAATCCCAAGCCTCACCACACTTTCAAACCAGCAACTGAACTGCCAGTCAAGCAACCTTCCATTAGGCCACCCAGCTACTTGAACAGGTTTGTCCAGTCTCTGGAGCTGGGATCCAGCCGGATGTGTCACACCTGTTGGCAGTGCTCGCGAACGGCAAACCAAGTTGTCAGCAAAACAGATCTGCCGTCCACCGTACCTCTTTGGCGATCTTGGCAGCCTGCTGATTTCGACGGTAGAAGATCTCCTTGTAGTCATCCATCCAGACCTCGGCCAAGCGCACCTGATTGCGCACAATCACCTGGATGCCCTTGGGGAAGGTGTGGGGGCTCTTGGAGCGGAACACGTGTCCCACAGCGGAGCACGGGAGGATCTCCAGCTGCCCTCCGCACTGCCAAACCTGGGGATCACATGAGCCACCACTTTACAGCAAGATAGCCCCCACCATAATTATACAGCCACTTTATTTTAACCTTTACTTCCACGTTAACCAGGCAGGCTACTTATAGTTATTACCTCCTCCAGGAGGTGTTGTGATCACTTGCATGTGTTTTGTTGTACATTTGTCAACCGGGTTACTCAAAAACTATTCAACCAGTTACCACTAGAATTTAATGGGAAGTTGGACTGTATGAATGTAAAGTGGGGATTATATTTCCAGATCCATCCGGATAAAGATCAGGATTCTGGCGTCGATTATAAGTGCTATTCATAACTTGCTGAAAGAGTTATGCGCTCTCTGAGTGCCCTCTAGTTGCATGTTTCGTCACAATGCTATATTTATAATTGATTACAATTAGAAACACCTAATTAAAATAAACTTTAAAACATTATCATTATTTATTAGCAGCAAATTATAGTACAAAAAAACCCAATAAAACAGCATTATATTCATAATCATTGGCAGTGATGCTATAAATAATCAAACATATTTTCTTTACCAACATTTAAAAGAGAAAGTTGAAGTCATCATATAAAAAGGAGCCAATGTAACATTACTGTACCAAGTCATAAAAGGACCATGATATATCATCAGAGATCAAGAAAGGACATGCCTAGAAATACTGGCTTCTCTGACAATAATACAATATACAGCCATAATTTTCTCCTTCAAAATTTCCCTTCTGTCCCAGAACATTTGTTCATGCTTTGGTCAGAGTGCTCCCACCCACAGCGGATTTGGATATTCCAAGTTGCCAGATATGACACAAAGTGGCAGGCAAACACTGTGTGCAGCTGAACCACACAAGCGAACCGGATTAACAGAGCTACAGTTAGATTCTACCCAACCTAAAAATCCTCAGGAACCTACTAAAAAGCTTCATGACCAGAGATGTGATAAAATGTAGGTAAATACTGGAGATGTGTTTGAAAGATGGAGATGGCTGCAGCCCAGAAAATGGTTTGTGCAGCCCAAAAAAAAAAAATAAATAAAATAAAAAAAGAACTGATGCAGAGTTTGGCAATGTTCTTCTGAGCTGGAAACATTATGCACTGAGCTTCAGCTAATGTTACCCAAACCTAACTAACTAATTTATCATGGCTCATACTAGCTTTTTATCTACCTTATCAATTAGAAACCGTGTACCCGTTCTGTAAGAGTTTATTCAATTTTATGACTGAAATAACGAATGTGATGAAATTTAGCTAAAATTCGATTGCTAGCTTGGTAGCGTGATATTTTTGTGAAACATGCAAACCAGCAGATAATTTTAGTCTTTGCTGGCTGAACAACAAAGAAAGTTTGCTCTCTTTTAGCTAGCTAACATTACATTTATTGAGCAATCTGCCCCACACTGTAAAGTTAGAACAGAGCTTGTGTTAGAAGGTTTATCTCAAGCAGAGATTTTCTTTGTTGTTCACCTGATGTTTTGGTTTTTCTACTGACCATGTTAACTGGTGACTTCAGGCTCAATTTTAAAAGGAAACGTTACAAGAGGTGAAGCTTCTTGCTGACTGCAGTTTATCTCATGTCAATGGGTTTACGCAGGTAATAAACAAAGATGAGTGTATATTGATCAAAGAATTAATGATAAGGCTCCTCATTCATGTTGGGTCACTGTGTTCAACCCGCCAATTGCATGAGCTTCAAGTTTGGGAAAGAGGGCAGGGGAAGAGGACTCTGCCCTATAGTTTGAATTTGGACTGCAGTACCCTGTAAACTGTTGCTCTCAGAGACGTATA
Organism: Gymnothorax javanicus; assembly: GCA_029692085.1. NCBI lineage: Eukaryota > Metazoa > Chordata > Actinopteri > Anguilliformes > Muraenidae > Gymnothorax > Gymnothorax javanicus. The sequence continues at coordinate 44,265,493 of CM056205.1, forward strand.
TTGGTCCATTAATGCAGGTGAGGCCCTAGCAGTGCACTGATTTATAATCTGTGGAAACTGTGGTATCTGTACTTACTCTGAAAGACATTTCAATGTTCTCCCCACCCCAGATTTCCATTTGTTCATCATAGCTTCCAATCTGGTAGAAGTACTCCTTGGAGATTGAGAACAGCCCACCGGCAAATGTAGGAGTCCTGAGCAAACGCAGTACAGTCATCATTCAGACCACAGAGTAATCCCGAACAGATCAGACTACAATACGTCATAAAGAAGCAGAAAGAAGTTGAAAAGAAGCAGAAACGCAAGACATTTTGCAGTGGAAATCTAAAGAAAATGATAAGCAGGTGCTTTAACATTGAATACGTATAGCTTTATATATTTAACAATATGCTTTAAAGGGCAGTGCTATCATTCAGAATCACGCCTCTCACTTGATAGGGTAGGTCTCGTCTTTCCTCCGACGTTTTTCGTGGTCGGGCAGGCTCTCCCAGCCAAAGGAGAGGCCCCAGTCAAAGTTCCCTCTGTTGTGGTTCTGGCCGTAGGGGGACGGCTTTGAAAACTCGAAAGTGTTGAGGTCAATGGCGGGGATGTCAGGACTCACCACCACTGTGTGGTTCTCTGCTATTCTGGCCAGTAAAGGTTCGAGCCATCCCGAGAAGCATTCACCTGGAATACACACTCATGTCAGTAATCGCAGGGACTGGGGACCACATTCACAACAGTGCGCAAACATGTCATACCACATGTAAAACAGAGTGTACTAACAAAAGAAAAGTGGAGGAGGGTCAAAAACAGCATAATTTACAAACCCCTGAGTCTACTAGACTGTATAGAGTGTTTACTTTATATATTAAAATAAAGTGAAAATTTTACTTTCGTGCACAAACCTACAAGTAGCATATTAATTCCGTGACAAGTTTCTTTTTATAAAAATCAAATTCAGATGGAAAATTCAGGTACATATCTTTCTTGAGCACATATAATGTTTATATATGAAGACTTAAGTCACCCGACCCGTCTGGCAATGTGCCACTGCCTAGCTGGGTGCATGATCCAGTTTTGACTATGCTACGTTCCAATCTAAAACCATGACACACAAACAACTGCCAAAATAAAAATGCTGAATATAGCAAAAGGCTGGAAGAGATGCAGCAAACATTAAGTCAAGGAGACTTGTTCAGACAGAACAAACAAAAGCGCTTTTATGAAATATTGTTAAAACAGCCAACAGTAACTGACAAGGCAGGTCCAGAGGAACTAGTGCGAAAGCAGCATGTGTAAGAGTGACACAGCTGAGGAGTGGAATTCCTGAGAGGGTGCATCTCAGGTTCAGTCTGTGAATACAGGACACAGCATTTCCCTGATGAATAAGCGGCTGAGGTAGCTCTTAGAAAAAATAAATGGAGCAGCACATTCCAATCGCGTGCTTTCACATCCTTCCTGGGTCTAACCTCCACCCATTGAGGGAGGGAGGGATAATAAGTGAGGAGAGAGTAAATTGTTTTGTGTAAGTCCCTTGATTCAGCTTCCATGAGCTGTCTTCAGGTTGACAGTTTACCGTGTAGTGACATCACAATCCCGGCCTTCATCGGCCGTTCCTAGTCATCAGTAAGAAAGACTCACAGTGAGCGTCGAGGAAGGTGAGCACGCCCCCAGTAGCGACGGAGGCACCCAGCAGTCGAGCCGCAATGAGGCCCTTTTCGCTCCCGCTGCCGGATCACTTTCACGAGGTGCAGCCGTTTCACGTAGTCATCCAGCTTATCGTGTAGGTCCTCTGTCAGCACACAGCAACATTTACCAGTCACGCAAAACCTACAAATACTGGTCACTGACAAAATATTAACAGATTATCCACAAACTGCAGATACAGAGTATCCACAAACTACAAACAGATTATTCACAAGACAGAAACAGATTATCCAAATTACTTGAACCAATCATACATAAAATACAAACACTGGTCACCTACAAAGCACAAGCATTGGTTCCCCCAAAAAAAAAAAAAAACTAAAAGTACTGATCGTCCACAAACTACAAATACCAGTCATCTGCAAAGGACAAACACCACGACGCATGAGAACATGGAGGGTGTGCAGGGAAAGAAGACAAAATTCCACAAACCCTTGTTGAAATTGCAGCTTTTGCAACATTAATGTCCAACGTTTTCCTTCTTTAAACCCCACTGTTCAAATACAGATGCCGGCGTCCTTAAATTCCAAAATTTAATCACTAAATAATTTTGTAATTGAATTTCCAAATGTTTTACTTCACTGGAATAATTTTCCCCAGTCTCTGTGACACAAATACTGAGTTATAAAGCCTTGAATAGGCCCATGCACAACAGACAAAAATTGGCATCATTTATATTATGCATAAAGGGATTTTAATATGACCTTCCAACAAACAAAAATCAAAGGGGGGGAACAAATCAAAAACCATAAAAAATTAAACTCCAAATATATCCAGGTGGTAGGAGTCTCCCCACCCTCCCCCAAAAATCACCATTTCAGTGACTTCATACTTTTTTCAGTGATAGCAGATGTATGTTAATTACCAGGAGACATGGCTATGCATGCAATTTCATTTTTAAAATAGCTACAGCTTCCATTATGGAAGGGTGTACATTTCCGATACCCACGGGCGTTTTTGGCTTTTTGTAATCTTTCTTGATAATTAATTTTCCTCCTGATTTTTGTTAATTGGAAGATCTCATTGAATATCGAAAATATTCTGGCCGTTTCTGGCTTTACATTAAAAAAAAAAAAAAAAAAAAACCAGCAAATTTAATAAGGGCGTGCGAAAATTTTATATCCGCAGCATTATGTCCAGCATCTAACCCATGTGGAGGAATACATCATATATCATCTATTTGCAAATTCTTGTCTAATGCAATACAATTCCATACAATTAATTGAAATATGTACCTCACAGTTTCTTATAAATAAATTATGCTAAAAAAAAAAGCACAAAAGCATGCAGAGAGGGGGAGGCCTCCGGTTAAGGCTAGTCTGTGAGAAAGAGAACTAGACTTAATTTTAGATCATAACCAATGAACTGATAAGTGCTTATGCTACATTTATATACAGTACTGAACAAAAGTCTTCGGCACCCAGCACTTATTAAAATTTAAATTTGTATTAGATGTTTACTTTTTGATTCCATATTAGAGTTCCAGAAGATAAAGTAAATTTGAAATTCCAAATGCTAATTTAAAGAAAAGTTTCATCAATAAATGTTTGTATTCCATTTAAAATAGTCGATACAGATATTATAGTCTTGACAGAGCCTTGATGTCAACATCATCACGGCTGTTTGTAATTTCTTGGAGGGACAGACACAAGTGAGACAGTCTGTAGTGAACAGTGGCAAGTTTTCCACTCTGCTTGGAACAAGCAAAACGCCAATCATCTTATGAAACGATAGCGCAACACGACAGTGTCCCAAATTTTTTGGCAAAATTGAACTTGTTGAGTTTGTTCAATTTCCATACTGAATTTCTTTTGAAACTTTTTCTTTTTCAATCCATCAGGTTCTCACTACCCTATTGACTTTATCTCAGTTTTTAATTGTATCTAGCCTCACTTCTCAGCAAAAGGTCAGGAAGCAGTGACAGCACTGACCTTGGTTTGATGTGTTGCCCACTGGACTTACAGCAGAGGGCTGCAGTATGTGAAGGTTAATGGTGCCTTATCAGACGCTCCCTTGTCCTCCACCAGATCGCCCAAAAGGTGCCTCCCCATGCTTCTTCTACTCTTCTTTTACATTAATAAGTGCCTCATCCATTATGTGAGGCGTCATTTTCAAACTCGCAGACGATTATGTCATTGCATCTCCTCTCAGTATTGATGACCTTGCTCATTGCCCTCTAGTGGTGGATTTTACAAATGAGTGCAAGTCGTCTTTCTTGAGCATCAAGGTGCCCAAAACTAAAAAGATGACGATAGATTATATGGAAAATCCAGTGATCATCTTTCCTGGGGTAACATATGAACAGCGTGGAGAGTTTGTGGCGCAGTATAAAATCTTTTGTCACCTCATGTAGACCTTTGACCTCATGTGTGTAAAAGTTCATCAACACATGTACTTTTATCCCTAGCTTCAAAGTATTAATATCTGTAATATTAAATATGTCCTCATATTCTAATTTGTCAGCTGATATGGGTCACTTCCCCTCAAAAATTAAGAGAGATTGCAGGGTAAAACCAAAATATGCAGCAAAATTGCAGGCACAAAGTTAAATGACCTCATTCACTTGTTTAAGGTCAGGACCTTACTGAAGGAACAGACAATACTAACTGATCCCAGCCTTCCTCCGTCTATGGCCTTCACAATGCTTCCGTCTGGCCGCAGGTACAATTCACCAAGAGGCTGAACCAATAAACTTACAAACTCATTCCCTCCCTCCCCTGCCATTGACTTTCTAAAGTTCCCCTATCATGCCACCAGCTGCACAGCCAATTAGCAATTACAAGCCATTTCAAAATATGTCCTTCCAGACATCACAAGGGGAAGAGATGACCCAGAATAATGAAGGAACTGATTAACTGGTCGGCTGAAATTGGTCAATCATCCCTCTGGGCAGTCACTTCCCGTGTGATGTCACAAAGCTACCCCACACACACACAAACAAAAACACACACACACACACACACAATCCTCCTTTTAGCCAGGATCCTTTCTATGGAAGCTAATACAATGACAGAGACAGCCAGCCATAAATCTTGGCATGGCCTGCTGGCCAGACAGCCTGCCCACTGCTTGGACTAGACAGAAAAGCGAATCGTTTAATTACTGAATAAATACACCAAGCCCATTTCCTGTGGGATGAGATATACAGCAGACCAGCAAACAGCACATCACTGTCTCTCAGTCCAGTGTGTGTGCGTGTTTGTGGGAGCATATATTTGTGTGTGTGTGTGTGTGTACACGCCCATGCGTGCGTGCGTGAGGGCACTACCTCACCGGACTTCCACATAAATTACTGTTCCTCCACTCTCCCTCAAAAAGCAGAGCACGGTGAGATCAAGCCATTACATCACAGTTGTATGCATGCATCCGAAGTGACTAAGGAGGGGTTAGTCCCCGAAGGCACCACAACTACACTGCTCCCTACTGTGGCTAAACCAAGTTTTAACTACCAACAAAGTCCCAGCCCACTTGAATCACTAAGGTGTAGTCCTCCCCATAGGGACCCACAGCGGACACGCGGGTGTTGTTGGGTGCGTTTTACCGTCAGTACTAGCGTCATCCACCAGGAGAATCTCCTCCAGGAAGATGGCGGGAGAGGTGTGGAGTACGCTGTACACAGTGCGCAACAGTGTGCTCCAGGCTTCATTGTGAAATACGATGATTACACTTGTTTTCATCAAGGGCGGGCAACGCTTAAACGTCTGCTCAATGCATCTGCAGAAGTTTAAAAAAAAAAAAAAACAAACAAATATTACAGTTAGGGCCTACATGCTCTGCATGCCATAATGGGCTAGTATTCGCTAGTCCTATCTGCAAAGGAAAAATATCACAAGAAATTACAAATGTTTTTTTTAAAAATATATAAATTCAAGTAAAACAGTCAAATGACAAAAGCAAGAGACTGAAATCTTGTTTGTTTTCCTCAGAGGACAACCAATCATCAATACTACACCAGATAAATGTCTTTCAGAAAAATTTCCTTAAAGCTTATTCAATGCCTTCCATGAAATTTATGTGAACCATTTCAGAGAGAAACCTTAGATTGATATGGAAAATGAAACAAAGTGGTCAATTTCCTAAACGAGGATCCTCACCTTTCTGACCATGTCAAATGCTGCTATAGCTTGTGTTGAGTATTTACAACAAATTTATTCCGTTGGATAGTCAAGAGAAAATTTGAACTTAAAGGCATAGCAGAACTCTGACTCACAAGAATACAGTCAGGCTGCCTTTTTAAAACAGAAAATATTGAATAATGAGTTAATTTCTTTATGAACCTCAGTAGTTGGATATAATAGATCAATAAGACAACTTTATATTTCCTACCACCAGATAGCGCCATTTCCATCTGAAAAGGTCTTGATAAAAGAAAAAATGCATAACCCTATATCACCGGATGACTGAAATGTAAATGTATCAGTTGATCATTATGCCTTCACCCCTTTCCTTTTTCTACTAAAATAGAACGCTGCACCAACATGGGCCCTTTTGGGACAAAACTAGACGCTACTGCTGTGCTGGGGAATTCACAAACACATACTCTGGTGGTCTGGTGTCGGGCCCCAGGTCTCGGCTGAGGGAGATGCGGTCAGACGCGTAGAGGTTAAAACAGTGCTTCTTCTCGCCCTTGTCTTTCTCCTCCTGCTGTTTAGGGCTCAGGTTGTCTGTTTGGAAGGGCTTTCCTGACGCTCCGGGAGATCCGGGGTCCTGAGGCGGGCGCTCCAGTGCAGGCCTAAGCTCAGCGGCAGTGTATCGTCCTGGTAGACAAGAGGCGCCGTCTCCACCCCCCGGCTTCCGGACAGGGGCTTTGATCTGCATTTTTGGACCTGCGCCCCCAAAGTTATGGACGGCGTCCATCATCATGCCCAACATGGACTCTCGTTTGCCCACATTATGCCCCAACGAGGGGCCATCTTCCGAAGTATCAATCGCCACTTCACGTTGCATAAGAAGTAAGAATGTCACAAAAACAAAGGCCCCAATCACTAGTTTGCAGGGGTGCATCCGCCTCCTGAGTAGTCGCATTGCTTCTTGGGAATTACCAGCAAATTCAAAAACAACTGAGATGGACTATCATAAAATATGGAAAGCTGGCATCATTCGCAATGGAGGCTGAAAAAATGATGGAAAGGGAGAAAAATATTTACAAATTCTAACCTGATTCATGCATGACTTTGTTTCACGGATAACAGAAAATCTCACTGTGTCCAAGAATAATCCATGTCCTACCAGAAAATAAAGTTTTATGGGAACCCCCTAAACCAGGGGTTCCCAAACTCGGTCCTGGGGCCTCCCTGTGCCTGCTGGTTTCCTTTCCTACTACAATTGACCTATGGCTAAGCCCCGCGCTCAAATGCGATGAGCCAATCACAGCGCGCATTCTCTCCCCATATACTCGGACATTCTGAGCCTGAACTTCCATTGAAATGCATTACGCATTTTTACGCATCTGTCGCGCGAAAAATTCGTTTCGCGTCCGGAGTGAAAGCAGCTTAAAGCTTTGTGGACGACCCCACTGTCAACTTAACGTAGTTAACAAAGGTCAACAAGGATTTCTACATTTGTTCCAAGCTAAGTCAACATCGTGTTTAAGGCGACATCTTGTCACTTCGATGGAGATTAATGTAAAGTTATCTTTTACATCGCTAAGTTAGCTAACGCTAGCTAAAGTTAGTAAACTATGGCTAACTTCAGTGCTGACGGACGTTGGCTTAACATGAGCTCCTGGTTGCGTTGTTCACCATGTCACCTTGTTTACTTAGGAGTTCAGTCACTTCAGGTTAGATTTCTCAAATTCGGTAGCTGGCAATAATAATACGTAAATTAAATTTATTACCCTGCGGCGCACGAACAATGCTGATCCTCTGTTTTGTTGTGTGAGAGGGTGACGGAAACGAGATGCGGTTGATCGCGTTTGCACTGAGACCTGGAAATTTTAGCTTCTAATTTAAACTTTTCGTTGACCTTCTCCACTCTAAATTCATTAATGTATCCCTCCAATGCATAGTGTAACCCTATTTGCTGACTTCTTGATGATATTTGAGCCTTCTATCGCCAAAAATCATCGATAGCATCCTTGCAAATATCTCCGACTGTGATACCAGCCATTAGCGCCTGTTCAGTTCGAAAATCTTGATTATTTGTCCGAGTCAGTGGAGGGGGCGGGGCTTAACCATAGGTCAATTGCCATCATAGGATTTTAATAAGCAGTAAATTTGCCCTAATTAGGTGACATTTGTGTTTAAAGTAATTTGCTGTCTGAAGCCAAATTTTAATAGAAATATCCATGCGTGCCATGAAGAATAAAAAACCCTTGATTATACAGTTTTTTTTTTTTTTGTTTTTTTTTTCCTATGTTGCAAGCAATTTCAGGTAATTACATTTCTAAACAGATCAAGTCAGGCGCTGAGAAAATCAGTAACCTTCAAATCAGGTTGCTGAACATAGGTAATTAGAATTCTTTCAAAGTAGTTTGCTTGCACTCAATAACAAAAACATAAAATTAAACAGGTTTGACCTTGTCATTTGCTTATCTAGTAAATTAAGTTTTGCAACCATGTACCCACATTTTCACCAGTTAGGAACCCATTGACATTGGGTACATTTTTTCCCTCTTTTTATGCAGTTGTTACTCATATATTGCAATGTGGGTGTGGAATTTATTCCTCACTGTATGTATGCATAACTGTCAAATACCGTATGTCAAGAGACGATAAATCGCTGCTCTAAATTTAATGCACCTAATTAAGACAAATTGACAGCCTGTTAAAATCAAGGGTGGAACAAAAACCAGAATACACAGGGAGGCCCCAGGACAGAGTTTGGGAACCATTGCCGTAAAAAAATCTGCGGAAGACGATATGAACGTCATTTCAATATCCGGAGAACATTTTCAAACAAAGTTGTCTTCACCGCAGTTCAATTAAATCAAGAAGCTAATATTTCAACATAATGATACTGTCAAGTTAGAATACAGAAGTCATATAGAAAATATGAGCTGACAACAGACATTTGAACGGCAATGTATTATAGACGACGACAAAACCTGAGACACAGCGACGAAAAATACGAGTAAAGCCTGTTGTCCCATTAAGGCCAACACAACACCGTAGTAAAATGTGGCTATGCTGTGTGCACTTGGAAAAATTTCTGTGTTGAATCAAATTAAGCCCATATTGTCTTCCTTAAATCCGTTTCAAAATGACTTACCATCACTTCAACAAACGGCAGAAAAAAAACACTTTATAAAATGAATTCAAACGTCATCAAACCACCGGTGAAATACCCACAACGATATGCTTCTCAACCAAATCATCTCTGCGACAGAGAGCAACACTGCCAGCTCAATCTCTGCGAACCACTTCCGTCTTGGTGGATCCAGGTGCGTTGCTCTCAGGTAGAGGGCGGTCACTGGTTACGCGCCTGCGTGAACGCTGGAGTTGGGATGCAGTCATTTATGATAAAACGTTAGTGAAATAAATGGGCGCTATCCAGCATTTATATACAAGATGATTCTTGTGTTCATGCCTTAAAGTTTGTCAAGCGGACCATCCTGAATAGTTTAAAGGAGAATCTGGTACGGTCATAATTTCCGGATACAATATTAGTGAAACCCTCCATGCGGTCAATTATTGGCAATATTAGAAGACACAATATATACCTGCACTTGAGTGCAAATGACACCAATAGAGATACAGCCCACCTTCGCAGTTCGTGCCCTTAAAATCCATTTTCCTTTTTTTGCATTTCGTTGTATTAATTCAGGAACACAGAAGACACTAGATGAATGTTTCCACAAAAATAGATTTGTAGGCGACTTTACAGAACAAACAACACTGGGCAAGGATTAAGAACTTTTGATGGCAGACTCAATTTTTTTCAGTAGCCTGAGTCAACGTATAACAAAATAGCACATAGTTCATTCATGTAGCCAACCAATTAAAAGTAAGCAAATTACTGTATGAGGAAACGTTATCCGAGAGGCCCCCCTATCTCCCGCTCAGTCAATTCGTCTGACTCTGGAACCTCTTTTATAGAATCGCCTCAGCAGGACACTTCAACTCGCCGAATGTACAGCAATGCTACTATTAAGCAGGATTTGTTCCACTGGCCATTGACGAAAACTGTTGCTTGGTTACAGAGGTTCACACGGAGAGTGCAACTGGCTATGCATTGTAGAACTTCACCTAACATTTGCTCACGATAGTCACATATCTAGTTCTTGCATCACGCTGCGGCTACAACTTTCATCTTTAATTAGCAACTTAAATTTGGAGTAAATCTCATTTATTTGAAAGGCGCCCAATGACTTTCATAGTCTACGTCTTTTAAGTTTGACACGAGAATCTAGCAGGCAATTCTGGGTATATGCAAGCTTATTTCTCAGATTAATTTTTTAAACTATACGGACTGATAGATGGCAAGGACATCGCTTCAGTGGCGAAAGAAAGCGTATGCTACTTAGTTTTAATGTTGGCTAACTTGGCACATATTAAGGACGCTATCCTTGCACAATGTTGGCTGAACACAACTTACCAAATTGCTCCGGAAGTTTGTCACATCCTGCGCCAACATTCATTGCCGACACATCGCAGCTGAAGTGATAAAGAGCCGAATGACCAGCGTGGATTGTTTGCCATTCGAGTGAAAGGTCCCAGATCGGTTTAGAGTTTTTCAAATAACACGCCTATGCTATAACAAAAGCTGACAAGTCTCACCGGTATTTCTGTCCTCCACACATACTGCCTTGGAACCAGGCGCGACAAAAACCTCAATCATGTTATATACGTAAATTTTCGTCATCTCAGCAGCGATAAGGACAGAAGTGAGTGTGCGCCAGTTTTCCCTTTCAAAGCCGTGCTATCCATTCATTCCACATGAAGAATGACAGCGAATGGAATGCTGGACTCGAGTTGACTCAAAATAATGAATAAGTTTATTCAAACGCAGCGGTGAAAAAGGCTCAAACGTTTGCTTTAATTGAGATTTTGAAACCACAATATTAATATAATTTTCATGGGAAATAACAATTCAGAATTTTGGTAAGTTTGGTTACACGCGGACTGACCTTATTTAAAAAGAAAAGACAATAGAAATCACTGTGTAAAAAAAGTTCAGCGTAGTTCTCCTTTTAGATATTCTACATTTGTCGTTTTCAAATCAGAATCAACACGGTTTCTCGTGATGCAGTTACAGACGCTCTATTGTGACTAGAGTAGATTTGGATCGTTACAAATGTCGTTTCTGCACTTGCTGTCTGCCTGGGATCCAATACAAATCCTGAGAACATCATGCCTTTTCTGAGGCGATGTTTATGTACTGAAGGACTGATGCAGAGTAATTCACAAGGAGAAGCTAGTATAATCCAAAATCTGAGAGATTCTTTTTTTTTTTTTTTGTACTGGCTTTACAGGTTACTCGATTTTAGATGTGTGACACTTACGAAACAATTCGCATGCGTTTAAGAGAGCATTCGGTGTTTTTAAAGACTATTTTATTCGGTCTGGTTTCACCACATCCAAATGACAATTTGTATACAGGACTGGTCATCAGTCTCATATGTGGTTCACATTATGAAACAAGGAAAAGTTCAGAAAATCGCATTTCTTGATATCCAATATACGAACATTTATATTCTGTCTACCAAAGATAACACACAAAATTAGCTTTATCATGAAGTATCATGGCCTCATGGAAGATATATTGACTGATATATTCTCGAACTTCAGCTGCCTTATACTTCTTGCCTGAAGTGCAAATAAACCAGAGACATGAGTTAGAAATATCATAAAGGATGAGAAAGCTAATGGCTTAGTTTATGAGTCTGTAACTCAAATAAGCTTGAATTGCTCTATATCTAAAATAAAAAAAATACTCAAATACTCGCAGCCTGAACTGTACATAATCCTTGGATATTGGGGCACCACAATGTTTGGGACACATTAATGTACATAAAATGGGTCATGTTTAATTCTTCTTTCTTGCTTCATCATGAAAATTCATGAAATTGATGTTTTCATTTTTAAGTGCTTTTTGCACTACTGATGAAAAATTTAAAAAGTAGTATGTGCTATGAATAATTACCCCAGTAGCAGTTTTTGGGGTGTATTAGAACAAATATGCTTAAGCACACAGTCTAAGGTGCAGAAAAAATGATATACAACAATGTATACCGTTTGCTCAAGTTCAATTTGCACAAAGGGTGTCTGTACACAGCTGAACATATCCTCTTTCTGAGTCTCATGAAAAGCTCTCCCAATAAGGCTGAAAGTCATTTCAATGCTGGCTTTTCTGAGTATCCTGCTTGAGTGAGGCAGCAGTTCTTCAGGGTATGCAGATGGGTAATTTGCCCACTGGGGCACATGAGACTTCTGGACTATGGAACCTTTGTGAAAAACTATTGCAGAAAAAGTAATGCAAAACATAAAAAAACTACAAAAAAAAACACAATATAGTCTCTATAATTGTTATTTATTCTTGTATCTAAATGTAAAAAAAAAAAAAAAAGAAAATACCTTCTAAAATAAATTCCATTCACTACTTTGTATTTTGTATTTCTCCATTAAGAATCATGCTTTCCCTGTCAACATTTATTTGGATTTAATAAAAAAAGATGACAATGTGAGCAAATGCAGGTAAATCTGATGAGATTATTCTCTGACTGTCAACAGGCTTTCAAGATGAAGTTATTTTCTGTTTTAAATATCTGTAGTTAGCAAAGGAGCAGAGGGGATACATTTTATTTGTTTATTTGGTTGCTTGTATTACAGTTTGCATTATGTGTTAAATGATGAACTTCCAACAAGTGTCAATTCAGCTTCAGCAAATGGCTATTCGGTGGTCTCCCATTGACATTTGATACATTTTGATTTTAACAAGTTACACATGGATTTCATTCTGAATACCATAATTTGCTCTGCAGGATAAACAAAGAGGCAGCGCATGTAAACATGGTGAGTGACAATATATTCAACAAACTGGCACCAGCAATAGAAGAATTGTAGGCACACTATAGAGAAGAGAAGCAGGAGCCAGGCTGAGTTCAGGCAATATGTGACCATCATGAACCATAGTTTTCCATATAGTAATTTATTTTCCTGTGAAATAGAGGTAAGGTGAGAACTTCAGTCATAGCTTAATACACAGGCACTAAAAGAGCTAATGTAAACCTTTGCAAAGGAAAACAGAAGCATTTCTTATGTATACACCCTTGTTAGATTTTCAAATGAGAGAGCAAACATTACAGGCAGAAAGAATGTTTGCTTAAGGCCTAAGCACTTTTTCCTTTAAGTGGTTTTTAACCTTGAAACTACTTGTCGTGCAGAACTGTTGGATCTCCAAGATTGAAATGGACTTAAGGTTATCAAGTTTTAAAACCAGTTCAAGACTTGACATTACTAACTGGACATTAGGATGTGAATGAATGCATGCAAAAAGGAGGGAGGAGGGGGATGGCAGGGGGTGGGGTGGGGGGGCGGGCGGTGATTGTTCTAGCAAGTGCTGCAGGCTACTCTCAACAGTTGTGACACATCACCAGGAACTTCACAAAAACAAACAGCACGTCGCTGTCAGTAATGATGAGTCCAGAGCACTACCTCATGCAACACCTGAATGGTGGCTCAACGTATTCAAAAAATTATGATGCAGTCGCATACTCATTATTGTTTATTTGACTGTTATTGAACAAATCCAGATTTACAAATAAAGCACTGACATCAAAAAGCTCAGAATCAACAAAAATTAGAAACATCTGAAAGAGACCTGAAGATTTCATCATTTTCAGCTTATAGCTGGAAATGCCAAAGCATAAAAATTTAAATCCCATTGCTTTTTTTCTACTGTTGCTGCTGTAAGGCCTTTTTTTCTCTTGCAGCAACTACTCTTCCTTGAACAGTTAGTTCTGCTTGAATAGAAAAGTCACGCTGTCTTTGATGGGAACTTGATACATGTGAAAATTTAAAATTACTATGTGGTCTGATGAGTTGCTCAATTTTATTCAATCCTATGACATAGTTGGTTTTCTTTCTCAGATTCTTCTTTCTCCTCTTATTATCTTCCAAGAAAAATAATAAAAAAATGGCTCTGGGCTTTTGTTCTGCAGAAGTGCTGGTGTTTGGAGTGTGAGAACAAACTTTTGTGGCCACCAGTCATTGTCGATGGATGAATCTACAGAAAGAGAAAAAAATAAAGATAAACACTTTCATCAACATTCTATTCCCGAAGCCCTGGCAGAGTGCTTACAGCGCCCGCAAGTGGTACGCCACAAGCATCATATTTTCAGAGTATGCACCACTAGCGGCTCCACACTGAATCACTCCAAAAAACAGCATGAAGATGTGTTTATTCAGCAGCATGCGCACTTGGACGCCCTCTAGTTTGGGTTCATATGATCTTCAATCAATACAATCAGGTATTTTTAAGGTATCTAACTACTAGCAACATATGTCTGCTTGACCTGCTCTTCATCTGGACATTCAGCTCTCTTGCGGAATAAAACTTGCTGGCATGTTCTGCAATACATTTCTATATGATCAATAAAGTATTATTTTGAAGACTGACAGGTTAAGCTTTAGTTTCCAGTTTGCAATATTACTGATTGCTCATTGCTCACCTCTGCAGTGTGTCAGTTTCTCGAGAAATCAATGTCCATATTTATTGTGATCTTTTCACAAGTACACAATGAATGGTGGTAATTACTATCACCCGAACCTGACATATATAATGTGTTTGACACGGAACAGATATCTACCTCTACTGTGCCTCTACTTATTGGAGAGCTCAGTGAAACAGGGAAACCTCTGAGGCAGTCGAGCACTGGATTCTGCAGTGCGCTGGAGGTGCGTGTTTTGGAAACATCACTGTGCCCGTCACTTGTGAGAGCTCTTTCACCTCCGGTCCAGCACTCGGAAGGAGAGGCCAAGGCAAGAGCGCAGCCGGATACGGCAGATCAAAGGCTCCTTTGTGCTGGCAAGACCTGGACACGGTCCAGCCAGGGGAAAAGTCAGCAATAGTTCATTGATTATTCAGTAGCAAGTGGCATTTCATACTATCCAGCTTTATTCCAGCCTCACTCATAAGTCCCCACGGATATGATTATTTGTACTTACTGCACGTATGTAAGCTCAAATCATCACCCTTTTAATAAATTCATGGACTTCACGTGCAAGTGTCTCTCTCTCTCTCTCTCTCTAAAAAAAAAATCTTACAATGTTGTTGTGCCCCAGTAGAACTCTTCCGCAAACCAACTGAAACAGAACTGTTCAGAATTGCTGATAATGGGATGAGGCTCCAGGTCCATGATTGCATTAAGCCTTTCTTTCGTAACCTGTCTCCTCCGCATCTCTGGCCCAATGCCAGCTCCTGGCAGGACAGTAACAGCTACAGACGGGCAGCTCACAAACTATAAATCAGGCTGTGGAGGATGGATGACAGGGATGAAAATGACAATTAAACAGGGGCAGCTATGGTGTAAAAATGCATTGATGTGGTGCACATTTTTAAATATCACTTGGGCTTCCTTTTCAGATGTAATGAGACCACTTTCCACATCCATTTTGATTTGAGCTCTGCTATAAGGAGACTTCCAGACAAAGCAGAGAATTGTACCTGTGCATTGTCAAAGGTTGGAATACTCACATAAATATAAGCCTCAATCATCTTGGACTAGAGTTCATTTTCAATTTCGGCACTGACCGAAGAATAGCTGAGAAAACCATTTTGGGACAGCTTCAGGTGGTACTGACTGGGGTGCACAAAGGAAAAGGGCCTTTATTTGCATTGGATATTGCTGGATTCTAGAACTTAGGCTACCGACTGCAAAGAAGCTATATATGCTTTAGCAGTTCTTGAAGTTCAATGACTAAAATTTTAATGGGCAGGAGGACATGTTACCTCAGCGATAAAGAACCCAGACGGGCAGAGCATCAACTGCTGTCAGGTAGTCTGCCTCTGCTCAGAGCCATGTACACTAGATCATCTCCTGAAGAAAATCACTATCCCCAATACTCTGAGGGGGATGCTGGTAAAAAACAAAATGTTCAACCTCGTTCCAGAAGTTTGGGACATGCATAGCCTGGAGCAGTTATAGCAAACCCTGTCCCTGGAGATCTACCATCCGAAAGGTCTCCATTGCAACCTTAATCTGGCAAACCTGATCAAATTAATCTGCGGCCAAACAGGGTCTCTCGCTTTTGTGGGAGATGTGCTTTGCCAGGGTTGGAGTAAAAGCCCATGAAAGATGGTAGATCTCCAAGAACAGGGCAGGTGACCCCTAGCTTAGAGGCTTGCAAAGCAGGGGTAAACACACACAAGGGGCTGCTACATGGCATGTAGAGGCCTGTTTTATTCAATATTCCCTGTGCGATTCTGATTCTGATTCTTCTGGACGCATCTTCAGTGATGTTCCTGGAACTGTAGATGCCTTGGGTCTTTCAAAATCATGCAGCCCTCCTCAGGCGACTCGAGGCTGATCAAACATTACCTGTGTTCAAATAGCTCTGTCTCCATGGCTCACCTGTCTTGAGCCACCGCCATTTTGAGGTTCTCTCCACAGCTTCAGTGGTATTGTCGATGCCTCCTCTCTTCTTCACCCTTTTGTTGCCCAAATAGCTGCAGGCTCTGGATGAGAATTGGGCAGCAAACCCCCTGAATCTATCAGGAATGCTCTCTAGCTGGCTTGTCCTTGGCAAGCTTCCTTTCAAAGACCCATTTTGAGTGTTCTTTCCAGGAGACTATTGGCTCCACCAGGACTGCATGGTTGGTGAACAGGAGAACAATGCTGGTCTCAAGGAGGTTGTCACTATTTGGTTTTGAAAAATCGACAGCAACCAGTCTCCAGGATGGCAGCAGATGTTTTTGCAGCTGGTCGAAGCTGTTGCCCAGCTCTGACAAAGTTGTTGGCCTGCTTGGAGGGACAACATTGCTCAGCCCACTCAGTTAAAGTGCCAGTGGCTTTAACAATGATCTTCAGGACATGTTCATGCCTCCATCGATACTGTCCCCCTTCCACAATCTTTGGGCAGCCACTAAGATTTGCTCAAGTGCTCGCTGCTTGGAGCTCAGCAAACGTTACCAACTCTACCTTGCTCTGGGTGTGCAAGTTTGATGGATGGGGAAACGCATCACACATAGCCAGGGGAGGAACTTGATCCAGTGTGGTTCAGCTTGCCAAAGGTCGGCCCAGGTTACCTTCCTCTAAATTGCATTCACTCGTCTCATCAAAGCACCCTGCAATCTCTTGGTGGTTTATAAGGAACACAGCTGAAGTTTTGTCTGATGGTACATCAACTCGCCTGTCCTTCGGGTGAGAAAGTAACTGACTGAGTGCTTGATACAAAGCCTGTAGCAGGACATTTACGATATGTGTTGAAGACTGCCTTATAGACCTCACTACCCCCTTTTTTTCCCCAAGTGCAACCATACCACCACACTCATCAGGGAGATGACATTGGTCACTCCCTCTGGGTGTAAAAATGAACTGTAAGGAATCTAATGTACCTGACTAGCCAGCAAGGATATGTGCAAGCTTGCAAGAATACAAGGCCATGTGATATTTTGCTCAGAGCATATGCAGGGCTGTTCCAGGTTACTTTTGTGATGTAGTAATATCGACCCTGAAGAGCAACATTTCACAACTGCTAACAGAAGTTGAATGAGACTAAAATATTGTAAGCCTTTCTGTGTCAGATTTTTGAATATAATGAGCAAAGTAATGACAATAAACTATAACTTGGTCATCCACATTATGGACGCCAAACTAGCAACCATCTGTTCTGCACAAACATGCAGTTTATTTTAATTTTGGTTTAATCTCATTTTGGATTAAAAAGTGAGAAGGAGTCTAGTAAGCCACAATTAAAGTGAGCTGTGTCTCTGTGGCTAATAAGTTGAACACCCAAAGAAAAGTAAGAAGAATACATAAATTTTGAGTTAAACTGGAGCACAATATCTGAGCCAAATAGTCATCAAATAATATTATTTAACCCAACTCGCAAGCCTTTTCATTCCACAATAACTTTCCCATCAAGAAGGCAACTGATTGCACAGTGCCTGACAAAAGTCCTGTCGCATGAGGACATAGTAACTAAAAATAGCATATAACTTTATTTCTAACCAATCAATTGTTACAATAAATGGTCCATTTTAATGTCAAGGGCTTTCACATTAATAATTTGGTGCAAAATGAAACTGTCAAAAAGTGTTCTGATGTTCACAGCTTGGCTAAGCCCATAACATCTGTTTTTGCTGGGACAAAAGTCTTGTCATCTCTTGAGATGATGCAACAAATCGCAGATTAGAGTTTAACCTATGACAAATTCTGTAATTAACACATTCCCAGATGTATATAGAAATAATCCCAGCACACCAGACTTTCATATGAGGTGCGACTAGACCTCTGACAACATACCAAAGATTCAACCACAGACCAAAGTGCTGATCATCAAGAGCCTGAAGACTGAGTCTGCTGCTGAGGTGGCAGACATCTTTAATGTATCCAAATGTCAAGTGGAGGGGATGAGAAAAAGATTTGAAGAAACTGGTGACGTTCATGGCAAGCGCAGGTCAGACAGACCCCGGTATGACAACTGTTTGAAAGGACCGTTTGTTGCTTCAACTGTACAAGGCTAGCCCTTCTTCAACTACAGCGAAGCTACATGAGGAAATGTCACCAAAAATCCCGGTATCTGCAAGAAGAGTTTGTCAAATTCTCTCTCAAAGTGGTTTTCATAGCCAAATTAGTACACAGAAGTCTGCATTAAACAGAAAACAAAAAACCTGCATTGCATTTGCCAAGGCCCACAGCTCGCAGAAAGGATTGATACTGGAAAAGTGGCTGAAAGTTTAGTTTTCTGGTGAATCATCCATTGAACTGCATGCCAGTCGCCGTACAAGACTTGTTGGAACCCTCATGGACCCAAGATTCTCCCAGAAAACAATCATGTTTGGTGGAGGAAAAATCATGGTTTGTTGTTACATCCAGCATGGGGGTGTGAGAAGATCTGCAGAGTGGATGGCAACATCAACAGCCTGAAATATCAAGAAGTTCTTGCTGCCCTACTTATACTGCTGCTCCTTCTCATTCTTCTGCCTCCATGTCACAGTTCCTGAAAGCAAAGAAGGTGAAGGTACTCCAGGATTGGCCAACCCAGTCACCTGACATGAACATTATTGAGCATTTCAGGGGTAAGATGAAGGAGGAGACTTGGAAGATGAAACCATAGAATCTTGATGAACTCTGGGAGTCCTGCAAGACTGCTTTCTATGCCATTCCAGATGATTTCATCATCAAGTTATCTCAGTCATTGCAAAGACGTATGGATGCAGTCCTCCAAGCACATGGGAGTCATAATAATATTAATTTTTTTTTTCCAAGGCACCATGGCTTTATGTTCTGATATTATAGCGGCATATTTGTGTATTCAAAATAAAGTGTATGTATAATTTCCACACTTTTTTTCAATGTGACAAGACTTTTGTCCAAGCAAAATCTGACCTTTCTGTACAAATTAAATTATAAAACTCAATCAATGACACAAAACTCTATTTTGGTATATTTCGCATAATCTAGAGGTCTTTGCCTTTCATATAAGCCATTTTTGATTCCAATTGATCAACTACAAGTCAGGTTATTATTTTTTGTTCCTACAACTTGGATAAGTGACAAGACTTTTGTCAGGCACTGTATGTGACCCATCAATCCAAACAGGATAATCCCAGATCAACACACATTGCAGGCAGAGAAAAAAAATTTAACTGAAGTTCAGGTCATGGTCATTAATTTCATAATGGTTGAGAGCAAATCAATTTTTATCCATATCTAAAAGCAATGCTGGCATTGATGAATATACTCAAAAAAAAAAATCAAGCAAAAGAGGACATCCACCAAAAAAGAGAGGTCAGGAGGTCAGCAAAAAAAAAAAAAAAAACGCAAATGTATTATGACATTGAGAGTGCAACAATAAAAGGTTAAAACAAAAATGGTTATGACGCAAGTATTTTTGGAGTGTTGCAGACATCACTGGTGTATGGGCACAAGCAATTGATCACCAGTGTCTCCTCTCATAATGTGCTGAGACGTAGTTGGTAATATATGTATTGATTAGATTGAGTAATCTCACCTCTTTAATCATACTGGAGACTGTCTGTCTTGCATGCAGTACCTAGTTTTGAAAATGGAGTGTCGCATGAATGGAGGACCTGTGCAATAAAGACACCTGAGCTGCAAAGCTAGCCTATAGCGCATTGCACTGTTATAAACTGGCACCTTTTTTGTCCGTTAATTTAGTTGGCACCTTTTTTGCCAGTTATTTTAACTGTAAGTTTACAATAAGTTTACAACAGAGTTCCGTGTATGTTAAGTGTAAACCAGAGTTAAATGCACGCAGGACTCCACTTACAGTTAAAAAACCCCGGAAACACTGCATTAATTTAACTGTTAAATTCAGTCAGTTTATAACAGTGAAGCCACCTCACATCAAATAAAAGTTCCAGTTAGATGACTGGGATGGGACAAAGGCCTTCCATCGTTGTGGAGATCAGGCTAACAGAGAACAGGAAGACATAAGTGGAAGATCAAGCAAGTGACAGACCTCCCTGATAGTTTGCTCGAATCACCAGGGCTTTCTAGTGAGTACAGTTCCTCATCATGCAAGAAAAAGGAATTGGTAGAATCACCTAGCTGAATTGATGGGTGGAAGAAACATAACAAGCCTTTTGCTGTGTGTGTGTGTGTGTGTGTGTGTATATATATATATATATATATACAGTGATGAACAAATTTATTAGTCCACCTGTCATAAAAAAACGAGAAAACACGGATATTTAAGAAATTTGACAAAAACTTGTTCAAAACTAAAAATTATTTTGTTATTTCTTTGGCAAATAATGAACTGAAACCACTAAATAGTCTTTATTCACACATAAAAACCCAAAAAAACTATATTTTGTATGGCCTCCTTTGGCCTCGATAACAGCTTGCACTCTTGCATATAACCACTAAAACTAATTTTTATGTTCAGGAATACAAGAAAATAACTATTATTTGGCATCCTAATCAAAAAATAATAATGTGCTTTACTATTTTTTCTGCTTTTTTTGTAAAATGGTAAATTCGAAAATTCATGGATAACAACTATAATTATATTTTAGCATTAAAAAAATAATTTCAGTTAAAGAGCTTGCGCATACTGATGGATTAACCATTACAGAAACATAAAAATAATTTTGGTAATTACCAACACTGTTAATTTAGGGCAACTGTGGCATAAACCTTACATTGCGCCGTGGTCTAATAAATTTGTTAAGTACTCTGCATATATATATATATTAGCCATAACATTATGACTACTGACCACTGTGAAGTGAATAATATTGATTATTTCATCACAATGGCACCATTCAGCGGCTGGTATATATTAGGGAGAAAGTGAATATTTTGTCCTCGAAGTTGATGTGTTGGAGGCAGGAGAAATGGGCAGGCATAAGGATGTGACAAAGGCCAACTTGTGATGGCTTGATGACTGGGTCAGAGCATCTCCTAGTACTAGTGACACAGGCACTAGTGCTGTCTCACCTAGATTACTGTTCAGCAATATGGCCAGGTGCAGACAATAAACATCTATCTAAGCTTTAAATAGCTCAGAATAAAGTGGCAAGGCTTGCACTGAACTGTCCATTGGGTGTGAGGCAGAGTACTGAGCGATTGCATGCAAGTCTCTCATGGCTCAGAGTAGAGGAGAGGTTGGCATGCAATTTGATGTGTTTCTTTAGGAATATCTGTTATAGCAAACAACCAGTTTGTCTGTACTCGCAAATACAGTATGTGAGAGATTATCATAAGTATTCTACCAGACAAGCTACCAAGGGTCACATGGTTAAACCAAAACCCAGAACAAATGAAATATGCAGATCTGTTATCTATAGGCCCATTACAACATGGCATACGTTACCAACTATGATTACTGAAGCACCCAGTAAGGCTGATAAAAAAAACACATGATGAATAACCATAATGTGAATGAATTGAACTAAACAACCACAATTGATAAGTTGAGGTGTTGTGATGCTTGTTTTAATTTGACTTTTATTATTTTGGAAATGTTCTTATTAGGATTGTTAACTGTTATTATTGAGATTTGTAATATGTGATAATTATTGTGTTTGCTGTGGACCCCAGGAAGAGTAGCTGCTACTTTGGTGGCAGCTAATGTGGATCCAAATAAAAAATAAATAAATCTCCAACACTGCAGCTTTTGTGGAGTGTACGCAGTCTGAAGTGCCCAGTCCCCACCAAAAGTGTTCCAAAGAAGTAAAACCGGCGACAGGTTTACAAATGGCCAGGACTCATTGATGCGCGTGGGGATCAAAAGCCAGTCCATGTGGTCTACTTCAACAGGAGAACAACTATAGCTCAGATTGCTGTAGTAATCTTGTCAGTTTTGATAAATAGGTGTTCAAATAGTGCATTGCGGTTTGTTGTATATGGAGCTGCATAGCTGCAGATCGGTCAGGGTGCCCATGCTGACTCCTGTTCTCCGCCAAAAGGACCAATGATTGGCACGTGAGCATCAGAACTGGACCATGGAGCAATGGAAGAAGGTGGCTTGGTCTGATGAATCAAGTTTTCTTATACATCATGTGGATGGCTGGGTGTGTTTGCATCACTTACCACACGGCACCAGGATGCACCATGGGAGGAAGGCAAGCCTATGGAGGCAGTGTGATGTTTTGTGAAATGTTCTGCTGGGAAACCTTGGGTCCTGCCATTTAGGTGGATGTTAATTTGAAACCTACATTGCTGCAGACCAAACACACCCCTTCACGGAAACAGTATTCCGTCAAAAAGGGGCAGTAGCCTCTTTCGGCGAGGTACAGCGCCGAGCCACGCTGAAAATAAATAAATAAAGCAAGGAAGAAAAAAATTTGGGGGTACGTCACTATCAACTCGGGGGCGCGATCTCTCGGGGGATCTCAGAACCACCGTATTCCAAGACCAAAAGTATCTGCATCACTCGGATCCAAGCAGATGAAAACAGTAAGCGGCCATGGACTTTTGCATATTATATCGCGCTGGATTTCTCTGAGATCAGAGAGTAGAAGACTCACAGGACTCCCTGAAATAAAGGAGGAACGCGTGCATCAATTCTTGGCTATAATTATTTTATTCAGTTAAATACATTTAAAATTTAAATAATGGTTTCGTACTCAATGACACTTTAAGCTTATTGTTTCCAAACTCTCCGTGGGTCTGAGTTCGTTCATAGCGGCCAGTCTTCTTGTACTGACAACTGAGAAAGGCTTTCTACTATTGCCATTTAGACAATATTCGGCGTCTCGAGCCTTGTAGAAATCCATTGCCATTTTCCAGAGGTGGACAGAAAATAATCTGCCGCAAGATGGCGCCCCAGGCTTTGCTGTTTCCCGAATCCCTTTGTCATCGCGTCACTGAATTAACAGTTTTTCTCAGTTGCGTTGGCATTGGCTCATTTCTTTAATCATCTGCGACATTTGCAAAACAGTAAGTGCATTTCTCAGAACAATTCGCGCAAATTGCACCACATAGTGTATTACCTGCAAAAGCGCGTCATTTCACAAAATCTTTGTTTACCACTCAAAAGTAAATATTCAGGTCAATGAACATGTCAGTGCCATCAGAATGACCAGTCCTTGTTTCATTGTCCATGAACAAGACAGTCTAATGGCTTAGTCATTTTGTCAGTTTTACAGTGTAGTTTGTGATGTGACCTACAGCTAAGTTTCTGATGGAAATAATGGGAAATGCCATAAGCTGCACTTCTTCTTTGCCACGTATACAGCGAGGAAAATAAGTATTGAACATGTCAACATTTTTCTCAATAAATAAATTTCTAATGGGGCTATTGACATGAAATTTTAACTAAACTAAACTAAAGAATTAAAGAAAAGATTGTTATCTTTGATGCACATTTTAATTTTGCAGGGAGTAATGCATGAGGCACCAGTACTGTTTACTTTGTTTTTTGATATTTAGTTTAAACCACCTGTTCCATTTACTTGCTGAAAGAACATGAATATATTGAAAAATTAACGTTCTAATATTTATATCATCTGTATAGAACAAGACAAAACTATTTGGCCATCTGTGCATGTGCGTCGTTTGTTTATTTTTTGACTTTAAGAATAGCGTAATTAAGTTAATATATCACATAACTGCAGTGCTTTTCCCATAGCCCAGCTCATGATAATATAAATTTAAATTTTGCTGAGTTATGGGGAATATTGCAAGAGATAGGACAGGATTCACATTTATTAATGACTGCAATGCAATTTTACAGTATTGAAAGAAAATGTAATTGAAATAAAAAAAAGAAAAAAACATCAGTTTTACAGCATAACACCATGTCCAAACCATTTAGACCATGTCCAGCATGTGTCTTTATGAAGGACATTTAGCATATACAAAAAAATGCAAATGAATATGAAGCATTACAGTAAGTATACACTATTATGGTACTTTGCATATTGTAGGATTACATACCTGTTCTCTGTTTAAAAAAAAAAAAAAAGACAAGGGAGTCTCCCAACATTCGGCTGCACCCTTCAACCAGCTTCAGCCATTGTAAGACCATGATTTATAATGTGGTCTACAAGTGTGGCCCTTATTTCATCAGGAGTGTTCCTCCTACCTCTCCCTCTGTTTCGCCACCCTATCCTTCCACCACACACCCTTCCTTCTCGTCTTCTTCTTCCTGCCTGTTCAAACTGTTGAAATTCTTCTTCTTCCTTTTGCAAAAACAGTAACACTGTTTTGTGCTCTGTGTATATAATAAGCTTGTCAATTGAAGGTTCTTCAGTTACACCTCTGAGCAGGTTAGAAATCTGGTTGATCATGGGGTGATCTAACACTTCAAACCTTCCCTTGGCGTTAGTGAAAGCTAAGATTCATGTGAGAGCAGTCTCATCAATTCAGGGGACATTTCAAAAAGAAAGTCAATCAGAAATGTCAGAAAAATGTTAAACAAAAGACTGTGGCAACTAGTTACTTCATTTTGCTTGTACTGACTTATATAATGAAATTATGCCAAGATGATTTTGGGGGGGTGGTAAAACTATTCAAAAGGAAATGGTACAAAATGTTTTGATAAACATAACACAATAGTTTGATAATGTAAGACACAGCAGATAATTGTGCATAGTCATTTGCAGGAATGCAACATAAATTTGCAAACAGCTCAAAAGAAAAAGAAACTGCTTTCATGATGTGCACAAGAGATGAGATGATGTGGAGATGGAACAAGTAGTTTTACGAAGTTCAATTCTGGTCTGAGAAATATACAAAAGCAACTGAGAAAAACAGCAAAAAGCTAGACTTGATTTTATGGTGTCAAATATCTTGTGGCAGTATGTAGTATATTTATGCACTTCAGTTCTGAAAAGAGACAAATATTCATAAAAATGCTCTTTCACTGTCCTGCATTAGCTCACATTTTTAATCCTGCTTACTGTCAGGAGTCTGAACCAAGAACACATTAGGCAAAGATCTATATTCTCCCCAAAATGCACTTACAATTATTCTGTTCTAAAGCACGTCTGTTGTTGTGATTTAAAGTGAAATTGCATTTTCATTTTTGAAAAAAATTTATTTGTACACAAATTAGTGCAAAGGCATTGCGGAGTAAGTGATATTTTCTTTTTCCAAATCATTTTCAAAATTTTCCAAATCATCTATGACTTCTCACAGCAAAATTTTGAAGAATTTTTCCAATTCAAAAAAATAGTATACTTTTAGTCAATTGTTTTATTTCCCAAGATTTACTCTAAGTGGTGCACTGTAGAACAGTTGTCATAGTCTTGGCTGGAACCGAATGTCATATATCCCAATTACATTTGAGATATTAAGCAGAAGAGTGACGTGAGCTAATGGTGGGTGTTTTGTAAAAGAGCCACAGTGTGATGACTCGACTGGAGAGAAGCACAGAGATTGAAATGGAGCATTTACTGTCCAGGCCAGCCACAGGGAAGCTTTTCAAGTGTAGACTACACTTTGGCTTGAGCAGTGATTAATTTAATCAATATCATAAAAGCATATGCACCCGCTATAATCACTACCCACTGAAACATTCATCAATGTAAGCAACAGTAAAGCTGATATGGACCTCTGAGTATGGAGTCCTGTGGTAACAGGGGCTACATTACAATCATTTCAATTTCATCGTCCTCTTTGATACATGTTACTCCTCCATAATCCACATTATCTGCCGGCTGCCGGTAATGAACTTCCACGAAGAACTACAACAGAGCCTGAATAATGATACTGAACCTCAAAGCTTCAGGCAAACAAAGTCTGCCTTAAGTATTGTCCCTTATTGCTGGGATTAATGCTCAAAAGTAGCAGACAGACTCAAAAATTGCCCTCACCTATAAAGACAATTTGACAAATAGGATGAGGAATTAACTTAATCATCTATATACATTCTTTGAAATAAACTGCATGCCTATACATATGCACCTTAATATATGAGGAAACCCCTATTCCAAATAAGTCTGGACGTTGTGTTAAACATGAATAAAAACAGAACACAATGATTTGCAAATCCTTTTCGACCTATATTCAATTGAGTACACTACAAAGACAATTCACGTTTTATTTACGTTTTACACGACGTCCCAACTTCATTGGAATTGGGGTTTGTAAATTGTATTCAGCAGGTTTGCTACATAAGTTCATCCATCCATTATCTTTACCACTACTTCCTCACTAGAGTCGCTGGGGAACTGGAGCCTATCCCAGCTGACTATAGGCAAAAAGCAGGTACGCACCCTGGACAGCTCACCAATCCTTCACTGGGTGCACTCATCATTCAGACTCTATTCAGTCACACCCATGGGCAATCGAGAGTCTCCAATTAGCCTGACATGCATGTCGTTGGGTACCAGAGTACCTGAACGAAACCCACACAAACACAGGGAGAACATAAAAACTCCACACAAAAGGGCTCCAGGCTGGATTTGAACCCAAAACCTTCTTTCTGTGAAGGGCAGCGCAGTGCATGTGAGTGAATGAAGTTATGGGGGGATACAAGATAATTAGCAGTGAATAGCCACACATAAGAAATGAATGTCCGCAAAATCTGTTACATTCCCTCAGTAATATACTGTAATTATGAAAGTATCAAAGACAGGTATTACTTTCTATTTTGTGTTTTTCTTTATTACCTGGTACCTGTCACAACTACTTTGGTTCTGTACTTGCCTCAGCAGCAATTAAACTGCTACTGCATGTCTGTAATGTGCATCTTACAGGATCATATTAAGGCTACTTAAGCCCCTTTCACAATTGGGGTGCGACTGCTTGCGACAATTTGGTTGCACGATCGACTAAAATAAGCGTCTCTCGCAATTGATCGCAAAAAGCTTTCACAAATGCAACAGGCAGTCGTACAACAAGAGCAACTAGAATCTCATACAGTCTTACAATGGTCTTACAATGGTAGCACAACGTTGCAAGATTTGATGCGAATTGTTGAACAACAGTCTCACTGTCACATCACAAACGCAACCGAACGCAAGACTCTTCTCTAGACATCCCTAGCACACGTGCGAGTTTTCAACGTTGTACAACACTCGTACTACTGTCAGTGTGACCTAATGTGACAAGGTTGTTCGCATACGATCGCGTCTGAATTTTGAACATGTTCAAAAATCAGACACGACCGGTTCCTACCGCTAGAGACTCTGCAATGACTGCGATACCTCGCAAGACACCCAGCGAGTGTTCGTGCAACACTGCTAAAAAAGTGTTGCAGGTGGTCGTAAACTGCTCGCAACCCAATTGTGAAAGGGGCTTTACATTGCAAGTTCTCCGAAATGTGCTTTGGGTTAACCACAATAACTAAAACATCATGCCATGCATTTCTGGACCATAGTGTCAACATACATATTATCAACAAGAGGCCCGTAAAATGGCATATACCTAAAACCAGCATAGCCTTAACTTTTCGAAGGCAAACAGTGATAGCAGTGAGTATAGCATGTTACATTTTAATACACAAGAACATGTAAGTTTTTCATTACTAGCTACAGCATCACCATAGCCAAATAAATAGCGCGCATCAAAAGGGACAAAGTGAAAAAATTGAGCTCTTTTCCCTGATCCATAAATAAATCCATAATTAAACTAAACTATATTTCTGCAAATGCAGAGTACCCATTATTTACCCATTGTTTTACAAAGATTTGTTTATTAAAAGAAACACATTTTCTACATGCTGATAAAATTTATGTCAAAAAAACACTGAAATTGATCATTTCAGTATCTCTCATTTGAACTATGTTTCTTGACCAAATTCATAAGCAGTTTGTTTCGTGGTTGATGGGTAGGAATTCACCCTCAAACTTTGACTGTCAGATTTTAATAATTTTTGTTTTGAGGATCCGATCCCACATGTTAACGGCCTTGTCTATTCATAAAAGGTTTGGTAGCACAGATTTTCAACAAGAAGATATTGTCATCAATATCCCCTGCCACCATGGCGTACCATTTTGAAACCAATCAAGGTCATGACAAGTTACACACACACACACACACACACACACACACACACACACACACAAAAAAAATTCCATTGATTTAGGCAAGGCAGTTTCTAAAAAAAACATTTCCTCTCTTATCCAGATGGACAGACAGATGGGCTTCATTGCAATATACCCTGTTCCACTTCATGGCAGAGGCTAATAAAGTGTATAATACTTAAACTGAAAATAATTATATATTGCTTTAACAAGTGATTTTATTTATATTGACAAGTCAGCTGAATACATACCATATCAAATGCTGTTAAATAAAATAATATTTTTTGTCTGATTTTCATAATTAAAATATGCTACCAGTAATGAAATCAAGTCCTTTTCCTGAAAAATGTGCAGGATGGTCTGCAAAATTCATATATGACAACATCAATTTCTCACTAATATGTGCAAAAATAAATCCTAATTGTGATACCATTGCTGAATAAGGGTGGGAGGGAGAGTGAGAGATGGGGAGAGCAAGAAATAGAGAGAGAGAAAGGGAGAGAGAGAGACAAAGAGAATTAAGGATTTTAAAAAACTGTCCAAAATGAAAGAATTAAGAATTGAAAAAACTGTCCAAAACTGTGAGGATGAGAAATTCTTTATCAGCATGTAATATGTTTTCCTGACATCTGCAACCAATTATTCAACAAACCTTAGTTTTAAGATTAAGAGTAATTTGACATGAACAACTACGTCATGGGAGCAGCAATTTGGGTGAGATTATAAATACAACACCGCAGGGACCCTACATGAGCAGCTGGGCTTCTCTGAAGGTGCGCCCCAGCATCAGCCACCCAGTCTGGGCTTCACCACTAGGAAGCCAGGAAGGAAAAACATCCACCCAACTGCGAGACAGACAAATGGTCAAAAATAGACCACAAAGGGTAAGCCGGGAGGCTTTTTCTTTGGGTTTTAATGAATTAATTTCAACTAGAGTTCACTTGTACTCACATTACTATTAGAAATCCCTTGTCAAATAAAGTGTAAAAAAAAATCATTTGGATGATTTCAAGGCTGAAAAATATCAGTAGGATTTGGTCGGGACTTCTGTCCTTTCTAGGGTGGCCATCTTGACTCAATCTAACCGAGCACAGTCCATTTCAATGACATACAAAAGCAAAATCTGCTTCTTTCCCTCCTAGGAGGACATAGAGCAGCTTGCACAAGTCCTTGCGAAATCTGTACCCAGTCCAATGAATTGAGTCACTTGTGGGGAATACTGGGCTTAGTCCTCAGTTGGCTGCCACTGAAGCACACTGCTGATCACCACCCTGGTCTTCCAGCAAAATTTGCACAAGGTGCTGCCTTCCTGTACAGCAGTCCTCTCTCTCTGCTGCTGCTCTACAGGCATTGGTCGAGCAGTAGAAAAGTGCCACTATCTTCAGATAATAATCTCCACTCTTCCAACCACCAACTGGCTGTCTGGCTCCAGCCACTCCCCACCCTACTGGTGGAAGTAGCATCCGTAATTAATGTGCAAAGCACATTCACTGGCTGTCATCGACAGACGTCTCAAAACTCGCCCTTTCAATCAATGTTTGCTTTCAAAACTGGCTGCATATGACTGAATTCTGAAACAAAATGAGCACAGTTTTTCAGTTTTAATGTTTTGCAACAATTGAGGCACAACCAAATTGAAAAAAACATTTTTTTTTCTTTGCTTGATTAAGTACAGAATTAATGTATTTTCCTCACAAAGCTGTCTGATTCGCTGAGGTAAGACAAAAGCCAGAATTGTGGGAAGAGGCTGTAATGTAATAAACCTGATGCACACAGGAAATCTCTGCACAGTTTAAACCAGGACAAAGCTAAACTAACTAAATTCTCCAATCAGAGACATTAAATGTCATTGGGCGGTGGCTGGTCTCATCAGTATTACTCCACATTAACATTAATTTCCCCTCATGTTGGGAAAATGCAACCCCAGTCTCACGTGACACGAAAATTACATTAGTAGAAATGTATCTCCTGTAGATGATTTGGTCAGAATAAGACAAAAGCACTCAAAGGCTACTCTCCTCAATAAAAAAAAGAAAAAAAAAAACATTTCAAATAAATATAGGAATTAATACATGGAATCCCAGCACCTTCATTATAATTGGATCCGATATGAGACACACATTGCGAACACACTGACTATATCTATGACAATCAAATTCCATTTCACTGACTCCAGTAAGGCATAACGTTTTGATGCAGCGCACAATAATTCTGGCTAAAAACAAATTGACCAGTCATTCTGCCGATTAATCTTCAAAACTGCAAGCATTAAAGTTCGGATGACAATTGAAGACCACAATGGAAAAATGATCAGAGTCACATTTTCACAATGTGGAGAAATTATGAATTTAAAATTCAAAATGATCTTAGAAACAAAGCACTAAAAATATACAAAAATATTATATATATATATATTTTATTATTATTATTATTATTATTATTATTATTATAAATATTATAATAATATATACTACATAAAATATACAAAAATGCTAAATTTGGACTGATCATTTTTCCTTTGTGGTCTTCAAATAGGAAAATAACTGACAACCAGTTCATCGTGAGCATGCTTTGTTAAGAGAAGTTACTGAAGGGCTTTTATAACTCTGACAGAATATAACTGGTGGTAGAAACCAAACTGCACGCAGAAGGCCTCAGGATGGATCTGAACCCACAACCATCTTGCTGTGAGGCAAGACCGCAACCCACAGCCCCACCCGATGCACACTCAGTATATTAAGTGTATCAAAACACACAGAGCACACACATCGGCTGCAGAATAAAATGAAGAAAATGCGATCTGGCAGAAAATGAAGACACGCTGAAGCAACCTAACAATGGTGAGAAAATTCAAATAACAGCAGGTGAAACAGCAACAGGCAGACACAGGCTCAGCTGCCAGTCCCACGAGGGCAAACATAATTTGAGTAGCTTAAAGCTGCTTTCACACCGGACGTGAAACGAATTTTTCGCACGACAGATTACATTCAAAGTCAATGCAAAGACGCGAATACACGCGAAATGCGTGTATTCGCGTCATTGCATTGACTTTGAATGTAATCTGTCGTGCAAAAAATTCGTTTCGCGTCCGGTGGGAAAGCGGCTTAAGACTTCTACGAACATTCAAATAACATGGCGAAAAACACACATCCACATACTGAAGCGCGAACTTTCTCAAGGTTTGTCCTTAGACCCAAGTCGCCCAACATTTACTGGAAACCTCAATGTTGAGATCAGCGGTCATAGACATATCACTGAGCTCAGAAGCCTGCCATAGCCTGAGGGACAGTGGTGTAGTTTTTTTTTTTTAGAACTGTTCATTATTATCCATCAAATTGTACACCATTCTTTGGAAATATCTGCTGGTTTGTACATCTAAATCATGTATGGATTTTGATTTAAGAAGAAAAAGACAGGTGGGCCAAAACTGCATGATTGAGAGAAAGAGAGTGAGCGAGAGGGAGGGGTGTGGAGGGGGAGGGTGAGAAAGTAAGAGAGACTGAGAGTACCATTTAGTACTTAGTACCGTTTAACAGGCATTAATTCTCCTCTGAGAAGATGGAGCATTTACCACTGAGTGCCCGTTTGATTTGAGGGTATCCAGGAGAAATGGACACACTAAGTGAAGTGCAGCAGGCTCTGTGGTGGTGATAATGCTCATTGTGGCCTAGCTGAAATGCGAGCGGAAGACTCGTAAAATGGGGTAACAGGAAAGAGACACACTCTGTGCCTAATGCTTCTGCAATTATGTTGGGAAGGTCACTGGGGACCTGTGCCTGCACAATTAGTCATTTTTTTCCTCACCCAAGGAATAGTACTGTTTGTAATGGCTATGATGCACTTTGTACCGACACACAGCCGAAGATCAGCATGGCTGTCTGTGCACTCTCAGATGTGCATAACATGCACAGCATGTGCAGATACCTGAAGTGATTAAATTTCTTAAACAACAGTATAACACTACTTCAAATCTAATTTAATAAATATTGGGCATTTCACAAAGAACTGTCACAAAGTGCTTCACAGAGCACCCAGTCCTAAATCTCTCAAGAGTACGCCAAATACAACATCACATTTTGCAAAAAGCTATCCAAACCACTGCACCATTAACAAGGCTTCATTTATTTTAGCCAATAGAGTTTCACTTTCAAAGACCAAACCAGAAAGAGAGCATGTGCAATAATTCAAGGGCTTGTTCTACAAGGACATTTAACGCAGTGTCATGAAACTGCTCTTGGGATATTCGGCAGGGTCTGGAAAACAAACTTACTGTCAGGACTCATTATGTCTGCCATCATAAATTTTCCACTGTTTTTGAATTTCTCAAAATCATACTTTTGCTTCCTAGTTACTCTGTTTTGTTTCTTTTTAAGCACAAAATGCAATAGCCATTTTTGGGAACATGATCCTGTGAGCCACAAAAAAAAGCTCCTTCAAGAAAAATGCACCTACTTTTGATGAAAGGCCGAACAAACTCTAATGCTTCAAACCAAGGCAATGCAAACTAGTGCCTAACTTTCTATACTGTTTAACATATCCAGTTGTGCCAAGCCATTTATAAGTTTTGTTCTTAAGCTGGCTTCATTGTACAGCCAAATAACATTTTAGGATTTAAGTAATCCAAACGTTACTTGTTTTGTAACAATTTGAATCAATCTCAGCTTAGATGTAAAGAAAGCTGTCAATAATTTTTGCCCCAGCATTTTTCTTCATTGTGTGATTTATTTCCAATACAAGCTGCATTGAGATACAGCCATACAAAAGATGGCAATGGGTGATATTCACCATAGCAATAGTCGAAGTCAACAACTGCCTAGAGGCATCAAATTAGACTACTGTTAATAGATGATTGGATATAAATGAAAGGTTTTCTGTCCCTCATACAGATCTTCTCGCAACTTTTTTTTTTCAATCATTGAGGGTGTAGGCATGATCAACGATAGAGTGCTCAATCACAGACTTTGTCACATATTTGTCTGAAAGCAAGAAAAAAGTTATGATCAATAAAGGCTATCCACTGATAAGGCAGCTTTCAGCTGGAGTTAAATGCCTCAAGGCACTGCTCGTTCTGACAGACTGTCCTCAAATAAATTTTTGTCAACATATTTCCAGATGCACTTATGATGCCTTCCGCCTCTAAACCAAATAATGACAGTGGACTGAGCACAGACAGTAAGTGCCTTTCCCTGTCTTTGGGGACTGGATGCATTCAGCATCCTTTTTGATTTACGGGATTGCAATTAGATATCAGAACTTCGCCGCCGGTGGTACTACTGCCATTCTCGTCGAACCCTTGCGAGTGATAAGCTGACGCGCTGTAGCTTACAGAGGGTCAATTCTCCGTTGCAGTCTTCGCTAGCAACGCTAGGCCAAGCTAGTGTACGATATACTGTAGGTCCATGTACCCTCCGTCCAAAGTTACGGTATTTGCTTTGCGTGAACATACACAATTGCGCAAGAGTTCACGTTGATCGGGCCATAGCTGCCACTGGAAACTTCACCCACGTCAAATCTGTCATCCACGAGTATTTAATTTCTCCCCCTCTTATCCTCTGAGCAACACATGGCCGCCTCGCAAAGGAATCTCATAATTATACAGAAACACCAGAGAGCCGCTATTATTGTGCTTCTGGAAGAAAATACATTAGTAGTTCCAAAATAGTGACTCGCTTGCGTCGCCTCCTGTATGAACATGCAAAAGCAAAACCAGTTTTGCGCGTGCTAAAAGTAGAAGTATGTATCACGATGCAAATATTCTAGCGCCACCCTCGGTAAGGTTTGGATATTTAATTGCGAACCCTCGACTTGTCTTCGGCTAAGTGACTAATTACAAATATTTTTAACAGATGATGTAAAATATGGTTAGATTTGGTGACGGATTAAAACGAGAGGTTATTAACAAGCTGTCCATGGGATACATACTGCAAGTAAGTCAGTTAAGTAAGTAAGTATGAAGAAGGTAATGGGTTCGAATCCAGCCTGGTGTGGAGTTTGTATGTTCTCCCCGTTTTCGAGTGGGTTTCCTCCGGGTGCTCCGGTTACCTCCCACAGTCCAAAGACATACATGTTAGGCTAATTGGAGATGCTAAATTGGCAATTGGTACGAGTGTTAGAGCGAATGGTGTGTGCGCCCTGCGATGGATTGGCGAGCTGTCCAGGGTGGGTCCCTGCATTTCGCCCAGAGTCAGCTGGGATAGGCTCCAGCTTCCCGCGACCCTAATGAGGAAGAAGTGGTATAGAGGATGGATGGATAAATAAATAAATATACTGAGCACTGTAAATCATCACATGCCACTAATGCATTATTAGGCTATTATCTTGAAGTCAGCCTTTTGTCCACCATTTACGGATGAGTGTGTCAATTTTGACATTCCAGTGTTTTCAGACATCAAACCAGAAAATAAGAAAAAAATATATGTCCAGGCATTTGCCCGTTAATCCATGAATCTATGCCTTCAAAAATGCGATTGATAATGGAATGCATTGTAGGGGGACCAACTACTTTACAGGGGAAAAAAAATAAAGCCGAGATTTGGGATAAAAATCACAGGGGCAAAGTCATCATCTGCAGAGAACTGAGGGTGACCTATGACCTGGCAGCGATAGGTGCTTGATAGGATGAGCCCTAGTGTAGCCACAGTGAGAGTCAATGCAGTTTGGGGCCCATTGAACAAGGCCCCTAACCCAACATTACACCCTGAGGGATCGGCCCATATTTAGTTAAATCACATCTTAGTCCAGGCTGGATAAGGGTGTCAGCTAAATTCCTCATGTAACGGAGAACTTGAATTGTTTTAAAGCAAAGTGCTGAGCCTAACCTCAGTCATTTCTGATGGAAGCATGGGAGGAAGCTGTAAGTGGCAGGACAGGAAGAGGCAGCTTATAAGCACATACATAATGAAGGAGGAAAACATGGATGATGGCAACTAGCATGAGAATAACTATTTGGAACTGGAAATGCAATACTTACCAGCACAATGACTGAGTCAGTTTTAAAAGTTTTCAATTGCTATTAAAATCGATTCTGAAATGATCATAAATGAATCATCAAACTGTTACTAGTTTTTTTTTTCCCCCTAAGTGTTAATGATAGTGTTTTTCTTTAACACTGACACTGTATGTATAATCACTTTCTGTTTTCT
The DNA here is from genome assembly GCA_029692085.1 of Gymnothorax javanicus. NCBI lineage: Eukaryota > Metazoa > Chordata > Actinopteri > Anguilliformes > Muraenidae > Gymnothorax > Gymnothorax javanicus. Next base: position 44,300,871 of record CM056205.1, read on the forward strand.
GCCCAGAGATCAGAGATTAAATTTATCTGGATTGCTAATTTTGCTTATTCTATTTGACTGCTGAGTTCATGCTCTGTAGCGGTCAAATAAACAAATAGACAAAATGACAGTTTCATTTTGTTTTGCCTTTTTTCTGTCCTGTTACCTTTGGTGCAAAAGAAATACTGCATATGAGCAATATACATAAACAAACAGTGCACACACAAAAATGAGTAACGTATTATTTATTCTAATTTGTGGTTAAAAAAAAAAAAAATTAGCCGAGCCTTTCCCAGGGGAGCACGGGAACAGCAAGGAAGGACCATGGCATACTCAGGAAATGCACATCGCAACTCTGATCACCACTTTCTGGCAACTACCACAAATGGAACATACCAGAACACTTAACTGCTGTCATTACACAATCAATTATTCAGCAAGTCGAGGTCGCCATACATTACACGCAGTAGCGATATGAACAAAGAGAAGAATGGAGTTTTGTAAGAGTGATAGTACACATTTTTTATGCCTATTGAATAGCTCATGGAAGCTCCCAAGACCAATAAAGAAATAAATAAATAAGTTAATTAATTAATTAATTAAAAACCCATAGCCACAAGGGTAGGAGCTGATTGCAGCTTTCAGTCATCATAAGGACAAAGCTCTTCATGAACTTCGGGAGAATCACACAACAAGCTCTCCAGATCTGTAGTTACAAATGAGGAGTTGGTGTGCATACCCAACTGCCTTTCAAAAAATAATAAAAATTATGGCTATGCTTTAGAAAACATTCATCTTTTAATTTTCTTTTGTCTGAGTTCTAATTTTGAAATGGGGCAAAATTATACAAATGATTTGATTCTCAGTGAATTTGAAGAAAAGAATAACAGAATTTAAATTGCTATAGAAACCACTTTTTGTCATTGGAGTTTGTGCTTTACCATTTTGAGGAAATATATGAATTTTCATATTCCTGTCAGACATACAAAATATGAAATTTGAATATACACCACTGACCAAAAGTCAGTGGCTGTGTGTGAGGCCCGTGGGACCTGTATCATTCCTCTGGTTTGACACGAACATTTTACAATTCTCAGTTATGCAGCACTATAAAGACAACAACAGTTTGCTCTACGACATGCCACCACTCATCTTGTCATCAACAGCAAGTTAAATAAGAAAGTGATGTTAAACTAAAAGCAATCAGTTGTAGCACTAAATACACTTCGAACTTAATATGAAGTCACTGTAATGTAATAAATTGTGGGTTGGCAAGTCTTGAGGGTTCCATACTAAATGGATTTTTAATCCTTGCACTAAAATAAAAAAAAAAAATAAATAATAATAATAAATCAGCATTTCAACTTCATCTGGACCAAGACCTTCAACACTTTAGGCAAGTTTGATCCAAATCCACCCACTACAACTTGAGAAGTGGAAAATGTGTTTGCTAATCAGATACCAACCTGCATTCTAAATTGACCCAATATATAAAATCACTCGGTCAGGGCTTAGAGGTAAATATTTGCAGCAAGTATGATCCAAATCTACCAAGACGTTGCAAATGTGTCACCCATTTAGAGGGAAAGGTAGCCATACTTCATCCTGCATCAACCTGAAATGATCAGCACTTAGTCACGGCCATGAGACAGACATTTGCACCAATTCTGATCAATATGTGACCATTGAAACTGCAGAAGAAGTTGAACATTAGTTACCCAATCACTGGATTTTAAATGGAGCCAAAAAAAGCAACATGATTTGGTCAGGGCCATGAGACAAACATGCACCAAGTCTGAACCAGATCAAACCAATGGAACTGGAGAGGAAGGCAAAAATGTGTCAGCCAATTAGAGACCGGGGTGGACAAATTGGATTCCAAACTGAGCAGAGAAATAACAACCCTTGGTTAGGGCCATAAGACAAATGTGTGCATCCAGTTTGCTCCAAATCTGTCTCATGGAACTGGAAATGAAGCCAAAAATGCATCAGAAAACCAACACTTCGTCAGAGCAATGACAGGAACATATGTCTTAAGTCTGATCAAAATCTGTTGAGAGAAGGTTGATGGATGAAAGACAGGCAGACAGATGACGGACTCCGCACCACAGCAATAGCTCACTTGGTGCTTCGAACCCGGTGAGCTAATGAATAAATAAAATATACTCAGCGCCATTAAAAACGCACAGGTGAGGTATGTACTGTATTTGCGGCAAATTGAAGAATTGATTGATTTTTATTGCTTTTCCAGTGAGGCACGAGAGCAAATAAAGAAAAGCGCATGGTATTGTAATCCTGACACACACCGCCTGCATGCGTCAAACACTTCAGTAATAACAAACATTGAGCTGTTCGTGATGTGTACAGTGACACTTGACTTGTTCTTTTTGGTGAGGTCAATAGCCTACATAAATCCAACAAAAAAAAAAAAAACGAAAAATAATACTGCATCAAGAAAATGGAACAGCTTGTGACACAGGAGAGAGAAAAAGAAAATTTAGCATGTTACGGGCAGATCTCAGCCGCCGAGAGGTGGTGCGTCATTTGCACCGTCACCGTTCAACAATCAGTCGGCTGTCTATCTGAGAATAGAACACAGGCACTGTCACTGACAGACCCCGCTTAGGGCAGCCACCAGTGACGATGGCAGCTCAAGAGCGCCACATCTGGTTACAGCCTGTACGTGACAGATTCCAGACAGCAACCAAAACTGATCATCAGATGAGGGGTCCGAGACGATTGAGGGTGAGCACACGAACCTTTTGACGCCGTCTATGTGAGCGACACATACGTAATTTTAAGCATATTTAATTAATGATAGACTAATGGGTAAACTGTTGTTCTACTTACTTTCTACCCAAGAATAGTTTCACTTAACTTATATAATCATGAAGCAAGCTTTTGATCGTGTGGAGGGGAGGGATGGGGGTGAGTTGTTATACTGGCCAAAATCATATCTACATTAAACTGTCTTAAAAACCACTATGTATGGAAAATGGGCACAAATGATGCAAGAAATCTGGCCGAGGAGAAGATGTAAGGCTTCATTTTTTGGGTCTTTAATTCATCAAGTGAACATAAATAGAGGATCTTACACGAGTGGGTGTGTCATATGAAAGTTACAAAATGAGTGGAGAAAATTTTGCATTAGCAACAAACCCAAAATTTTCTCACTGAGTTTTGTAACTTTCTTATGACATGACCAAGCGTATAAGATTCTGTTTTATCACATAACTGAATTGTGTAATTTAATAGAAAACAAATGTCATTTCCTTTAGCACCCATTGTATGTTAGCACTGAGCTAACTCCATCGCCCTGCTGACTTAAGCAGTCACTGAGTCGCAGATATTTATGGTTGAACTAGCAATGGTTTGTAAATTCAGTCAACTATGTAGCAAGCTGACGTTTGCTTGCCAGCTAACAAACTAATGTTACATGATGGCTATGAAAAAGTATTATGTACACGCTAGCTATCAAGCAAAGTAACATTAATTTAGTTACGTAAGTGGCACTTAGTTTGCTAGCTACAGCGCTGAGCCATACCGATTTAACTAACATTACACTTGGTATTCAGTTTAGCTAAATATTAACAGCGTGATGTAACGTGGAGCGATTTTTTTTCCCCAGCGAATATCAAACATATCATGAGCTGGGCTATGGGAAAAGTACTATAGTTAAGTGATATATTAACTTAATTACGCTATTCCTAAAGTAAAAAATGAACAAATGACACACATGCGCAAGTGGCCAAATAGTTTTGTCTTGTTCTGTACAGATGACAGTAATACCGGAACGTTAATTTTTTAATATACTCACATTCTTTCAGCAAGTAAATGAAAGAGGTGGTCTAAACTAAACATTATAAAACAAAATAAACGGTGCTGGTGCCTCATGCATTACTCCCTGCTAAATGAAAATGTGCATCAAAGATAACAATAATGTCTTTAGTTCTATCCTTGTCAATGGGCAAGCATGAGCTACCAGCAGCCGACATTGTCCATAAGCTATAAAAAAAAAACATTTGCACATTAATGAAATGCACTTGAATACAAAGAGATTACTTTGGTTTCAGCCATTTTATTGAATATTACCCACTACCCATTTTGCAAACATTTGTATTTTTTAAATAGCATTGACCAATACAGAAATTATAGCAACACTGAATAAACATCATGGCAATCGAAAATGCAAATGTGGTCTCAATGGTACGATAAACAGGTAGTTTTTTTGGGGGATGGCAGGGGGAGAGGGGGTTCCATTAGATAAGGTAATAGAAAAATCCTGCATGCAACACAGATTCTTCACCATACAAACAAATATATTTAGCACTGAATAATGACGCATTTAAATTAAATGTGCGTGCATGGGTGTGTTATGAGTTCATTATAAAATTTATTACTGACCCTCAATTGCTGACGCATATAACAAGGCAATTATAAAAGAAAATAATATGATCAAATACTGGAAGGCATCAAGGACTAAGACCAAGTAATTAAGTATCGAACTTTACCATCAATGTACATTTTTGCAGTGTAGAGAACAATCATCTGTCCGCAGCTTTAAAGTATACCAGAAATAGGCATCATATTTCATCATACTCATTATCATCTCTGCTAGAAACTACTCACTGAAAAAAACTGCAGTGGCTTCTCAGTTTCTGAAGTGCATATGATTCCTTATTTACAGTACTGCCCTAAAAAAGGTGCACAAAATTTCAATGAAGAGAACTCAACAGAAATACGTCTAACCTCTAAACATCTTGGAGATTGCTTTACTAGGTCACAGAAAAGACAATAATTATACATGCACTGCAAAGCAGTAAATCAAAAAGTAACCAAAAAAAAAATAGACATGAAACACTTGTAAGTTATCAGCTTTTCAACACAGACTTTTCATCTTGGGTGATACAAAAACTGCTGGAGAAGGGGAGAGGATCCATGCATCAAAGGCAACTCCTCGAGGTGCACATGAAAAAAGCAATATTGTGTTAATCCACACACTGAAAGACCTTATAAAAATGACATGGGTAGTCTATGGCAAGGATGTCTGCTTTATCAGGCATACTTAAATGGTGAACCGAGTTGTTTTAATCTATGCAAATTATTTCAAAAAGAAAATAAAGAAACTGAGAGACAGAGAGAATTTTGCTGAAAAAAAACAGCTGCTTTCTCTGAAACAATTTTGTATCTATGACTGTTCATTATCAAATACTAGTGAAAATGATAGAAGTTATCCAGTGCCGCAATTGCAGAGCTTTACAGTGAAAAGCTCAAGAGGATAAAGAGAACTCCATCATATGACAGTTCGGTTCATCTGAGCCATCATGCAAGACTATGGGTGTGTGCATGCTTCCATGCAAAAACACAGCTGTGAGACAGAAGTCTTTAAAGTCAGCAAAATACATTTTGAATGCTTTTGTTGGTGCACTCATAGAAAATTTCTGTCACAAAAAAATCTTTAAAGCACTTTCCACCAACCTATTGATTCCATTAAGGTTTGGTGGAAGCACTACCCACTCTTTTTACATAAAACTTCTCCACTGGATCCATTCTGGGCAGACTGCACATTAAAAGCTTGCTTCATTTTTATGTATCCTTTTGGAAAATTGCAAATCACCTGCCAACAGAAGAAAAAAATGAGCAATCTTGCGAAGTTGATTTACCACAGTTGTGTGGCACAGCTGAGATGGGGGGGGGGGGGGGAATCAGAACTGAACATATCAGAACAGTCTATCATCTTTACGTATGGAAACATATGACCAGGAATAATAATGCCATTTTCAGTAACTGAGCAAGGAATAGTTCCAGCCATTGCAGCGCACGTCGAGAAGAGGAACGCCATTCTTACATTTTTTTTATGACCAAAAGAAAGTTTACTGAGGAGGAAAAAAAAAAGTGAGCATTTTGGTGTCTGATATCACAGCCAGAGTACGCATGGACCTAATATCCAGATGCTAGTGAGCATCTTGGGTTTGGCATAAACACACCAACTGTTTCACGTATACAGGTTAACCTAGAAGGCTGAAGGCTGGCAACAAGTTTCTGTGTAACTTTAATGAGAACCGGATTCCACTTTCAAACTTCCTTCTCGTCCTCTGATACATCTTTGCCCATGTCCTCTTTCTCTGATCTGTTCTCCTCATAGTCGTCTTTGCCCAGGTTTATGGCACTGTCATACGAAGGAGGACACATTGTAGGGGCAACCACTGCTGCAGGGTGTACGAGGCGGTATTGTCTGTAAGCCCTTTGTATGACGATGGCTGATAGCTCCTCATGCTTTCGGCGTAGGGTGGTGGTGATTGGCTCATAAGACACCTTGGAAGGGTTAGAGGCCATGAAGCGCTCCTCCATCTGCCCACGAAGGGCGTCCATTTCTCCATCCTCCCCGAGGACCCGCTTGGTGAAGGCGAACAATATATCCAGACAGTGGATGCGGTCGCCGCTGACCATGGGTAGGTCCATGGCCATCAGCTGGACCGTGTTGGGTTTGGGAATACGCAGAGGGGGCGCCAGAGAGTCTGAGAAATCCGACAGCTTGTCGAACCCAATGAACTGGGAAGCCTGCTGGTCGAAGCGCTCCCACACCTCGTAGAACATCTCAAAGTCATCCTCGCTCAGTGGCTCCGCGCTCTCTTCCGTCGCCACGCTGAAGTTCTCCAGGATGACCGCGATGTACATGTTGACCACAATGAGAAAGCTGATGATTATGTAGCTCACAAAGAAAGCAATGCCCACCGTGGGGTTCCCGCAGTCTCCTCCCGTTCTGGATCTGCCGGGGTATACTAATGAGCTGTTGCAGTCAGGCTCGCGCTTGTTTAGAATTGGGGACAACAGACCGTCCCAGCCTGCGGACGTTGTGATTTGAAACAGGCAGAGGATGCTGTTGCCAAACGTCTCAAAGTTGAACATGTCGTCAATGCCGTCCTCTTTTTTCACGTAGGCAAAGTTAGACATACCAAAAATGGCATAGATAAACATGACTAGGAAAAGCAGCAGACCAATATTGAACAGTGCAGGAAGTGACATCATCAAGGCAAACAAAAGTGTACGGATTCCCTTGGCACCCTTTATAAGACGAAGAACGCGACCGATTCTTGCAAGTCGAATGACTCTGAATAATGTGGGAGAGAAAAAATACTTTTCGATCACTCCGGAAAGAAACATACCTGCAAAGAGATAAAGGACCATGAAAGATTTGGTGACATGTCCCAGTATTTCCTTCTATTAGCCATTTACTTTAAAAATAAATAATGCTTCACCATTTTGGAGTGCAGGCCACCACTGCATACAAGAATTTGTTCTTATTGACTTGCCTTGTTAAATAATGGTCAGTTAAAAGAGATATAATAAAAATGGAATAATGTTAAATAGGAACAGAAATAAGTGCCCATGATAATTTCTTACCGATTATTGACACAATGACCACAACGAAGTCAAATACATTCCAACCGATGGTGAAGAAATATTGCCGAAGAGAAAACATCTTGAGCACACACTCTGCTGTAAAAAGGACTACGAAGACCATATTAATCCCTTTCAGAATTTTTTTCATATCCTCGTTCTGGTCGTCCACTTCCATCATCATTGTGACCATATTTAGTATTATGAGACCCATAATAAAAATGTCGAAGGCTTGATTTGTTATGAGGTCGAAGACATATCCTTGTAACTTGTTCTAAAAAGATAGATTCAAAACCACAAAAAACACCATGACTGATACAGATTAAAATGATAATTCATAGAATTTTTCTATGTTATTAAGAACTTCAACGATTTTTTTCTTAATTCTAAGTGGCCGCGATGAATATGTTCTCATGCTAGGAGATATAATTGTATATAGTTCACATACTGCAGGCCTAGGTATAGGCTTCTGAGGCTTCTTAGATCCAAGTTTCTTCATTGCATTGTAATACTTCTTCTGCTCCTCGGTCATAAAGATATCCTGACCTCCGAAGTAAAGAAGGAAAAAAGAAAAACAGTTTGAACCAGGATTTTGCACAAACCCAGTTTAGGTTTTTGATTTTGCCATGCAGAATGGACAGTGACTGTGGAAACTTGGAAGACTCATACATTAGTGAGTCACATTTTCTGGTACCTCGCCAGATTTGAAAAACAAAAAAAAAAAAAAACAAAAAACAGTGTTACAAATGTGGTCACAAATCATCAGCATGACAGATGTTTGAAATTTAGTACATACTCTATGCCTCTCTGACTAAACAGGAGTTGAATGTGATCAAATGGTAAAGATTCTAGAATTCAGTTAGAATGGTAAAGTAGGGCCACAGGCCACCTGACTATGACTCCCACAGATATGGGATATTTTGCATGATTTTGCAGTAAAACCTGAGCTGGCTGCATGCCCTGATATTCAAGGCTAATTATTACATCTTCAACTTAGGTCATAAAGTAAATTATTTTTTTTCCCAGCCAAAGGCACAAACCCTTGAGATTTATTCTTTTGCAACAAGCAAAACAATATACTTATCTTTTTCTTTTGCTGATTGAAGTTGTCAATGATGACACCAATGAAAAGATTCAGAGTAAAGAAGGCTCCAAAGATGATGAATATGACAAAGTAGATGTACATATTCCGGCTAATTTCATAAACGGGTTGCTCGTTCCGCTAAAATTTAATAAAGAAAAATACCAAAAATTACATGTTGCACAAGCATAAACACTTTTTGAAAATATTCTGGATAATTTTGGATAGTTTAAAAGTTATTAGTTTCCTGTAAATGACCTCATCTTCACATAAAAAAAAAAAAAATCTTGCGCATTTTTTGCATTACTTTTGGTGCAAATTATGGGAGTCCATCAAGGGTGTATTCAGGGGCAAATGTTATTTTCCATATCATACCATATTTATTTATCATTGTATATCATGTAGATATCATCAAATGAATCCAAAGTGTAATGGACATTTCAACATAAACTTACCTTACGGGAATCCACGGCTGAATACATGATTGTCATCCAACCCTTGAAAGTCGCCTAGAAAAGAGGACAGAATAATACATTTGTCATCCTCCTAAATCATGGGCTTAATTCCTACTGCAAGCAAATCAGATTTGTTCATCCAATCAGATCTCTAAGATAGACTGTCTGCACTGTTATTTGCAGGCAATCAGATCGGATTTCCTGTCCAAAAATCGTCAACCTATGTGCGTAGGTTACATTGATAACAATGTAGCCGTGAGTCGGTACGCTCGTCACGCGCTATTCCAATGCAGTCAGTTGGCAACTTATTTCTCTGTATACAAAAATGTATTTTGCCATCATATACTTATTTCTCTGTATACATGAATGCATTTCGCCATCATTTACTTATGATCTTGCCATTTTTGCGCACTGGATTTGACTTTGATGCAAAACACAGTTTGAAAGTCGATTTGAGTATTCAGAACGTCTGACTGGAATCATATTTCAAAACAAATGTGGCTCTGATCCAATTAGCAAATTTCAAATTTCCAATTTGCATTTCAAGTAGTTTTTTTGGTGTCCAGGCTCTCTACAGTCTGGATATAACAAAAATCAAACATGAACTACGTTCACATTGCAAGCCTCGTAGTTAAATTCCAAATTTTAGCTCAAATTAGACAGGCATGTCTTGTTGGTACACATTCATCATTAAGTGACTTGTACCTATCTGTAATGCAGACACATCTGCCCTTCAAATTTGGCAGGCATGAGCACATTGATACGATTTTGCGTCTCCAATAAAAAAAAAATTTCATATTTGTGACAGCACCATTCACTGTACATAAATATGGACAACCTAACAGCTCCCAAAAAGTGAGGCCAGAACGTACTGATCAGCATCTAGTGGCTGGCTGCAGTATGAATTATAAACCCACCCCTCCATATTCATGGATGGAGCATGGGTCCCACTGAATTAAGCACGTGGCAATTTTTACCTTGCCCCGAATGTAGTCCAGAACGCGAAGGGTTTCTTTGTTTGGTTGCTTGCAACATTGCAACATTTATAAAATGGCTTGACCAAACTTTCAGGATAGGTGGGTATTAGTCAAGAGTGGATTGCTATAAATTTTGGAGGTCATTGGGTCAAGGTCATGGTCAGTGGAAAAGTCAGAATTGTTTTTCTACAATAACTTTGGTAAAAATGATCATATCAACTTCAGACTAAATCCAGAATGTGCCTCTTTCAATTCTGCTTCCACTCGTGCTACATGATGGGGTATCTCTCAGAGTTTTCTTAGCAGTTGGGGTTGAATGTCACGGGGGGGGGTCAAGATCATTGCTTAAATTTGCTTATTTTCCATTATAACTCAAAAACGGTTTGAGATAGAGAGGTATTTATCATCCCCATATAGGAAGTCATATATGGGCTTTCATTTGGCACTATAACCTTTGACCTTGAGTGACGTTGAGAGGTCAAACTAAAGTTCACAAATTTTTAGTTGTACCTGAGAGAGCACAAAGATTGAATTAGAAGCTAAAGCATAAAAACAACTGCTACCTGACAAGGTTTGTTTTGCCAGGCAGCACTTCTTTTTTTTTTTTTTCCAAAGATGGATTCTGTCATTTAATGGGAGTTCCCGATAACGTAGGTGAATGAACAGTGCCAGTCCCAATGCGCCTTCCTATTCGTCCTTATGCCTATATATACCTCCTACATTCCCACAATCCCCGCTCGTCTCGTTTCTACGCTGTTTACTTGCAAACCAAACAGCCCAGCGCACAGCAAGAGTTTGCTTACCCGAAGCACAAAATCCGAAATCCTAGACCAGATGTATGCAGACCACACAGCACTACTGGGTTCCGCCATCAACGTCCCCAGCACCAACGTCATCACGCTCGGCGACGTCCTCCCGCTCCAGATTCGGCAGAAGCCACTCCTTCCACAAACCAGCCAGTCCCCCGTGCCTGCTCCCTCCGTTTACGACCTCTTTAGTCTCTTTTCGTCCCCTTTTTTCGTCCCTGTATTCGCAGGCTGCACTTTTGCCCCGTGCGCATGCGTCCCGTTCCCCCCCGAATTCTCCAAGGCTCCAGCAGTTCCGGTGTTAACCCACCAACACCCGAAGAAGCACCCGCTGTTGCCTCATCCGCTCGTCTCTTCCCCTGTCCCCCTCTCCTTCCTCGTTTCCCATGTTACTAATTCTGTGCTTCCTCCAACATGTCTGCCCCTCCCATCAACTACTTCGCTGGCCCATCGCAGTTTCCCCTCACAGTTTCAGCACACATTAGCCACCGCCCTACCTCCCATACGCCCCTCGTAGTCTATTCCAAACCCTTGCTGGGACACCCAACACTTAGACAACAGATTTCATCGGGTACGCACGTCTACCTGGCCCAGCTCATTCAATCATCCTATTTCTGCATTTATATTTTAGTAAAAAAAAAAAACACCCAACCCCCGCTCGTTCCGGGAAGTTCACGCAAACCGAGTTTGCCTTTCGCCGTCCCACTTTACTGAGACACAATCCCCCAGTCCTTTCATCATCGGAGGCAAGAACTGGATGATTACCTAACACTCGTTCTCAATCTCCGGCCGTATGGTGAGCGATTGCCTGTTGGCTATGTTGATATAATAGATGTGACTCCGCAAGGATAACAATCTGCAAAATCCGAAACTTTCGCTGACTTCGCAGCAACTAAATTCGCCATCACTAAGCTGTGCATCGTACCCATTTAGCTAAACGACAGCTAAACGCCATTTAGCTGTCACTTCATTCAGACTAGAACAGATTCTCATGGCTTATTGCTCTATGAGCTTCGCAAACTCATTCAAGCAAATCTGTGTTTCACGAGCTACATGAGTACAGAAGTTACAAAGGCTTCTTGATATTTTTCGTACTCGTCGATGTGCGGAAGAAAACGCCATATAATTTCGTAGTGCAGTGTATAACAAGGCTTCAAAAACAGACTTTCGTTGGTTCTACCAATTAGTCTGAGCAACTCTTGCTATATATGCACATTGTGTTCTTCGCAAATTAAATCTCATACATTTGCTAATGCAGGGCTCTCAAGTCTCACGCAGTGAGTGTGATTGTCACTCATTTCAGTCGGATGTCACGCACTTTCGCCACACATTGTACTTGTCACGCAAAAAAAAAAAAAAAGATTAAAACGAAAACAATTTCCAACAGTAGGCCTATATGCACAGCAGCACCGCCATAACTGTGGAAACCAGTAGGATACAAACACGTCTCCCCTGAAGTTCTCGGTGGCAGCTTGCCACCTGCCAGCCAATCAAAGAAAGGAAAGGGGCTACACAATAGCCAATCAGTTAATAGCACAATCATATCTGGGTAAGATTTAGGGCAACAACCAATGAAAAAAAAAAACAGTTATCCTGGAATTATTTACGTGATCCTGCTACAACAACGTTCTGAAACAACGTTCATTCATCCATGGTGGAAAACGGGAGTATCATGCACCCCCCCGGACAAAATCTCACCCTAGCCTGCATTCAAAACTTGAGAGCCCTGCTAATGACAGAATCTCCGATACCGACTGACATGGTAGCAAGATTGGCGTGAAACAGAACGCCTGACTATATTTCAAACTGTGATCCTTCCTCCAACAGGTTTTTGGTGTCCAGGCCTCCCAAAAATCAAACATGAACTACGCTCACATTGCAAGCCTGGTTAAATTCCAAATTTTAGCCAAATTAGACAGGCAGTTGGTACACATTCATCATTAAGGACTTGTACCTATCTGTTGCAGACACACATTTTGAGCCACCGCCCTAATAACCATATTTGTCCCATTCACTGTACATAAATATGGATAACCTAACCCCCTGAAATGGTGAACGTACGTAGTCTATTCCAAACCATATTCATGGATGGAGCATGGGTCCACTGAATTAAGCACGTGGCAATTTTTACTCACCCCTAATGTAGGAACGCCGGCGTTTCCTTTGTTTGCTGCTTGCAACATTGCAACATTTATAAAATGGCTTGACCAAACTTTCAGGATAGGTGGGGTCAAGAGTGGATTGCTATAAATTTTGGACGTCAAGGTCATGGTCAGTGGGCAGAATTGTTTTTCACCTTTGGTAAAAATGATCATATCAATTCCAGACTAAATCCAGAATCCTATTTCCACTGTATATGATGGGGTATATTAGAGTTTTCTTAGCAGTTTTGAATGTCACTGGGGGTCAAGAAAAATTTGCTTACACCAAAAACAACATCCCCATATATATAGAAGTCATATGGCTTTCATTTGGCACTATCCTTTGACCTTGAGGACGTTGAGAGGTCAAACTAAAGTTCCAAATTTTAGTTGTACCTGAGAGAACTGAGAAGCTAAAGCATAAAAAACAACTGCTACTCGACAAGGCTTGTTTTGCCAGGCAGCCTTTTTTTTTTTTTTTTTCCAAAGATGGATTCTCCTGGTCATTTAATGGGGAGTTTAACGTGAGGGTGAATGAACAGTGCCAGTCCTAATCCCCTAGTCCAGTATATTCCTACATTCCCCACAATCTTGCTTTCATTTGAGAAGACAGAACTTACCCGGCTAATAAAATGATTACCAGAGATGTATGCAACACTCATTCTGGGTTCCGCCATCAACGCCCCCAGCACCAAATCACGCCGCGACGCCCCTCCCTGGCCCAGATCAGAAGCCACTCCTTATGGTCCGACCCTCTTTAGTCTTCGTCCCTTTGCCTGTTGGCTGCACTTTTGTTGATATCCAAGGCTCCAGCAGTTCGTGATCCACCAACACCAAGAAGCACTCCGCTGTTGCCTCATCCGCTGCTCTTCCCTGTCCCTCTCCTTCCTGATGTAACTAATCTGTGCTTCCTCCAAATGTCCGCCTCCCATCAAACTTTCGCTGGCCCACTTCTCACAGTTTCAGCAACATTAAATTCGTAGCCAAATGGGGACACCCAACACTTAGACAACAGATTTCATCGGGTACGCACGCATGCCCAGCATCCTATTTCTGCATTTATAACGAAAAAAAACACCTAATTTAGCTTTGTCTCCACTTTATGAGACACAATCAGTCCTTTCACAATGGAGGCAAGAACTGATGATTACCTAACATCAATCTCATGAGGCTTATTGATATAATCATGAGCAAGGATTCTGCTAAACTTTCGCTATTTAAAGCTATCAAATCTGTGTTTGTTAAACGCCATTTAGCTGTCACATGAGAACAGAAGCTTATTGGTTTCTATGAGGCGAACTCATTCAAGCAAATATTTTTCACGATACATGAGCAAGGTAGTTACAAAGGCTTTGATATTTTCAGATTGCCGACAAAGGGAAGAAAACGCCATATAATTTCAGAGTAGTGTATAACAAGGCTTCAAAAACAGACTTTCGCTTGGTTCTACCAATTAGTCTGAGCAACTCTTGCTATATATGCACATTGTGTTCTTCGCAAATTAAATCTCATACATTTGTTAATGCAGGGTTTCAAGTCTGCTGCAGTGAGTGTGTGATTGTCACTCATTTCAGTCGGATGTCACGCAATTTCGCCACACATCAGACTTGTCACGCAAAAAAAAAAAAAAGATTAAAACGTAAACAATTTCCAACAGTAGGCCTATATGCACAGCAGCACCGCTTATAACTGTGGAACCAGCAGGATACAAACACGCCTCCCTGAAGTTCTCAGGCAGCTTGCCACCTGCCAGCCAATCAAAGAAAGGAAAGGCTAAGCACAATAGCCAATCAGTTAACAGTTAATAATCATATCTGGGTAAGATTTAGGCAACAACCAATGAAAAAAAAAACAGTTATCCTGGGAATTTATTTACGGATCCCATATACAACAACGTTTGAAACAACGCTCATTCACCCATGGTGGAAAAACGGGAGTATCATGCACCCCCGGACAAAATCTCACCCTAGCCTGCATTCAAAACTTGAGAGCCCTGCTAATGACAGAATCTCCGATACCCACTGACATGGTAGCAAGAGTCTAGAGAAATAAATTAGCCTACATACAACCCCCCGTTTTTTTCCTAAACAATTTCACATCACGATAAAGTACATGGTTGTTTTGTCAAAACAAACAAACGCTATTTGTTAGCAGTGAAGATGACGGTAGAGAAATGTTTTTTTAGGAAAATTCTGTACATATTTTACTGGAAAATGTGTCAATTTGCAATCACGCAGCTTGAAAAGACAAAGGTAACGGAGTGAAGACACAGCGTATTTATTCAGGTAATACGCTGGCGAGAAGGATAAGCATATAAGAAATAGTTTTTCCAGTAAAAAGAGATCTCACCAAGAGGGAAATCCTTTTTGAAATTCTCTGTTATCTGATATTGAATGGCAGAAGGCAACCATCAGAGTTAAACGTTGTTTCAATAGCGTTTAAATGTTAAAAATAACAACTGACATAATTTCAACCATATTTCTACGCTGAAGGTCGGCTGGTGCCGCTGGGATGGCTTTATCCTTTTAAATTCTGTATTTCTAACAAGGTCAGGGAGGTTCACTTTAAAAAATTTGCATAACTTTTTATCCTTCCAACAAAATGGTGTCAAGATTTACTGGATTCTGATGAATATTTCGCAATGAACCCGAAAAAGTCATATTTGTTTTTGGTTGTTCAATTTTCTACCCAGTTTTGACAGACATGGAATTGTATATTTTAAGGAATACTGGTCACACTATGAAAATACATCTTAGAGATGTGAGTGCTAAATTTGAATGTAATGCCAACTCACTGAATTTTATGATCAGCCTTATGATTTTATCGGGTAAATTCCATATACACAAATCTTAAATTTCTAAAACATTGCCTTCTCTTAACTTTTTTTGATAGAATTTTACTTATTTTTTAGTCTCTGAAACATATATACAATAAGAAAAGTGTGCATACAATACATCATTATAACCAATTATTTGATAATTCTATATGATTTATACTCATAACTATTGTTTTTCCCCTCACCTTTTAATTTGTTACCATTATCATTAGTCTGTCATGCTTATTTCAGTTTTATTTGGGAATCTGTAATGTCTGGACTTTTGTTCATATTTTTGGTAATTTTTTTGTTGTAATAAAATACTTTTTTAACCTTTTGTCGTAAATTAAAAAATGTGCATGAACGGGGCTAGGCTACCTAGCTGCATATTCAAAAATGCATTGTTGGAGATTTTGCTTAGGTCCAACTAAATAACCAAAATATTCAGTAATGAGTCATTGATAGGATATGACAAAAAGTTTCTTATGTATTTTGCCCTCAAGAGTATAAAAAATAGCCTGAGTGTTCCAAATTACTTAAGACTACTTTAGCATCACGTTACAGAAATGAACTAACAGGAACATTGGCCTTCGTTAGGCTATGGACATGATACATTGGAGGCATATTCAAACTGCAGTTAGCAGTCACAACAAGATGAATGTTGGTTAGTTTTTTAATGGAAAAATGCTACTCCTACAGGATTTACTTAATCCAAGGCAAATAGGACCCTGTTCAGAGAGCCAGCTAGGTAGCTAGTGAGCTACATCATTCACTAACAGCGAACTTTAAAAGCCATGTTTTTTGTTCAAATAGACCACCTGCTGTCTCAGTGTTATGTTGTCATTATCCATGAATGAAAAAAAAGCCAAAAAGCCAAATTGGTCTATAGTTAGAACATAGGCATATGACAAGTATGTTAACATCATCAGTTTTGATGTAAATAAATACGCGTTATTCTCGCTGATTCTGCCCTTGGTTTCGGGTACGGTTTTTTTTTTTTTTTTTTTTTATTCTCAACAGTTTGCTTGTAAGGAGGTACCTTTAGTCTCTTTAAAAATAGCCAAATTTGGTAGATGGGCATGATGGGTACAGTATTAACTTTAATGACCAGATCCTTGTTTTCTTGAATTCCTGGTATCCGCTAATTTGCGATTTCCAGGGTTGCTCAGTAGGCTGCATAAACTAAGTAAGTCAGATCGAGCTAAGTAAAAATCCGCCTCACGAGAAGCCAACCAAATTCCTCAGAAAAGGCTTAAGAACATCATTATTGTTAAAACCAATGCAAATCGTCTTTTTCTCATTAAAGAAACTGAGGAGGTAACGGACTATTTTAATGAGCATCGCAAACCCTTATGACGTTAAACAGGCGCAATATAATTTAAGTATAACTCTGTTTGAAATTGTAGTCATTGCTGTTTAGTTGAGCTTAAAATCAACAAGTTGCTGTAACATTACGGATAGAGATAGTGATACATTGAGGATTTTATCATTCTTTAATAGTATTCAGTCAGATGCCTTCAAGGCTGAGTAAAACCAGCCTTATAGTTTTTCCAGTAAAAAGAGATCTCACCAAGAGGGAAATCCTTTTGAAATTTCTGTTATCTGATATTGAATGGCAGAAGGCAACCATCAGAGTTAAACGTTGTTTCAATAGCGTTTCAATGTTGAAACAACAACTGACATAATTTCAACCATATTTCTACGTTGAAGGTCGGTCGTGTGCCGGCTGGGATGGCTTTATCCCTTTAAATTCTGTATTTCTAACAAGGTCAGGGAGGTTCACTTTAAAAATTTGCATAACTTTTATCCTTCCAATAAAATGGTGTCAAGATTTACTGACTTGGATGAATATTTCGCAATGAACCCGAAAAGTCACATTTGTTTTTTGGTTGTTCATTTTCTACCCAGTTTTGGACAGACATGGAATTGTATATTTTAAGGAATACTGGTCACACTATGAAAATACATCTTAGAGATGTGAGTGCTAAATTTGAATGTAATGCCAACTCACTGAATTTTATGATCAGCCTCATGATTTTACTGGGTAAATTCCATATACACAAATCTAAATTCTCTAAAACATTGCCTTCTCTTAACTTTTTTTGATAGAATTTGACTTATTTTTGTAGTCTCTGAAACATACATACAATAAGAAAAGTGTGCATACAATACATCATTATAACCAATTATTTGATAATTCTATATGATTTATATGCATAACTATCGTTTTTTCCCCCTCTCACCTTAATTTGTTACCATCATCATTAGTCTGTCATGCTTATTTCAGTTTTATTTGGAATCTGTAATGTCTGACTTTGTTCATACTTTTTCTTTGTGGTAAATTTGAAAAAATGTGCATGAACGGGGCGAATGCACAAAATACGCATTTTGCTTAACCTCAAAATATTCATCAGTTGTGAAAATTCGCATGAGGAGAGCAGTGTTCTTAATAGCATCATTGCTACTGGAAGCAACATTGGCTTGCTAGGCTACCTAGCTGCATATTCAAACTGCAGTTAGCTGCATTGCTTGAGATAATGGGAACCCTAGCTAGCCAGCTAGGTAGCTAGTGAGCTAGCTATACCAAATAACCTATGTAACACAGTTACACAAAAGAAAAGTGGTCGAGCTCAACATAGGATATGACAACATCATCAGTTTTGCGAGTATTTTTATTCTCAAGCAGGTATAAAAATAGCCTGACTCCGCCAACCTTCGTACTTCCGCTAAATTTCATTTCGCTTCAGTACCTACTCAGTCTGATCACTCGGAGCTCTGCACCGTTTACCATCCGCAGAAAATAAGCCGGACCAACCAACGAACAGGAGGCGTGACCGAGAGCCCTGACGTAGGCGCTGCGCCGAGTTTGAAATTGTAGTCTCCGAAATCAACAATAGCTACGGACACAGATACATTGGAGGCCATTCGCTCTGCCGTGGAGAAAATCCCGGATATCAGCGACTTACAGTCACAACAAGATGAATGTCTGGTTAGTTTTTTTAATGGAAATGATGTTGTAGCGCTACTCCCTACAGATTGTCATATTTACTTAATAGCCATCATGAAATAGGCACCCTGTTCATCTCTGTGAGAGCCAGCCGAACCACCTCAGCGAGCTTGTAGCTTCTAGTGTTACATTGCCCGCGAATTTCACACTATTCACTATTTAAGTTAGCAGCGAACTTTTTAAAAGCCATGTTTTTGTTCATGTCACTAGACCAATTCGCTGTCTCAGTGTTATGTTGTCATTATCCATGAATGAAATGGCTGTCTGAGACAGCCAAACGCTTAGAGCCAAATTGTGTTGCTATAAAGTTAGATAGCGAGCTCGGTATGATGTTAGCGCAAGTATGGTTAACGGTTCAGTTTCCTTGTCAACGCAGATTTCGTCCTGATGTAAATAATGCGTTATTCTCGCCGATTCTGCCCTTGGTTTGGGTCTCTTACGGTTTTTTTTTTTTTTTTTTAACAGCAGCAGTATATGCAGGAAAAACGATAGCTCAACAGTTTGTTTCTTGTAAGGAGAACAGAAAGAGCACCTTTGGTTCTTTTAAGTGAATGAGTGAAGGCTAAAATTTGGGCAGTATATTTAATGGGCATATGTATCTTTAATGCACTGATCAGCTTGTTTTCGCTGAATTCCTGGTATGAAGGACTGTAGGCTGCAGGGTGAAGTTGCCTTCAGCCGTCGACTTCCAGGCTGCTCAGCCTGTCAGGCTGCATAAACACCGCCCCCAAGTACAGCCAATCAGATCGCGAGCTAGAGTACAACCAATCCGCTCACGAGGAAGCCAATTCAATTCAAATTCCTCTCCTCAGAGTGGAACAGGCTTAAGAACATCAATATTGTTAAAAACGAATGCATTTAATCGTCTTTTCTCATTAAAGAAACTGATTCGGGAGGTAACGTTAGATATTTCAGCTATTTTAATTATGTTAACCAATGCAAACAAGTGTTTTTTTTTGTCTTACAGTTAACTTATAGACCTAACCTTAGCTAAACAGGTCATACTTGTTAACCTAAACACTTCTACAATATAACTTCAAGTATAACTCTGTTTGAAACATAAAATTGGCCTACTGGTGTGATATTTTGTTCAATAAGCTGTTTAGTTGAGCTTCTTAAAACTTCAACTGCAAGTTGGCTGATAACTAGTGCCTTACAGGCCTTTGATTGAATCTTGTTAATATTTTGTAACATTAGATGCCTTCAAGTTGCTGATTGTGCCTTCAAGGCTGATTGTAGACTAGTGTTACAGGCTGGTTAGAAAGGCTAATGTTGATTTCATCTTGTATAATCTTTAATAGTATTCAGTCAGATGCCTTCAAGGCTGATTGTAGAGCACTAGTGCCTTCAAGGCTGATTGTAGAGACTAGTGTCTTGCAGGCTGGTTAGAAGGCTAATGTTGATTTCACCTTGTATAATCTTTAATAGTATTCAGTCAGATGCCTTCAAGGCTGATTGGCAAACACTAGTGCCTTCCAGGCTGACCGTAAGACTAGTGCCGTGCAGGCTGGTTAGAAGGCTAATGTTGATTTCATCTTGTCTAATCTTTAATAGTATTCAGTCAGATGCCTTCAAGGCTGATTTTAGAGACTAGTGCCTTCCAGGCTGACCGTAGAGACTAGTGCCTTGCAGGCTGGTTAGAAGGCTAATGTTGATTTCATATTGTATGATCTTTCATAGTATTCAGTCAGATGCCTTCAAGGCATCTGCAGGAACATGGGTGGAGCTGCTGTTGCATTCAGGGCCTTCCTTTGGGTGCTGGGGGCGGGACCTGCTGCAGGAGCATCAGGGCCGGGGTGGGTGCGGGGGCTGTTTTTTTTTTTAGCGGGGGGGGTAGATAGGGTTGGCGTTGGAGAGACATCCTTTCAACTCCTAAAAGAGTGTAAAAAGTAAAGACAACATCAATATGCAACAACACCTCGGTCAGTTTTCTGAGGTAACGTGGTTGGTTTTGAGCGGTAATAAATCTATGGGCTGAAAAATAGAAGATTTTAAATTAGCCTTGGAAGGCTCCAACTCAGTAGAGACTCCCAGTAGAGACCCCCTCAGTAATGCTGAGGGAGTCTCTACTGTCAGCCTTGAAGGCATCAGAATTGTAAACACACACACATATATATATGAAATCATCAGCCTACCAACCAGCCTGCAAGGCAGTACTCTCTACTGTCAGGCTGGAAGGCACTAGTCTGTACAATCAGCCTTGAAGGCATCAAATTGTACACACACACACACACACACAAATCATCAGCTTACAAAAGGCACTAGTCTCTACAATCAGCCTTGAAGGCACTAGTGCTCTGCAATCAGAAGGAAGCTTACCAACCAGCCTGCCAGGCACTAGTCTCTACAATCAGCCTTGAAGGCACTAGTGCTCTGCAATCTTGAAGGCATCTGAGGCAATATTATTGAAGATTATACAATATCAAATCAATATTAGCCTTCTAACCAGGCTGCAAGGCGCTAGTCTCTACTGTCAGGCTGGAAGGCACTAGTCTGTACAATCAGATTTGAAGGCATCTGACTGAATATTATCAAAGATTATACAATATGAAATCAACATTAGCCTTCTAACCAGCCTGCAAGGCACTAGTCTCTACAATCAGCCTTGAAGGCTCTAGTGCTCTACAATCAGCCTTGAAGGCATCTGAGGCAATATTATTGAAGATTATTAGCCTTCTAACCAGCCTGCAAGGCACTAGTCTCTACAATCAGCCTTGAAGGCACTAGTCTCTACAATCAGCCTTGAAGGCAGTTAACGTTACAGCAACTTGCAGTTGAAGTTTTTAAGAAGCTCAACTAGACAGCTTATTGAAAAAAAAAACTCACAAGTAGGCCAATTTTATGTTTCAAACAGAGTTATACTTAAAGTTATATTGTAGAAGTGTTTAAGTTGACAAGTATGACCTGTTTAGCTAAGATTAGGTCTATAAGTTCACTTTAAGACAAAAAAATAGCACTTGTTTGCATTGGTTAATATAATCAAAATAGCCGAAATATCTAACGTTACCTCCCGAATCAGTTTCTTTAATGAGAAAACTCACGATTAAATGCATTCGTTTTTAACAATATTAATGTTCTGAAGCCCACTTTCCGAGTAAAGGCTTCCGAATTGAATTGGCTGCCTCGTGAGCGGATTGGTTGTACTCTAGCTCACGATCTGATTGGTTGTACTTGGGGGCGGTGTTTACGCAGCCTCACAGGCTGAGCAGTCTGGAAGTCGACGTCTGAAGGCAACTTCACCCTGCAGCGGACTGTAGTTTCCAGCGGAAGTACTAGGCGGCTGAGCCGGCGCATAACATACGTCATCGCCAAACGTTAGTGATTAGTTTACGGGTACACCAATGATTTTAAAATTCTGACAAGCGCATACCCACCAGGAAGTAAACACTTGTCAATGACGACTACCCAGACTCTGTGTAAGAAGCAAAGAAAAGTAGCAGAGTCTGGTTTTACCAGACTAGTATAAAAGTACCTCATAAAGTAAAATGTTGGTGACTTTAGCGTTTCCAGCTGGTTGATGATTTTTTGAGACTCCGGGAAGTACCGCCTCTTGAATGTAAACAAGGTTTCACTCGCATTGCTGTTAGTTGGCGGTGGGAATTCGCATGTCAGTCCTCCACCAAATTAATCTCCCATAGAAGAGAATATAATCTTGGAGTAAACAGCCGCAAATCTTCAAAGCAAAAAAAAAAAAAAAATCCTGTGGTAAAACTCCCGCGAATAAAGCAAGGAGAAATACTGTTTCAGTACGCCAACCAGCGCTCGGGATGCACTGACCACCACTCAGTTCATATCGCTAGTGCTTTTCCTGACTGGCACTATTTTTTCAAAGATCAGTTAAAATTAATGTATCCAGTGTCCAATAAAATTGCTAGAAACAAAACATAAATGACCCTAAATATGCTCCCCCCTTCTTGTTATTGTCAGAATAGCGAACTTTCATTTTGACCCACGCCCCGTCTGCGCTGGTCTTCATTGATAGCCTACTGAAAAACATGCCCAACAGTGATGGAAACACTGGCTGCGTTTACATGGGTCCAAAAATCCTACTTATAATCGGATTGACAGCTTAGTCAGATTCAAAATGTCTCATGTAACCACCTTAGCTGATCCGATTCACCCAGATCGGTTTAAATTTTCGATCGGATTGAAAAAGGTAGTCTCGCCGATTGATAATCAGCTTGATGCCGCATATAAACGGCTGAACAGAATGGATTCGGTTGATGGATTGGATTATTCGTTCTGCGCATGTGCTCCCTATGCGTAGTAGTCATGTAATGACGTAATGACGTTCGCGTTCAGGTAGTGGGACCTTTGCGCATGTCAAAGAAACTGTAATTGGTCTCAGCTGGGGCCATGTATACGCCGGATTGAGCGTGGATCACTTTCCTTCGCGTTCATGTATACAGATCGAATCAGATTCATTTAATCAGTTTGATTTCAATCAGATTGAGGAAAACAATCCATGTAAACGCAGCCATTGAGTGCCATCCGAGCCCGCGTGTGCTGGGTATTCATGGCAAATTGAATCTGAGGCTGTGGGGAAATGATTGGTGCGGTTGTCTCAATCTAATGAAAGACAGGCAATTGTAATCAGGCAGGGTGATTGATTTCTGTAGCGCTGTACTTTGCATGTCGAGAGAAGTTTTCTTGTAACGTAAACAACAGTAAAACTGAAAAAGTGGTGCCAGGCACAACAAACCCTGCCCCTCGCACATACTTTGACCTACTTTTCCTAAATTCAATAGGCATCTATTCTGGGTCAGTGGCAATCCCTAAACCGAATTTGGGGTGAATCTGGCCATTAGTTTTGCTGCTAAAGTGTTAACAAATGAACAAAGAAACAAAACACACACACACAAACAGACCAAACCAAAAACAATACCCCTTGCTCTCCCCCTTCGGGCGGGGCGGGGAATAAATCTCTGGACAACAGTAACATTCTTTACATGTTAATCTCAGTGTTTAATAACAGTGGCGGCCGGTGGACGGAAAACAGAAGGAGCGGAAAACATACCTTGAAACGGATGAGATTATTGACCCGATTTTACTCATTGTTCTTGGTTAACACGTTTTCCAACAATATGAAAAATCCATTTGCAGTTAAGTACACTATTTCCCTTTCAATTAAATTGCAAGGCTAGTGAATAATAAATTCAATTAAAATTGTTTAATTCACATGCCTTAATAGGTAACCCTTCATGAAAAAAATCTACTGTCGATTTTCCGCGTTAACTTTTGCCACATCTTACAAAGCAAGAAATGCGCACTTTTTTGCCTTCAGTTGACACGTTTTATCTCTCGTCTTAACGAAGATAATTAGCTACACCTGAGAAGGGAGAGTTAAAGTATCTTTTATCAAGCAAATGACTGAAACAGATCAAGACTAATAAGCAGTTTAAAGACGTTTATCACCCTCCTTGTTCTCTGTCCAACGGGCGCCACTGAAGAAATGTTTGAAAAATAAATGGCAGTTGTTAAGTCGCATTCAGAAATTTTATCAAATGTATTTGAATGCAAAATAGAAAAACAAGTTTATGAATATGGCATCTATCTATGAAAATTAGAGGCATCTCGCTAAGCACCGAGGAGCACATCAAAGAAACATAGTAATCTGGTGACTCAGAGGCAATTTCTGCTTTTCGAATTGATGCAAAAAATTTTCCTGCTCGGCAATTGCACGTGCTCGCATACAAACAATTCTCCGATCAGCACTCTGAGCATCATGGGCAGTACTCTGAATCAAAGTGATCTAGCAGGATGCAGGTTGCCACTTTTTTTATACTGCACTACTCTGGCATATTAATAAACTAGCTAGTGACACCTAACAAAACCCAATAAATATAAAGTAAAAAATAACCAAGATTGCGTCAGCTTCTTCTAGAAAATACGAATGCTCCGAACAGATCATTTTTATCTAGCCAATCTGAGTAGGCTATAGCCTTCTATTTAAAATTATGTTTTTATGGTGCAGAAAGAAAGCACAATAAACAACCGAGATTAACAGCCGACAGCAATGTATGAACGGGCTGCAATTTATTAACATAACTTTCCAAACCTGCTGATTTTAATGTTCTCCAGCTAGGCTAGATAAAAATAATCTGTACAGAGCATTCATATTTTCGAGAATAAGATGACGCAATATCGGTTATTTCACTTTATATTCATCTGGTTTTGTTGAGTGTCACTAGCTGGTTTATTAATATGCCAGATTAGTGCAGTAGAAAAAGCAGCGAGCTGCGTATTGCTCGACTACATTGATTGTAACTAGCTGGTTTTACCGGCTTCAAACATTTTGAACAATCAAATTCATAATTTATTTATGAAAATGGCAGGCTTGATGAATGATTTGGCCAACAGTTATGCTGAGGGTAAGGCAGGCATTTACGATGTAATTGCAGTATTCCGAGTATGACCTGTACAGTCAATGGTTCTGAGACTGTACCTCGGTACTGTCTCGAGACACTCCTTCAGTGGTCCAGACCAGCCCCCAAGTGGAGCAGGACAGTTACTGCAGTGGCTCGAGTACACAGGACAGTGGTCCTGACCGGCCCCCTAGTGGAACAGGACAGTTACTACAGTGGTCCGTGCTGCACAGGACAGTGGTTCAGATCAGCCCCCTAGTGGAGCAGGACAGTAACTGTAGTGGTCTGTGCTGCACAGGACAGTAGTCCTGACCAGCCCACTAGTGGAGCAGGACAGTTACTGCAGTGGTCCGTGCTGCAGGACAGTACAGTACACAAATGTTACAGCCCCCTCTCTCATAAACTCCTCTGTGTGCATTCTTACTTCATGAGTTTGCTAACCAGTTTATCACTGTTACCTACGAGAGTTGCCTTGATCATCGGAGTCTTTGATTACAGACCTGGTTTTACTTTTCGTTTACGATTTTTGCTTTATTCATAGTGCACGATTGACTAACCATGTTTTATTTCTGCTCTGTCTTTTAGTTTTCTGATTTTTTTTTTTTTTTGATTTGGTATACCTACTTCCTGGTTTTGACTTTTTGGACTGTTTTATGATTTTGATTTTGTATTACCCTTGTGTACAGATCAACGCTTGTTTTCTGACCCTGCCAAACTGACCACGAATAACTACTGTAAGTTACTGAACTAGGATTCAATTTTGCAAGAGTCCACTCTCTGCTCCCTGTCACATATTGTACCTTGCTTGGCTATAAATTTGCTTAAAATTCATTACTTTACATTCATTGAACATGTTAAACCTGTGTGTAAGTTTAATTAAATTAATATAAATTATTACTGGTTTGCAAGCCGGATGAATGGCAATGACCAGCAATTTTGCTCACCGGATTAGGATGTTCAGTTACTGTGAAGTTAATTTGATTTGAATCAAAGCTGAATTGAAGGACGCTGAATGTCAGTTGAATCAGCTAGTATGCTGAATTTTTGTGCTAGTCCTGCCTTGGTCACGAACCATATAAAGTGCTGTGAAAAAGTATTTGCCCCCTTCACAATTTCCTCTATTTTGGCTTATTTGTCACACTTAATTGTCTCAGAGCAAACCAATTTTAATATTACATGACAATAACTCAAAATGCAGTTTTTAAATGTAGTTTCATTTATTTAAGGAAAAAGCTATCCAACCCTACCTGGCCTGGAGTGAAAAAGTAATTGCCCCTTTAGTTACTAAATCAGCCAATTAAAGAAATTAATCGATAATTGCGCTCAGTCTCACTATGCACACCCAGGTATGATTTCCACCAGCCCTGCTGAATCGAAACATAACTTAAAAAGAACCTGTCGGTCAATGTGAAGTGGGGAAAAAAGCAGCAAATGATGCCAAGATCTAAAGAAATTTAAGAACAGATGAGAAACAAAGTTCTTGATATTTTACAGTCTATAAAGTATTACAGAGGCAGTCGCAAGGCTCAGGAACTCCAGTGAACCACAGTGAGAGCCGTTATCTACAAATGGAAAAAAAACTTGGATCAGTGGTGAACCTTCCCAGAAGTGACTGGCTCACTAAAATTGCTCCAAAATTACTAAAATTGTTCCAAATGTTTTCAACAGTTCTTTGGAATTTTAAAATAATTGTTCTGACAGTGCTCAGTGGCATGTTCAATTGCTTGTGAATCTTCTTGGAGCCATTACTAGATTTCTGAAGGTTTATGACCATCTGCCTCTTTTGAACCATAGACTGCATAAAACATGGACGTAGCCTCTGTGACGTCATCCATAGGTATGGAATCGAATTAGGGCCAAAAGCTTTGTGCGTGTGCAATAAAGTTTTGAACTTTAAGAAATATTCTGTGTATGTAAAAAGGTTTTGAGCTTGTGAAATAGTTTTGTGTGTGTGTATAAAAACTTTGAGCTGATAAAATAGTTTTATGCGTGTGCAAAAAAGTTTTGCGCTTGAAAAAGTTTTGTGTGTAAAAAAATTTTGTCCGTGTACAAAAAAGTTTTGAGCTTGTGAAATAGTTTTGTGCATGTGTGAAAATTTCCTACCTTCCTGTGTGACAGTGAAGTTGCAGATACGCTCAAATTTCCGACCTTCGCGTGCGACACTTTTTTTTTACAAGCACAAACCAGATTTACGAACCTCGAGTTACGAAACATGGCCCTATTTTTAACTCCTGTGGGTAGACTAGCCAATCAGCACGTTGCCCATTGAATAGCCAATCAAAATGGTACCCACCATCACAGTAAGTCAAACTGTCCAATTCGTGGCCAAAAGGTTCTGACGCTATTTCTCCTCTACGTCTCTGGAGAAATCCATAGACTCACTTCTGCAGTCAGCCTCAAGTGGCGATTTGAGGAACTGCAGCTTTTGGCACTTCCATATTTGCTTTACTTTTCAAACTCGGAGATTGCCACTTGTTTTGAACTAACAGTTGTTATCTTGTCTTCATTGTTGTTGGATGACAAAGGGATATTGCATGTGTGTTACCTCATTTTTATACCCTAGTGCAGGGCTATTCAATTAGAGGCCCGGGAGCCAAGTTCGGCCCGCAAATCAATTCAGACTGGCCCTCCAATCAGTTCTGTTAACTAATAAATAAATCAAAAATCTGTGTGATTACCTTACATTTTTGACACAATGAAACCATATACGTTAAACTTCCAATCAAAGAACCTGATGGGGTAGATCCACTATGCAATGAAATTCTGCAAGACGAGTTTGGCTCACGTAAATTTACGTAAACCAAAGTATGGTGGTCAAATCCATTGCGTTTCACAGTTGACAATAAAGATCTGCAGACTGGTAAGGCAGTGGATCTGCAGTTGTGTGAATACACAGGAACCAACACATTCCGCTATGGAGGAATTTTTTCAATCAAGCAAGAAAATTTGTCGAAAACATTGTATTATTTAGCTTGATGTAAGTCCGTTTTTTTAATATTGATTTGTGTCTCATAGATATTCTGACTTATTGGCAGTTGACAACTGCATGCTGCATATTCTAACGTAAAGGTACATCATGTTGCATGGTTGACTGTTTTTCCAGCATGCTGGAGAACTATCTGGGGAGCCCATTTTCATCCGCTGTTACGTACGCCCCTAAATCTTATGGTAACTGATGTAGCATTCCATAAAAGCTGATCAATTGGTTTGCTGTAAGCTTTGGCAAGAACACAAAATTTCTGCAGTAAGTTAACGTAGGGCATTACGTTAGCTTACATCCGTAACCTTACTGAATTATGGTTTGACTTTATAAGGCTCAAGCGGTGCTGTTAATGATAACGAACTACAAGCATACACCATCGTGCACGGCTAATAGGACAGTCACGAACAAATCAGGAACTGGGATTCCAGGTCTGTAGTATCTAATTTAACTGCCATTTACCACTCAGGGGAAGCACGTTTTTAAGCCGTTTTAACTGTGTTCCATCTGGGATCAGTTTATTTACGAACATCACGTTACTTACAATATTGTCTCGCGTAGCAACAGCTAAAAGTAAATGCAAGCCTGCATCCAAATCTGCAGGACTGTACAATGTTCCACCTTCTACAGGATCCACGAAAGGAAAGTGAACAGTTTAGACAACGCGATTGAAGACAAAACCGGTTTGCTTGTGCTGTTGCCGCATCTCTCGCAGCATCTGGCTTGCTAGCCAGATCTTGGCTGAGCCACCTCGTATTCAATATTATTGGATTAAATTTATGCAAACTAGAAAGAGAAATGTTGCAAAAAAGTTTCTAAAGATAATCAGCAATTCAGCAATGGGTTACTTGAAATCCCAGGGAAGAAACAAATGTGTCTGCTGTACCACAGCAATGCATTTGTTGCAAAGGAATACATTCTCTCTCTCTCGAACTGCTGGTCTATCTGGCCATAGCTGTGTGATCTATATTCCCTCTACTGTAGCCAACCTCCAGTTTCTTCTTTATCATCAGTTGTATAAGCAATGTGTTCATATTTTAAAATAAATTTCTTAAATTACCAATCAGAATTGCACGTGTGAAACTTAAAATACATCTCAGCATGCCAAGGGGTGGAAAAAAACTACAATATTATGCCTAAAAGTGTTGGACTTAGTCTTTGATGAAATCTTTAAAAAAAAAAATACGGTCGGCCCAATTATCCTACTGCTGATCAACACCTGTGTCTCCTCTGGATGTGTCCCGGCCGCCTTCAAACATGCGGTGGTGCAGCCATTAATCAGAGAAATCTGGATGCCTCCATTCTCTCCAACTTCAGGCCCATCTCCCAACTACCATTCCTGTCAAAAGTTCTCGAGTGAGTAGTATACATCCAGCTACAAACTTTCCTAGCTACCAATAACATCCATGAGAAATTCCAGTCTGGCTTCAAAACATCCCACAGCACCAAGACGGCTCTCCTGAGAGTCCAAAACGACCTGTTCCTAGCTGCTGACTCAGATAGTCCTGTGCTCCTGGTGCTTTTAGATCTCACAGCCGCCTTCAACATGGTTGATCACAGGATCCTGCATGCTCGGCTCAAGCATTACTTGGGCATCTCAGGTGTCGCCCTGAGCTGATTCCAATCTTACCTGGCCAACCAGACTTTCTCTGTCCAGCTTGGAGATTTCATCTCCACATTAGCCCCCCTCACCTGTGGGGTCCCCAAGGCTCCATACTAGGTCCAATCCTCTTCCTCCTGTACCTGCTGCCCCTAGGGGAAATCCTGGCCAAACACAATATTTCCTTCCACTGCTTCGCTGATGATTTCCAGATATATCCCCCTCTAAAGGCCAATGGTCAGGTTGCACTACAACTACTGCTCGAGTGTCTAGCTGACATCAAAGCATGGATGGGTGCAAACTTCCTCAACCTTAATGAGAGCAAGACCAAGGTCATTATTTTTGGCAAAAACCCCCGGCCCTCTCCACCGATGCCCTGGGCCCTCTCGCCTCTAACATCTGATCCTCTGTTTGAAATCTTGGTGTGATTTTTGACAATGCCTTTAAATTTGAGAAACAGGTTAGCTCAGTGGTCAGGAACAGCTTTTTCTCACCTCAGAACCCTAGCCAAGACCAAGATCTACCTGTCCCAGAGTGATCTTGAGAGAGCGATCTACGCCTTTGTCACATCACAACTGGATTACTGTAACGCCTTGTAGACCGGCATTGATCAGTCACAGCTCCGCTGCCTACAGCTGGTCCAAAATGCCGCTGCCCGACTACTCACCAGCAACAAAAAACTTGAGCACATCACCCCGGTTCTCGCCTCACTACACTGGCTCCCTATCCGCTACCAAATTGATTTTAAACTCCTGCTTATTGTCTGTAAATCCCTCCATGGACTGGCCCCCACGTACCTCTCTGAACTCCTGCATCACCACACCTCTTCCAGAGCATTACGGTCAGCCGACCAACTGGTCCTGGAGGTTCCCAGGTCTAGGCTCAAGACCAGAGGCGACAGAGCATTCGCTGTAGCAGCCCCCAGACTCTGGAACTGCCTCCCCTCCCACATTAGAGCAGCCCAAAACTCATCTCTTCTCCCTCGCCTTTGATTAGAGATCAGTCTGCATCCCTCTTTGTTATTTGTTCCACGTTTTATTTAGTCGTTGTCTCCTGTTCTTGCTCTAATCTTATGCCTCTGCCTTTTTCAGTAATTTGTTCCAGTTTTAATTTTTAGTCTTTTCACCTGTATTTGCACTATTTTTATACCTTTTATGCTTTCATCTGTAAAGCACTTTGGTTCAGCCATTGCTGTTTGTAAATGTGCTATATAAATAAATTTTGATTTGATTTCATTTGATTTGATTTGAAAAAAATGCTCACATGTTGGTATTTAGAGTTTTTCTATGAAACATTTTTTGCCAGTCAGGGGTGCCAGTAATTTTGAAGCCCACTGTATTAACTAAAATTCAAGATGGAAGGGTCATTCCACAAAAACTCAACCAAAGTACAAGAATCTTCCACGGTCACCGACTCAGATTTGGCTCAAATTTATTTTATATTCTATATTTGTAATGAACAAAAGCAAAATTTTAGTGTCCTACTCCAAGGGGTTTCCTAGATATGGCCCCCCAAAAATCGAGGGCCATTCCCAAGCGAGTTGCAAATGTTAATTCATAGGGATTTTGGAGGCCAATATTTTTGGAACAAATCATAGGTATGGGCTAAAAATAGCTACCCAGGGTAATTTGGGTCCATGCTATCAGATAAATTTTGACAAGAGATTCTATCTCTTTTCATTTTCAAGATATTGGCCTCTCAAATATTAAACTTTTATGGGTGGAAATCAAAAATTCAGTTTTCGAGGGCCCCCTATGAGGCCAGGATCTTTTCCAAAGGCAAAATTGTGCTGGATTCCTTGTATTTGAGGACAGGTCTGTCTCAACAAGGAAGATAGACTGCATCCAAGGCATAATAGTGGAGTTAGGAGACCCTGAAAAGAGTAATTACATGGTGCATAACTAGACAGTATTGGAATCCTGTTTGCATGATTTGGTAATGATCCACTTGGTAGTTTTCCTGGAACAGTGATATCAAATTCATTTAACATGGTGACTGACAGCCATTTTGAATATGCAAATAAGGGAGAAAAATAACTGGTGCACAACTAGATAGCGGGGGGGGCAGTTGAGCAGTAGAGCAGTTGACTGGTTACCACAATGCAACATGGTGTCCAAAAGTAAGCTGAAAAAGCAGAATCCTCAGTGGATGACCAGAAGTATTCGTAGGATTTTGAAGGAAAAGAGGAATCTTTATAAGATGTACATAAAGGATAACAATGAGAACTCTAAGGCTGAATACTGTAAAATGCGGGCTGTGGTCAAAAAAGAGCTGAGGAATGCTAGAAGACTGTATGAAAGACAAATTGCAGAGGGGGCAAAAACTAACCCTAAACGCTTCTTTCAGTACTGTAGCAGAAAAAGGAAAGTCAAAGAGCAGGTTAAGTGCATAAAGAATAAAAATGGATCGCTGCTATATGATAACAAGAATATTGCGGATGCCTTAAACAGTCACTTTGTTGAGAATTTTACCTCAGAATGGGTCTTTATTCGGCCAGAGGGCATGTTAAATGCTCAAGATTATTTAGCGGAAATTGAGGTTAGGGATAACGAAGTATTAGACAAGTTGCATAAACTAAAGGCAGATAAGGCGGCGGGTCCTGATGGGTTATATCCTAGAGTGCTCAGGGAAGTTGGTGAGATCATCTTTAAGCCGCTATCCGCCATCTTCAGATGGTCTTTAGAAACTGGAGAAATACCAAATGCTTGGAAACAGGGCAATATAATACCAGTATATAAGAAAGGGGACCATACTGAGCCAGGAAATTACAGGCCAGTCAGTTTAACTTGCATTGCGTGCAAAATATTGGAATCTATCATAAAAGATGAGCTGGACTTATTTCTTGAACGTAACAGTATCTTGAGGGATAGCCAACATGGTTTCCGTAAGGGAAGGTCATGCCTGACAAACCTTCTGGAATTTTTTGAAGAGGCTACCAAGACTTATGACCAGAGCAGGGCTTATGACATCATTTACTTGGATTTTCAGAAAGCATTTGATACAGTACCGCATAAGAGACTAATTTTTAAAATGAGCTCCATTGGAGTTACAGGAGGTATTCTGGAGTGGATTCAAAACTGGTTACAGGACAGAACACAAAGAGTGGTGGTCAATGGTATCTCATCTGAGCTAGGTATGGTGGGGAGTGGCGTTCCCCAGGGATCGGTGTTGGGACCCCTGCTGTTCCTCATCTACATTAATGACCTTGATAGGAATATTGAGAGCAGATTAGTTAAATTTGCAGATGATACTAAATTGGGGGGTTTGGCAAATAGTTTAGAGTCCACTAAAGTGATTCAGGATGATTTGGATAGAATCCAGAATTGGGCAGAAATGTGGCAAATGAAATTTAATGTAGCGAAATGTAAAGTTGTACATGTAGGTAATAAAAACATTAGACGGGATTACTTCATGGGAGGTTTAAAACTGGAATCTGCTCCACACGAGAAAGATCTGGGAGTGATTGTTGACCAAACCCTCACAGGCTCTAGCCATTGTGCCGTAAGAAAGTAGAGGTTAGAGAAAAAAAGCCAATCGGATGCTGGGATACATTGTCCAAAAGTATTGAGTACAAATCTAAGGAGGTGATGCTTCTTTTGTACAACACATTTGTCAGACCACATCTGGAGTTATGTGTTCAGTTCTGGGGACCATACTTGGCGGCGTAGTTGGGCTGAAAGCCATTCATGTTATGTTATGTTATGTTATAGAAGTCTTTAAACCACAAAAAGAGGCAATGAAGAAAAAGTTGGTCTAGCATAGCTAGCAGAATTTTCGCCCATTTCCGCTATTATGCAGGTTGTCAGTTGTGCAGTTGTATGGGACCTTCATTTCCAAATATTTTGCTTCATAATGCTCCATACATTCACAATTGGAGATAGAACAGGACTGCAGACAGGCCAATCTAGCACCAGGACTCTCTGCTCACCCAGCCATGCACTTGGGGTCTATGCAGAATGTGGTTTGGCATTGTCTTGCTGAAAATGCAGAGACGCCCCAGGAACTGTCAACATCTAAATGGCATCATATCTTTCTCCAAAATTTGCACATATCTTTCCACATTAATAGTTCCTTCCTAATGTACAAGTCATACCCTGTGCACTGACATACCCCCATACCATGACAGACGCTGCCTTTTGGACCTGACACTGATTTGGGTTGTCCTTGCTTTCTTTAGTCTGGAGAATACTGTGGGTGTTGTGCCCTAAAAGCTCTTGAAATGTTGACTTGTTGAACCACATATACTCTTCCACTGTGCTACTGTCCATCACAGATGACACCGCATACACAGAAGTCAGCAGCACTTTTGGACAGTATTGATGTACAGCTTCAATGTTACTGTAAACTTTTACTTGCATCTGTTGATACATTGCCAAATGATGTTGACTCACAAGGATTTACCTAAGTATTTCTGAGCCATGATATCCACCACAGCCGCATGACTGACAGTGACATCAGAGGGATCGGAAATCAGGTTGATTCAGAAGTGGTTTTCAGCTTTGCTCTTTATACAGTGAGATTACACAGGATTCTTTCCAACTTTTAACTATATAGTGCATATGGAGGGTGAAATTCACAAAATTCAACCGATCTGTCTTTGGAGAGCATTGTTCAAAGTGATGGATCACAAGCATGTGCATCTGTTGGTATATTGGTGAGCCTCAACCCAACTTTGCCCTTGAGGGACTTGGCCTTTTTTGGAGGCTCTTTTGTAATACTATTACATGATTAGGCTTTAGATTTTTTAGAGTCTGTGGCAGTCATCAAATTTTAAAAAAGAAAATATTTTCAATAAGCACTTGAAGTAAAAGCATCAAATAATGTGCCGTCACAGTGTTGTTAATACAGGGTGTATCAAAAAAAAAGTCCCACTTTGAAAAATTGCCCTAAAATTAATATTCTATAATTTTTTGAAAATCCTTTTACATAGGTTGATAGACAATGGTTCAGTGCTTTTTTTGTGCAGTTGCACATACAGTACTCAACATGTCACGCATGAGTGAGCACAGGCTAGTTACGTAAATTGCGATACATCTGTTTTGCGCAAAAAAGTGCTGGGATGAAAACAGGATCTGAGACCATGAGAAGCAGCGTTAGGTTTGCCCTTAAGCGTCCTAAAATTTTTAGGAAATTGCTTTAACCCTTGCTCTCCAGGTGGCTAACAGTCCTGTTATGTCATATTATGTAATCAATGAATGGATGTCCCCAGAATGGTGCAACTGAAATGGCTGATGTCAGAGAGCGTGGTGGGCACAGGATGGTGCCCCATCCCACAGATGGAGGATTGTAACAGACCGCCTTACAGAACTGTTCGGAGAACGAGTGATTGCCCTACACTGCAATGTGGAATGGCCCTCAAGGTCACTGGACTTAACCCTTCTTGACTTTTTCCCAGGGGGTCATTTTAAGTCAAAAGTATACGTTATTCCACCTAGGGACCTGGATGACCTTGAGGAATGCATAACAGCAGAAGTCAATGTTCTCAGAAGGGACAAAGCTTTGATCCGCCATGCAGTCTTGCTTATTCATGCTTTTATCTCTAGTCGACTGGACTACTGTAACACTCTTCTGTCTGGTATGCCAAAAAAAGCCATTGGCCAGTTACAACTTGTACAGAATGCGGCAGCACGTTTGCTGACAAAGACCAGACAGAGAGCCCACATTACCCCAGTCCTAAAGACGTTACATTGGTTACCCATCTGCCACAGAATTAATTTTAAAATTCTTCTATTGGTTTTTAAATCACCACATGGTCTTGCCCCATCTTATCTGTTTGACATGGTCAAGGCATATGTGGCTGCTAGGTCCCTCAGATCCTCTGACTCAAACCTCCTGACTGTCCCAAAGGTTAGAACTAAAAGGCACGGAGAGGCTGCCTTTGCTTATTATGCCCCTAAACTATGGAACAGTCTGCCAGAGAGTCTTAGGGGCTCTAAATCTGTTGAAACTTTTAAACGAAATCTTAAGACACATCTTTTCACCATTGATTTCCCCTGAAGTGTTTTTTACTGATGGGTGTCTTATCTGATTTTATCTTGTTTTCTTGCAATTTTAACTTTCTTTTTATGGCATTATTTTTATCCCTTGCTTTTATTGTTTTAAATGTCTCAATTCTTTTTCTCTTTTATGTACAGCACTTTGTGTTGCATTTAATGCATGAATTGTGCTATATAAATAAAGCTATTATTATTATTATTATTATTATATGCTGAGGAGGGCCCAAATCTGCCAGGAAAGAAATGGTGGAAATGTTGAGGACTGAAAGTAATGGAAATTTGTGATAAACAAAGGGCATACCTAACGTTGCTTCCTATGGTCTCGGATCCTGTTTTCATCCCAGCACTTTTTCGCACAAAACAGGTGTATCGCAATTTACGTAATTAGCCTGTGCTCACTCATTCATGACATGTTGAGTACTGTATGTGCAATTGCACAAAAAAGCACTGAACCATTGTCTATCAACCCATGTAAAAGGATTTTCAAAAAATTATAGAATATTAATTTTAGGGCAATTTTTCAAAGTGGGACTTTTTTTTTGATACACCCTGCATAGTAAACGGTGAATGGACATTTCAAACTCCTTTCAGGCTTTATTTGCATTTTCCATAATGTGCAACTTTTTTTGTATTGGTGTTGTAGATGGAGGGAGATGAGCACCTGTATGAAGATGGCACACTGTTTACATTATTTAACCCTTTTGCAAGCACCAGCCTGAGGGCGGGCCGCCAGGCATAATTGTGTTTTAAACCATGAAATATTGTGCTACGTTGTAGAAATATACATCATTCAAAAGTTTGAGGACTCAGCATTCTAACTGCGTAAGCCGTTTCATGATGCAAACACAATAGCAAAAATACTATTTAAAATTGTGTCCCAACAACTCTCAGCCTGACTATACAGCATTGGTATGATTTGTCAAAAATATATTGAAATTGATGTTCTTATCTTGATAGTCATCCACAGATGATAACTTGTCATAGTTTTTCATCCACAAAACAAACAAGACTGGACAAACGTCACTAAATCGACTTTGCTATAGAGGTAGTAGTTGAGCATTTTCCTGAATTTCTCTGTAATTAGCATTTCTACTCTTGTTGCAGCGCTGTAGATTGTATTGTAGCCCTTTAGGAACAAAATAAGTGCACCCACTAGCTATTATTTGCTGATCTAACAGAACAGAAAGTGTTTTAGCTTATCAGCGCTCACTCCAATATAACAGGAAAATAACATTCTTTTAGTTTACACAGACAGCCAATGGTCTGAAACATCCAAATATGGATGTGAATGATAGCCAAGGGATTGATTGTTATGAGGAAGAATTGTTTCAATGGTTTCTGACAAGGGGGGTATTTTGTCAATGAGGCAAAGGAGTTTTGGAAGCGACTTTATAACGCATATACGATTCTACACCACACCAGGGAATCAGAAGGGTATACTGGAGTCAAAATTTGGCTACTCATGAGCAAAACGACCTGAAATAAGGAAGTTCTAAAACTACTGTAAAATACAAGGTGACCATGACTAGGAACGCAGGGAAATTTGGAATTTCCAAAACTATTTGTTGGAACACACACAAACCTAAGCAAGAAAAAATCTGAAAAATATTCATATTTGGTTACAGAATCGTATTTGAACCAGCAGATGTTTAGACGATGTTGTGGCTGCATTATTTTTCTTGGCCAATGAGTCTTGGTCACAGTTCTACAAGGCCAGAAGGAAGCATAAAATCTTTTTTTCTATCAGACAAAAACTTATATTGCCATTGTTGTTACTCAGTTTGGGTAATATTCTCAGCAATTCTGACCATTTGAAAGTAATCTACTGAGTGTCACCTTTCAAACAAGACATGCCTGTCGTGAAAGTGGTTCAAGAGCAGTCAGCACTTTAGTTGGGAGGAAATTTGATCAAAAAGTACTGCACTTTAAAGGGTTAAACAATGAATTCACCTGCATTTCAGTGTGCAATATTTAAAGAGGGATGTAAGCCAGAGGCTTGCACTCATCCTCATCACAATGGTCAAAAAAGTGGTACCAGGCTCAACATTCCTTCCCTCAGCAAGCGTTTCACGGCTTTTTTGTTGACTGAGTTCTTACAAAAAAAAGCTGCAAAACTTTTCCAACCTGCCGCAATTGGCAGGATTTTTAGTGCTGGGAAATAAAGTCCATATCTCATGAATATATTGAGAGAACTTTTTTGCCAATGGAAACTGGACGTTGATGGACTTATTCCCTACGTATTTGATGGAATGCAAGATCTCTCTCATTAGATGCAACACATCAAATTTTGACATCAGATGAACATTGACGATTTTATGGACATTTGAAATTTTTGACCGAACACCTAAGGATATTTACCCTAACTGCTTTAGGAGGGGATACCCCCATGGCATAGTATAGCATAGCAGATAATGTGGAATTGAAAGCTGTATATTTTGAACTTGATTTTAACTCAATACAACCATTAAAACAGAAATTATGGCAAAAAAAGGATTTCATATTTTTGGCTTGTATTTTTGTTGAATTTTGACCTTCTTCCTCCAAAATGAAATGCCAGGTTGCTAACAAAGAAACACACAACAAAAACAACACCTTCCCCAAATCCTCTGATGTGAGGTAATAAAGTTATTTGCAATAAGGTGCTTATGCAACTGTGCTTTTTTTGATCCCTGATGAAAATTCACAGCATTTTTGGATGATGATTTTCAGAAAATTAAAAGAACAATCCGGTGGCTTAGATGCAGCCATCAGTGCAGCACCTTTAACATTTTAGAATGCATATTTGCTGCTGGAAACCATCAACTACAATGATGCAGTTTTCCTTTTAGCTCCATTTAGCAAAGTTCAAATGGCTTGCTACTATTGTGGCACATCAACCAAACAATCTTGCAAGTCAAACTAATGCATTTAGTTTAAATCAATTATATGTGCAGCAATGTCACGTAACAAGAAATTTTGTTTTCTGTAGCATTGCTCTGCTCTCATAGGAACCAGAGATTTTGTATTTTTCAGCCACAAATACAATGAAAAAGTATTCCATTCTCAAAATGTCTCAGCTGAATTCAAAAATAGTTCAAGAAGTTCCTCTTGGAATTGACCTATGGCTTAGCCCCGCCCCCTCCACTTACTCGGACAAACAATCAACATTTTAGAACAGGCGCTAATGGCTGATATCACAGTCGGAGATATTTTTCAGGATGCTATCGATGATTTTTGGCGATAGTAGGCTCAAATTAAAGAAATTTTCAGGTCTCAGTGCAAACGCGATCAACCGCATCTCGTTTCCGTCACCCTCTCACGCAAGATAGAGGATCAGCATTGTTCGTGCACCGCAGGGTAATAAATTTAATTTACGTATTATTATTATTATTATTATTATTATTATTGCTAGCTACCGAATTTAAGAAATCTAACCTGACGTGACTGAACTCCTTCTAAGTAAACAAGGTGACATGGTGAACAAAGCAGCCAAGAGCTCATGTTAAGCCAACGTCCATCAGCACTGAAATTAGCCATAGAGTTTACTAACTTTAGCTAACGTTAGCTAACTTAGCGATGTAAAAGAGAACTTTACATTAATCTCCAGTGAAGTGACAAGATGTCGCCTTAGCTTGGAACAAATGTAGACATCCCTGTTTACCTTTCTTAGCTATGTTAAGCTGATAGTGGGGTGTTCCACCAAAGCTTTAAGCTGCTTTCACACCGGACGCGAAACGATTTTTTCGCACGACAGATTACATTCAAAGTCAATGCAACGACGCGAATACATGCGTATTCACGTGTTTGCATTGACTTTGCATGAAATCTGTCGTGCGAAAAATTTGTTTCGCGTCTGGTGTGAAAGCAGCTTTATCCAGAGGAGACACTTCTCTCGGTTATGATGTGGCTTTGGGTAGGGTATAAAATACACCCCATCGCCCAGCCTCTCGGGATACCTCGTATCAGAGTTTACCTCAAGCACAGCGTTTGACCATTTTTTTTAACTTAGAAACATTTTAAAACCCCATAAGAGTGAACGATTTGGAGTTTCCGTAATGCATCTCAATGGAAGTTCAGACTCAGAATGTCCGAGTATATGGGGAGGGAATACGCCCTGTGATTGGCTCATCGCATTTGAGGGCAGGGCTTAGCCATAGATCAATTGAAATTGAATCGAGATAGGGAAAATGTTGAAATCACAAGACAAATCTCAAGACTGCAAAAGTCATATTTACAGTTTACAACCAGTATGCAGTCTATATCGGTCAGAGCGATTGACTCACCACTTGCAATAAGGCCAGGTAACCAGCTGCAACATTGTCAAAGTTGATTTTATCATTCCTCCAGCGTGCTGTTGAGTTATGATTTGCCAATGCTGCACAATCAGACTTGTTGTTCACAACTTTACTGTCAAAGTCTTTGCCCGTGGTAGTATTGATGCAGTGGTAGTACTTCCCTGCGAACATGTTGACACCCATGATGCTGAATATTAGCCAAAAAATGAGGCATACCAGGAGGACATTCATGATGGAGGGAATGGCTCCGACTAGAGCGTTGACAACAACCTGCACAAAAATAAACAACCACACACATCTATCATACAACATCCACAAAAATATACACTACAGGCCAAAATATTACGAACACCATGCATTTTTCAGAATTTGGCAGTTTTTTGTCATCTTAAAGTTAATTTTTAGCAAGAAAGGCACACACAATGCCAAAGGGACACTTGTATTAACTAAACATGTTGTTTTCTAAAAACTGTACATCTTGAAATTCCACTTGAGTTGCTCTGGGGATGAACTTGACCGGGCAGTCAGAGAAGTGCGTCCATCAAGTTCAAAAGAGCTCATGAAGGAACTCTTGAAAGCCCGGAATGAGTCACCAGGAAGTTCTCTCCTTAAACTGCTGGAAAGAATGCCTAGGATATGTCAGGCTGCAATGAAGGCTAAGGGAGGATACTTTGTAGAAAGTCGAATTTGAATATGTATATCTCTTAGCAAATAGTTTTTTTATAGTTAAGATGCGTGCTTCTATGCTATTCTGTTTTTTGTTGTCGCTGAAAATGTCCTTTGAGTTAAGAAAAACCAGCCAAATTCTGAAAGATGCAGGGTGTTTGTAATATTTTGGCCTATAGTGTATATCTCTCAACACATTCATGGGTTATGATGTCCATAATGCTCATAGTTCTACCCATTTATTCGTAGTCAGGGTCACGTTGTAGCCTATCCCTCCTAGGATTGGAAGAAAAGGAGAAACCACCCAGGACAGATTGATAATCCATTGCAGATCAGACACACAAACTCACAATTATGAATAGTCTATAGCAGTCTCTTGAATTAGCTTGTAAGAGGTGAATGGGTAGGGCATGCAAACTCCACACAGACAAGCCCTTGAAAAGATTGAAACTCAGGACCGTTTAGTGTCAGGGGCATGTTACTGCTGTCTACAAACTGAGAACACACAGCAGAAGTAGGCAAGGAATACAGAAGTGCAGGCCATCTATAAAGTATATTTATGGAAATATGGTAGTGTTCTCGTAATATGTTCCGCTGTTTAATTCATAATATTCCATCAATATGGGACTGACTCTCATCATTTATCATCATAATACAGTTTAGGCACTGTTTGTTCTTGCTCCTCTTTTTATTTAGTACCTATAGTATGAATAAAGCCACTCACTAGACATATTAATTGAGGAAGTGAAACTGGCCTCAAAGTCTCAAATATAGTAAACTGGCTGCAAAACTTTGATGTCGCACAGACCAAAGACATGTTGAAGTCAATCTGCCGCATCAGAAAGGCTGCAGGTCACCCAAAGAACACTCCTAGCCCCCCTTAAGCACGCCATCAGTGGGGGTGGAAAGCCAATGGCTTTGAGCTTTGATGAACAATTCCCAAGTTTATCCCTAGTGTAAACAAACAATAGAAGAGGCCCAGGGAGACATGAGAGTGTCTGAATGCATGCAGATACTGTAAGCACATGCGAAAAAAAAACACTTAGAGGGGTAAGAGGGGTGTGTAGCAGTTTTAAAGCCTTAATCTGCATTTGTAATTGCAACTGAAGGGGTCATGGCAGTCCTGAAAGATTGTATTATCATGGGAAGTACATACGCCATGTAAACAGCATGCTTGTATATGAGCTTTATGTGCACTGTGCAACTAGAACAGAAAGTAGAATAGCAGTTGACAGTGGGCAGTAAATATGGCAAAACATGAAGTATAGAAATGGGCCATTCACAATGTGGGCGGGAGATGGCTGGACAATAGACAGGGAACCTGCAAAGGCATTGTTAATGGTACGAAAACTTCAGCAGTGACATGATGTGGTTGCATTGTTTATGTTTGTGCTGATGTTAATGGTCTGCATAATATAGGAAAGCAGTGTATTGCAGAACACCACTGCAAATTAGTTTGTTATGCACACATCTGTCCGTTGTCTTCCTCACAAGGGTCCCAAGGGAGCTGAAGCCTATCCCAGCTGACTATGGGGGAAAGGCAGGGATAGATCCTGGACAGCTCGCCAATCCATCGCAGGGCGTACACCCCATTCACTCTCACTCTCATATTAACAGGGGATTTTTGAGTCTCAGTTTGCATGACATGCATGTTTTTGGACTGCACAAAGAAAACTGCTGGAAAATCTCAAAACATAGGGAGACCAGGCAAACTCTACACAGAAAGGTCCCAGGTTGGATTCAAACCCACAACCTTCTTGCCATGAGGCAACAGTGCTAACCCACTGTACCACTGTGCCACCACTGTTGTTCTGAAAAATTAACCACTCCCGTTTCACAACCAAGTGACCCCACAATGACAGTAGGCAGTAAAAATTTTAATTAATTTCATTGCAGTGGACAGTTCCCCCAGCCATTGGCCATTTTCCGCCATGTCGCTGTCGCCGTCTCGTTGGCATCTGGCATCTGCTTTTCGCCCAGCCATCTACCGCCCGCAGTTAGGATGGCCCGTAATGAAGACTCGTTTGGTGGCTCCTACCCTCATTCCTTCGAACCGCGAGAGCGCTCTCAATGGCCGGAGGGCACGCAGAGTTCTCAGTGACTTAATTGGGCCCAGGTCGGAGTATCCAAAGGCATTGGCTATCAAGCTGACCAGCGAGACCTGAGGAGGACAGAAACGGCGAACGGAAGTTTCACACTTTTAAAGGAAGGGTTACTCAGAAGGGCTTTGTTGAGCATTCATAATGCATTGACGAGTGTGATATAATGCCCAATCTGAGAAAATGTGGCATCACTAGCAATGTCACCTGGCTAATGCTTAAAAGTTATAAAGGATGACATAACTGGGCCTCAGCATCACGCTCAACTATCTTGTGATGTGATTTGATGCCATGAAACCATCCATACCAAATCCAATAAGGTGTTTTACATGCTGAATGAAGCCTTTCTAAGCAATGCTTCAAGCCTGATTAACAGAAGTTTCATGATTGCAGATCAGGGAATGGCTTTTCCGACTTAATCTTGTAAGAGAGTAGTATTTTATTTACACCACACCTTTCAAGAGCCAAGATGAAGTGCCACCCAGGAGCATAAAAGTGACAAATTATGAATCAGTAAAAACAGATTAATGAATCATTAATGAAAAGCTAAAAAATAGTAAAATAGACACCAAAGAACAAAAAGAAAATGGGCCATATTCACTGGGG
Organism: Gymnothorax javanicus; assembly: GCA_029692085.1. Classification (NCBI taxonomy): domain Eukaryota; kingdom Metazoa; phylum Chordata; class Actinopteri; order Anguilliformes; family Muraenidae; genus Gymnothorax; species Gymnothorax javanicus. Next base: position 44,344,119 of record CM056205.1, read on the forward strand.
ATATTCGCACATGGACACCTCATGGCGTAAAAAGTTTCTTTTGGCTCATAAAAATGATTCAGAAAACTTCTAGGAGCAACTCTTCCTACAGATTTAAGGATGATGTTTTTCACCATTAAGCTTATCCAGTGACACAATGCGATATTACTGTGTAACTGTTGTTCTGCCATCAACAAAATAATGTTCGTCCTGGAGTGACATTGTTATCCACCAATGAACAGCACCTACTGAACTTATAAATGCCAGCGTTTTAGTTGTCTAAAGTTAGCAAGCTAATGTTATCAAGTTTCCATGCAGCTGAACAGAGACCCGCAGAGATGTTGAGAACCCAAAACAGTTTTTGACTTGTGAAATTTTATATAATTTATTTATCACTTTCACTCTTTAATTGCTCGCCTCAGGGAATTTTGCTGGTTCAGACTGCAAGCCGAAAGTGCAATGCACAGTTGTAAAGCCCTTTTATAGCGGAGCTGCTATTCATTGGTGGATTATAATGTTACACCTGGATGAGCATTATTCTGTCGCTCCACAAACAGCACTTACACATGGATATCAGATTGAGCATCCACAGAGATTGGTCCATGGGGGGATCAATCAAAGTCCGTTGCTGACAACTGCCCGTCAAACCCATTGATTCATCATAAGGAAATGTCCACCGTTGTGCGCATGTGAATGATGTCACCCTTATAAAAACTTTTCTTAAAATATTTGGCTTCTTTGCAGACCTTTGCAATCAAATGTACAAAGCAAACACAAAAAAAAAAGCGAACAGAATTCAAGAACTTTGGTAACAACTTTGTTAACTAGTGAGATAATAATAATAATAATAATAATAATAATAATAATAATAAAAGGGAAATTTGGACCTGATATGTCTGGCAAAGAAAGACACATGGAATGTCATTTCCTCAAAAGTGCCTCCTTTCCACTGTTTCTACAACTCAGCAGTGAGTTTGAGAAATGGGGATATTTCCAGCACTCGCAGACAAGGGCAGAAGTATGGGCAGCAATTTGTACCACTATAAATTGAATTTGAATTATTGATATTTGAATTTGAATTGCTCAGTTTGAATTTGATGTGCACTATTTGCAATTGAATTGCACAATTTGAATTTGAATTCAAAACATTTAATTCAGATTCAAATCTGCACTTTGAAGTCAATCCTGCACTTTGAATTCGAAACCTGTAATTCAGATTCAAAATTGCACTGCCACACATCCGGGACCCTGATGACGATTTATGCCACTCGAAGAGCAATCGATTGCCGATGCCGAACTCCTTTCTAAGTAATGTCATGGATGCCACAACCAGACTGCCAAACACGGGAATATCAATTGTTTACCACATATTCGCTAGTCTTTTAACTTAGCAACTTTACAGAAGAGAGAGATTGTAACGTAGCTGTTAGATTTTGTTAACAAGGCACAGCTTACGTGGTGAATTTCGGGCGAAGTCATGATGCATGGCTAACGAGAAACCTAGCTAGCTAACCGTCAAATATGAAGCCCCTTTTACACCGGCCAAAAAACCGCTAACACCCATTAACAATCGGGTCGGTCTTCGGTATAACCTGCATTCACTCCCGGGTCAAATGACTGCAGTAGTAACGGGTATTTATCAGCTCTGGCTCTGATTGGCAGTTATATATGTACGGATAATTTTAGCCCCTTTTCTGGTGTAATGTCAGCATAGTTTCATACGTATGTTCAGTATTAGCATGCTAAGTTAACAACCTGCCAGCTATGACTTTATGGGCTTGTTTCACAGACACAGATTAAGCTTAATCCTAGACTAAATTCAATTTTCAATAGAAAATCTCTATACAAAACTCTGCTTAGTCCAGGACAACGCTTAAGCCATGTCTGTGAAACTGGCCCTATATTAGAGCTGTGACGTCTTTCAGAGCCTTCAAACTCCATAAACCCATCGTGCCCAGTACAATGCTGTTAAACCAGAAATGCCACAGCTGACGTTACACCTTATTTTTACAGTCAGTGGGCTAACACTATCCAAAGCACAACTGTTATGGTTCTGCCTCATGTGTGTTGTATTTGTGCTTGTGCTTTACTCTCGCTTTATTTCTCAGCTTTCATTCCCGCTGTCTGATGTTGATTCTCTCTTTGCCCAAACTCCAGTGGTGTCGTGTGACAGCCTTCAGCATGCCTGAGTCTCTTTGTCCAATCCGTTTCCTCTTTCGGTTTCGGCTGTGGTATTTCATTCATTGCTTCCACCTGTGCTTAATTCTGGGTCTCGCTAAACTCTGAGTGAATCGTTCTCTGATGGGATAATTACTAACCCGTACTAATCAGCACTTATTTGAGGGTGACTGTATATATTTACGTCACGTAGTATTAACCTAATTAACTTATTAGCGAGTGCGAGTGTTTCTGACTTTTGTAATTCCTGCCTAAGCTTTCCCTGATTAACTGCGTTTAAAGCTGTGCTTTCCTTTGCTTCTCTCGTGGTGCTTTTTGCTCGTCACGTTTAAATTACCTCAATCTAAACTGTCTAGCTTGATTGATTGTCTTAGAGACTTGTCTCGAGTCATTATTGTTAACCCGGTTCTCGTGTAATTGTTTAATTAATCCCATGTGTTTCTGTTCCATTGGAGATTGCATTCCGAGTCCCCGCCTCCTCTGTGGCAAATGGAGAAGCGACATCAGATGTAACTTTGTGTTGGCTTTGCCCTGCATTGTGAAATCTCCGCTCCTGCGCCTTCCCCAGTATTTCCTTTGTATGATTCCTGAGCCTTGTGTTTTGCTGTGCCCAAGTCTTGTCTGCCCTTTGTCTAAGTCTCCCAGTGTGTCCGTCAGTCTAGTTAGGTCCAGTTTTTGTTTTTCTAGTTTATCCACTCTTGGAGTGTGTATTTCTGTTTTCCCCCCTGCCTTGGGCAGTGTACCTTAGTTTTTCCTATTTGTTCAGTGCATGTGCACGGTGTTTTGTTTCTGGCCTGTGTGCCCATTTTCTCCTTTAGTGTTTGGTGTTCAATAAACTGTTCTGGATCCTGCATCTGTTGTTCCCCTGACCTCTTAACAACAGCAGTATGTACTGCTTTCTACCAGGTATTAACTGTATAGCAAGCAGTGTGTGTTCACCGTATAGCGCGGCGACGACGCTGACCATGCTAATTAGCGGCCAGCCGCCAGGCAGCCTGGTAAAATGGATCTTTCTCGTCTTTTTCTTGATTGCATCCGGAGCTAAATCCCCCACAATCATTATACCCTCGCAACTGAGGCAATACTGTTTTTACGAGTTTTTCATGAGTGTTCCTCCAATGATGAGTTCTCAACGGCTGTCATGAGGAGTTTTTGCAAATTCCTCTTGGCAACTCAGGAGTCCTCATGACAACTCTTAGCCAGTCTCAGACTTACCAGCTACGAGTACTTCTGTCACTTTGTAAATTACTCTGCTTAAAAAAACTAGGAGTGAAACACCAAATTGAAGACCCTGGTGCTGAAAGTACATCAGTCACAAAATGTCTATTTTGAGGAAATTGGCTTTCGGTTACTATAAAAGACATTTTCCCATTCTTACCTCATGGTGTGAGAAAATGTGACTTAATTAGGCTACTTTTAGCACTGGGCTCTTCAATTCTTTTTTGAGTTACTCTTAAAGGTATAGTTCAAACACTTGTTATAGGTCATATCATTGGCCATGCCCAATAGTTATCTTTTCCATTATTTTTATCCAGTTTGGCGCCCCGGTATTTTTTTTTATTATTTTAATTTAAAAATCGCGGGCCGCGCCCAAAACTGAAAATGAAATTCTTTGGGTGATGACGCAAACTCAGGAATATGCTGGCTGGCGCACGGTACGCAATAGGTATACTTCAGCGAGCAACAAACCCAAAATTTACTCAGCGAGTTTCATAACTTTCATATGACACTACCAAGAGTATAAGATTCTATTTATCACATAACAGATAAGCGTAATTTCATAGAAAACAAACTTATTTTCCGTTAGTGCCGTGGTAATTCCCATTACGATAGCACTGAGCTAATGCCGTTACTTTTATAATCCGTAAGTCACCGAGTCAGACACTTGCGGTTGAACTAGCCATGGTTTTAAATTCACAGTCAACTGAGTGGCTCGCTAGCTAATAAACCAATGTTATATAATGGGTATGGAAAGGTACTCCGTGCTTGCTGGCTAGCAAGCTCAGAAGGATAACTAAGTGAGAGTGGTACTTAGCTGGCTCGCAACAGCGCTAAGCAATACAGAATTAAACAACGTTACACTTGGTATTCAGTTTGGCGAAGTATTAAGAGCGGATCGTAAAACAGAGCAATTTTTCCCCCATAATCTCAGACAAAGAAATTTTCACAAAAGTGATATTACCCCAGAATATCAAAAAAATGTCATGAGCTAGGCTATGGGAAAAGTACCAAAGTAGAGTAATAAAATATAATTTGTCATGTGTCTTAAACATCGAAATGCATCATTCCTATTTTTTATTTTAAAAATTGTACTCTAGTCTTTCTTCATTCAAGACAGTCCGTGTTACAACCAATAATGTAAAAAACGATGCATAATGTCAAAAGGATGCATTATGTCAAAATGTTTGACATTATGCGTGTTCCAAAGCAACTTATAATGTCAAACACAGCGCATTACGTCAAACTTTGTCTGACCAATCACAACAAATTTTTTGGACGCATAATGTCACAGCAAATTTCTAAGCAATAATGTCAACATGCCTAATGGCTAGATTCTAGTCTCTATCGGCCTATACATACAGGCCTTCCAGAACATGAAAACACTCATCCACTCTCGTGGCCTGTACCAGACAGAGGAGTCCATGCAATACTGCATGTAGTACCCGGGATGCTGAATGGCCCAGTCAGCACGTTTAAAATAGCTAAAGCCTGAAAGCTAGCCTCACTCTGCACTGCTGCCTTACTACCACCCAAACCATGGCCCATGTGTCTTGGGGTGGTGCTGCTGTGTTTATACTTTTGTGGTAGTCTGACGTGAATAAATATGGATATTCGGCTTACCAGTTCAACTTATCAGTCCAGTGGGACCACAATCATCATCATCATCATCATCATCATCAAGTAGTTCGTCAGCAGCAACAGACTCATCATCCAACTCAGGGGGTCAGGCTCGAATGAATACGGCCTGATGGGGCCTGCATTTAGTTCCTCTGATTCCCCATACTCCACAGATTCGTTGTCAGAATCAACATACAGACTGGCATCAGTACCATGCGAGATTGAGAGGATTGAATTAGACTTGGATTCAGATATTTCATTGCGAGCCGCTATGTTCTCAGAACGGAGTGCCTTTCGTTTATCCTGAGTTTGCGTCACTGCGTCACAAAATCACCGATTTTGACGCTATGATTTTCGTTTTCGGAAAACTCCGGAAAATGTTAATTTAAAGGCCAATTATAACTTAATGGGGCAACTGTTATTATTTTTGGCTGCACAAATCTGCTTCCTACAGGCAGTTCTTTATCTAGTAACAAGAAAAATCTGAATGAATGTCAGCTTCCAACTAGACCTTTAAATTGGCCAATTGAGAGCTTTTTTTTTTTTTTTAAATTTTTTGTGAACATGGCCCAGAAACGTTCAGCTGAAAAGCAGTCCAGACAAATCTGTTTCTGATGGCTGATTAGAGGTGTCCACAGATCTGAAATCTAACAGGATTCTACTGCACTGTTTTGGAGGCACAATGTCAAGCGATTGCAGGCAATGATTATTACCTGCGCCACGGAGGTTATGTTTTACTTGCCGTTAGTTAGTTAGTTAGTTAGTTTGTTTGTTTGTTAGCAGGATTACTCAAAAAGTTATGAACATATTTCGATTTCTGGAGGAGTCGGGGATGGTACAAGGAACTATCCAATAAATTTTGGTGGTGATCCGGATCACGATCCAGATTGAAGAATTTTTTAAACAATTCTTTACCATTGTGGGATAAGCTTGGCGGAGGTTTGCGCTCTCCAAGTGCTTGTAGTTTATTTCTTTATTAATTTATTAATCTATTTATTAAATAAAAGCCTTTTCTGGGCATTGCCACACTCCTCCATGCATATGCCTCAGACAAGCTCTGCCCATACAGCGGAATTTCAGCAAAGAAAATATAGGACTAAAAATACAATACAAAAAAATATTTTATCAAGCATATAGTGTTCAACAAATGATAAATTGTGAATTTAATGCTATTCCTCATGCAATGCTGACTATAAAAAAATCAACTTTTGAAACAGAACTGGAGCTACATACATCAACAATCAGGAAGTCCAGCCAACACCAAGCATTGGTGAAATATTTAGCATATCCATAGGCAACCCATTTCAGCAGCATCTCCAGGATGAAGATGAAGGTGAAAACCTTGTCTGCATACTCCAGGATTCGTTGAAGAGTTGGCTTCTGTCCAATGTTGATATCTTCAAATGCCTGTACAAACCCACAGGTACAGTGCCATGACTCTCGCTGGAATATTACTATTAAATTAGTGAATAATATACATTATTGTGGAATTGCTTAAGCTGATAAAGGCAAATACACTAAACTGAAACTGTAATATGCCTGAGGATTTGTAAATTGTAATGAATACTGTTACCTTAAAAGCTCAGCATAGCATCAATGCTACGCTGGATGAGCTCTACAAAACATAAAATCACTTTGGAACCGTTCATGAAAGAGACAAGCAGTAAATTGCATGTAAACTTTTAAATTCTTGGCTTTCTTAGACAAATTGAATGGTGCCTTTGCAGCAGCCGATTTGAGAGGCTTGCCAAAATGTGACACGAGAACAGAAGCTTGCTGGCTCAGTTGAGAGGGAATGCCCAAGAGTGCGCACTTACTACTGCGTGTTGGTAGGAGTGTGCTGCAGAACCCTGAAAACTCACGGATTTGAGAATTTATGGATTAAATCAACTAATTTAAAACCCATCTGAACTGATCTGAAATGTAATGTACGCAGGGAACCATTCCAGTACGCAACCAGTGCCTTCAGAAATGCCCTACTTCACTTACCAGAGCTCCACTACTCAAGAGTATCATGAAGATGATGAAGCTCTCAAACCAGTTATGCTCTACGATCCTGTAGCATGTCCTCCTCACGTTCCACCAGACTTTCCACCGCCCTTGCTCTATGTCCACTTGACAACACTTGTATCTCTGCACACAACCTGAAATTAATCCAAAATTTAACAGATTTGAGAAATTTAGGCATATCTAAAATAAATTCTGATGCTGCAACATTAGGATGTTTGGGAAGCTTGAATTTCATCCATTTAAACAGCACTTTCCACTGTTATATTAAGATGTACTGGAGGCAAACAGAACCCAAGTGCCCCACTTTAGATAGAGAACGACAGGTGAATGTGTTAATTTGTTAAAGTCCAACGTGGCTTTAAATTGGGATTGACAGAGTGACCAGTGTGAGGCAAATCTCCATCCATACAGTATATATTTAATTTTCCGTCTCTATTAGAGACAGTTACAGACAAATTTTTGGTGTTTGTTAGGTCACAGGCAGGTCACACTCGGCTAATTAGGTAAGAAACCTAGTTACATCGTGTCTCCTTCAGTCATATAAAAGTAGATCCAGACAAGATTTTATAAAATTTAAGTGTATAAAAAGTGTATATATGTATATATATATATATATATATATATATATATATATATACACACACACACACACACACACACGGAGTGCTGCGAAAAAGTATTTGCCCCCTTCCTGATTTCTTATTTTTTGGCATATTTGTCAGACTTAAATGTTTCAGGACATCAAACAAATTTTAATATCAAAGATAACCCGAGTAAATTGAAAATGCAGTTTTCAAATGACAATTTCATTTATTAAGGGAACAAAGCTATCCATACCTACCTGGCCCTATTTAGAAAAGTATTTCACTATTCCGGTTATCTTACATCTTGGCTATTTTTCAGTATCTATTTATATATTTGTTTTATGATATAGGAATTACCGAAAAACTGTATTCTTGCAGATAAAAAAAAAAAAAGAAAACGAAGCATAGGCTTAAGCCGTGTACAGTTTATTTAATGTTGTTGTTTTCGTCCTAAAAGTTTAAGATGGCAGGCTTGCTGGGAAATTAGTTTGACCAATGGCCCTGCTTGTCCCCAGTTGCTTTAACAGTCTAAAAACGCGTTTCAGCGACTACGAGATCAGACAAAAATGTCAGAAAGCAGTGGAGAGGTGGAAAAGCTTCGAGAATAAAGTAAACAGACATTGAAGCCTCAGGCTTTCAAACGCTAAAAAAATTGACCAGCTGTTTGGCCACGATGATCCTCATGCAGCAAGCAGTTTTCATTTGGAGGGGGACACAGAAAGCGGTAAGACTGACGTTAAATTAATAGGCTATCACAAGTATGTATTCGCTTAAAATTTGCTTGAGCTTACAAAAGGCCCCCATTGATGGACCAGCTGTTAATAACCTACTACTTGATGCATATTGATCTGTTGTTTTACGGTGGCAAATAAAATTTGTCCTGGAATACAGCAAGGAAGACTTTCAAATTTTCCGATTAAAAACCCTGTCTTGACGTTCAGAATCACCTGCCAGTAAACTTGCAACCAGTGAGTACTGCGGTTCTGAAGCTAGTGAGCTATTCTATGCCCTGTTGGGTCTGTAAGATATGTATGTCATGGTTTGGGAGGTGTCCGTGTGTTTAGGACTTTTCTTTGAGGCTCTCGTCCCGGGACGATATCAAATTCCTTTTCATTCGGATTCTTTACCCAGCTGGCTGATTGAACTTGGGCGGTGCCTGCCCGGACTTTTTTTCTCGGCCCCGAGATACTTCTCCTTTTTCTCTCTCACTTTACGAGGATATCTTCGTTTTGTCGGATGTTTGGATCTTCCTTTTGGAAGCGCAAGGATTGTCCCTGTCGTATGGTCTGTATTATTCTCTGTATTTGTATTGTGTCCGTGCCTTGCTCTACTTCTTTTTTTCCCTCTTGCCACTGCGTGAGGATTGTCCCTGTCATTGGCCTGTATTATTCTCAATTCTACCAGCCATTACAATGTAACGTTATTTAAAAAGGTTAGGTATCAATCCAAATAGTGCAATGGTCTTATTGAAAAATTATTAATGGCCCCAAAGTCACATTTCTTTTTCACATTCATTCATGTACATATATTAATAATAACTTCTTCTTTGTCATGGTGGTGCAGTGATTAGCACTGCCACCACACAGCAAGAAGGTTATGGGTTCGATTCCGGCCTGGGGCCTTTCTGTGTGGAGTTTCAGGACACGTAGGCTACGACTGAGCTTAATTTTAACTTTTGGTAGCAGCAAAGTGTGCGGGTATGGCGGGTCGTCACGTCACGATCAGGTTGGGCCGCCATGGCCGAAAATGCCAGAGCCGTTTTTTTGTCCCAGTCCAGCCCTGGGTATAGTCAAATACAAAATAACTTTGCTACCTGTCAAGTCATAGAATGGGCTTCAATAGAGAAATGTGCTTTTTGGCACCACAGGCTTAAATTAGCTGCAATACCTATGGTAACCACTGGGATATCCAGATACCAGGGAGAATGAAAATTTCCAATCCTCTGGTCTACACATCTTATTGCATTGATCTCTTATAAATGCCAAAGGGAGTTTTCTGCTTATGTGCAAGATGGTATACCTTCAGTGAAGCAATCATCGGGCTCCTCTGCCTCTTCCAGTACCATGTCCACAGACTCCCCTTCATCTCCAGGAAGTCGGATGTCCACAGTGCTGCCCTCCAGCGAGCTGAGTTGGGAATCCTTGTTCAGCCAGAGAATATTGAGAAATATGACAATAGGGTTGAATGAGAAAGGTTCTTATAACCCTTGTTGGGTTATATCCACTTGTTTTGATCTTAACTTCAATATTAATTCACAAGTATTCACACACACAGACACACACACACATTCTGCAAAAGCCCTTTCACTGCTATGGACAGTTAGCCACATATAGTTTTTGGTATAGGTGCACAGATACCTGGAAATGAAACCACAGATCGAAAAGAGGTCCCTGGGAATTCTGGCTGTAATGAACTTTAAATCTGTTCATTTGTGTTTGTTTTCATGTTATAGAAAGCGACAGTCGGTCAACAAGCTGAATTAAATTATGCCTCAAATTACTGAAAAAGCAGTATTAAAAAGAAACTAAATGGACATTTTGTTTTGTTTTCCTTGTGGTTGAGACATTTGGGGATCTTCCAACTGAGGATACCGTATTAAGACTTCTGTTCAAACTCAGTGAACTTGGACATTGAGAAACATCCTATCAAATATTTCCATGCAGTAAAATAACATTGTCTATCAAATGTTTAATGACTTTGTTGGTTAACAGCCATTGTAATGTGATAGTGGCCTTGGGGCTGGGTTTTATGAATTTTGAATGCCCTTCCCATGGGGAAATTTCCTACTATGAGGAGCATTCAAAATGCCTTAACCCCAATGCCTTTGCCATCATCCCTCTCGTTTATCATACCTAAATTCAAAATTATTGTCTATGTCTAATTTGCAAGGAATTGTCCAAAGTAGGTAGCATTTTTAGGAAATACGGCTGCTTAGGACTGTCTCATTTCAGGAGCAAGCATAGGAAACATCCTAGTTAAGTACCTCAATTTGGCAAAATTTCAAGGAAACATCAGGTGATTCCTTGACAGTGAAGGCAATCCTGAAATGCCTTGCAACAATCTCGGGATGATGTGGATAAATCACAAATGCAGGACTGCAACGGTCGGTGTTCGATAAATTTCACGCATCATTTCATCATAAAATTCATTTATGATCATTTTTAAAGAGATATTAACCTTATCACCTTATTTGTTTATAATGGCAATTGAAATACTTGCTATGAAGATTAGATCAAATGAAAATATCAAAGGCTTAGAAATCCATGGGGCTGCATACAAAGGTTTCTATGTATGCAGATAATACTACCTTTCTGTTGACACCTCAGTCCTTATCCTTGCAAAGCCTAACCTGGATTGTTTTTCCAGCTTGTCAGGCTTAATGCCAAATCATGACAAATGCACAATACTTAGGATTGGCTCTCTGAAAAACACTACATTTACCTTAATGTGTAATTTACCCATAAAGTGGAAGAATGGATCAGTTGATATGCTCGGCATTCGTATTCCTGAAAACATGGATAATCTCTCAGAAGTTCATTTCAATAAAAAACTGATAAAATAGACAAAATTTTGTATCCATGGAGAGGGAAATATTTGATAATTTATGGTAAGATCACCTTGATTTATTCCTTAGTTGTGTCTCAATTTCTATATTTGTTTATGACATTACCTTCACTAAGTGAATCATTTTTCAAACCATATGAGAAAAAAATCTTCAAGTTTATATGGAATGGTAAACCAGATAAAGTTAAGCGTGCGTATTTTTACAATGAATATGAATCAGGTGGCCTAAAATTGTTAAATTTAAGAGCTTGGAATCTCTCACTTAAAGCCTCCCTGATTCCAAAGTTTTTTAAAAACCCAAGATGGTTTTCCAGGAGACTATTAGACAATGTGCACCCGACTTTTAAAAAGGGACTGTTTCCTTTTCAACAGATTAAACACCCCCAGTTCTCACAATTCAATGAGGAACTGCTCATTAATGTATCCCCGTTCTTAAAGGAAGCCATACAAAGTTTTCTGCAATTCCAACTCCATCCTCCAGAAAATACAGAGGAAATTTTGTTACAAATAATATGGTTAAATTCTAATATCTTGATTGGGAAGAAATTTATTTTTTGGGAAAATATGTTTGATTCTGGCATTATTTTATGAATGATATTGTAAATAATGAAGGTAAATTAATGTCTTACGAAGAGTAAATTGACATTTATGGCAAGGTTTGCCCTTTACAAAAGTTCAATCAATTGGTTGCGGCCATACCGCTAAAATGGAAAAGAGGAATTGTTAAAGGAAGTAGCAAGGAGCATGTCTGTCGACCATCTATGAAAAACTGTCAGTGGATTGAAAAAACCAGCATGAATAGAATTATGTATAAGTTTCCTCTTGAATCAAGAAAACTGAGAGCCAATCCTGACAATAATCTTGGCTCTTGGGAGTATATGCTAGATTTTCCGATTCCATGGAACCAGGTTTCAATTTAATTTGCAAAACAACAATTGATTCGTCAATAAGATTTCTTCAGTTTAAATTAATATATACATTTTTGGCCACTCAAAAGATGCTTCACATTTGGGGAATTGAGGGGTCTAACTTGTGTAGATTCTGTTGCAAAGAGGTTGAGTCAGTGGATCATTTATTTTGGTACTGCCCCTGTGTAGGTCTGTTTTGGACAGGGGTTCAGAGGTGGCTGGCTTTATATTCTAGTAATTTTACACTGGATTTGCCCACCATACTTCTGGGCAGTCTAACAAATGACTCCGGAAAAATAATCAATATTATAATACTTCATGGGAAAAATTTCATTTATAAATCAAAATCTGTGGACGCTTTGAGGATAGAGAGATTCAAACTCTTTATAAAACATCACAGTAAAATTGAATGTATGATGGCACATGAAAACAGTAGGTTAAGTGTATATAAGGATAGATGGAAGGCGCTGAGAGTAGCAGAAGGATGGGAATGAAAATAACATAAGTAAATGTGTATGAGTCTATTAATATATGATGTGTCTATGTTTGTGTGTATGTACCTGTGACGTGCGGCCGGAGGTTAGTTTGGTGAGGCAGAATCCTTCCCTTTGCTTGATTAGCAATCAGACGATTAACTAGTTTAGTAAGACTATTCGGCAGAATGACCGGCCAGTTTAAGTTTCCGCAGCGTTATTACTCAGTATATCGAACCTGAAATGCTCACAAGACAGCAGATTTGCACGTACTTGCTTCCAGGAAGCCGAAGCAATGTCATCAACAGAGTTCTCTGCATCAACATGCAGAGTTCAATGGATAATCAATATACAATGTATTCTCCTTTAAATATGCGCTTTTACACCCAATTTTTTTCAGTCTTCTTTCATAATCCGATTAACAAAATGTTTAAACGATATACAGAATTACCGAGAGCCCAGAATTTTTCCTAACTGATTATTCAGATTTCCATCCTTGCAGTCTCGAATTGAAGCGTGTACGTTAATGAATCTTTTTCTCATTATCTCCTCTATCAGTATACGGGCTTCCTATAGGCTTGGTCTTAATTGTTTTGATAATCAATCAGGACTAGTACGTGGGAACAGGTTCACAAAATCCTGTGATAAAAGTTTGGGTCACTGCCTCACCTCACCGCACCTCTGGCTTCCTGTAAGCAAGTACTCGCAAATCTGCCGTTTCCTGAGCATTTCAGGTTCGATGTAGCCTACCGAGCAATGACGCCGCGGAAACTTAAACTGGCCCGTCATTCTGCCGAATAGTCTTACTAAACTAGTTAATCGTCTGATTGCTAATTAAGCAAAGGGGAGGATTCTGCCTCACCAAACTAATCTCCGACCGCACGTCACTGGTATGTACATATGTTAAAGCATGAGTACGTCTGTATAAATATATATAAAATCAGTGGCGGCTCGTGAACTGGCAACTGAGGAAGCTCAAACAATCCCTTAAAATTAATGATTGGTCACGACCTGTTTTCAATCATTCATTTAAATTACCATTACGGAAATTCAGAAAAGTCAACACTGGTGTGGTCAGTTTTCATTTATACAGCATACCTGTCAACTCTCACGCATTCGGTGTGAGTTTAAGTGGCATATTTGCGTTCCTCTACTGTAGTCAGCAATTATTCAATCAATGAGTATGTAGATTCTGGCGCGGAATTGAAGTCCTTGTGCACGGAGGAGTTGGAAGCAATGGAATTGCATAAAGGCATTTCAAATTATCTTATTTCATTTAAGCGATCATGAAACACATGCATTGCTTTCAACCCCTGAGTAAAGAAAAGCGTGAGAAGTCCAGAGTCGTAATCAGAATGCGTTATGAAAACTGGCCACATATGATAATGATGAGTTTTCGGAGTTTCTGTCATGGTAATTTAAATTAATAATTGAAAACAGGTCTTGACTAATCATTCATATTAAGGGATTGTTTGAAATTCCCCTACTGCCAGTTCACGAGCCGCCATTGATATATATAATTTTGTTCAATGTATGTAATAGTGCATGTATGCTGATAATTCTCATTTCAATTTATTCATTTTTGTATATATTTATATTCTAATTTATGTCATTGTCCTTTCGCTGTAGCATCTGTATGGGTGTAGGGTGCTGTCATGGGAGTCAAAGGGTGGGTGTAGGGTGCTGTCATGGGAGTCAAAGGGTGGGTGTGGGGTCTTTTGAGAAATTTACTGTAATTGAATGAATTCAGTAAACCCCCAAAAATGGGGGGGAGTGGAGTGATTTTAAAAAACAAGAGAGCGATATCAACCGCATAGATGTCAAATATTGGCTCTATTTCAGGAAAGAACCTTGAATTATAAACTTGCGCCAGTGTTTGTGAGTGCAGAAGCTCCACTAACTAGATTGACAGAAAACTCACAACAACATTTCCCATGGAAACCGCTGACACCACGCTGCGACCAGAGCCATTGAAAAAGAATGTGCGCAGAACTAGTCACCTGAGTCTTCCAATTCAGTATGTTTCATTTCATGTAACCTTTTTGACCAATTGTTCCTGTCACGGAAGGGTCCTACATAGGTACCAAAGTGATAGGAAGCCTCCTTGCAAATGAGACAGAGCCATTGTGTCACTGATGGCACATTGCAGCAATTAAGAGATGCACCAGTACTGATATTCAATATCATTCTAATACTGACGCATGTATAGTGGGCTCCAAAATGACTGGCAGCCCTGACTGGCAATGCACAAACAATACAAAAAAATATAAACAATATCATTCTAGAGAAGACAGAATGTACCGCGTGTGAAATACTCTTTTGTCAGGACTCGCCTCCTGTGGTCCAGCATGCCAGCCAATTAAAACCTGGACTGCACCTCTGCTCAGGGCCGCATTAATGCACGGGCTTACTGGGGCTGAAGCCCTGGGGCCCGACGCGTGAAAGGGCCTATCGCGAGGATCGGGATGAAAAACAATCATCGGCAGAAACGCAAAATAATGCTTAAACAGTGCTCTGATTGTTGTTTGTGTTGGGCCTGCCCTGGAACGGGACGAGGTGCCTTAATATTTTGCATAAATAAAAGACACTGTGATTGGTTAATGGACGACGTGCGTGCCTATTGTTACTGTCCAATGAATGAGTCGTTGAATTTTAACAATACAAATACAGCTGTTACCTTGCTCCTGGTGTGGAAATTTAAGACAAAAGACACTAAAAGGTAGAAAGAAATGTGACAGCAGGGCTCAAAAATGCACAAATCAACTTGGGAAATTGCTGTGGGAGTCCCAGCTATTAAGAAAAGAAAAATAACCCAAGCTGACTAGATATTTCAAAACTACGAGCCTCAACGAGACAGAAAGCCCTCCAGCATTAGCGGCTATCCGGGCGATGCTAACTAGCTACCACCGGCAAGGTTGTTGAGCGCACTGGCTGCTGAAGACGGTAACGAACCGCATGCAGCTAGTGCTGACACAGGATTGATAGCAAGCTAGGCGTTTGGTAGGTAAGTAGCTTAGTACAACGACAATGTTAGAAAATGTAGGTTCTAGTTTCAGTTAAGCCTGTTCCAGTCCACTGTAACTGAAGAGTTTCACCGCAAACCGTGAAGTTTGTGATTTAGTGATTTTTATCTGCTTTTGCTGTTCAGTATTATCATTCAAATTTTGGTTGTATAAAGGGTGCAAACAATTATTGTTCGTATGAATAATCATTTCTGAAATTGGAAATATGTTTGTTATTTTTACACGGCCCTTCCTCGGCGAGTTGCGTCGTGATAGAATTTGCCGTCAGATGGAGTAATGCGATGTGATACTAAATTTGATTCGCTACAGTTTAATGGTAGCACGACAGAAAACTATTTTCCGTGTAAGTACGAAAGACTGCTCACTAGTTTTTTGGTATCACTGCACAGAAATTTGGCATTTAGCTCTGAACAGAATTAGGCTATTCATACATGTCAGCTGACGTCATAGATGCACGTGACCGCTCTCAAACTCTAGGCGCCGCCATTTTGGGTACTGGCTTACAACAGGCCGTCTGTCGCCCCGTGGGCTGTGATAAGAAGTCTCACAAAAAGAGTGGATTCACATTTTTTTATGATACGACTCTTTTGAATGCTGCATTTTGATTAATGAATTACACTCTGATTCTACATTTTACGGTCTTTTATTTCTGTATTACAGACTGTTGCTAAGTGAAACAGGCCATTGCTAGGGACGCCGCTCTGATCGGAGGAGACAGAGGAGAAGAACTATGCAGGATATTTACCTTATGTTCCATTTTTACCTTCATAAAACAGCTTCGGACTAATTGTGATGTTAGATAAATGACTTGTAACTTGTTACAGGGAGAGTGGAGGCTCCTTCCACGTTGTGGCTGGAAACCAAAACTGCGATCAGAGCCTCGGACCCGGTGTCGCAGCTCTCGTCTATGAGGCATGCATGTCCGTGTTAATTCTTTACCTCAAAGTTTCAAACACGTTTACGTCAGTAGCGCAGCCAGAACTTAAAATTGCGTGGGCAATAAATATCTCTTTAAAACAATTAGTTCTGCCTCGATCGCAATCATTTTTTTCTAATTAACTATGCCTTCTATACGATAACACTCCGCAATATCAGGTGTTGCTTGTTCACCTCGTTCAGGCAAAACGACAATCATTCATTTGGATGCCCAATTTTGTGCATTTCAAATCTGTCTTTGGTTCAGTTTGAATAATTCAATCGATCATGAAGCACAGGTTAGATCACCTGTTGTGCCGAAAAGGTAGCGCAGAAGTTCCAGAACAGTTTACCTCTCAAAAAGTATTATTAAAACTAAGCACAACTTATGAGTAACTTATTTTGCTGAACTGAATTATTCCTATTGATTAGTCGCCCTTAGATCGCACCACGAAAGAAGCCGTGTCTTTTTTTGCCAGTTGATTATTCATATAAATGGAAATTGCTTTAACAAAGGAAAATGGCTGAGAACAAGTTAGGTATAATAATTGTAATAAACCGATGTTGTGTGGCTGCTCAATTTTCAGGTGTGGCTACGCCACTGATATGAAAAGCACAAAATTGCGCATCCAAATGAATGATTGTCTTTCGCTTGAAGGAGGTGAATAAGCAACACCTGATAGTGCGGAGTGTTTTGGGATTGAAAGTATAGTTAATTAGAAATAAATGACTGCTATCGAGTCAGAACGAATAAATGTTTTAAAGAGATGTTTTGTGCCCACCCAATTTTAAGTTCTGGCTACGCCACTGGTTTCCGTACACTAAAGAAAGAAAGACAGAGAAACAGAAAGATAACTTTCAACGAAAAGCTCGTTTGAGGTGGTATTTCACTGTCAACTCACGAACGTTGGATGGACTGATCAGGTATTTTACGAATACGATATTTTACTTTCCAAATTAACTTACTATATCAAAGTGTACGGATGTCCGACTGATGTCATTATTATCATTAATAGCATGTATTTCATTATTCCATCATAACAATCCCATCGTCAAAACTCAAAATCATATGTGCACCCCTGAATTTCCCATTTCCTCATTATCATCATCATTTGATAATTATTCCATCAACTTCAATCATTACCGAATACCGAATCGCCGTATTCATCATCACTATTACTATCAACCAGGACTATCAATCACAACGACAATAATTATATCATGTATTTTGTATCAATATCATCAAAAATCATCATCATAACTATTGAAAAAAAAAAAAAAAAACCATGATGCCGATGAGATCGAAGGCAGCTAGCGGTATGAGCTGACTAGACCAAGGAGGTAGGGATTAATACATTCTTGATTAAAATCTCCAAATTGACACTGATTGATTCTCCATCTGTTTCCCATTCAAGTAAGTTGATAAGCTAATCGTTGGCGCACGACAGTCGTGAGCTGCAGGAATAAATAATGCAGCCTACATAAGCGAATGTCTGGGTGATGCCATTAATGATTACCCATCATTTTATCGTGTGCACAATCAATGTACTGATTTTCGGGAAACGGGTATTGCAATTTTCTTCCCGGGACCCGAACCTTTCGGGCGAGACCCGGGTACCCGGTTTTTAGTCACAGGCCAACACACAACCGAGGAGGGTGAGCAAAACAGCAGAGAAGTGACAGGACTTGCAGATTCGCAAAATGATGCAATTTATAAATCGATAAAAGTAGTATTTTGATCAACATTACGTCTGAAATTAATAATTTCACTCATAAGCCATGTAATAGGCGGGATAATGTAGAGTTAGTCTGTTGTTGTGGAGAAATAAAGACTGAGACATCCTTCATCGTAGCCCATACAGTCTATGGTCGAAGCTGTGCCTCGGTCCCTGGTAGGTACTCAAGATGGCGCTCGCAACAAAAACATCACGTGACTGAAATCCATGAATAAGATGGGCAGCTAAAGCCCCTAGAACGTTCTGATGCTTCGTCATTTTTCTACAAAAAGATTGGAAGCTGAAGACCTTCAGAGAGCATCTTGAGAGCTTGTACCGTGAAATTGATACTTATTATGCATGCTCATTTCTCACATCTTTTCACGATCATTTTTTTCTATTACAGTGTGCGATAAATGCTTTACAAAAAACACTTTGTTCGCTTCTTCATCTTTTCATGATCACGAGTGTACAACAAATCAAGCCAACTCTAAGCGTTCGATTTCATGCGCTGATATTTTTTTCTTAGTGAATTCCTGCAATATTCACATCAATGTAGGAGTCAATTTAATAATTTTGACATTATTTATCGGGGGCTTGGGAGGATGAGATATTCATGCCCGGTTCAGTTAAGTTACGATGAAAAATCCTTACGTAATAAGGTGCTTCTGCAACCCTGAGAAGGAAGATGACAATATGTTTTTTTGAATTATTTTGTATGATGTAATTTTAGAAAGTGAATCCTTGAATTTTTTTAAAAATAATATTTAAGGAGTAATATGGTTGTTTGCAAATTTTATTTGCCATTAGTAAATAAAAAAAATATACTGATCAAAAAAAAAATATATATAATGATCAGAGTGAAAACACGTGTTATAGAGACTAATTTGCGCTGATATAAATACAGGTGTGCCTTGAGATTTTGGCTTGCCCTTTGGTGTGCCTTGGGCACAAAAAGTTTGACAGCCACTGCGCTAAACAGTCGGAGCCTGTTGGCAGTGCGGGCATCTATCTCCATCGCTGATCGGCGACGAGGATATATCGCTGTTAGCAGAAAAACTTGCTTGGTGAAAATCTGATTAATGCTGATGTCCAAGCATGCTTAACACTGGGATATTGCGTGTTGCTAAGGGCTGAATTCGGAACGTCAACCAGCTTGTCAAAAATTATCTTCTCGCAATGGTGGTTCAAAAATGTCCAAAATGGCGTTTTTTGCAATTTGCGATAGTTGTGAGTAGATAAAATGATGCAGGCAAGCTGTATGTGTTGTGTATGAGTTTTTGGAAATTTCTGCTCCCTTTATTGTGACCGTTCAGAATTATTCGACAGGGCGCTTATTCTCAGCTCCTGTAGTGTGTGTGTTTGCTTGCATGTATGAGCGCACAAATGTGTGAGTTACGTGTCAGAGAGATGTATATTGTCCTACTGATAGCTGGTCTTTATTTTTTTTGGTGACGCAATTTCTGTATAATTTTGCTGAATATATGTAGGCCTCTCTATGATATAAGTACTGTATTTTGTGCTATAATAGTCATGAATTGAAACTGCAGTTACAAGTGATTGTTGATGCATTATTGCATAGAAAGTAAGCAGGGCTGATGTTGCGCAGATGGGACAGGTCAGTAGTGTAATTGTGATAGGCTTGGCGCGGTGATGATGCGAGGGGGGGTCCTTGAAAAAGTGGTAGCCCCGGGGCCCATGGTTCTTTAATGCATCCCTGCCTCCGCTCATCAGTCAACTATAATCATCTGTTCCTCATTGCCGCAGAGTGGTAGCAGTGGATATAAATGTCAGAGTTTTGCACTCTTTCTTTGCGCAAGTCACGCGCAAAAGCCACACGCCAGGGCTATCTGTGTGTCTTAGCTGTATTCGCGTTACTATTATTATAAATTTAAACCATTGATCATAGTGCTGCATTGTTCCAGCACTTAATTATAAAAGAACGTCGTTTCCTGTTTCGTCTATATTTGTAATACAGTGTTGCTATATCTTAGCCGATTGTTTGTATTCCCATAGTTTGCACTCTTTAAGGAACCTCGATTCCTCTTTTGCTTGTATCTTTTGTGTGTACGCCTCCTGCTAGCGTGGCAGGCATAAATAAACCTACAACCAGATCCATCCTTGCACCTGAGTCCAGTCCTCACTTTCCTGCCCTCTGTGAACGGTCACGTGGGCACACGACCAAATCCTTTAGCTTTATTAATGTTTTGTTGGAAACAAACAAAATCGTAACAATCATTTAATACAAAATAAATTTCAACAAAATCAAGGTTTCATAATAATAGGCACCCTTAATTTCGTACTTAGTGTAACCACCTCTGGCAAGGATAACAGCACTGAATCTTTTCCTGTAATTTTTGACAAAGTTTAGGAACCATTCCAAAGTTTGGACCATTCCTCTAAGCCGATCCTTTCAAGATCCTTCACATTCTTGGATATGCGTTTATCAACTGCCTTCAATTCAGCCCACAGGTTTTCAATTGGATGGAGTTCTGATGACAGAGATGGCCATTGCAGAACATTGATTTTGTTGTCACAGAACCATATCTGTGTGGATCTTGAGGTATGCTTTTGGTCACTGTCTTGTTGGAAAGGCCACCAACCGCCAAGTCCCAGTCTTCTGGCGGAGGCAACCAGATTGTCAGCCAAAATGTCCTGATACTTGCTAGAATTCATTAAGCCATTAATCTTAACCAGTGCCTCAGGACCTCTTGAATAAAAACAGCCCCAAAACATGACTGATCCACCATCATATTTCACCATGGGTATGAGGTGCTTCTCTGTCTCAATGCCAAACATGCTGATGCTGTATCTGACTGAAACATGTAAATTTGGTTTCATCTGACCAAAGCACCTTGCTCCTATCATAATTTAAATGACATCTGGCAAACTCCAAGTGCTTGCTTCTGTGTCTTCTGGTCAGAAAAGACTTTCTTCTGGCAACCCTTCCAAAGAGCCTGTGGTTGTGGAGGTGGCGCCTGATCGTGATTTTTGAAACCTGGTGACTCCAAGATGCCACCAAGGCTTGCAATTCCTTCACAGTGATTCTTGGGGATTTTGTTGCTTCTCTCACCTCTTCAGTATCCTAGGGGGCTAAATGCAGTTGCATCCACACCCCTTGAGGTTTTCAACAGTTCCATATCTTTGGAATTGTTTAAATAATTGCCCTGACATTGCTCTGTGGCATATTCAATTGTTTGTGAATCTTTTTGTAGCCATTACTAGATTTATGAAGGTCTATGCCCATCTGCCTCCTTTGAACTGACATTTGTTTTGTTTTGTTTTGTTTTCTTCATGATGTTGGATGACAAAGGGATATTGCATGTGTTTTACATTATTTTTATACCCTCATGAAAAGGGTAGTGATGCAACTGCTCAATATAGTTCCTTAAACACATAGATAAAACTTAAATAAGTGGATTACCTGGTTTAATTTTGGTAGATGTTATTTACAATAATCTTTAACGGTGCCATTAATTGTGAGACCTTGATTTGGAGGAAATTGATTTTTAATTCAGTAAATGATCTTGGTTGGTTCTATTGGGACATTAATATTGTGCAGTATTTCTCATATGTTGTTTTTTTGAGTTTCTCGATAAATATGTTTGTTAGAATTTTTGAAAGTATTGTTTGTGCATTGCTACTCAGGGATGCCAATAATTTTGGAGCCCACAGTAGCTGGATCAGGTACCAGTGACAATCAGCTCATCTAATGCTGGATGTCATTATTTTAATAAATACCAATGCAGTACATTTATATCTATGTACTTTTTGTTATATTTTGTTTTATAAATCTAGGAAACCAATATCAAGCCTGATATTGCCTTAAACATAAAAGAATGATCCCAGTCTCTTCCACACCATGAAGCATATAAATTATTAACTAAGCACTAGTATCAGATCAGAACTCAGAATCAGCCAACACCCAAAGTCCAGGTATTGGTATTCATAACGGGATCAAAAAAATCTGATTTGGTGCATCCCAATTGCAATTTATTTTGTCTTTTGACACTCACAGTTGAAAGCACACTTATGAACAAAGTGTGTGCACTGGTATTTCTGTGTCCGCTGCAACCATCTCTACAAATACTGAAATTCACTTGCTCACCAGTCCAATGAAAAATCCTCTTGTACAATTTCTTCCTAACATCAAGCACAAACTGCATTTTATAAATATGGAACAACCTCCATTAGCAATGTAACAGCAAAAGTGAGAATCAGATTATGAGAATGAACACTTATAAGGCACTTTGCCAATGATGGCAATTTGCAGGTTACATTGAAACAAAAATATTTGTCATCTCAATTAACTTCCAAATGTCCATCCATCATAAATCTAAATGAATTGGGCAAAAATCAGAAAATTTTGTGACCACTGCACGACTGTTGGCAGAGTGATATTCTACATGACCAGTTTTTCTTTTTTTTTTTTTACTTATTCATATGTTTACCATGAAACATATGAAAACATACCATGAAACACTTTTTGTTAAAAAAAACAAAAATTTCCAGAGAACCCAGGAGATTTTCATTTGGATTACTGATTTGCATAATGTCAGTGGAATTAAATACTGCCAAATATGCCCAAAGAATTTCACACAAAGATATTTAGCATTGCGAGTAAAGTGAGCTCATAACCACACAGCCAACACCAGTGGTGGCAGCTTGGCTGAATTTAGAGGAGGCCACAAAACATTAGAGGAAACCAAAAAGCATTGGTTTTGACATAATTTTCCTTGATAAACAAGATTCCCTATTATTAGAATAATCCCTCAGCAGTTAAAAACACAGCTTCCTACTTCACATAATGCTACAGTGATAAAATTGTAAATTAAATTGAAAAAATGTTTTATTCATTTAGTACTCCTCGCAAAAAGGACACACTACTCTGTTCACTCCCATGTTTACTTTTCAGCACATCCTGTTATCAAACCAGTGCTCTGTGATAGTTTAAATTACAACAAGGAAATCAAATGCATATCCACAGTTTTTTAATACCATGCGATGCAAATGCAATTTCGCATCCAAATGAAGCCTTTTATATCTCATCTCACCCTAAAGAGGAGAATTCACCACACCTATGGGATTCACAAAATTTTAATTAAAAATAAAAATAAAAAAAGAAAGTAAAGGTCACAACTAATCATTAGTTAAAAGGGGTGTTTTGTGCCTCCTCTGTTTTCAGAAGCCTCCATTGGTCAAGACAATAGAAAACTGTCAGCTGCTCAGAAAAAGGCTGCAGGCCACATAGGAGCACTGTTTTTTCTGTATAGTTCACTAGTGAAAACATACATATTTACTGCACTGTATTATGTAGCCTAAATTGCCATCTTAGAGAGTGCCTCCACATCAGCTTCCACTGGGATCAGCTAATGCATAACAGGGCATGATGGAAGCATAGCAGTATAAACATAGATTGTCAGACCATAAACTATTCTTCTGTTCCAGACGGTATTTCAAATAGTGGGACACAAAAATAATAATTAAAAAAAAAAAAAAACATTAAAATCCCACCTTTCAGGGAGCACAAGCCTAAATACTGGATCACAATGGAAATTATCACAGATTGATGAATGTTTTATTTTGTACGGAAGAGCATATTTCGGATATTGCATAGTTCAAACAGTGAAAATACCCATAATATCAAAAAACAAATTTCAGTTTCATCCTTCTATGAACAAAGTAATCACCTTGCATCTTCCATTATGACTTTTAACATGAGACTTCAGAGATCCTCCAATGGATTTTTCTCAGACTAAAATCCATTTTTCTGCTTCCGTCTTATTATCATGCCCCAATCAATAGACCGGTGATTCTCAACCTTATCCAAAAAGAGCCGGTGTGGATGCAGGCTTTCGGTCTAGTCAAGCAGTCACATACCTGATTCTACTAATGAACCCCTAGAATCTTTGCAAAACACTTTCATTATTAGATTGTAGGAGTTTAACTTATTGGTTGTTATAAAAGCCTGCATTCACACTGCCCCTTTCTGTAAAAGGTTAAGAACCATGGCAATTGATGAAACAATACATGAAGAAAAAAAGAAATAAATGAATCGACTGGGACAGTGATGCTGAAGATTAATAAAACAATATTACAGAGAACTGAAAAATGACAAATGGAAAATTCACAGTACACAAACTGAGGAAAGTCAAGCAAAAAATGGCAAAATTTTGCTTTTCAATAAAAAGTGTTGGTGATCTTGATGGGTTAGTTTTGAAGTAAAATAATCTTACAAGTCTCCCCCCACAGACAACCTTGAGTGCTTCAGAGAAAAATCTGAAACCAAAAATCAAATTAAGTTCATCAAACTGCAATCAATCCTACTGACATTCATTTTTTAAAGGTGCCCTGTGTAATGGACAGCCAAAAATTTAATTCATACTCTACACACTCCAAAGAAAAAGGGGAAAGTATACCTGCAGAAAGTGAGTTTGTCTACCCGAGCGTAATAATCGAGAAACGGCACAGTCTCTCCTCCCATCAAGCCGCATCAAGCCTACTGTCCATGATTCGCCCCCACATTCCCAACGACCCCATAGCCGACTATCTACAATCCGAACAGGGCCACTCTGACCAAAACTCTGAGATATAAACACAACAACGAACGTCAGTTGATGTCAAGTGATTCTGTACCATGACATCTTCAAGCTACTCCCCTTCACCCGATCCAGTAAAAATGTCCAAATTACGCGTCATTGTTCATTCGAAATAAATTCATTAGCTAGATAACATTTGCTGCTGTTGAGCAAGCTAGCGTTAACGTAACGTTAGCTAATGTTAAGCGCTAATGCTGTACCAACATTTGCGTGAATAAATCTATCTAATGCGGTGTTCTGAAATATACGGCTCCTCGAATTCTGAGCTGCCCTGGGCGGGGATTTAGTGAATATTCATTACAGAGGTTGTCATACGCGCTCGCACGTCAAGCTGGATTTATGGTTCTGCGTCGACTCCACGCAAAGGGCACGCCGTTGCCTCGATGCCGTCGTGGACCTTTTGAAGTTCTGCATTGAGGTCGTTTGCGTCGTGCTGTGCCTCGAAGCAATTCACTGACAAACCGCTAGGTGGCGTCAGGTTTCCGAAGGACCAGTCGTGAAATCACGTGAGACTCGAGTAGAGTAAGGACCAATCAGTGCCCTTGTGGTCTGCGTCGCTTTGACATGCAGTTAGAAATTTTTCGAGGTGCACGGCAGGCGATGCAGAGACTCTGCGGTGGGGGTTCACGTCACCGCAGAGGCTCTGCGTAGCGACGGCGTCGGTTCGACGCAGAACCATAAATCCAGCTTTAGGCAGTCAGTCATGGTAAGTAGTGATGTGACGTTATGTGCCGATGCTTCGAGGCGTGTGCCGAGTAATACGGGGAACGGTGACTGTTTGGACAACAGCTGATGCGAGAGTAAGTGTAACATTAAGCAATTTGGTGATCCTGTTGTTCTCTTTTTGCATATGAAGCTCATATATTTCATATATTAGCGCACACGACAACCTCCGTAATGAATATTACTAAATCCCCGCCCAGAGCAGCTCAGAATTCGAGGAGCCGTATATCTCGGAACACCGGACTTTACCATAACCAGTCTCTGATCCCAAAATCAGCTGGCCAGTCGATCGCCACTTAGTTGTCCATCACTTTACAGTACGTCGTCAAAACAGTTATAGCGGAGTTCAAAATTATGAAATAATCTTAGCTGCACATGTACAAGTAAAACTAGGGACAAGATCATTTTAGAACGTTACGTATGCCGCCCGCCTGATGATAATTTCCACAGTATGCAACCAGTTTGCCTGATATGCAGTCTTCATTAGCAAGACCTCTTCCAGCAATCAAGTATCATTAGTCACAACTAAACATTCTGTCATGTTTCATTACATTATGCAAAGTTTTCCGTTACGTTTCGTGCGTTCATTTAGGGTTCATTATCATCAAAGCCATTTCAAGCTTCTTAGCTAATGTACCTTCCACACGATTGACATCAGATTCAAGTACGTTCTCAAGCCCTGCGATTTATTCGTGCATTGCTGTTTGGCTGGCTGTTATGTTGCCCGCATACCGCCACCTATGGCAGAAACTGGTATTATGACACAGGACGGTGCGCAGCTAGTGATTTAGCGTGCTAATTCAGGTTGATATCTCTGCAGCACTATACCTTGTCATCTTTTTTATGACAGCATTGCCCGTATTTCTTCTCATTCTTTTGTTGTGTCTTGCTCATTTTTTGGATATTTTGACCTCAATTCTTACACAGGGCACCTTTAACAAAACATTTTTGTTGACAGGGAAATTTCTGACAAAAAATTCTTGTGGCTGAAACATTAACATTTTTACTGTTTGACCCATTTTAACATGAAGTAAATCATAAAAATATCATATTATCCAAGAAAGGATCAGCTAAAAAATAACAGTAAGTTTAACTCCCTAAAGCCGAACGTCCCTCTGGTGGTAATTACGGGATGTGCCGTTAGTCTCTGACCCTTAAAGCTATAGTCTACTATTTTTCCCAAGATTAAAATCATTATCTTCAGTTTGATGATGATTATGGCCCTAAGGTATCTCCTATACACTACTCATAGCAAAAGGAATCAAAAAAATCCTCTCCCTCTGGAGGCTGCTGGCACGCAAAGAAATCGACTAATAGGAATCGTTCGGGCCGAATGGGCGTTTCCCTGGCTCGGTTCCGCAGCTCCTTTTCTGCTGCCATGTACCTCCCTCCCTCGTTCAAATTTGGCACTCCGGTTCTCCTGCCCTCCCTCTTCCGCTGTGCCCCGAAGGCACCCTGCTGATACGTCACGGTTGACTAGGTCAGTGCTGGCTTACTGCAGTGAAAGCTAACCTTAGTAACGTTATTCCTGTCAACCTACTTACTATTGAAATTACAATAGCGTTAGCCTCTAAATGCCGGTGTGTTGTGAACATTGGTTGTGAGAACAGGAAACAAATCTCGATGTGGGAATGGTTTTGGACACAACACAGGACTTATATGCCAATATACTTTATACATTGGTTGTGCAAAGTCTGTGTGAGCATTTATTTGCTTGATAGAAATCCACATTGTGGTGTCAACGCTAGTTACAGTTAGCCTCTATGTAGACCTTATATGCTAATATAGCTAACATGTTTACACATTGTGTGCGCAAAATCACCGTGTTTGGTTGAGGCAGCTCAGCGCTGTTGTCATTATGAAGATAAGAAGCTAACGTCAGCAATTCTTTGCCTCCACATCAACCCAATAGGCTAAAATGCCTGCTATGTTGACATATGTTGTGTGTAAAATTTATACATGGCTGTCTCTGTTGCGATTACAAGCCAACATCTGCATCTGTGAGCCTCTCTGATGTCTGCATGTTATGACTGTACAATATTTCTGTTAATTTTCTTGCCAGGGATGTGCACAGTGGGGTCATATTCATCCAGAAATGTTTATAACTTTTTATAACTCCGACAAAGTTCGACATTGACAGTGAACAATTTCGCTATCCACTGAAAACCGGTGCTCTGTGTGCGGCGAACCTGCTCTCTTCTCAGCGGGAGGGGGCATGTCGGTTTCCGAGGGGATGAGACGGTGCTTTCAGGGGAGGGCGCATGGCGTCGGAAGAAGCACAGAGGGGGTGAGGGAGGTGTGTGTGGCGGAGAAATCGTAGACTATAGCTTTAAATGCAGAAATGTTTTCAAGCTGTTCCTGTTCAAGATCGCTTGATTAATAATCACACAATTTATTTACCAAATAATCAAGACCAATATATAAGCCTGTAATTAAGAAAGCATTAAGAATGACACATCATTTAAGGGATACATTGACAAATATTTAATAATGATATAGTATGGATGGAGAGAAGAAAAAAAAAATTAACCCAGTGCTTTCCATGAATTCCATCTCTTGGATTTTTTTCAGTAGTGCAACCTAATTTATTCTAAGATTACACTTAATCAAAATGTTTTTGGCGTTTGAAAGAATAGGCTGCATTTGTGAGGAAACGTAGTTGCAAACTGGTTGCCGCAAGAAGGGATAATAATTACTTTATTAATTGCCAGTGCTTCTTACGTCAAAGCTTTGGTACTTGATTCATTAAGTAAATTGGTTATTAGTGCGTCATGAAAGTTCGACGGTTGGCATGCATTTAAAATCATTTCAAATGCATGCCATGCGTCAAATTTTGAAGGTAGCAAAGCCATTCATGAGGTCTTCATAGTCTAACTTATAGGAAAGACGTAGGAAGGCTATAATATGAGATTGTATGGATGGCAATGATCTAATTAATTAATTAGAAACAAAATCTAAATCTTGTCTGAATACCATCTTCAGCAGCATTTATTTATCACATTCTACTTAAAAATGGAATTTCGAAAAATTTCAATTAATTGCCGTCCATGCCAGCTCATATTGTAGCCTACCTCTTTGACACAAAACTCTCTCTCTCTCTCTCTCTCTCTCTATATATATATATATATATATATATATATATATATATATATATATATATATATATAGTACTGTGCAAAAGTTTTAGGCACCCTACACTTTTAAAAATTTACATCTGGCTTTAGATGTTTTTTTTGTTTTCCTTTGTTGCTGAAAATTGAAAGTATATTTGAATTCTAATTTAAAAAATAGTTTAATAAATAAATGTTGGTATTTCATTAAAAGCAGTTGATACAGATAATGTTCTCTTGACGGAGCCCTGAAGTCACCATTCTCATGGCTGTCCGCATTTGCTTGGAGGGATAGAGACAGTCAGTCTGCAGAAGAACAGTGGCAAGTTTTTCACTCTGCTTGGAACAACCAAAAAGCCAATCATCTCATAAAACTATAGCACAACAGTACACTGTCCCAAATTTTTAGATAAAGCATGGTCGCTCCTAATATTGGTTTTATTTCAGTTTTTAAAGTTTACAACTCTGTATAGAACATCTCTCAGTTATTGGAAAGTTTTAATTTCATTATTTTTGCATGCATATTTGCCCTATGAAATTGCTTTAAATGCGCTAAAGACTTTTGCACAGTATATATGGCTGGTTTGCACCTTCGACAATTCTGCTGTTTTGCACTTTATATTATTACAGTGAAATTGCACATCTGTATAACACCTACCTCATTACAGTTGCCATTATTTTTATAAAAAAAAACTGCAACTTTGCACACTACAACTCTCTTGTATTTGCTTTTACTTCCTTTTACTTGCACTTACTTTTACTCTTGTTCTTATTTTTATTATTTGCTTCAAGCTTGTACTTACTACTGTTTTACTTTGCTCCTGTGCTTTTGCATATTACAGTTACACACAGTTGAAGTGCAATGACTGGATTTCTTGTTGCTGCTATAACACAATGATTTCCCAACTTGGGATCAATAAAGTACATTACATTACATCTAATGTAATGTAATCTGTTCACCTGCAGAATGTTCCGAACAGGTGGGTTTTTTTTTTTTTTTGAAGATTCCACAACTTCTCCAGTTTTTCAATCTCACTGTCCCCAACATATTGGGTCATGTTGCAAGCATCAAATTTGAACTTAATTAATGAGGTGAAACTTTTAATGCTTTCTTTTTTGTGCTGTTTTTAACTAATTTAGGAATAAGATAACAGAATTGCATGAATTCTGAGTTTTCATCTGCATTGTACATACCGTCCCGACTCCTGCAAAATTGAGGTAGTAGATTTAAAGTGTATTATAGATTACAATGTACCAAGAAAAGAGCAAAAAAAAAAGTTTATGATTTTTTTTATCATAAAAAAATTTATGCACACATAATGTCTATACACACAAAACAGACAAAAGAGATGACACAAGGATGCTGGCCTTATCTGCCTTTTCAGCCTCATACCATCCAATAAGTGTTTTAATGTGACCCATTTTAGCCATTAATTCTTCTTTTTTTGGTCAGTTTCAGAGGAGATAAGGTGAAATCTTTCTTGGAAAAATATAATCCCAGCATCCCAGAGTCATCATCTTCAACACTGTTGCATGCTTTGGTTGACACAATTCAATGAAGCTCCCATCTGAGGACCTGAAAGCCCAATGTCTCTAAAACTCGAGACCCTCGGGCAGCTGTGCTGCTGAGCGCTCCACTTCTTTTACTGTCCTGATCAGAAACTATTTTTTCTCTTCTTACACGGCGTAAGTGCACACCTTCATATGAAATCTTCATTCATCAATCTCATACGTATTTTTTTTTTTTCAACAAAATAATCATCCAAGCTTTAAGAGAAAGCCGTGTCTTTATGGCTATGTTAAAAAAAACTGAACATTATAAATACCCGTTATTTTTAATATACAGTATATAACAGCACAAACACGTATTTTAGATTAATTTGTGATATATGTAATGGGAGGAGTTTCTCTAATACTGAATTTACCAGATTCATTCAGGATAAAGAGTTGCTAGAACACTAAATAAAAAATTATTTTGGAATCAAGGGTGGGGTCGGATTGAAGCAAGAAAAAAAAATAACATTTTGTTTTCAAGCAAGATAGCATAATAATAACTTACCCCTTTGCTGTCATTGTCCAAGTCTGAGAATTCGCTGTCCGAGAAGTCCTCTATCTCCCCTGACTCTTCAACAGCAATAGGAACTGTGATGGTGAGTTCATCGAAGTTGTTGATGATGGCTTCATCGCTAATATGACTCCTCATGCTGTTAGTCATGAGCCCAGGGTATCCGTTATCCTCCTTCCGATAACTTGGGTCCTTGCTGAGCTCGAGCACCGTGGTGTGGTTCCCAATGCAATTCTCCTTGCTGCCTTGGTCAAGCTGGTCGGGGGGCTTGTCCTCGCTTGCAAGACCCACCTGCTTGCGGCACAATCCAAGAAAGAACCGTTTGACCGAGGCTTTCATATTACTGATTCCAAGCTGGATCCTACCCACGGCGATTTGAAGATTGTTCATCTCAATGTCCTCCTCAGTGGCTGCCAGGTTGTCTGCACTGAACGAGCTGAGCAACAAGGCCAGGAAAAGATTTAGAACCTGATCCAGACAAAGAAAGAAGAAGAGTAGAAAACAGTGTAAGAGGAATCTTGATAAAACAAAACAAACAGATCTGTGCAGTCTTAGGCCTTGTCCACACAGAGACGGAGATATTTGAAAACGGTCTTTTTTTGTCATTTCTAAAAAAATCTCCCGTCCATACGGCATCGTTTCTACAAAACCCAAAACCAGTGAAGTTGGCACGTTGTGTAAATCGTAAATTAAAACAGAATACAATGATTTGCAAATCCTTTTCAACCTATATTCAATTGAATACACTGCAAAGACAAGTTACTTAATGTTCGAACAGGTAAACTTTGTAATTTTTTGCAAATATTAGCTCATTTGGAATTTGATGCCTGCAACATGTTTCAAAAAAGCTGGCACAAGTGGCAAAAAAGACTGAGAGAGTTGAGGAATGCTCATCAAACACTTATTTGGAACATCCCACAGGTGAACGGGCTAATTGGGAACAGGTGGGTGCCATGATTGGGTATAAAAGCAGCTTCCTGAAATGCTCAGTCATTCACAAACAAGGATGGGGCGAGGGTCACCACTTAGTGAACAAATCGTGAGCTGATTGTCGAACAGTTTAAAAACAACATTCCTCAACGAGCTATTGCAAGAAATTTAGGGATTTCATCATCTACGGTCCGTAATATCGTCAAAAGGTTCAGAGAATCTGGAGAAATCACTGCACGTAGCGACAAGGCGAAAACCAACATTGAATGCCCGTGACCTTCGATCTCTCAGGCGGTACTGCATCAAAAACCGACATCAGTGTGTAAAGGACATCACCACATGGGCTCAGGAACACTTCAGAAAACCACTGTCAGTAACTACAGTTCGTTGCTACATCTGCAAGTGCAAGTTAAAACTCTACAATGCAAAGCGAAAGCCATTATCAACAGCACCCAGAAACGCCGCCGGCT
The DNA here is from genome assembly GCA_029692085.1 of Gymnothorax javanicus. NCBI lineage: Eukaryota > Metazoa > Chordata > Actinopteri > Anguilliformes > Muraenidae > Gymnothorax > Gymnothorax javanicus. Next base: position 44,376,203 of record CM056205.1, read on the forward strand.
TCGCTGGGCCCAAGCTCGTCTAAGATGGACTGATGCAAAGTGGAAAAGTGTTCTGTGGTCTGACGAGTCCACATTTCAAATTGTTTTTGGAAACTGTGGACGTCGTGTCCTCCGGACCAAAGAGGAAAAGAACCATCCGGACTGTTATAGGCGCAAAGTTCAAAAGCCAGCATCTGTGATGGTATGGGGGGTGTATTAGTGCCCAAGGCATGGGCAACTTACACATATGTGAAGGCACCATTAATGCTGAAAGGTACATACAGGTTTTGGAGCAACATATGTTGCCATCCAAGCAACGTCTTTTTCATGGACGCCCCTGCTTATTTCAGCAAGACAATGCCAAGCCACATTCTGCACGTGTTACAACAGCATGGCTCCGTAGTAAAAGAGTGCGGGTACTAGACTGGCCTGCCTGTAGTCCAGACCTGTCTCCCATTGAAAATGTGTGGCGCATTATGAAGCGTAAAATACGACAACGGAGACCCCGGACTGTTGAACAACTTAAGCTGTACATCAAGCAAGAATGGGAAAGAGTTCCACCTAAAAAAGAAAAAAAATTGGTCTCCTCAGTTCCCAAACGTTTACTGAGTGTCGTTAAAAGGAAAGGTGATGTAACACAGTGGTAAAAAAGGCCCCTGTGCCAACTTCTTTGCAATGTGTTGCTGCCTTTAAATTCTAAGTTAATGATTATTTGCAAAAAAAAAATAAAGTTTCTCAGTTTGAACATTAAACATCTTGTCTTTGCAGTGTATTCAATTGAATATAAGTTGAAAAGGATTTGCAAATCATTGTATTCTGTTTTTATCTACGATTTACATAACGTGCCAACTTCACTGGTTTTGGGTTTTGTAAAAATATCTGCAGAGACGCCTAAAATGACCAAAAACGCTGCACTAAATATTCCAGGCATGTGTGTGGCACTGTATGGCGCTGTAGCGTTTCTCCAGAAATAGGCCAAAAACGGAGAAGAAGCAGCGAGTATGCGTATAAAGCTTGCGCTCTGCGTACAGATGAGAGGCAGTGGGGGCTATCAAGTCGTCGTTTAAAAAAAAAAAAAAAAAAAAACTTGTTTTGGTTGTCCACGCGAAAACGCTGGGGTGGCGTTTTCAGATTTTCTCACTCTGGAACCCGTTTTCAAAAAATACCTTTTTCAGGCTGTGTTTTCGCCGTCTCCATTTGGACGCAAGGCCGAAACGATAAAATATTTATGCATTTTCAAAAAAATCATTCTCGTGTGGACGGGCCCTCATACTCTGATTCTTGGGAAGCACACCAAATTATGCTGGAGCCTGAACAATCTGAAAACTCAGAAAACTAAAAAGTCTGCTGGCAACACAACAGATGATGAGATCTAAAGCACAATGCTGATGCAAAATGACAGCAGCAAACCGCTGATAGTACCACTTTCAACTGAGGAGAAATTTTTAAAAACTACCAACATCAGACAAGGGTGTGAGCTTTACAGTTGTTGCTGTAGAGTCGCCTGCAACAGAAGAAAGTACTTTGGACATGAAAAAGGACCAGAACGAATCGGCAGGTGAATAGCAGTGTAAACCAGATGACTTTTATATCCAGAAAAATCACACTGCATTGATGGTTGCAGTCAATGCACAGGGCGGTTTTCACAGACCATTGGTGTTCATCTTTAAGATGTTAACAAGCTGAACTGATTGTTGGTTAATTGATTATTTTTTTTGCTTATTACAGTGCCATAACTAACACAACCAGAAAAATGAACTATAATACATAAGGATCAATTTCACAATGCAAACTCACAGAATTGTCTATTACTGCAGAAAATGCCTTTGGGAAAAGGCATCAATTATATGATCTTTAAGAAAAACAGACAAAATGACAAAGCGAGAAATGTTCAAGTACAGTAGTGACAGCATACCACCAGGTTTCCAATAACCATGACCATCATGAAGACGAAGATGCACTTCGTTGTGCCAGCCACTTCCATGCATTCCCACATGTTCTCAATCCACTCCCCGCACAGAACTCGAAAAACCACCAAGAACGAGTGGAAGAAGTCAGCCATGTGCCAACGAGGCATATTACAGGCAGAAATTGTGGTGTTACAACCAGCAGCTCTTTTGTAGTCCTTCCCAAAAAGCTGCATGCCCACCACGGCGAATATGAATATGATGATAGCCAGCACAAGTGTCAGGTTGCCCAAAGCCCCGACAGAATTGCCGATGATCTTAATCAGCATGTTGAGTGTGGGCCAGGACTTGGCTAACTTGAACACCCTCAGCTGCGAATATACGTAGAAACATTAGTATTCAGAGCTTAAGCCGTGCTTCTACAATTCCACAAAGATAAAGGTGACTGAATATGAAAAAAAAATCCACTGCTGGAAAACGTACCAATCTGAAAGATCTGAGCACTGACAGACTGGACTCTTTCTCTGGCATACAGAGCTCCATTAAGCTCAGGCCGACAATGATGCCGTCAAAAATATTCCATCCTTGTTGAAAGTAATAATAGGGATCCAGAGCGATCATTTTTAAAAACATCTCAGCTGTGAAGATTCCTGTAAAAACCTATACAAGGAAAAACAAAGTACAATAAGAGACTACTTTTCCAAAGCTAGTCAGCATACCAGGTTAAAATACCAAAAAGCCCTGCAAGCAAACTAAACTAAAGTGAACATGCGGCACAATCCACTGACACATTTTGCAATATCCCCTACCCCCACAAGCCCCAAAAAACATTTGTTACCATTAAAAACACAAAAACCATTACCCTGGATGAACTCTTGTCACAAGTCTACAACAAAGAAGTACACAACTTACCAGGTTTCCCACATTAAGCACACGGCTGAAAGTTAAGTCCATTGGATCATGTTCCATTGCCATGAACAGTGTGTTCAAGATAATGCAAATTGTAATGGCCAGGTCCACAAATGGGTCCATCACAATCTTTTGGACAAACTTCTTGATCTTAAGCCACAATGGGCAACAGTCCCAAATGAGAAAAGTATTAGCAAACTTGAACCAGCAAGGTGGACACTTCTGCCGTGATTCCTCAAGCTCTAGAAGACAGGATAACAATTCACACCATTTTCAGAACTAATATATAGTCATCCTCAGCATTCTTCTTATGTGTTTGTGCATCTTCCAATTATTCTGTGTCAATGTTGCTGTTACATCTTGTGCAAACTGTAATAATATCCTCACTGATTCAGATGAAGTCTAATTGAAAATGTCAAATTGGTGCCTTGGGGTTTTCGGTGAATTTCATTCAGATAGCAAATTCTATAGTATACACAGTAGAATGGGGCAAAGGGGCTAGGGTCCGCCCATTGTAATTTCTGTAGCTGAAGAAATGTGTTCTTTTTTCAAATCGAAGGCATGCGCCAAAGCCACATAATTGGAAGATGCAGTGTTTTCAAACGGTAGCAGAGCATAACAGCAGCCAATTATTTTAATGGAAGAAAGTATGGAGAATTCACATTCTATATTCTATAACAAAACACACCGGAAATGCACTTGATTTCATGTATCTCACAGATTTTGTGTATCACACTGAGATGTAACCAGCTTAATATTTGTTTTAAGAAACCTGTTTTACTGTTCCATTTTCTACAGTAAATAAACTGTTGCCATGTGCAAAGGGTTCAAAATCTTTAGGACAGACAGGGAGAATGCTGCAGCTGGAAGACTGAAGGGAAAAGCCAAGGAAAGCATCTCGTAATTCTTATTCTTTCATGAAAAAGCATAAATACTGCTCTGATTCTTTCATAAAAAAGCAAATACACTGTTCAGTTTTGCAGGCCCAATGATTCTTTGTATTAAAACTGAGTGGGTGACAGAGAAAGCTGTTGGAACTAAACTTCATTGGACCTTCAACTTCTACAAACCTCAATTCCAATGAAGTTGGGACATTGTGCAAAACATGAATAAAAACAGAATACAATGATTTGCAAATTCTCTTCTACTTATATTCAATTGAGTGCAATACAAAGACAAGATATTTAATGTTCAAACTGATAAACTTTATTGTTTTTTTTAATATTCACTCATTTTGAATTTGATGCCTGCAACACGTTCCAAAAAAGCTGGGACAGGGGCAACAAAAGACTGGGAAAGTTGAGGAATGCTCAAAAAACAACTGTCTGGAACATTCAACCGGTGAACAGGTTAATTTAAAACAGGTGAGTGTCATGATTAGGTATAAAAGGAGCTTCCCTGAAAGGCTCAGTCTTTCACAAGAAAGGATGGGGCGAGGTTCACCACTTTGCGAACAACTGCGAGAGCAAATAGTCAAACAGTTTAACAATGCTGCTCAATGTGCAATTGCAAGGAATTTAGGGATTTCATCATCTACAGTCCATAATCCTGGAAGAAAAAAAAATGGAAACCAAGGCGGCTCTTGTGGTAGAAATAAAATTAAAAGCCTTTATTAAATGGCTACATGCATAGCAAGGATAAAAATACACCAACGCGTTACGGCATAATTGCCTTCATCAGGGTGACCACACATTTCTGAGACACAGGCAAAGCATATCAAGATAATGAACAGGAAATGACATCACTCATTACCATTCAAGATTGAGCCCGGACTCCGTAGGAAAAACTTTCAAAATAAGAGCACCATTTTTGATCCATAATATATACAAATAAAAACCCCACAGGAATACAAAAAACATGAGACCAATTCCAATAATACAATTAATAACAATTTTTAAAATTTATTTTGAATTACAAAAAAGGAGACAAATCAATTTCTTAATTGAGACCTGGAAACACCATGGCGTTCAGCTGGATCATCCAAAAGGTTTCATGTTGTAAGAGATGTTTTAGCCGATCTCCCCCCCGCGAGAATTGGGGATCACCTCAATGGCCCTGGCTCTCAAAGAACTAGGGCTGCCATGACCAGCCTATCTGTGTGTTTACCCATAGGATACTTGTCATTAGCCATCCTAATAGTATAGATATGCTCAGACAGCCTGTCCCTCAGTCTCCGCTTAGTCCTTAGTCCTAAGATAAATCTCTGCTGAGAGAAAGTCTTCTAAAACAGTCCAATAGGCCTCAAAACCGCAAACAAATATATTTTGTGACTCAATATAGCCAAGAGGCAGCTTGTGTTAAAGAAATCATAAAGCGGAATTGGAGCATCATTGAGAGTGAACCTACTTTGTGTGAAGTCTTCACAGAGCCCCCAGCTTTTTCCTACAGGTGGGCACCAACACTCAAAGATAAGTTAGTCCATAGTGATTTGGCTGCCATTATTTAACCTAGTTGGCTTCCTAAACCTACAGGCAACAGGCATGTGAGAATTGCAATTTTTGCCAACATATGGTAAAATCCAATATGTTTATTGGAAGACCCAGAACATACTATATCCATTTATTTGCTAATTGTAATACAACATCTGTTGTGTATTGGTTGGAGTATGAGTGTGGGTGCCTCTATGTGGGCAGGACTAAGTGGAGACTGAGGGACAGGCTCTCTGAACATGTCTATGCTATTAGGATGGCTAATGACAAGTATCCGATGGCTAAACATTGCAGACAGGCTGGTCATGGCAGCCCTGGTTCTTTGAGAGCCATGGCTAATGAGGTGATCCCCAATTCTCGGAGAGGGGGAGATTGGCTAAAACGTCTCTTACAAAGTGAAACCTTTTGGATTTTCCAACTGAAAGCCATGGTGTTTCCAGGTCTCAATGAAGACATTGATTTTTCTCCTTTTTTGTAATTCAAAATAAATTTTAAAAATTGTTAATTGTATTGTTGGAATTGATCTCATGTTTTTTGTATTCCTGTGCGGTTTTTATTTGCATATATTATGGATCAAAAATGGTGCTCTTATTTTGAAACTTTTTTTCCTATGGAGTCTATTCTCAATCTTGTATGGTAATGAGTGATGTCATTTCCTGTTCATTATCTTAATATGCTTTGCCTGTGTCTCAGAAATGTTTGGTCACCCTGATGAAGGCCATTATGCCGCAACGCGTTGGTGCAATTTTAATCCTTGCTATGCATGTAGCCATTTAATAAAGGCTTTTTAAAATTTTTTTTCTTCCACAAGAGCTGCCTTGGTTTCCATTTTTTTGCCTCCAGGATTTGAGACCCCAGTTCCAAAGAGCACCTTGTTGGTTTTTTTTAATTTACTCATCTCCAAGAAGCAGTGCCCCTTTATCAATTTCTACAGTCCATAATATCATCAAAAGATTCAGAGAATCCGGAGAAATCTGTACACGTAAGCGGCAAGGCCGAAAATCAACATTGAATGCCTGTGACCGTTGGTCCCTCAGGCGGCACTGGGTTAAAAACAGACATCATTCTGTAAAGGATATTACCATGTGGGCTCAGGAACACTTCCGAAAACCATTGTCAGTTAACACCGTACATCACTACATCTACAAGTGCAAGTTAAAACTCTTCCATGCAAAGCAAAAGCCATATATCAACAACATCCAGAAACGCCGCCGGCTTCTCTGGGCCCAAGCTCATCTGGGATGAAAGTGGAAAAGTGTGCTGTGGTCTGACGAGTCCACATTTCAAATTGTTTTTGGAAATCTTGGGTGTCGTGTCCTCCAGGCTAAAGAGGGAAAGTACTATCCAGATTGTTATCAGCGCAAAGTTCAAAAGCCAACATCTGTGATGGTATGGGGATGTGTTAGTGCCCATGGCATGGGTAACTTGCACATCTGTAAAGGCACCATTAATGCTGAAAGGTACATACAGGTTTTGGAACAACATGTGCTGCCATCCAAGCCACATCTTTTTCAGGGACATCCCTGCTTATTTCAGCAAGACATTGCCAAGCCACATTCTGCACGTGTTACAACAGCGTGGTTTCGTCATAAAAGAGTGCGGATAATAGACTGGCCTGCCTGAAGTCGAGACCTGTCTCCCATTGAAAATGTATGGTGCATGATGAAGCGTAGAATACGACAAGCTGAGACCCCGGACTGTTGAGCAACTGAAGTCGTACATCAAGCAAGATTGGGAAAGAATTCCACCTACAAAGCCTTTAAAATTAGTGTCCTCAGTCCTCAAACGCTTATTGAGTGTTGTTAAATGGAAAGGTGATGTAACCCAGTGGTAAACATGCCCCTGTCCCAGCTTTTTTGGAACGTATTGCAGGCATTAAATTCAAAATAAGTAAATATTTCCAAAAAAAAACAATAAAGTTTATCAGTCTGAACATTTACTAGACAGTCCCGTTGGTTGCGACCGCATGGGTGTAGCCCCCGAAAGCTCGCTTCTCCCCTTTCTTGCACATTATTCGGTCAATACTGTCACCATGGCAACCGAAATCGATAGGTGTCATAAGTGAAGTATATCACCTGTCCATACCAAATGTGAAATTAATCGGTCAAAAATTGCAGCCTGTACTGCGTCCACGTGCAAATCTCTGTTTTGCCACTAATTTGCATATTATGCGGGCAATACTGTCGCCATGGCAAAAAAAAAAAAATATATAGTTGTCATAAGTGAAGTGTAACACATGTTCATGCCAACTATGAAAGTAATCAGTCAAAAATTGCAGCCTGTACTGCGTCCACAAGGAAATGTCTATGCTTTGTCACTAATTTGCATATCATTTGGCCAATACTGTCGCCATGGCAATCAAAATTCATAGGTGTTATAAGTGAAGTGTAACACATGTGCAAACCAAATATCAAAGAAATCGGTCAAAAATTACAGCCTGTAGAGCGTCCACAAGAAAGTGTCTACAGACGTGGATGCGGTGGCGGCGGCGGAGACGACACACATGAATCCATAGTAGCGCCCGACTTCGTCTGAGGGCTACAGATATCTTGTCTTTGTAGTGTACTCAATTGACTATAGGTTGAAAAGGATTTGCAAATCATTGTATTCTGTTTTTACTCATGTTTTACACAACGTCACAACTTCAGTAGAATTGGGGTTTGTAATACCCTGCGTCAGAGATACAGTAGTGTGCATTGATGATGATACACCACAACTTCCATCTTAATATATTATTTCTCTATCATTTTTTGTGAAAATGTATTGAAAAATACAACCCCAATTCCAAAAAAGTTGGGATGCTGCATAAAATGTAAATAAAACAGTATGCAATACTGACATTTTATTCACAATAAAACATTGACAACATATCAGTTCAGTGAGGTTAACTCACGTATTAAGATTGAACAAATTTATTGACATGTAGATGTAATGACATTTCAGCTTGGCGGAAGGTTCTGCTCTGGAGGTGCTCTCTACCATGCATAGCAAGAATATACTAAACAACAACAAAATTAGGTAGGGAGCAGAACTTAAGAATCCCCCTGCTGTCAGAGCAGAACCAAACAGGTGGAGGCTGGGGTGGAGGTGGCAAGCAAAACACATTTCTCACCTCGCACGTGAAGCATCAGAATTGAGCAGCAAAGGTGTTCATGCTGATTGTGCTTAAATAGACAAACGTAATACGTTCTTTGCGGTTTCCGCTCTGCGATTGGAGTACTCTCGCTGACGCAGACAATCGCATAGGTAATGTAGAATGACCCAAGTTTCCTGCCTGAACTATTTCCACTTATATGTTGAAAGTTAGACATTTTACCATTTCGTGAAAAATATTAGCTCATTTTGAATTTGATGGCAGCAACACATCTCAAAAAAGTTGGGATAGGGCCATGTTTACCATTGTTTAGTATCCCCTCTCCTTTTAACAACAGTCTGTCAATGTCTGGGAATTGCTAAAGTTTTGGGAGAGGAATGTTGTCCCACTCTTGTCAGATGTATGATTCTAGCGGCTCAACAGTCCTGGGTCTTCTTTGCCGGATTTTTCGTTTTATGATGCGCCAAATGTTTTCTATTAGTGAATGGTCTGGACTGCAGGTAGGCCAGTTCAGCACTCAGACTCTTCTACTGTGAAGCCATGCTGTTGTGATGGATGCAGTATGTGGTTTGGCATTGTTTTGCTAAAATATTTTTTGTTATTATTTTTTGTTATTAAAATAAAAATAAAAGAAAATAAAGCTGACCTCCCAAGAGGGGGGGGGTGGTGGCGGGAAAAAAAAAAAAAAAAGTTTTGCTAAAATATGCAGGGCCTTCCCAGAAAGAGACATTGTGGATGGGAGCATATGTTGTTGTAAAACCTCAATATACTTTTCAGCATTGATAATGCCTCTCCAGATGTGTAAGCTCCCCACGCCATAGGCACTAATGCACCCCCATACCATCAGAGATGTAGGCTTTTGAACAGTGTGTGATAACAAGCTGGATGGTCCCTCTCCTCTTTGGATCGCATGACACGGTGTCCACGGTTTCCAAAAAAAAAAAAAAAAAAAAAATGGGATGTTCAATGGGATATACACATATCTTTTACAGTTGATGAGTGTATACTTTTTTGTGCATATCAGTTCAAGTACTGTAAAAAAAAGTCTTAGGCACATTTAAAGCAATTTCTTAGGGCAAATATGCTTGCAAAAATGATGAAATTAAAAGTTTATTATAACTGAGAGATGGACTATACAGAGCTGTAAACTGTTAAAAATGAAATCAAATCAATATTTGGTGTGAATACCCTTTGACAAAAAATTTGGGACACTGTCCTGTTATGCTACAGTTTTAGAAGATGATTGGATTTTTGCTTGTCCCAAAGAGAGTGGAGAACTTGCCACCATTCTTCTGCAGACTAACTGTCTCACTTGCGTCAATCTCTCCAAGAAATTACAAACAGCTATGATGATGTTGACATCTAGGCTCCGTCAAGACTATTATATCTGTATTGCACAGTACTGTATGTCTGAATAAGAAAAAAAAACAGTATCTTTTGTTATGAGACAATAATTAAACTTCATTGATTTCCCTTCAGCATTTTTAATTAGAACACAATAAGAAGAATACCGGTACCTTCTATTGTATTAGATATAATACTTGCAACACTCAAAGCTCGCTGCCTTGCCACTGGGTCTGCTAAGAAGTCCATGGATGGCTGGTAGGACCCTGATCTCTTTCTGAACTCTGTATCAGTTCCCTGGAGAACAAACAACAACAACAACAATAATAATAATATCACGTTTCACACAAATAATGCAGTTAAAAGAGCAACTCTGAAAATCGTACATCAAACATAGATGCACATGCACATGCATACACTATAAAGACACAAATGAAAGATGATGAGTCTACAAATGGGGAAGTCAGCATAATATCAGTCTAATATATTGCTACTATTGGCACTACCATTATCATGTAATACTATGAAAGGGAATTCTCCTGTGATCTGGAAAAACCTAGTGAGTTTATCAGTGGCAAGGGTCTCGCAAATGAACAAACACTTTTGGATCCTGGACTTTCCCTAACCGAAAAGAAAATGAACGAAACGTGATTTTGACAGTTCAAATAACACTAATAGCTAGTGTTTTAAGATTTTCACCACTCTTAATTATTGCAAATGAGGGTCAAACTCATCCCTAACAAGAGTGACATATGTACTAGGTTTATCCAGATCACAGGAGAATTGTACCTTTATGGGCAACACACTGCATTAAGATGATTACAACTGAGGACACAGAATTTAAAAATCTGAGAGATCTTTACGTAGATAAATCAATTAATGATAAACTAGAGCTGGACTCGCGAGAGCCCATACCTCTGCCAGCATGGCTGGATTTCAACTTTGGCCTATATCTCAGCTGTACTTTGGCCTAGATATGCCAAAATTTAATCACTTGTTCTTCTTGTGCTACTTTAGCATCCTGCAATGTTTGGTTAAAATCTATGCATCCGTTTTTGAGATATCCTGCTAACAGACAGACAAACAAATAAATGACTCCCGCCTAGCGGGACCGTTGTGAAATCGTCTGGTGTCTGACTCGAGACTTCAAATCTGTGCCAGCATCGCTGGATTTGTACTTTGGCCTATATCTCAGCTGTACTTTGGCCTAGATATGCCAAAATTTAATCACTTGTTCCTCTTGTGCTACTTTAACATCCCGCAATGTTTGGTTAAAATCTATGCATTCGTTTTTGAGATATCCTGCTAACAGACAGACAAACAAAAAAATTACTCCCGCCTAGCGGGACCGCTGTCAAAATTGTCTGCTGTCTGACTCGAGACTTCAAATCTCCTCCAGCATAGCTGGATTTGTACTTTGGCCTATATCTCAGTTGCACTTAATCTCTGCCAGCATAGCTGGATTTGTACTTTGGCCTATATCTCAGCTGTACTTTGGCCTAGATAAGCCTAAATTTAATCACTTGTTCCTCTTGTGCTACTGTAACATCCTGCAAAATTTGGTTGAAATCTATGCAGCCGTTTTTGAGATATCCTGCTAACAGACAGACAAACAAATAAATGACAAACAGACTGACGACTAACGGAACAAAGTGACATGGTCGTCGATTTCAACAACCAATAAATGACTCCCACCTAGCGAGACCGTTGTCGAAATCGTCTGGTGTCTGACTCGAGACTAGGATCATTTTCATAACGTGGTCAACAGTAACTTAGTACTTTGACCTTTGCCGCAAAATTTTAAATGTGTGGCCTCGGACAACTGGATAATATAATATTGCTTAAGGGCACTCGGTAGAGCGCATACCTCAGCCATGCCAAGGCAACTCTGTGCATTAGTTATTTTCGTTGGCTGATGTAGGGTATTGTTGCATTTTACCGCCAGATGGCAGCAAAACCCAAAAGCACGCCAATTGGAAATCCGGCCCATTGGAAAGACTTCAAATCTCCGCCAGCGTAACAGGATTTGTCCTTTGGCCTATATCTCATCTGTACTTTGGCCTAGATATGCCTTAATTTAATCACTTGTTCCTCTTGTGCTACTGTAACATCCTGCAAAGTTAGGTTGAAATCTATGCAGCCGTTTTTGAGATATCCTGCTAACAAACAGACAGACAGACGACTAATGGAACAAAGTGACATGGTTGTCGATTTCAACAACCAACGAACAGACGGAAGCAAAAGCATAACCTCCTTTGGCGGAGGTAATGAATTTCCAATAAAAAGCTTTTTTTTATTTCCTGATACATAATTATCACTGCAAATTAGTCCGCTTCATTATTATGATCCGCGGTCGCATTACCACAAAATGATGAAAGAAATAATACTTGTAAATAATTTTGCTGAGTAAAAACAACCAGTTTATTACAGGTGTTTTCATAAAATATATGTGCCGTTATTGACCTAGTCACATCGTACTTACACAGTAAATCTTGCTCATGTCACATAGTACCATTTTCCATGCGTTTCAAATCTATCACGATTTTATAACAGCTGTTGCAAGCGATTACGGTTATTGCAATTACAGTGCTTATTTTTGAGTGTACCGTGCTGAGTTATTGCCTTTTTTAAAACAAGCCTCAAGCCTGAAAGAAACTCTCTTTGCGAACCAATTTAAGACAATATTAATAATCAAGCCAATGTAGGATGACTAATTACTTATACACAAAAAACCCTAAATGTTAGTTGATGACTCTATTCCAGAACTCTTTCAGATAAATAATTAAAGTAAAATAACATTTTCAGGCCGATTCATTGTGAGGATCTGAGTCTATTTATTATTGTGTATTGTGTATTTTCATCTGTCCATATAATTTTTCATGTTCCAGCATTTATTTTTGCAGTTCGATGTATTATTGCAGCAGTGCAGTTCACCTGTCATTTGCCTCGCATTTTACATTTTTACTCCCGCATCTGCATCGCACCTTGTTCATTGTTTAATTGTTTGATCGTTCCCTTATTTACAGCCACACCTCCCCGCACATTCCTTAGCTCCTCACACCTGAACCCAATGTAATTAGGCCCTTTGCTTAGGTTTCACGGTACTGTCACTGGTGACCACAGTGCTGGTCACATGACCACCGCCAGTACACTGGTTGGCAGAAAGACAACATTGTAGTAACTGAGGCATTGCAAACAATACAGATTCTTATCAGTGTTTCATCAGATCCCAAAAGAGAAAAAATGAAAAGAACTCAGACTGAATGCAATAGACTGGAAACCAATTGACAACAACAGTGTGAGTGGCATGCATTGTGTCTCAGGTAGGACTGCATTCGCTTTTTTCTGACCAAGATTATATTAAATGCACATTACATCATGCTAAGCTGAATTATTGAGCATTCAACATGGTGGGGTAAGTGAGTGCAGCTCCGGGACTGGGTACGCGTGCATGTTTGGGCAAGTCAGTATAGCCTATGGCAGTAATGTTCAAACTCAGTCCTGGTACCCCCCCGTGTATGCTGCCTTTTGTTCCAACCACAATTGCAACCAAAATCAGCTGTAAAAATTTGTCCAAATTAGATGCACTTTGTGTTTAAAGTAGTCATTTACCATCTAAAGTCACATTTTGACTGAAATATCAGTGTGGATAGCAAGGAGTCAGTATATGCCATCAATCATTCCAAGGCAAACACTGCTTTGGGTGGAAATTTTAGTAGCTTGCTAGCCAGCTAGCAAACAATAATAATGACAAGATGCTTTTTCATTCCACATTAGTAACTCAGCGAGCAAGCAAGTTTACTGGGTCCTGCTAGCCAATTTTTACAGTAAAATTAGGTAGCCAACGTTGCGTGTTCCTGTTTGTGTATCTTGCCAACTAGCTAAGCAGTCCCTTTCGCCAACTTGGAATAACCGATGCAAACTTTTGCGTTTCTTTAACCATATTACCATGGTCAACAGACAGTAGGCTACCTTCCTTCCAACACTCATGATACTCTGTAACTTTAACGAATACAGACCAGTTGTTATCCACGACTTGTGCATAGTTTCCCATAGACTAGCAGTACACATTCCTCATGGAGCTGTATGCATTTTTGCCAACCAGTGCACATGCACAAAATGACTTCACTTGTGTGAAACCTCCCATATATTCTCCCAATTCTGTACATTCCAGCACCAGTTTGTCAAGTTGGGTCCTCTGTAACATACTTTGCTAATTTCTCAGAGTTCTCAGTTATTTTTTATTCCAGTTCTGTCCTGTTCCTAGTGTTTGATTGACTAGCTGTGATGATTTTCTGATTGGCTTTTTTGGTTTCCGATTTGTCTTAAGATTTGGCTTTGATGTACCTACTTCCTGGTTTTGACTTTTGGACTGTTCTCTGATTACCATTCTGGATTTGGCCTTCTGTACCGAAATTTCACTGCCTGCTACTGACCTGGATTGTCTGACTACGATTAAAAACCAGTGAACTGGATTTTCGTCTATGCCCGAGATAGGATGCTGCCCAAAGTCACTCATAACTGTTTGTCAATATTTTCTTAGAAGAATTTGAAAAAAAAAAAAAAAAAAAGGATAATGATGATGGCATCGTACTTCCTCAACAGGTTTCTAAACTGAAAGCTTTTTTATTTTAGTCCGCAAACGTGTCAACTGCAATACAGGTTCCCTGTATGCATTGATGACTTAGTTTTTAAAACTAAAAGTCTTCCTTTGCCATTTTTGTGAATTTGCCACCAATACTCAAAGCAGTGATTCAGCGCTGATGAGAGTTGTATGATATAACAGAGGAGGGAAAGGATAAACACAAGAATACAGAAAGCATTCAGCAGAAGTCTACACACTGAAGGTGGAGACAGCACAATACTGACCAAACCAGAACATCGACATTAGCAGTGGTAACTAATCTTTCCTTACATTGTCACTGGTACTGGGCTTATTTATTATCACCTCTGGAAGAAGGAGTCCAACCGGTGTCTCAGGCAGGGAGGACCGGCCCACCACAGACACCACCCCGTTGCGGTCGACCGCGGTGTGCACCCCGCCATTGGCTGGCAGACGCGTGCATGAGGCCCTGCTGTTTTGACTGATGTTGCTGCTGCGTCTCTGCATCCCACGCGGCACTAAGAGGGAGCCCAGGTGACTATCGGCGTCCCCAAATATGCTGTGCTCATCATCTGCAAAGCCATTTTCAGAGTTGGCATCCGGCTGTTGGTCTCGGTGGCTAAAAACACTGGAGCGACTGTTTCGTCTCTGGGAGAACAGCGACTCGCGGATACTGAGGAGCGACTGGTGTAGAAAGACACAAGCCAAGTCCAGATTTGCATTATTGATTACAACAAAAAGTATACTAGACCATTATGTCCGGCAGGATACTACATGCACCTGCTTATTGTAGTACACAGTGCAGTAGCTAGTATGTGACAATAACCATGTCATGCACTGCATGGTCATCATGACCACCAGGCTTTAATAATCACCCGCACTGTTGAATCTAGAGCACCATGAAGACAGCTCTAGCTGAAATTTGGCCAGCGGAGCTTGTTTTAGTCTCAGCTCCTGTTATCCTTTAGGCTTAGCTGCAGATACTACCACTGGACTGTTACTAAAACTGCTGTTTGCCTGATATCATGACAAATATACCTCAGACCTATGAACTCTTACAGAAATATTGTTACAAAAATTTAGCAGACCAGAGGGACTATCCAAAGTGACCAACCATTGATTAGACCAAAGCTGCTGTCACATAAAAGAACACAGTCAAAAGACAATGTTGGCGATGTTGGATATCAAGACCACAGCGGGTGACAACATAATCATCATCGTTCACCAGCAAAATGGGCATGAAAGTTGGCTAATTATGAAGATAGCGGCCACAGTGGCACCAGTCATGGGCGAGTGTTTGGCAACAATGGAAAGAGAAGTGTGGCGAAGTTGTGTTCGAGGTGGATTAAAGTACTACCTGGCACTATGTGGTACCATTAAATTTCTGTAGTGACAAAGGCAGAGCATAAAAACAATTTGGCGAGTTAATGCGACAAAGCACTATGAAGTGGCCACACAATGACCACACCATGGCGACAATATTAGGAATAGCACTAGACTGATAGAAACGATGAGCAAACATGAGTTAACTATGGTGAACTTTGGCGAGCACCTGTGAGGAGAAGTACCACCACACATCAAACAAAGAAACACCACATAAGATGAATATCATGATAAGCTTAGTGGAGAACTTGGCAAATCATCACCAACACATTCTTCTTCTGTGTGACAGCGGCTTATGCAAGGGCTAATCCCTTCTAGAGTAATGCGAGGTGAATGGCTTTTTTTTGGCGTCAGGTTTCTGTCAAAAGTTGCGAGTGAAAGGAGACGTCCAATGCAAATTAAATTGCTCCGTGCGCGCAGAATGGCACCTGCACACATGAAAATAAGCAGCTAGAGCACAAAGCAGCCACCAGCGCTGTTGGCATGCACGCTCGCGCGGGAGGGCATGCCCGCTCGGGCTGGTTACCTCCTCACTAAAAATTTATTTTTCTTTTGAAAACATCAATAGTGATGGCAACGCATCAAATCTCACATGGGCCAATAGTGCAAATACAATCAGTTACTGAAATGAGTCGGTTGCTCACATTTATATTGCAGTTTTCATGCACGTTGATAAGCAGAAAATAGATTGACTGGCTGTCAGTCTGTTTTGGCTTTATGGAGGAGCAACTTGGGTTAAAATACATGTAAAATAGATTCTTCCCACATCCCAATAATCAAAACGAACAAATTCGGACAACAGCACTGCAAAACGTAGCCATCAGAAAAGTTCCTGCCTATTAGCCCCTAGCTAATAATTTTAGGGCAAAAAATAAAAAATATTGCTTACATGTAATGATTATTTGCTAAGATTTTCCTTCGCTAATGTTAGCTAGCTAGCTGGCTACATGTCTATAGCTAATCTAAAAAATGATATGCGGTTGCATACATGGCAGAATAACTAGCCGCCATGACATAATCGGTAAGCAAGCTGTTAAGTTAGTCCACCTTCATTAGCAGTTTTCTTATAACCTCATTAGTCTTCAAAACCGAACTTGTTGCCAAAAGCTTTAATTGCCGATGAAATTAAATGTCTCTGGGTTATTGTTTATGTTAGATAACAGAAGCTGCTAATCTAGGTTGAAGGAGGTCCTGTGGGTGTGATCGCATTGAAAGAGACCAATCATAAGCGAGCAAGTGGCCTCCCTTGGTTTCCGCCCCATATTGTCAAAAGTCAGATCATTTTTCGAGAGCTGAAATCATTTTGGAGCGAGGAGGTAACCGAAGCGAGCCCGCATGCCCTCCCACTCGAGCATGCATGCCCTCCAGCGCTCACGAAGCAGAAACCCCCTCGCGTGTGCAGGCTGCTTTGTGCTCTCGCTGCTTATTTCCATGCGCCTAAGTGCCATTCTGCGCATGTGAAGTAATACAATTTGCTTGTGGACATGTCTTCTTGCACTGATGCCATAGGCCTTGCTTTAGGGCCCAACAGCAGCACTAATCTTATTGTGCCTTTACTGAGGCCTAAATAACCAGCCTTTTAGGTCCTCGTAAAGCACCTTAGCCACTCCGCTATAGGCAGCCCAATAATAATAATAATAATAATAATAATAATAATAATATTAAGGCAATGAAAACAGTGTGATCACATGATTATTGAGACAATGAAGACACTGAATTTAATGACAGTTGCAAAGATAAGGGGCCTGTTCCATTTAGCAGGATTGCGGAGTTAGCCAGATAACTTCTCAAAGTAAAACTTGCAGTATCTCTTTTTACTTCAGTCCATGTTTCAGATTTGAGAGGTTTCCAGTTTTTTCTCAGTGCAAATAACAGCAAACGGAGTCATCTTGCATTGTGGAGCAGGGCCCAGAACTCCAAAATATTTGCGCACAGTTGACAGCATTCCTAAAAGCTAAGGGTTTTCACCTGGCGGGGCGATGTGCGCCTCTTGTCGTTAGAGAGTCTGTTGACATCGATGGAACAGCTCCTCTTGATGCTGTCATCCGAATCAGACTTCTCTTCGTCTTTCTTTTCCTGGTCCCCGTCCCTGTCCTTCCGCTTCTTGCGGCGGTTTCGCCGCTCTTTGGCGCTCTTAGAGCTGAGTTTCGATTCCTCTGAGGAGGACTCTGGGAAAACCGCTTTTCCGTCGTACTCAAGGCAATCCACAGGCATAGGTGAAAGCAGTGAGGCCTGCCAGCCAATAAGCATGCAGAAAACAAAGCCAATAAACAGAGAGACCCAAATCCACATAGATGCAGGACCCACACAAAAATCTGAACAAAATAAAACCACGCGCTGAACTGACCAGAATAAATGTCAGGTCTGTATAAAAGAGGATGAAGGAAATCAGTTCATTACCTCAGCTTTATCAGCCATAGGGTGATTATTAACGTCACTATTTGAATTACTTAGGTAGTGCTTTCATTTACAGCGACTTGCACATGGTCAGAACAGGCTGAGGCCAGTCATCCAAGCTAGATAGAGTTAAGAGCCTTGCTCAGGGGCCAAACAGCGGTGAAAAACCTGCCGTTTCCCCTCCAAAATACCGTCTGCCCATCAACACAACATGATCACTTTTTTACTAGTAAAACTTCACTTTTTTTACAACTGTAAACCCATAATATCCCTCATTTAACAGCACAATTTACTTCAAAAATAAAATGGCAAGGAAGCAGATGGATCAGCATGCTTGCAGACTGTTTTTAACCTTTGTTTTACCAGAGGAGGTCGAGAGAGAGAGAGAGAGTCTCAAGCCCCACCGAGTGCCAAGCTTGAACCAGCAACTCCATAGATAACAGCCAAACAAGCAAACAAAAGCCTACCATTTCACATGATTTAGTTAATACACAGCTCACATGAGTACCTGTGCATCTTCTTGCTGTTTTTTCAACTGGTCCATCATAGCCTGGAACTCCTGCTCTTTGAGCTCTGCCTCTTCCATGGTGGCCTGGTTCTGCTCATCGTAGGCCATGGCCACCACAGCGAGGATCAGGTTTACCAGATAAAAGGAGCCGAGGAAGATCACCAGGACAAAGAAAATCATGTAGGATTTCCCAGAAGCTCGGAGAGTCTGGAAGACGAATGTAGCAATCCTATTAAAATAAGTTCTTAAAGGTAAGTGGAGAACTCCAACTGTTCACTAGATGTGGATGGAATTGCCCTCAAATTAAAACTGACACACCAGTCCTGTGAACAAATGGGACTTTAAAACACTTGTGTCATGGCACGAATATTAGTGGAACTGACCATGTCCAGATACTGACAGAGCTGAAGAGCAATATATGCCATGACAAGCAAAATCTCTTGAAATGTTTCCAGTCTCTTTTACAAAGTTGTTAATGTAATAAGTATAAAAACTCTTCAACTGCAAACACCTTTCATACCTTAGAGTAATGACAGATTAAATGGCGTATAAGATTATAAAACAGTTTCAGAATGTACTTTATGCACAAAAATAGGCCCCCAATTATATCTCCATGAAAACAGCCAATTGGCCAATTTTTTTGTACAAAACCCTACAATTAAAACTGAAAGTCTACTCTTCAAGAATATCTTGTTTCATTTCAAATCCATTGTGGTAGCATAAGGATGCAAACCTAAGGAAACTGTGTAAAAAAATATATATGCAACGTATTTTATTTATGGTTTTCAGTAACATGGATGGTTGCAAATCTGCAAAAATTAAACAATGAAGCTGAGAACAGAGAAAACAGACCAGCTGATAGAGGCTCTCCCAGTAGTCTTGGGTCATCAGTCTGAACAGGGACAGGAAAGCCCAGCCAAAATTGTCAAAACTGGTGTATCCATAGTTGGGGTTGGCCCCCACTTTGATACAAGTGAAGTTCTCTGGGCAAGGCCTGTAATACAGCAAGGTACACTCTACTTCACCATAACCACTGTATCTTCAAGCTAAAATAAAATGTTCTGACACTATATTTGTTGTACACATGGAGGCAAAGTCACCATGCACAAGTCACAATGCTTGAAGGTATTACATCGTCCTTACCCAGCATCGCTGCCAAGACCACAGAGTAAAGGATCCTTAGCACCTGGTAATTTAAAATAATTATCTAAAGAAAAGAAGGAACATCGGGTCAGAGATTCAATTTGGAACAAAGCCTCCACTATTGAATTTGAAATGGATTGGGAACTGGTTATGGGACAGAACACAAAGAGTTGTGGTCAGTGGGATTTCATCCAATTGAGGCATTGTGGGAAGCGGAGTCCCTAAGATATCAGGGTTGGGAGCTTTGTCTACATTAATGATCTTGACAGGAACATTGAAAGCAAATTGGTCAAATTTGCAAATGATACTAAATTGGGAGGTTTGGCTGACAATTTAGAGAGAGCTAATGTGATCCAGGATGATTTAGATGGAATCCAGATGTGCGCAGAAACATAGTAAATGAAATTTAACAGATCTAGTAAATGTGAAGGTCTAAATGTCAACAATGAAAATATTAGACAGGATTACTTTATGGGAGGTTTAAAACTGAAATGTACTCTTCTTGAAAAAGATCTGGGAGTGATAGTTGTCCAAACCCTTTCAGGTTCTAGCTATTGAGCAGTAGCAGTTAAAAAGGCCAACAGAATGCTGGGATGTATAATGTAGTTTCTTACTATACAAAAGATATAGAGGCTTTAGGAAAGGTTCAAAGAAGAGCCATGAAGTAAATTCCTGGTTGAAAAGATAAAAGCTATAAGGAAAGACTGGAGAATCTAAATGATTTCCGTCTTGATAAAAAAGAGACTTCTGGGTGATTGAGGTCTTTAAATATATAAAAGGGGTTAACAACGTTAACCATGGAGGACTATTTTGGCCAAGTTTTGTTTGCAGAACTTGGAGTCATAGATGGAACTTAGCCAAGGGTAAATTTAGCACCGACATCAAAGAATACTTTTTCACACAAAAAGTGATCTCAGAGTGGAATAGCTTGCCTGGCCATTTCCTACAGGAAGAAACTTGGTAAGTTTTGAAGACCAGGCTTAGCACAGTGTTTGATACCATCTAGTGCTTAAGTATTCAAAGTGTTAGGTTTACTTTAGTGATGGGAAAATGGCAAGCTAAGTTGGGCTGAATGGCCTGTTCTCGCCACTCATGTCAATTTTATTCCTGCATACCACACCTGAAACATTAAACCACAAAACTTCACACACCAAAACAAAGCCAGGGACAAGTTTTTCAAAAACATTTTAAAACAAAGCAAACAATAGCAGGATATGTTTAATGTAGCAAATACTTAATACTTTCTTAATTGACAGACCAAATTGAATAGTTTCCTTTCCAAACATCCCTCCTCTATGGACTTGTTGACCAGATCTTGAAATAAACCAGTCACACAGCAATAAGCGCATGGATTTTTCCAGCATTGGAGAAGTTTTTATCGGCCGATGCTAGTCTCTGATGCTGTAACTCAACTGAGCTTGCTTAGTGTTGACTGTAAAGTAAAATTAACCTGGCTAGAATCAAGATGAGCTCATTTAAGAACATCACGGTCCAGCTCAACCTTCTGGCTTGAATTAACCAGCATCACTATGATGACAGGAAAATTAAAAGTCATCACCAGAGGGCCCTGAGCGGCAAGGGGTTTTTCCGCCATTATTCCCAACAATGGACCAAATACTCTTAGAGCTCCAGTCACAATTGTTTATGTTCCATTTTGGTATTGTTTAATAAAGAGAAAAACAACCTTGGCACAAAAGCATTGTTAAATAAAACAATTACCCATGTGGAGTCCTGATATTATGACATAGATTTAATGTGATTTTTCCATAAAGCCTTACAACCCTTCAAACAATGAAACTGAGAACAAACAAAAAAACAGAGGGTTGTAATTTTTCCATCCCTCGAAAAGGTCAAGACAATGAGAGGCTGAAGAACACTACAGCAGTCACATGACTGTGACATCCAACGGCCATAGCGTAACCAATGTCTGCATAGGCTTGACTCATTTACATCAGCTTGTGTGCTGACATCTGTGATATGACGTGGGCATAATTACTCAAAACTGCACCGTGTGCAAGTCATTTTAAAGGCACCAAATACAGCTGGAGGCTGCTGGTGAACCAAAAGTGGTGATGACATTTTCTATGGTTATCCTCTGTAAAATTTTCTGGATTTTTAATTTAAAGATGAGGTAGACATTGAAATACTACACATCCTATGAATGTGACGATTTAATATAGTGTTATATGTCAACACTAGTTGACTACAACAACATTCTGGCTTATAAAATCCTTCAGTTCAATATTCATGTACCCACTGATGTACCCACTGACACGACAGTTTGAGGTATTCAAATGTGTCATCATCACCCGACGATGCAGCTGGCCTGAATATTAATGGAAAATTAATTTTGGATGTTTGATTTTAGTAGAAATGTTCAACCCTTATTTTCATTACTTACCTGAATTTTACGTTGATCACATAACGAGAACGTTTTAAAGACAAGCTGAACTTGAAGTGATAAGGCTGAATTTGCAAATGAGCTGCATTCTGGCCATATGAACTTAAACACCTATAACAGAAAAACGGCTGATGCCAAAATTCAGAAAAAATTTGCACGATTGTGGTCTCATCCCATGTGTTGTCATGTTTTTAGTGAAGTTTGATAAAACATTTGGTGAAATAAAAAATTTTATAAATATTAAACAATGTACAGTAAAATATAACTCCTCGCCGTGGACAAACCGTTTGACCAATCAGAACGCCGTTAAGAATACTTCATATCCTTCATGTGGATGTGCCTAGTTTGGAATCACTTGAATGAATATTTACTGAGATTTTGACATGTTATGAATTTTCACATTTTAAAAAATATAGTGACAGACTTCTGAATTGACCACAGGTTGCGCATATGAAAGTTTTTTCGGTATTCGATGGACCTCCTCCCAAAATTTCAGCTTCGTAGGACAAACATATAATTTTTTATGAATTTTTCAAGATCTACATGTGGAATGTGTGCAAATTTTAACTTTTGCTAATAAGCCATGCCCACTTTTGCCAATCATCACCAAATGTCATATATTCACTCAGGAGTGTTTATATCTCAAAATTTGTAGTGGACAGAGTACAAATGTTCAAATTTTATAGCGCCCCCCTACTGGGCAATTGAAATACGCTTCCAGGTGCAGGATAAGTTGGTCATATTTAACAAGAGTATCAAATTTCAAGTTGATATCTACATGCATTTTCGAGTTATGAGGACTTTTGTGTAAGATACCAGAAATCATGGAATTTGATGGCATGCGAAATCGGAACGGATGGACGATGGAAATTCCTTCAATAACATTTTGCTTTCTGGGTTTTTAGATGCTGGATACTAAATTTTGTGAAGTTCGGCTGCATGGCCTAGGAGTTCGAAAAAGTGGGTTTCGCTTTCATCATGATATTGCGAAAAATCCATCATGCCAGATATGGGCGTGGCCTACACCACGTCAGCTCGACTCAGGGAGTACGTGTAAAAAATGTTTTGCATTATCAACTTAAGGTAAAAAAAAAAAAAAAAAATCTAGACAAAAACAATAGGGTTCCAACCCCGTTGGCTTGGACCCATTAAAAAATCTGAAAAAAAAAAAAAAAAAAAAAACAGCAGGGTTCCACCCCTAAAAACCAAAAATCCAGACAAAAACAATCCAGACTAAAAAAAAAATAATAATAATCTGAGCAAAAACAATAGGGTTCCAACCCCACTGGGCTTGGACCTCTAATTAACACACAATTCCCCAGCTGGAAACAATACAAGTCAAAATCATTCACACACCAATCAGAACCTCAAATAAAAGGGATATGGGTCAGTGCACATGTTTTAGAAAAATGGATTCAGAAAGATGTGAGGAAGGAGAAAGAGCTAGAGGTAGAGGAAGGGGAGGGGGAAAGACAAAGAGACAGTGTCAAATGAAATCCATGCAACTCTTGTTGACCACATCCTCATCCATGGAATGTCAATGAGGGAAACAGGCTGAAGAGTGAAACCAAATCTGAGCCGATTCACAACCTCAATAATCCAGACCTTCAGAGAGGAAAACTGGTTGGTAATTTGCATACAAGGCTGTACCCTGTTTGGTTTTTTAGCTTACCGGCCGTATGGGCCGATAAGCTATTGTTGTGGTTTGGCATACGTCGTCCAGAACACTTATGTTTTTCTTGACCTGATGAATTTTCCTATAAATTTGCCATAACATACTATTAGACCATATCTCCAGAAGTTTTGCTTGGATTTTTGATTAATCTTTTTGTCCGTTTTAAGGGCTCTCGAAATTTTGGCCCCAATGTTAAGAGATAGGACTTAAAAATAGAAATTTCCAAAAATTATTTCTCAAAAACTGTCTGATAAAATTTTTAATTGAATTTTGATTGAATCGATGGAAGTAGGTCTTATGGGGGCACTTTAAAGCCTAGTCGACTAGAGGCGGAATGAGCCAGAATGCCGTCAGAATGAAAATTCTTTGTATATTCCTGGATATTCGAAGTGCGTTCCAAAAATTCTGAGTGCATTCTGAGTGCATTCCAAATATTCGGGCCTATTCTTGTGGCCGGCCCGAATGTTTTGCTCATGCTCAAAACTTTCCAGGTGCATTCGAAATGAAGAAATATCGAACGGCATTCGAAATGTATTCTAACTGCGCTCTGACTGCATTATAAATATTCTTACTGCATTCCAACAGCATTCAAAACATTCTGATTGCATTCGAGGGAGAATCGAAACGGCAAGCCACGTCAAATCCTGCCAGAATGTACTGAATGCGCCTCGAATGAGCCAGAATGCACCTCGAATGCATCTCGATTGCTGCCGGAATCTATTTCGATATTAAAACAATTCAGCTGGAAACTGAAAATCCCATCCCTTAAAAATAGGCTGAAAACCCATCCCTTAAAATAATGATTGATTGTCATGATAATGACAATGATCATTGATAATGATGATTGTCATGACCTGTTTTCAATCATTCATTTAAATTACCATTACAGAAACTCCGAAAACTCTCAACATTACCAGGTGTGGCCAGTTTTCATTAATAACGCATACCTGTTAACTCTTACGCATTCGGCGTCAGTTTTAGTGGCATATTTTTCGTTCCCGTGTTGTAGTCAGCAATTACTCAATCAACGCATATGTAAGAGATTATTTAAATGGAATAAGGTCATTGGAAGAAAGACATTTGAAATGATCTTATCTCATTTAAACAATGTAAACGATAATGAAACACATGCATTGCTTCCAACCCCCGTGTAAAGAAAAGCGCGAGAAGTCGGGAGTTATAACGCAGGTGAAACTGATAAACCTCCATGCACAAGGACTTCAGTTCCGCGCGAGAATCTACCACATATGCGTTGAATAATTGCTGACTACAGCAGAGGAATGAAAATATGCCACTTAAACTCACACCGAATCCATGAGAGTTGACAGGTATGCGTTATAAATGAAAACACGAGACCCTCGTGTTACATTCTGACTGCATTCGAAGTGAATTCGTACAGCATTCGAGGCACCTTCCAACCAGACTTCGGGTGGTGTTCAGGCAGCAATTGAACCGCACTCGTACGGCATTGGCAGTGCATTCTGAATATTCTGACTGCATTCTAACAGCATTCTAAATATTCCGACTGTGTTCCAACTACATTCAAGCTGCATTCGTGAGCTAAAACACCCAGAATGTGCAAGAATCATTTGAGGCGGGTTCGAAGCGCATTCTGAGTATTCGAACGGCAATCTTTCAAAGCTGTAAGAATTTTGGTCGATTTGAAATTCCCGCCCGAATGATGCGCGAATTTAGAAAATTCTTAATTCCGGCTGGTTCTGCTTGATTCCTGCTGATTTTGAATAAGTGTGACGGGGGCATTACTTTAACATTGGATCTTACAGAGAATTTGCAAACTGGCCTGTGGAGGCCAAATGATTGCAGATTGAGCTTAAGTTTGCATTATAGACATACAGGATATAATATATGACCAGTAGCGGAGCTACAGGGGGGGCGAAGACACGTCCCTTTTAGTCCTGGCTAGATCTCAATCATTTTCCTTTATTGACGTCTTTTCCAATTATCGTAATTGGCAACTGAAGACACTGTTTCTCACCGTATGCGATCTAACAGCGATGAAATCATGGGCTAAATTCAGTGCAGAAAAATAATTTACTTATTAATTGGCCAATGCTTCGCGTGATTGAACTGGTCCGTGTTCCAATGAACGCGGACTTTCACTCTCGGTATTTCGTGGGTTGATTTAAAAAAAAAAAAAAAAACAGTTAAACGGCAGTTAAATAGCCTGGGTTATAACAAGCGTGCGGCTCAAGCCATTTGCTTTAGAGTCGACAGGTAGGCTATGCAATTTTGAATAACGTAGATTTAAATACAGCAAATACGCGTCCAGAGGAATGATTGTCGTCTTACCTAATCGGGGAGAACAAGCAGCACCTGTTAAGTGCGGAGCGCTCTCGGAGTGAACCTTTTGTTAATCATGAAGATGACTGAGAACAGGTCAGGATTTATAATTGTTTTAAACGGCTGTTTTGTGCAACCCAATTCACTGTTCCGCCACTGTGCTGAATTTAACCCGCGATTTAATCGCTGTTAGATCGCATATGGAGAGAAACCGTGTCTTCAGTTGCCAATTACAATAATTGGAAAACACGTCAATAAAGGAAAATGATTGAGATCTAGCCAGGACTAAAAGGGACGTGTCTTCGCCCCCCCTGTAGCTCCGCCACTGTATATGACCTATATGTTGGCAATGTTAAAGTTGACCTCAGATGACCATGAAAGGTCAAACTCGAGGTCAAACAAAATTTTGGCAATGTTAAAAGATAGGACTTGAAATTTCAAAAAAAAAAAAAAAAAAAAAAAATTTTCAAATTGTCTGGTACCTTTTTTCTAAATCTGGCAATCAACTCACCTTGGTTCACTTTATGTACACTGCAAGTGCCATTATGATTGAATCAACGGTAGTGGGTCTAGTGGGAGCTCTGTACTTTAACATTAGGTCTTAAAGTAGACATGTATTGATTTGAAACTTCGTATTTGGTATCATCCGAAAGGGCAGGCAATACTCTCTCTAAGCAGCAACACTTTTCACCTGGAGATGATTGTGGAATAAAGTAATCATGGATGTAAAACAGGCTTTTAGCAACCCCCAATATTGCCCTTGAACAGCACTGTGAAATGGGCCAAGAGCAGTGACATCACTCGTGGGATGAATTGTGACACATAGGCTATCTCATGTGTATTTACGTTGCAAGCAAGACATCAAAATCAACTAAAAATGTCTCAATTTTTGCCTGACTTGGACATCAAAGTTGAGGAGGATGATTCAAGTGCAAGTTCAACAGCCAGGCACAGTGAAGATGATGATGGAAAGGAAGGAGAAATATAAGGACGATACGAATGCGGCTGAACACAAACAGCTACCGCAAGCGTACCAGCGTGAACCGGAGCCTCGGGCATGGGTGAGTGAGTGGGAAGCAAGATGTGGGGTGTGTAGTTAACATTTATGAAATAAAGCATTACGTTGAGTTTGAGCTTTCTATCGTTAACTATGTGCATTTTATAATATGATGTTTGAAAATGCCTTCGATGCCATTAAATGCTGTACGTCCACAAAAACGCCATATTTTCAAAAATGTAGTTTGAGAAAATAAAACAGAACACCATCACAAATTTTGGATATGTTAATAACAGGCATCTAATCTTTCTAAAACAGTCAATTTGATGTTGGTGGATGGTGTAACTTTTTTGGTATAAAATGTAAAAAATAGCTCAATTTTTTTTTTTTTCATTTTCAAGCTGTAATATTTTCTAGATTATTCATAAGAGAGGGGCAGAATTAGAATACAAAATACACAACATATATGGGAAGCTGCACTTGCAATAACAAATCCCTGTCTTTGAAACTAGGCTTTTTACAGTCCTTCAAATATGCTACCACAGAGCGCAGAGTTAAATTTACGAGCAACTTTAAGCACCCAGAAATATATGAATAACTAAAGGGACACCTTTATGTCCATATGCCGCAAGTTAAAGTAGCAGATTTTCAGCCCTGAAAATTTGAAGGCCTTAGCTGAAATACTTTTCTTGATATAACCATGTGAAAGTGGCTCCTCAGAAATTGTTGTTCAAAAAGGGCCAGAAGTTAGTTGCAAAAAATTTTTTTATGAAAAAACTATTACAACGTAGAAGTTGAGAGCTAAAATTTTGGATTTCTCCTATTAAGAGGTGTATGCACCCGCTGGAATTTTTTTCAGCCAAATCTGAGATGGTCAAGTGGGAGCCATTCAGACATTCGACGTGGAATGACCCAGCTCCTAAGCTGATGTCTTCACAGGAAAGCAAAAGAAGCAACTGTTCCCTAAGGAAATTACATGCAAACTTTGCACTTTTTAATGACTGCTTACACCGTGTTCTGATTTGAATGCATAAACAGCATTCGTGGATTGACCGATATTAGACAAGACGATCAGAACATTGCTTACATTTTCAGAATCTAGAAAATGAATGATTCTGTGTAAATTAGAGAATGGTCTAAACTCTTGAGCGATGTATGGACTTTAACCCATTATTACGAAGGGATTTTTGGCAGTTCGTTATGTTGTTGTATCGCTGTAGTGTACTGTTTTGCAAATATTGGGCAGTGGTCAAACACGTGAGCACTGAAAACACTGATTCTAACCCAACAAATTGGGAAACCAACATTTTAGATCGTGTAAATACTTCGCTGGGGATTTCACTTTGTCAAATAAACTGTACGGCTTTGAAATTTGAAGTTTTTATCATTTGCTATTAATTATGAAGGAAAAGTTACTGTCTGTTTTACTGAAGGGCTTGTGTCATCTCTCTCACGTTTACAGGCATGACTGATTATTACTTGGTATTAGAACATAATTGGAGCTAAATTAGCATAGGTATGAGTTTCAGTTGCAAAAAAACTAAATAGAAAACATTTGAGAAAGAGATATCTTATTGGCGCGGTAAATTAAAGAAAAAAGGCTGTCTAGTAAAAGATCGGGAGAAGAAGTAAACCTGAGTGATCACTAGTCCTGATGTCCACTGAAAAAAAAAATCCAATTTCTATCCCTGAATCCACAGGGGAGTATTTACTGATAATAAGATGGTAATAGTAATGGAAGAGGTCAAAGCCTAGAAGCAAGTAGTCCAGAAAAGTTGGTAATGACAGGAGAGGGTTTGGGCGTGTTCACGCCCATGCTAGTGGCCATCCTGTGGTTGAAGCCTTACGGTAAGTTTTACTCGCCAAGCAAGATGGCTACAGAGTAAAACTGAAAGGTTTAGCAGGAACGCAGTCCCTATGGAGACTGCTGATGGCTTTGGAGGTGTTCCAAATAAAAAAAATCAGAGGAACAGACGGGAACAAAATGCTAACAAGAATGCGGTCCCTATCCTGGAGACCAAGATTAAGGCTTGGGAGCTTGTTCCTACTAATACAGCTTCAAAGAGTAATTATATTTTTCTCCATTGTTAAAGTACCAAAAAACTTACAGAAGAAGACCTTTTGTGCAAAACTGGAAAATTAAAACTGACTAGTAGGCTTTGTAGGACAAAGTGTTACAATCCGGTGACCAAACAGGACAGAAAGTAAGCTTAAATAGACCGGGCCATTATACAAAAGGACCAGGGCATACAAATGATCCCACCTGGGAGTGAGGGAGGAAATAAGTCCACAGAGCAGAAGGCCTTCCTGAAGCTGCTAGCAAATTGTGGCCCGTGGTCAGAGACCACCTTCTGGGGAATGCTGTGAAGGCAAAGCAGTGAAACAGGTGCTCGGCAGTCTCCTTTCCTTGGCCATGGGCAGCTTTGCCAATGGAAAAAATATGCTGACTTTGAGAACTGATCCACAGTTGATGAGATTACCACAAATCTGTCTGACAAAGGCAACCCAGTAACAAAATCCATGACTACGCTTGCCCACAGCAGGTGGGGAACCTCCAAGGGCCGGAGAAGACTGCTGGAGTGCCGATTGCTGGACTGGGAATGAGCACACACAGGGCTCTCCGCGACAAACTCCCGGGTGTCTTGGCGGATGGTGGGCCACAAAAATTGTTGACAGATGAGTGCCAGGGTGCGAGAGATGCCAGCATAGCATGTCAGCTGAGAAACCTGGGCCCAGGACAGAAAACTACTTCCCACTCTATCTGAAACACAAAGGTGGTTAGGTGGGGTGTCTGATAGTGGGAGACGGGACCGCAGCACTTCTTCAACCTCACAGTCAATCTGGAGCTTGGCAGCTGCCATAAGACACTGATCCAGGGGAATGGATTCAGCATGCTCGTCAGGCAAAGGAGAGTAGAGATGGGACAATGAGTCTGAATTAGTATTCTTGGGTCCAGGATAATAGGTCAGGACAAAGTTTAATCTAGCAAAGAAGAGGGACCAACAGTCTTGCCTGGGGTTTTATCTCTTAGCTGTAAAGAGGTACTCCAGGTTGCGATGGTCTGTCCAGACAAAAAAAGAAGGCTGGATCTCTCGAGCTTATGTCTCCATTCCTTAAACATTAGCTTCACCACTAACAGCTCCCAGTCACCAATGGAGTAGTTTCTCTTTGCAGGAGACAGTTGTTGAGAGAAGAATGCACATGAGTGTGGATCTTGCCATCAGCTGCTCGCTGGGAGAGGACCGCTCCAGCATCACATCCAAGGTATGTACTACCATGATAAATTGGCGCTGGGGGTCAGGAAGCGTGAGAAAGGGAGCACTGGCAAATAGTCCTTTAAGCTGGTGGGAGGTGGAGGCAATGGCGTAACTGTCGACTGTGCAAGCAATGTATTGCACCGGGGCCCAGCCAGTGTAAGGGCCCCAAAAAAGTACCAGGTTAATTATTAATATGACCCAATATTTTCCCTACCGGCTGCCACGAACATGAGCATGACATCGTTCAACAGCAGTATGAAATTACCTGCATATATTCCATATACCGCTCAGCACTTGACGTATATCACGGTTTTGAATTGAGTGTTTTTTTCCTTTGCCTTTCTGAAATTTTACAAAATTATATGTTTTATTAAAAATAAATATTATTTGTATCCACCATTCACCGTAAAAACTGCTAAATAAGACGCCCCTTTAATTCAATATTTTTCACTTCAAGAATGCACCAGTGAAATGCTGCGAGAGGTGAAGGGGGATGTTCCAATATGCACCCAGGAGATGCTGCTGTGAGCAAGACCTAGCTCGCGTATCCTCAAGCCAAAGCATAGAGCTCGGTACTTAGTCTCAGGCGAAGTGCATTAGCCACCACTAGCAAGAGCTAAAAGCCTTGCGTAGCCCACCACAACATGGCGAAAACTCCTAGAAAGAGCTATACTGCGGCACAAAAACTTCACTTCGTGGACTCTGCTGAACAAAATGGAAATTGCCACATGTAGCCTACTGGTAATATGTGTGTGTTTTGATTGTTTAAAATAAATTGAAATAGTTTGGAACAACTTGTTTAAGCTTTTTTATAAATTAATAGCTACTATAACAGTTTTTCATATGAAACCCTTTTTACCGATGGTACACCCCCCAAAATATAACGAGTCTTATATACCGATGCAGCGTATCTACCGAGTTTTATGGTATTTGATTTGCTTGCTTCCTTCTGAAGTTCCGAAGGAAGAAGGCTTGCTGGGAAATGCAAATTTGTCCTGTTATATTTCCCTAATTCCCTGTCATTTAAAATAACTTGCGTTGACGTCACGTCAATTTTCCCTCAACCTTTTAGCAAGGAGCAAGTGTTCTATAGTCAGTAAATGATAAGTTAGCAAACAGCATAGCAGCACAATGTTTAGTAAGCTTAAACAAAAAAGCAGCAAAAAAAAAAAAAGCGGTTAACTGGCAACAGGTCAATAACATGACTGGCTATAAAAAGAGCAGTTTAGAGAGGTAGAGTCCCTAGTAAGTAAAGATGGGCAGACTTTCATCAATCTGTGACAAACTGTGTCTACACATTGTGGAACAATTTCAGAAAAAAGTTCCTCAATGTAAACAACTGTTACTACGTTACAAAATGGGTAGCAAGACAGATACTCGTCATAAGGTACAACTTACAAGAAGATGGGAACCAAGATGACAAAATAGCATATTAAGTCACACAAAGCCGATCTGGAGTTATGCGGTTTCTTGTTACCATTTTCTAAATTGGGTAGTGAGACAGATACTTGTCATAAAACACTGATTACCAAGATAAAAAGATATTTCACTGTTAAAGTCTGCGCTGACCAGCTGTGCTCAGTCCTCCATTCATTGTCTTCTCTGTCCCTGTCCTCTGCTAAAATTCCAGCCATGTGGAAGACATTTTGCCTTGCTCCTATTCCAAAGAAAACGAATGTGTCTTGTGATCTCGCCAATTTGAGACCTATAGCCCTGACATCGCACATTATGAAGTGCTTCGAGAGGGTGGTTTTGGATCACCTGACTAGGCAGGTGTCAGCCTTTCAGGATCCTCTCCAATTTGCTTATAGGAAGGGCGTGGGAGTAGATGATGCTCTACTATTTATGCTTCACAATGTCTATAGTCATCTCAAAACTGCTGCCAGCTCTGTCATGTTTTTTTATTTTTCTACTGCTTTTAATACAATACAGCCACATATTTTAGCGAAGAAATTAATTGATTTTAAATTACATAACAGTACAATTGCCTGGATTCTTGATTATCTTTTGTCCCGACCACAGTTTGTCAGACTTGACAACAAAATGTCCGACACCATCTTAACAAACACCGGAGCGCCACAGGGTGCAGTTTTATTTCCTTTTTTATTTAGTCTTTACACGGCTGACTACAGACATAGTCAGCCGTCCTGCTTGTTACAATAGTTTTCAGATGACACAGCCCTGGTGGGCTTGCTCCACAAAGGCAATGACCTGGCCTACAGGAGGGAGGTCCAGTCATTTGTCAGCTGGTGTGACTCAAATTTCTTGAAGCTAAATGTTGGAAAAACTAAAGAGTTGATTATCGACTTTAGAAAGAAGAAAGAGGAAGTCCACCCCCTGTTGATTAAAGGCAAACAGATCGAAATCGTTGAGTCTTATAAATACCTTGGTGTCCATCTGGACAATAAATTAAACTGGAAAGAGAACACCCAGGCCTAACTGAAGAAGACCCAGTCCAGGCTCTTCTTTCTCAGAAAACTTAGATCTGTTAATGTCTGCGCAAGGCTTTTAGATATTTTTTATCAAAGTATCCTTGCTAGTGTCCTTTTTTATGCTGTACTTTGCTGGGGGGGCAGCGTATCAACCGACGACAAAAACAGGATCAACAAAATGATCAAGAGGGCTGGATCAGTTATTGGTTTAGTCCCAGAGTCACTTGACGCCACTGTTGAGAGGAGAACCAGGTCAAAATTAAAACTGATCCTAGGCTATGAAAATCATCCTTTGCACAATGTTTTTAAGGGTCTTGAAAGCTCATTTAGCGAGCGATTAGTGATGCCTCGGTGCTCCACTGAACGGCTGAGAAAGTCTTTCGTTCCTACAGCAGTGAGATACTTTAACAAAAATTGTTAGCGTCAGACTTGGCACTGCTGCATAGTTCTTATCTAATATGTATCTAGTTTTTATTTATTATTCTTCTATCTTATTATGCAGTTGTAGTATTTAATTATGTTCTTTTCTTTTACAAAACCCAAAACCAGTGAAGTTGGCACATTGTGTAAATCGTAAATAAAAACAGAATACAATGATTTGCAAATCCTTTTCAACCTATATTCAATTGAATACACTGCAAAGACAAGTTACTTAATGTTCGAACAGGTAAACTTTGTAATTTTTTGCAAATATTAGCTCATTTGGAATTTGATGCCTGCAACATGTTTCAAAAAAGCTGGCACAAGTGGCAAAAAGACTGAGAGAGTTGAGGAATGCTCATCAAACACTTATTTGGAACATCCCACAGGTGAACGGGCTAATTGGGAACAGGTGGGTGCCATGATTGGGTATAAAAGCAGCTTCCCTGAAATGCTCAGTCATTCACAAACAAGGATGGGGCGAGGGTCACCACTTAGTGAACAAATGCGTGAGCTGATTGTCGAACAGTTTAAAAACAACATTCCTCAACGAGCTATTGCAAGAAATTTAGGGATTTCATCATCTACGGTCCGTAATATCGTCAAAAGGTTCAGAGAATCTGGAGAAATCACTGCACGTAGCGACAAGGCGAAAACCAACATTGAATGCCCGTGACCTTCGATCCCTCAGGCGGTACTGCATCAAAAACCAACATCAGTGTGTAAAGGACATCACCACATGGGCTCAGGAACACTTCAGAAAACCACTGTCAGTAACTACAGTTCGTCGCTACATCTGCAAGTGCAAGTTAAAACTCTACAATGCAAAGCGAAAGCCATTTATCAACAGCACCCAGAAACGCCGCCGGCTTCGCTGGGCCCAAGCTCATCTAAGATGAACTGATGCAAAGTGGAAAAGTGTTCTGTGGTCTGACGAGTCCACATTTCAAATTGTTTTTGGAAACTGTGGACGTCGTGTCCTCCGGACCAAAGAGGAAAAGAACCATCCGGACTGTTATAGGCGCAAAGTTCAAAAGCCAGCATCTGTGATGGTATGGGGTGTATTAGTGCCCAAGGCATGGGCAACTTACACATATGTGAAGGCACCATTAATGCTGAAAGGTACATACAGGTTTTGGAGCAACATATGTTGCCATCCAAGCAACATCTTTTTCATGGACGCCCCTGCTTATTTCAGCAAGACAATGCCAAGCCACATTCTGCACGTGTTACAACAGCATGGCTCCGTAGTAAAAGAGTGCGGGTACTAGACTGGCCTGCCTGTAGTCCAGACCTGTCTCCCATTGAAAATGTGTGGCGCATTATGAAGCGTAAAATACGACAACGGAGACCCCGGACTGTTGAACAACTTAAGCTGTACATCAAGCAAGAATGGGAAAGAGTTCCACCTGAAAAGCTTCAAAAATTGGTCTCCTCAGTTCCCAAACGTTTACTGAGTGTCGTTAAAAGGAAAGGTGATGTAACACAGTGGTAAAAAGGCCCCTGTGCCAACTTTTCTGCAATGTGTTGCTGCCTTTAAATTCTACGTTAATGATTATTTGCAAAAAAAAAATAAAGTTTCTCAGTTTGAACATTAAACATCTTGTCTTTGCAGTGTATTCAATTGAATATAAGTTGAAAAGGATTTGCAAATCATTGTATTCTGTTTTTATCTACGATTTACATAACGTGCCAACTTCACTGGTTTTGGGTTTTGTATGTCCTACATTTAGATCATGCTTCATTGGCCTTTACTGTGTTTGTTGTGCATCTGATGTTGTGTTTATGTTGTTTGATGTCTTTGTGCTGTTTGTCGGCTATATGACCTGGTGGTAAAACAGTTTCACCCATGCGGATTCAATAAAGCTTCCCTTATCCTTATCCCTTAACTTGTCCAGCTAACCGCCATGCTTTTAAATGGCTTTGTTGATCGTGACAGAGGTTGCTATGTTACAAAAATAGGGCCAACAGCCCTGTAGCTCACCAGCCCACCAGAGCATATTGTAGGGATAAATGGCTTTCACTTGATATCCCATACTTTAGCAAATGTCCATTAGTGTTTGGTCAAATTGATACCAGATAAGGTCCAGATTACAGCTCTGTTTTTATTTGTTGTGTCAAATGTCTTATTACATTATATTCAGCAAATAAATTAATGTAATATTCCACATTCTATTTCCTTGTCAAAAGGCAGTATGTCCTGTGATCCAGCAGAACTGCAATCCACATTGATGGCAGATACATAGAGGAGAACTGGGTAAGATGAGCCAGTGGGAAAAATCAACCACCCCCCGTATCTAGGCAACTGTATAAAAGGAGATCATCATAAGTAAAGTAACAATACTTTATATTACACATTCCATCTTTTACCTGAGCACATGAAAACAGTGGTTGCACCCCGTTCACACAGCTTTGCAACCTTACGAAGACCATGCCGATCACCCCGATCTGAAAAAGTTATCAAGTCGGGGCATTACTGCCGTCAAAATCCAGCAATTTGGGAAATTAAATACTACATCACGTCTGTACTGCGATGCTTCTACGTCAAAGCGCTGCTGACTTACTGCTACTTCGATTACGCCTATACCAATGCCGACCAAGCGGTCGTTTCTACTACGTTGCCGCTACGACGTACAGGACCATACTACGTTGTTACACAGACCAAGTAGACTGTAGGACGATGTTGCTACGCAGGTGCTGACCATATTACGCTTCTAGTATGATTTGTGGTAATGTCTATGTAATTGTAATTACTGTATGCATTATATTTCTTTGGAGTATCTTATACTTGCTCAACTGAATTTGTGATGCATAAATTAAATACAGTGAGTGAAGAAAATTCAGTAAAGTAATCAAAAGTCATTGTACTTATTATTTAATTTATGCAATTATTTTTGTGCACTGATTTAAGTTATAATTTATGTCCTCTTGCTTCGATCGAATATTGGTTCCTACTAAGAATTGTTTTACTGGGGAAGAAGGAGCGTGATGGGGAAAAAGGAAGTAGCAGAAAAAACAATTGAGTTGAGCAGTCCGTTTTGTTGGATGTAACGTTAGCTGTACAGTACTGTATTGGTGTGATTAACGAAGAACGAAGATTAAAGATTGATTTGTGCACCACCAACTGTAGCGCTCATTCCCACAGCCAAGAGACCTGAAGCACGCTACTAAATCGAGAAACGAGGGTTACATCCATATAAATCTGGGGAGTTCAAGCATTTCTTCAGTTCTTTCCCAACTTCGAAGATGAACGGACCTGATGCTGATTTGATTCAACTGGCTCTGCTCCAACAAGAACGGTGCTGCGTTTTTATTACGACCACAGAGATCTCACCACGATGCTATCACGCTGCTTGTACGAAAATGGCGTTCCCATTACATTCTTAATAAGACTTTGCCCTGCTTTTTGTTGGCCACGACCTGGCTACACTTATTTTGTGCACGGTCAAAATAAGCGTGGGGATAGCGTGCAGCTTCTCGACCTAGGAGATTCCATCCCGACCAAACCACGCTCATGGAGATCCTCCCACGCTCTCGGCCACTTTTCCATCGTAGTAGAAGCGGCGTCTATGTGTGAACGGATTCTAAGCAAACCTAAACCTAAAGTCCAAAATATGATTTTTGTCATGAAAATTCATCATGTTTCTGAAGTTAGCTTTCTAAAATCGTAATTAAAAGAGTTATGTTTTTATCATTATTAAAGGTGTATTTAGTAGTGCTGCATGATTTGGTAAAAATGTGCGATTGCGATTATAGTGGACCATATTGCAATTTGCGATTACGATATGATTTTTTAAAAAAATGATATCTTGAGCCTACTTGCTTTGTTATCAAGGAGAGTGCAGAGAATAATGATGATGATTTTGTAGGGTATTTTTCTCAACTCAAAAAATGCAAACATTAAGGTGCATAAAAATACAAAACAAGTTTATAGCACTGTTTTCAAAATAACATTTTCCAAAAAAGAGGTTTTTCCTTTTTTGAAAATCAGGATATTTTCTGCAAAGTGCAAATGCAGTGGCTCTATTGTAAACTTAGATGCCTTTCTGCAGGCATTTTTGTAAACCTATTAAGTTCTACTTAATACAAAAAGCAAAAAGTTTGTGCAGTACCCTTAACCCTCTATTAACCAAACCCATTTCCAATTGTGTAAAAATCATTTCCCTAGGCAAATGTGTTGATTATGGCCAATATTTGAAAAAATAGTAAAAAAAAAAAAATTAAATTAAAATAATTTTTTTTTTTTTTTAAATTAAAATTTTTTTTTTTTTTTTTTTTTTTTTTAATTTTAACTTGACGGACCATTCAAGTTATTCTCAAATGTTTATTTGGCAATAAGAAACAAAACCAGCAGGGTGTCCAGGCTGTTAACCCTTTCACTTTATGTAGCAGATATGCTATGGTGGTTAATAGAGGGTTAAAAAAATAAAGGCATTTATGCAAAGTACAAAAGCAGTAGCACCATTGGGCATTAGCGGCTTTCAGTTGTCTCTTTGGATTTACTTTGCTTGGCTTTCATCACATGCATTCCTTATGCTTCTCTCGGTGCTGTCCCAAGTGTTGATACAGATTGGTAGTGTTGCCGCGGGATGTGGAGATTTTAACTTTGCAAGTTTTACACAACACGTCTTATTCTGTTCAACGTCGCCGTACCTGAAATCAAAGTATCTCCATATGCCGAGAAGCCAAGTCTCACGCACTCGGCCTAAATCTCGCGGATTTTTTTTTTTTTTTTTTGCTTTTTCACCGTAGTCCGCAATTGTTCAATGAACACTTATTAATGAGATTCTCACGCGGAATTAAAATCGTTGTGCATCGAAGTTTCAGTTTCACTTGCATAAAGGCGGACATGATCGTTTGAATTGTTTAAATGAAATTAGAACATTTGAAACGTCTTTATGCAATTCCATTGCTTTCAATCCCTCAGTAAAGACAAGCATGAGAGTCAATCGATTTCCGTGTCACTAGTGGGGAAATCCACCGTAATGCACGTGAAACTGATTAACAAAATGCACAATGACTTAAATTCCGCGAGTGCATTTCTTCAGTTCGCGTTGATAGAATAATTGCTGACTAAGGCACAGGAACGTGAATGCCACGAAGAGGCGAGACACTCGCGCCTAATCTCTGCATATGATAATAGATGTTGCGGGGTTTTTTTCCGCCACGAACTCACTCTCAGCCTGGGCTTGCTCACACTCCTGCTCATGAGTTTATTCGGCGTCACTGCTGGTCTCCGAGAACTGTAGCGAGTAGTCACATGACCATACCTGTTGCACAGACGACGGCTGCGTCTCAATATTTTCATTTCGCTGGGGAAAGTTCCTAACTCCTGAAAGCTGATCCGGAAATGATTACGTGCCGTGGCAACTATGATAAGAGCCTTCGAATTCTTTAAATGTTAAGGAACGGTGTCTCAGCGCTTCCTAATTTACCTCCTTTAGCATAGGGTACACAGACGCATCCTTTTCGAAAAGAAAGGAGATAACGCCATTCCACAATTCCGCGCAGCAGCAGTATTTAAAGGGGCAACTATTCATCTGACCAATCGCGTAAAGAAACGTATGGGACCCCATCATGTTCACGTTGCCTGCTTTAAGTGCATTCAGATTTTCTTATTAGCGCGGTTGTATTCCTAAGCGGTAGGAATTCCATGTTAGACCCTTCCTTTATCTTCAGACGTTTTCCACATAGATTAAAGACAAGTGGTGTGGAATTATTATATAGGACGTAATTTTTGACTACTCGGACACAGCCCAGGATAGCGCTTGTGGGCATAACGTCAACAGACTCCATACAATTAAAGGAGACGTAGTTATGTTCACTGGCAGCACACGCTTATTTAGAATGAATCGCAAATCGCCGCCGTTTTTGCGGTTATGCAATCGCACTGCTTGACATCGCGATTGCAACTGCGATTAGATTAATCGTGCAGCACTAGTATTTAGTTAAGTATAAGCTACAAAACATGGTTTTTTACAAAACACCTCAGCATAACTGTGGATCTGAGCCACTGCATGAAACAGTTTTGTCAAAATGGAGGTTATGGGGTAAAATGAGCCACTGATGTTGGGGCAAGTAGAGCCACTGCATTGGATTACTTGAGAGAATTTCGGAAGATGAACTTTAGTCAAAATTTTTAAAAAGAGGCAGTGTGTGTCCAAGGCTCAAAAAACCTTCACATTTAAAGCAATTGATGAAGGAAGCTTCCCAAGAGAGGATGTTGTCAAGAAGTTGCCAAGACCAATCACAGTTGGTGGAACAGCTAGACAGGAAAAAGTGCTTTTCCATGCCCTCTGGAAAAGTAGAATGTTGAATAAGATACAGAGGTGCTGGACTGAGCCACACTGAAATTGGCCAGTTATTGTTTACTACAGATACATCCCTACAAACACATGTACTCCAGCTTCATTCTCACACATACAGCACACACGTGCATGGAGACACAGACAGTATTGGGTGTCAGTGTTACAAGATCATATTAATGCTTAAGCACGGTTCTGAGTGTAAGAGTGTTAAAATAATTTTACATTAAAGTTTGTTAACATTAAAGTACAACCTCAATTTGGAAATAGTTGGGACGAAGTGCAAATTGTGAATAAAATCAAAATGCAATAACTTACAGATCACGAGCCAATATGTTATTTACAATAGAACATAGATAACCTTTCAAATGTTGAAACTGAGACATTTTACATTTTTATCCACAAAATGAGCTTATTTCAAATTTTCTGGCTGCAACAGGTCTCAAAAAAGTTGGGCAAAAAAGGGCTGAAAAAGCAATTAATATATAAGAGAATCAGCTGAAAGAACATTTAGCAAGTAATTACATTAACTGGCATCAGGTGTGTAACATGATTGGCAATAAAAGGGATGTTTTAGAGAGGCTGAGTCTCTCAGACGTAAAGATGGCCACTGGCCCTCCAACCTGTGAAGGCTTGTGTAAAAATAAATAAATAAATTAAAAAAAATTGCAGAATACTTTAAAAACACTGTTCCTCAACGTCAAATTGCAGAGGCTTTGAAGGTCTCATCATCGACAGTGCATAAGATCATCAAAAGATTCAGAGAAACTGGAAAAATCTCCGTGCGTAAGGGACAAGGCAGAAGACCTTTACTGGATGCCCGTGATCTTTGGGCCCTCAGAAGCCTCTGCATCACTCACCGGCATGATTCTGTCATTGACATTACTAAATGGGCCAAGGAATACTTCAAGAAACCACTGTCTGTAAACACAGTCCGCCGTGCCATCCATAGATGCCACCTAAAACTCTATCATGCAAAAAGGAAGCCATTGTTGAGCATGATCCAGAAGAGCCGCTGTGTTCTGTGGGCCAAGGCTCATTTAAAATGGACTGTAGCAAAGTGTCCTGTGGTCAGATGAGTCCAAATTTGACATTCTTGTTGGAAATCATGGGCATCGTGTCCTCTGGGCTAAAAAGGAGAAAGACCACCCCTCCTGTTATCAGCGTTCAGTTCAAAAGCCAGCATCTCTGATGGTATAGGGATGCATTAGTGCATATGGTGTGGGACACTTGCATGTTTTAAAAAGCACCATGAATGCTGAAAGGTATTTAAAGGTTTAAGAGCAACATATGGGTCAATGACGTGACATTTTCCGAATGCACTACTTTGGTTTAAAATCGTTTTAAATGATTCATAATAAGCATCATTTTATTCTATAAAACCTGTTTAATTTGAACATATTTCCAGTTTATCATAAAAATGATATGTATATATTTTTTTGCCATCTCAAACCCTGAAAATGTCAGGTGGCGCAACCGTCCAAGCAAGTTAACACCATGTGAAATGTATTAAATATGTAATTTAAAATATGAATTAATATAATATTAATACAGGGGCATAATTTTATATTGAAAACCTTTCAAATAAACAAAGTTTAATAGTTTAATTGTTCTTAAATTGTTTGGAAAACCAAAATACCCACCCCCTACAATAAAGAATCCATAAGTTACTTTTAATACCCAGCTCAAAATACAAAATAGTAATGTTTTCGGCAGAGTAGACACTCTCAGGTGAACTTACAAAAAAAATTGCTGAGAAAAAAAAGAGGGAAGTGTGGTTTTTTTTTTTCAAGAAACTTTTGGTTGCGCCACCTGACATTTTTTGGCTGGTGGAATTGCAAATACAATCTATAACTGTACTAAAACCCTGTGAATGTTGTGCAACCATTAAGACTTGTTTAAACACACTCTTCCAACTTCAAATAAATGTATTCTGTACATTTTTAAAGATTTATTAAAAAAAAAAACATTTTTAAAAGGCTTATTTGTCATTGACCCATATGCTCCCCTCCAGACGACATCTATTCCTAGGAAGGCCTTGTGTATTTCAGCAGGACAATGTAAAACCACATACTGCAGCTATAACAACAGCATGGCTTCGTAGTAGAAGAGTCCGTGTGATGAACTGGCCTGCCTGCAGTCCTGATCTTTCACCGATTGAGAACATTTGGCGCATAATTAAACGAAAAGTCCGTCAAAGGAGACCGAACTCTCCAGCAGCTGGAAGCCTGGATTAAACGCGTTGGATCAAATTCCAATGGCTAAACTCAAGAAACTTGTCTCCTCAACGCCCAGACGCCTCCACTCTGTGTTAAGAAGAAGAGGGGATGCTACACCATGGTAAACAGGCCCCTGTCCCAACTTTTTTGAGACCTGTATAGCAGCCATCAAATTTGAAATGAGCTCATTTTGTGGATAAAATTGTAAAATTTCTCAGTTTCAACATTTGCTATGTTATCTCTGTTCTATTGTGAATGAAATACTGGCTGGTGTGATTTGAAAGTCATTGCGTTTTGATTTTATTCACAATTTACACTTTGTCCCAACCAGTGGCAGAGCCAGACAATTTTCATCAGTGTGGCCAGACTGAGGCCATTGCTCACATAGGGGTGGCACAGAAATGGATACCTTATTTTTTCTTACGTGGCAAGTTGCTGTCGATCTAGTAGTGTTGCTTGGTCACTCATTTACTTAGCTATACAGGCAGTGACTGCTGTGTAGAATTACATCATGAAGCCCTGCATAATAAGCTTTTAATGTATTCCTAAACTAATTTAAAAAAATAGTGGCAAAGCCACTGCGCCCGCCTGGCCAAACGTGGCCAAAATGGAACGTCCCCTATTGGCCATAGTATCTGTCCGACTGGGCTGAAAATCGAACTTGGTCAGGACCTTAAGACGCTATATACACATATGAAATATTAAAAGGATCAGTGAAAAACTGAAAACGCTGGGGCGCAGACAAGCCAAAAGTTTACGCACGCATGCACGGATGCGCGACATACCACCACTCAAGATCCCAAACATAGCATAAGCCCATAAGGCCTTTTGGCCAAGCGGGCAAAAAATTGGAGCATCTTAGCTCGTAGAATAAGGGAGCTAGAGCTGTTTGAAGTTTTGCAGAAAAAGCCCCCTGGTGGCCAAACCGAGAATTGCAGTATGCCCAAAATCGAACTGGGGCTAGATCTTGGTCCCATAAACATGCATATGAAATATGAAAAGGATCCTTTAAAAAGTGAAGGCACTATTGCAGTGAAACAAAATCTGTGCATTTTACGACCTTTGACCTACATAACCTTTAAATGTAGGTCAAATCAAAAACCCATTACATGTATGATGAACCCTTGGCAGCACAACCTACAGTAAAAATTTGAGCATCTTAGCTCCTAGAATAAGGGAGCTAGAGCTGTTTGAAGTTTTGCAGAAAAAGCCGCCTGGTGGCCAAAACAAGAATTGCAGCATGCCCAAAATGGATTTCAGGCTAGATATTGTGCCCATATACATGCATATAAAATATGAAAAGGATCTGTTGAAAACTGGAGGAACTATTGCACTGAAAGAAAATCTGTGCATTTTAAGACCTTTGACCTGCATAACCTTGAAATTTAGGTCAAATCAAAAACCCATCACATATATGATGAACCCTTGGCAGCACAACCTACAGTAAAAATGTGAGCATCTTAGCTCATAGAATAAGGGAGCTAGAGCTGTTTGAAGTTTTGCAGAAAAAGCTGCCTGGTGGTCAAAACAAGAATCGCAGCACGAGCAAAATCGAACTCGGGCTAGATCTTGGGCCCATATACGTGTATATAAAATAGGAAAAAGATCCGTTGAGAACTGAGGGCACTATGGCACTGAAACAAAATCAGCACATTTTATGACCTTTGACCTATATAACCTTCAAAATTTGGTCAAATCAAAAACCCATAATATATATGATGAACCCTTGGCAGAACACCGTACAGTAAAAATTTGAGCATCTTAGCTTGTAGAATAAGGGAGCTAGAGCTGCATATAAAATATGAAAAGGATCCGTGGAAAACTGAAAGATGTATCGCGCTGAAATGACATAACGCACGCACGCACGCACAACAGACCACCACTAATGACCCTAAGTACAGCATAAGCCCCTTGGGCCTGTCGGCCAAGCAGGCTAAAAAGATATGAAACAGTTGTGAAATTAGTGTATTTTTCATTGGTGATAAATCTCACAAGATAATTACAATTTACAACACAAGAATATTACAGAAGGCACTTTTATCAAGCAAACCTACACAGTTGTATTCTCCCGCCTTTTGCAACAATATTCATTTTAAGGACTGTAATAAAACGTTTCATGCATAAGTTAACGTAGAAATGCAAATTTATAACTTTAATAGAAAAAAATCGCTTTCTCGTGCTAGCTAGCTAATTAGCCGTCCCACTGACTTGAACAGACCGCTGACTAACAACAAATGCTAGCGATTGATAATGGTCACCAGCGAGCTACCTTGGTACCCTTGTTGTCGCGGGGACTGCATTGAGTTAGCAGTTAATAAAATTAACAAGGTGGCTAACAAGCTATCTACGTGTAATTGACATTCAACGACAATACTTCTTACCTGCATAATATTTAAAACAGTGGACAAGTCGCTTTGTCTGTTTATACAGAGTTCCAAAAGACAAGGAGGGGAGAAAGGCTTAGCTGTTAAAAATCAGGAGAAAAAACTTTTCTCTATCCCCTCGATCCGTGCTGTGCAGTGATCATTTTTGAGAGCAGTGTTTTAACGGGACAGGGACAAAGATTAAGCTTAGTAAAGGAGTCGCCAGAGTTAACTAGTGCTTCCTTTTGTCAACGTTGGCATTAGCCATATGATTCAATATAAACAATTCGGTTGACGGCAAATATGCTCAACCAGGGTACAATGAATTGAGGAAACCAGAGAGTAATTTGATAACGTATATGGATATTCTTCAACGTTTCTTATAACGGCGAAAACGTCAAAGCAATTATCTTATCAGAGGGTCATTAAAAGCCTTGGTCATGTTAACATAACTTTTTTGCTCGCACTTTAACATTGGCACCGAGTCACATTTCGATCTCCCCATTAGAAGCGCACCGCTTTCCATCCTTCAAAAGGCACATATTTAGGCAGACAAAATGTCGCTCTGCACAGCTATACCAAAATAACACTGACTCGCACGCAAGTGTTTTTGAAAATGTAATTTTAAAGTAGGCGAAAATGAATGGGAGTCTACGTGCGAATTTTACTTCCGGGTGTATACGCTCCTGGAACAGATGCTTCACTTGAGCGCAACGAGCTACTGAGCAACAAAAGACATGCAAGTTAATTAAAGACAGACCGGAAAATAAGTTTGTGCGTAACCATTATAGAAAATCAAATTTATTACTACCGCGTGCACATTTACACACATTTCATCAAACTTCTCTTTGTTTTGTGGCCACTTTGACTGAGTACATTAACTG
Organism: Gymnothorax javanicus; assembly: GCA_029692085.1. NCBI lineage: Eukaryota > Metazoa > Chordata > Actinopteri > Anguilliformes > Muraenidae > Gymnothorax > Gymnothorax javanicus. The sequence continues at coordinate 44,421,153 of CM056205.1, forward strand.
ACTAGCTAATTTGCGTTTCTTTTGTTGCTCAGTATCGCTGCTTGAGCGAACCCTATCAGCAATCTAGTGTTCTACATATATATTATATATATGGTTGGCACCTTCACTCGTAGAGCCAAGGATGTTTTATGCGTACAGCAAATGAACCACAACTACTACTCCTTCTTCTTATGAAGCTTAGCGAAAGTTCAGTCAGGAAGACTCTCTCTCTTGCGCACGTCAACTTCGTTTATTTTCTTTTCATTCACTCGCATGCTCGCCCATAAACCTCTGCAGTCAATAGGCTCGTTCGACTTTATGCGGCGCCACACGGCGCCGCGCACACCTGCCTGGAAGTGATGCACGCCGGTTAGAAATCTTGTTCGACTTCCGTCGGCGCTGCAGACCTTCTACATAATATCCCCCTGTCACATGACCACAAGACCTCGCGGGATCAAGGCGTCTGCAGCCAAATGGTGCAGTTGTTCTCCTCTGGCTGCGGCAAAACGGATACGCCTCTGTGACGACGGGAATGGATTGTAATTGGTTTCAGTTTTGGATGATGCGTTTGACGTCTGTTACAGTTAAATTTGACGAACGTGAATTCTACTTTACTTACTTTACTTCACCCCATGGATATTTTATTTGGAATAGCAAAGATATTCTCTACAAAAATAAATCACTGTTTTTCGAAAACTGGGTCAACAATGGCTTCGATTTCGTCCATCACAAACAAAGCAAAAGCCGCGAGATTGGCCATGTTTCGACGCTTACGGGAAAGTGTTCGACTTGACGGCAGACCTTTTATACTCCTCCCCTGAAGTCGGCGGCAGTTCTCGTTGGCTACACAGTAGCCACAGCCAGCCGGAAGTTCAATCCAACGAGCCAATTGGGTGCGTTCGGCGGGTCTGTAAGTAAGCTGGCTCTTGCGAGATTCCCGAAAAAATGCGAGAATCTTGCGAAGTTGCGCGATAAACCGTCGTCTCCCCGCGATAGCTGCAGGATCCTGCAGCTATCGCGAGGGTTTGGAGGGCTTATCGCGCAACTTCGGCAAGATTCTGGCGTAATTTTTCGGGAATCTCGCGCAGCTGGCGTACTTGCAGACCCGCTCGAACGCACCCATTGTCTGGGGCTGTCAATTGAGCAGTCAGCTGGTGTAGCAGCTGATCTCTTCCATCCAACTGTGGCACACCTCAGTCGCAGCCAATCGTTATGTTGCTGTCTTTTTTAAAAATGTAATTTTTCTCTGCTCTAGTTTGTTCATGCTGCCTTTCGCTGAGATTAGCTTCGCTCTTGCAATCTACGCTCGCCTCCATTTCTCGCATATGCACTGGCGGCATCATCCAGACCACGCTTCGGCCACCCCTACCCTACACGCGTTATATCCGGTGCCAGCTTTTCAGCCATCTACTTCAGCGCAAACCTCTTTTGCCACAGGCTGATCGCCTCCATGCCTCGCTGCTTTGCTGCTGTAATTCATGGAAATGGAGCCCCGACCATGTATTGAGTGCTGTACATGTTCATGCTTTTAATAGTCCATTATTCCAGTGTTAAAAAATCTTTTTATTTTATTGGTCTTAATAATGTTCTGTTTTCTGTGATGCTGAATTTTGGGTTTTCATTGGCTGTCCGTTGTGATCATTGGAGTTGGAAGTGGTGGACACTTGAAATGGTTGGTCTGCGTGTTGGGAATCCGTATAGTATGAGTTTCGCTTTTGAGTCGAGTTACTGGGATTAATCGGCTTTCTTTTTGTTGTTGTTCTGGTTTGCTGAGATGCTCCGGTACAACACCGGAAAATAACATGTACGGAGGCTGACGGGTCAAGTTTCAAAAATAACACGGACACATTCGACTAAAAATAGCCTGCGCAGATTTACCCACGATCAGTTTTATTACGAAATGGGCCAATCAAAGTGGAAATCAAAAAAAAAAAAGCTCATCGTTGTAGCTTGTAAATTGCAGGCCTGGTGTTCATTCATTGTGCTGTCGGTTTAAAATGTCAAGGCTTATATCGTCGGATTCCGTGGATTTCCTCTTTCATTTGACGTATCGTTGGTATACATGGCACAGATCCAGTGGAAATGCTAGCAATAGAGCTCTATTATTATCTTATCCTAGGTTTTGCTAGATGCTTACGTACTTGATTGGTGCTTGAATTGTGTTCGGTTTAGGAAACTGTCATAATGAGTTTTATCAGAATTCATCCCTTGAGCATATGCCGAACGAAGATGTTGCTATTAGGAAACGTGCTGTATTTATTATGCATATTAATTGCCCTTGGTCTGGGGGCGCATGGTCATAAGAGGTTGCTATTGTTTTGAATGTATCTTTTCAACTGATTCGTGTATTTCCCCAAAGTCAGGCGCCCAATTCCCTTCTACTGCGTTCGGCCTCCTCTGTGCCTAAACTGCATGACGTCATATCCCTGGATGAGGGCCGCCGCCCGATTTGAAATTCTGGTCAAGACTATCGACTCTTTGGATTGGCATGACGTTTTCTATAATGTGGTTTGTTCCTCCAATTCTCTTCAGTTTTTGCCGATGCTGCCCTTCCGTCAGGTTCGGTGGTTATTTTCAAGGTCAGTGGTTCGCATGTAAATGGCCTCTGTCTTTGCCTAAGCTCTAATCCTCAGCACTGCACGAAATTTAACCATTGCCGTAGCCTGTTGCATTTAGAGCATGTTCTGGCATCGCAAACATATTGCAGTTCTGTGCGACAATGAAGCCGCAGTAAGCATCATTGTCTTAAGTCAGGGCGGCACAGTGGTTAGCACAGCTGCCTCCCAGCAAGAAGGTCCTGGGTTTGAATCCAGCCTGGGGCCTTTCCGTGTGGAGTTTGCGTGTTCTCCCCGTGTTTGTACAGGTTTCCTCTGGGTACTCCAGTCCCCTCTCTAGGTTCAGCTTCCCCTTCTGCCTTATTTAGATTTCGCTGGGTTCTACATGAGAAAGGGTCTCGCTCTCTCTGCTCTAAAACTGCATGATTTCTCTGGAGGATGTTTTGCGTTTCTCTGCTTTTGCCACTAAAACCTGTTTCAGTTAGTGCCGTCGGCGCATCTATTGCAATTATTTGTCTATTTGTAATTGTAATATGTCTGTCCGCTCGCATAACTCAACAACTGCTGATCAGGTCATCTTGGGAGTTTTTTTTTCAGGTCATGGGTGTCTACCGTTGCTAGGTCCTCCTCTGAGATGATCTGGATCCTGATCCAGATGGGATTTGGGAACCGTTTTTTGAATTTTCGCCATATGTCTATTTGTCAGCCCGTATTACTCAAAAAAAAAAAAAAATTACTTATCGGTTTAACTTGAAAGTTTGCTCATTGTCACCACTGCTAGTTCCTTAAGGGGCGAGGGTCTGCAATCTTTCATTGTCTTGTTCGTCATTGGTTGCTGTTTGTCACTTTAAACTCCACTATATAAGAGGTCTAATAGCTGGGGTTCAGTTTGGTGCAAGATGTTTCAACCCATCTTTTCCAAGCCTATTTCTAATAGCCCCCAAGCAATACCTAGATCATTTGTTCAGAATAAGTGCCGCTCTTCAGCGGTTATGTAAAGTATACGTACAGCCTCTCTAACAACTAAGTCACTGGTCATCTTCAGCAAACGCATCCCACGTTCACCCCGAAGCATCTGCAATCGTCAAAGCCCAAAGATCCCTGAAGCCTTTTCAGTCCAGGGTAAGCTTGCAAATAACTGGTGGTCAGTGGTTGGCTTGTATCTGTATTTCCGCTGTCACTTGCTAATTGCATGCAGGGCTTTGCAGCCCCTAGCCATTGCTGGCTATCATCACGCCTAAATAAATAAATAAATATTTTTGCCAGGTCACGCAAATTCCTTGTCACACTTTAATTTCCAGGTTTTCAGGAGCCTTGGCCTAAAAGCAGCTCATCACCGGTTGCAGTCCCCTCTCTAGGTTCAGCCTCCCATGCAGCCCTATTTGAATTCTGCTAGGTTCTATATGAAAAGAGTTTCGCTCTCTTTGCTCTAAAACTGCACAATTTTGCTGGAGGATGTTCGTTTGTGTTTCTCTGTTTTGCCACTAAATCCTGTTTCAGTCAGTGCCGTCTGCGCATTTATTACCTTCATCTCGAAGGGGAGTGAGGGTATTGCAATCGGCAGTCCATATGTATATATCTGTCCGTCTATCTGTCCACTCGCATAACTCATCAACCGTTGATTGGATTAACTTGATTTTTTTTTTTTTTACTAGTGATGAGTGTCCACCGTTTCTCAGTCCCCCTCTGAGATGATCTGGATCAGGATCCAGATTTGGATTTGGGAACACTTTTCTGGATGTTTCTCAATATGCCTATTTGTTAGCTCGTATTATTTAAATAAAAAAAAAAAAACATTATATATCTGTTTAACTTTAAATTTTTTACTCATTGTCACCATTGCTAATGCTTTAAGGGGTGAGGGCCTGCAATCTTTGATTTTCTTGTTGTCATTGGTTGTTGTTCGTCACTTCAAACTCCACCTTATATGAGGTCTATATCCGGGGCTCAGTTTGGAGCTAGATGTTCTTGACCCATCTTTTCTAAGCCTATTTCTAATAGCCCCAAGCAATACCTGGATCATTTGTTCAGAATAAATGCCGCTCTTCAGCGGCTATGCAAGGTATATCTACGCTCTCTCTATCAACTAAGCCATTGGTCATCTTCACCAAACGCATCCTACGTGCGCCCCGCAGCATCTGCAATCATCAAAGCCTAAAGATCCCCGAAGCCTTTTCAGTCCATGGTAAGCTTGCAAATAACTGGTGGTCGGTGGTTGTTTTTATCTATATTCCTGGGGTCACTTGCTAATCGCATGCTGGGCTCTGCACCCCTAGTCATTGCTGGCTATCATTACCCCAAAAAAAAAAGCAGGGCTTTGCAGCCCCTAGCCATTGCTGGCTATCATCATAAAAAAAAAAAAAAAAATGCAGGGCTTTGCAGCCCTTAGCCATTGCTGGCTATCATCATGCAAAAAATGTAGGGCTTTGCAGCCCCTAGCCATTGCTGGCTATCATCATGCTAAAAAAAAAAAAAAAATGTAGGGCTTTGCAGCCCCTAGCCATTGCTTGTTAATGTCTGGATTGTATAGTTCTTTAGACCTCATTTGTGTCCAATGTCATGCTCATCATGTTTTCCTCTCTCAGCAGCCCATGCTTCTCGGTCATTATGATGTTCCTGCTTGGTGAGTATGCCTTCCTTTCTTTGGGGGATTCATCAGGCTGCGTTTTTGGGGGGCTTCCGCCCCCTATTTTTTGAGGGATTTTTCCAGCTGCTGCTCTGAGCCGTGCTCCTGCTCTACGAGTCTTCCCGAAGAGTCCAAGCACCAAAGACTTGCCTGATTTTAAGCATGTTCATTCTGACTTCTGTCTTCCTGCTGTCCTGATCCTCTCATCCCTAATTTACCATCAATTTATTATTCAGCCAGCGGAGGATGGGCTTCCCCAGAATAGCCAGGTTCCTCCTGAGATTTCTTCTCAATGAGGAGTTTTTCCTCACCACCGTTCGAGGCTTTTTCTCCCTACAAGGAGTTTTTTGCCTGCTATTCGGGGATTAGGGATTAGTCTGGGCTCTGCCCTTTTCTCTATGTAAAGCGCTATATAAATAAAATTGAACTGAATTGAATTCTACTTATGCTCAACGCATAAAAAATTTTTTCTTGATTTCACTTGAGTCTCCTGATTGAACTGTAATTGTGTTGGTTGATAAAAGTCAAGTTGAGTGTATTACCGCCTCCATCTGTACTGGTGGAAAACTACTTGTTTGAGGTGCGCTGTTGAATTGCGTCCCTGTGGGAACACTTGCGCACAGAAAAAGTTGCCAGCAAAACGGTGGTGGGGGGTGGCCGAAGTTTAATTTATGGTGGCCTTTGCCACGCCCTGGCTCCGGCCCTGGTCCCAACTATTTCGGAATAGGGGTTTTATGTTAAATACTTAGTTTAGTTCAAATCAATGCATAAAGAAACCTCTCAAGGGGAGGATGTTGTGAAACAGTTGCGAGAACCCATCATGGTTGGTGGAACAGATAGACATAAGAAACAGTTCATCTGTCACTGAAGTCTTTTAAAGGAAAACATTAAATAAGGTGAAGTCATTGTTTACCATGCATACAACCATGCATAGACATGCATTCCAGCTCTACCCACACATAGACACACACATGCACGCACACACACATACATTTATAAACGTAGTCTTTTGTGTCAATTTTTTCGGTTTCATGCTGTTCAGTTTTACAAGTTCATGTGGATGGCATAAATAAAGTAAAAAATTATCGGAAAATTTATTGATTTTGTGTCATTTTTGTGTCCACATTTAAGGGTGGCTCAATTTACCCCCTCCCAAAGATCATCTTACTAAGTTGTGCCAAAGTGCAACTTTTTGACTGGTCATTGCTCTTAAATGAACATGGTTATAAAACTTGTTTCAATACCAGTGAGTACATAACTTCTTGAGGTATGTATAATAACTATAACTTGAAACAAATACTTTTTAAAATTTCTGTAAAACCATCAAATGTAAAAAGTTCTCCCCTACGCACCATATTTGGAAGACATTGCTCCATTTAAAATGCAATGTTATCTATTTAAGTGATAAATTTGTGTTTCTCTGTTAACTTACACATTAAATGTTTTATTACAGCCCTTCAAATGAATATTGCTGCAAAATACAGCAGCACATCTCGACATTTTAACAATTATATTAATTTATTTGAAATTGGCCTCATAGGAAACCATTCATTTATGAAGAAGTTGCGTGTATCAATATGGCGGGCAGGTGCTTCACTTTGGATAATGTATAAACCCCAATTCCAATGAAGTTGGGACGTTGTGTAAAGCAAGAATAAAAACAGAATACAATGATCTGCAACTCTCATAAACTCACATTTTATTCACAATAGAGCACAGAACACATAGCAGATGACAAAAGTGAGACATTTTACCATTTCATGAAAAATATTAGCTCATTTTGAATTTGATGGCAGCAACACATCTCAAAAAAGTTGGGACAAGGGCAACAAAAAGCTGGAAGAGTAAGTGGTACTAATAAAAAAAAAAACGGCTGAAGAAGCATTTTGCAACTAATCAGGTTAACTGGCAACAGGTCAGTAACATGACTGGCTATAGAAAAAGCACTTCAGAGAGGCAGAGTCTCTCATAAGTAAAGATGGGCAGACGTTCCCCAATCTGTGAAAAATTGTTTAAAAATTGTGGAACAATTTCAGAAAAATATTCCTCAATGTAAAATTGCAAAGACTTTGTCGCACCATCTACGGTACATAAAATCATCAAAAGATTCAGAAAATCTGGAGAAATCTCTGTGCAAAAGGGACAAGGCCGAAGGTCAATATTGGATGATTGTGATCTTCGGACCCTCAGGCAGCGCTGCATTAAAAACAGGCATGATTCTGCACTGGAATTCACTGCATGGGCTCAGCAACATTTCCAGAAATCATTGTCTGTGAAGTCAGTTCGCCGTCCAGTCTACAAATGCAAGTTAAATCTGTATTATGCAAAGAAGAAGCCATATGTGAACACGATCCAGAAACGCTGCCGTCTTCTCTGGGCCAAAGCTCATTTAAAATGGACACAAGCAAAATGAAAACTGTTCTGTGGTCAGTTGAATCAAAATTTGAAATTATTTTTGGAAACCATGGACGCTGTGTTGTGCGGACTAAAGAGGAGAAGGACCATCCAGCTTGTTATCAGTGCACAGTTCAAAAGCCTGCATTTCTGATGGTATGGGGTTACACTAGTGCCTATGGCATGGGCAGCTTACAGATCTGGAAAGGCACTATTAATGCTAGAAAGTATAAAGAGGTTTTACAACAACATATTGTCCCATTCAGACACTTTTAGGGAAGGTCTAACATATTTCAGCCAGACAATGCTAAACCACCCATCACAAGAACAGGGCTTCGCAGCAGAAGAGTCCGGGTGGTGAAATCGCCTGCCTGCAGTCCAGACTTTTCACCAATAGAAAACATTTGGCACATCATGAAATGGAAAATCCGGCAAAGAAGACCCAGGACTGCTGAGCAGCTAGAATCCTACATCTGACAAGAGTGGGACAACATTCCTTTCCCAAAACTCCGGCAACTGGTCTCATCATTTCCCTGACATTTACAGACTGTTGTTAAAAGAAGAGGGGATGTTACACACATAGACAGTATAAAAAGATGGACGAAGCAACCGTGAAGTCACCCATTGGTTTCAGCATACCATTTAGGAAGCCTTGATTTTGGCAATTTGAATTGAGCCATTTTGTCATTTTGAAACCGGATGTGATTCCTTTTGGACAAGAGCGTGAATTGAAGATCCAGGGAGGAGCGAGGGATAGATCTAAGGGTGGATCTGACCGTATCAGATGAGGACCGGAGGATAGCCACGCCACTAAAGCAGATTCTGGCTTTATCCTTTATTCTAGTCTATTTGGGACCATAATTTACAAACATGAACATCATGATATATCAAAGGAGACTTGAAACTTGCGATAGATACCATAAAGTAATGTGGAAAATCATTATTGAAATGAAAGCTGCTAGCAGCGATGAATGGGCCCTCGCAGCTCCACGCATGTCGGGACATGAAGTGGCCACCACCTCTTTGAAACATGAAGTTTCAGGCAGATTCGACCATGTACACTGAAGTTAAAGCAACTTCCTGTGTAATGGCGAGACATTGATGTTCACAGTACTGCCAGGGCAACGCCATTTGATGATACGTCACAATCTTCATAATACAGCATTATCAAGGTCTTGAGGCTATTCTGACCACATTTGAGTTGGATCTGCTCAACCTGCTATGAGTAGCGCGTCAAAGTGGAAAACGTCATTTCCTGTTGCCAGCGGGTGGCGTTATGACTATGACGGGATATTTTCATGTAGACGTGTTCAGGGCAGGACTCTTATCAAACGTGAAGTTTGGGGCAGATTGGACAATATACATTGAAGTTACAGCAACTTCCTGTTTCATGGTGAATACTGGAAATTCGACGCCACGCCATGGCCATGCCGTTCAACGCTGACTGGATCTTTTAATAATTTTTGGTCACAATTTAGTCTAGATGTCTCACACCGATTTTGCAGCGGATCTAATAAATCCTGCAGGAGGAGTTCATTAAAATACAAAGCGTGCAAATCGGCAAAAATGACCACTGAAATCAAAATGGCTGACTTCCTGTTGGGTTTAGCCCATGGGTCCAACAGGCTTTTTAGTACGTCTGGGCATGATCCACGTGCGTGCCGATTTTCGTGCATGTTGGTCAAACGCGCTGTAGGGGCTGCTGTTTAAAGGGGGTGGCCAAGCCTCACACATAACAGGCTCTAAATTCGTTGACCAGGCGCAGGCGCTGCGAATAGGGGGAGCGCCGCGCCAACGGGGTGTATCCAGGCGTATTTTGCAATTTCATGCCCGGCGCAAATACTCCTCTGTCCCGCCTCTGTCCCTCCTGCTGGCGCAAGTGGCAAAGAGGGAGGAGAGAAGGCGTGAGTGGGTTTAACACAGCCGACTCAAATCTTCACCAATCAAATGAGCTCCTCTCCTCACCTTTCAAATGTTGGAATAAAGAAGCCTCTGTCATATATCTGCATGATGCATTAATGTTGCATTTAACTTTGCTGCTTCAGGCATGTTTTCTGCACCGCTTACGTCTATATTAAGCATTACGAATATGAGTTAGCTGGCTAGCTAGGGTATTCGCGAATTATTACCAGTAGCAAACTTGAATTGAATTTCAAAATGAAACTACGTCAGATCATTCAAACTTATGAAGTTGGAATGAAATATGACGGTTGCTCATTTATTTCTTCTGCCTGCATCATTAGGAAGAGAAACGAATGATAGCGTGTTCCTATTATTACACCCTGTTGCTGCTTAAAATTTTGGGATTAACATGCATGGACAACAATGCAAGATACGTTACACATTTATTTTCAATATGTGATCTTAACTCAGTACGAGATCATAGCAATCAGGCTGTATTCCTTTCCCCCACTAAAAACGATTAAACCTAAGTGACAATAATAGTAGTATTAATCCGCTTGCACACTGGACGCGAAACGAATTTTTCGCACAACAGATTACATTCAAAGTCAATGCAAAGATGCGAATAGATGCGTGTATTCGCGTCTTTGCATTGACTTTGAATGTAATCAGTCGTGCGAAAAAATCGTTTCACGTCCAGTATGCAAGCGGCTTTACTGAGCATAGAACACAAGCATTATTTATATATATATGTGACACCTCCCCCTACTACGCCACCACGCCCATCTTGGGGCACGTCCGTCTACCAAATTGCCAAAGTGGCTGCGCACGGTGTTGCACCGCACGAAATTACCACTGCGCGGGCTGCACCGGACGAAATTACCACTGCGTGGGCTGCGCCACCCTGCGCTGCGCCAAGAAATTAGAGCCCATCATGTTTGACTGTCATCATAGATGTGAAGTTTCAGGCAGATTCAACCATGGACACTGTAGTTAAAGCAACTTCCTGTGTAATGACGAAACATCGATGTTCGCCACGCCGCCAGGGCAGCGCCTTTTGACGATAGGTCACAATCTTTATAATCCAGTATAACCAATGTCTTAAGGCTTAGCTGAGCACATTTGAGCTGGATATCATGAACCTCCTATGAGGAGCGCATGAAAGTGTAAAACATGTCATTTCTTGCTGCCAGCAGGTGGCGCTATGACGATGACGGGATATTGTCATGTAGATCTGTTCAGGGCGGGACTCTTATGAAACGTGAAGTTTGGTGGAGATTGGAGCATTTACACAAAAGTTATAGCATTTTTGTGTTTCATGGCGAGACATCAGAACTCGACGCCACGCCACGGCCACACCATTGAACGATGACTGGATCTTTTAATAACTTTTGGTCAGAAACTAGTCTGGATGACACTAATTTTGAGTCGATCTAATAAATCCTGTCGGAGGAGTTCGTTAAAATACAAAGCGTGCAAAATGCCAAAAATGGCCACTTAATTCAAAACGGCCGACTTCCTGTCGGGTTTAGGCTATGGCTCCAAGAGACTTTTTTGTGCATCTGGGCATGATATATGTGTGCACCGATTTTCGTGCATGTCGGTAAAATGGGCCTTGGGGGCTGCTGTTTAGAGGGCGTGGCCAAGGCATTTGGCCATGCCCACCTTTGAAGACCATAATACATGTACATTTTCACCGCGACTGATGCATGTACCAAAATTGGCACGATTTCGAATATGATAAAGCCCCCAAAAATGCAATTCTTTTGGTAAAATAATAATAATAATAATTCCTTCAATTTCAATAGGGTCCTCGCAGTGCTCACTGCTCGGGCCCTAATAATAAATCAGGTGGGAATGTAGGGTCATTTCCCCATAGACTTCTATAGCATTGAACTTCTTTCTGCTACCACCGATGTCGCCATCTGCTGGCCATTAAATAGAATGCAAATTTTCAAGATTTCTGCATTGGCCTCAGTTTTCAGACCCGGGTGCTGCGTCCATCTTTTTATACAGTCTATGGTTACACAATCGTAAACACAGCCCTATCCCAACTTTCTTGAGATGTGTTGCTACCATCAAATTCAAAATGAGCCAATATTTTTCATGAAATGGTAAAATGTCTCACTTTCAACATGTGATATGTTGACTATGTTCCATTGTGAATAAAATATGGGTTTATGAGATTTGCATATCATTGTATTCTGTTTTTATTCACGTTTTACACAATGTCCCAACTTCTTTGGAATTGAGGTTTGTAAATATGACATCATCAGCAATCTAGTGTTCTAAATATATACAGTATCTATGGACAGACCATGTGATGCTCCAAAGTATTCAAGGAAAATTAAAGCAGCACTATGTAGTTTTTTCACTCTCAATTATATATTTCTAAAATCATTCTGAATATACATCGATCGCTCCTGCGTCGCCTTCACTGGCACTGTGTAACTTCGGGTTTCGGGTAGGAACCCAGGCCACCCAGGCCAAAAAAGAACTTCAAACTTACTTACTGCTTTATGGCATACGTCACACAATCTCCCTCCCCCACATCTCTCAAGACCAGCGAGAGAATGTAGGATGAAGCAGAGTCGGAAGTGGTTGTAATGACTGAAGCGATGAGGAAACCGAAGAAGGCAAAGGTGTTGTCCGAGGAGACATTTAAGAGAAAAAGAGAAAGCAATAAAATAAGATCCAGGACTAGGGTCAACATTGAACCGGCTTTCACTCGCTGGCGAGAGCTGAAAGACTAGAGGATGAGGGATGTCCGACCGATGGCGACCTGGCGTTTTGGACAAGTAAGTACAAATTGTTAGCTTAATCCTTCATTCTAGATCTGGTTCCAGTGCGTTTGAACTTGCTTTGTGCCAGGCTGTGTCATTGAAATCATCTAGCACCCTGTTTATGCTCAGTCAAATAATCGTTTCCAGCGATTTATCTAGCTAGCTGGTATCTAACATGCTAGCTAATTGTCATGCTATCGCTAGCTGGCAAACAATGCTAAACTAGTTGCCAGTCGAAATGTGTGATCATAAATGTTGTAACGAGATCACATGTTTGGATGGGCTCAGTTCAGGCATCCTCAAACGGTAAAATGGCGTGTTGATATTATACTAGGTCACGTCAACCACAAACTGTTACTTTAGTAATGCGGTAAACAATAATTTGTAGTGATGCTGATCCCACAGACGTCACAATTATTTCATAAATTTCATTGCAATAAATCACCCAAAAAGAAAGAAATGAAAAATGGCGTCCGTACATTGTCACACATGCATAGAGTATGCCCCCGCACACTTTCACAAATTCAACACGTGCGTTTGTTTACATACGATATAAAAATGCAGAAACTGTCAACAACAGCATGCTAGCCAGTTTACACTTTCCCTGCAATGTCGTCTGTATATTATTCCAAAACCAGCTTTGTCAAGATCATAAACTGTCTGTTATTCACACCTACATGTACTGTAGCACAAATTTTGCAAAAGAAAACATTTCAACGGATATTTGTATATGACCCTTCAAGTGAAGAGTTCTACATCTGCTGCGGTCCTATAGAAACAAGAAATTACTTTTAAATATCATTACTTTTCAAGTGGCTATCCTGCTTGACATTGGACAAAATTTCAAAAGTCCCACAGATTACGGATCAAGGTCCAGATTACAGCCATTTCATAATAACTTGTTTCAAACAAAAAAAAATTGACACAATATCACTCAGTGAAAGACATTTTGGCATTTTATAACATTTTGCCATCTACTTCCATGTCAAATGAAAATGTGTCCTGTGATCCAGAAGAATTTACCTAATTGGACAAAACTTGTAGCATTAATCAAGATGGATGATAGATACAAACACACCAAATTTTGAAGACATTTCTCCATTCAAAACTCTGTGACAGCTTCAATTCACTTCCAAGCAATTAACACTGGCCAAAATGTCAAAGTCGCACCAATTCTGTAACAAGACCCAGATTACAGCAATTCCATAATGTGTTGCTTCAAACTTGTTCATTAATCAGTTTGAGTTATTAAATTGACACAGTGTCCCCTACTTAACGTCATTTCGGCATTATATCACTTTACATACACACTGAATTTGGAAAATATTGCTTGATTTAGAACTGTAAGAGCTTAAAATCACTTCCAAACATGGGGAAAAATTTCAAAGTCGCCTCAATTCCAGATGAAGATCCAGATTACAGGAATTTCATTATACAACCCCAATTCCGAAATAGTTGGGACAAGATGTAAATTGTGAATAAAATCAAAACCCAATGACTTTCAAATCACACCAGCCAGTATTTTATTCACAATAGAACAGAGATAACATAGCAAATGTTAAAACTGAGAAATTTTACAATTTTATCCACAAAATGGGCTCGTTTCAAATTTGATGGCTGCTACAGGTCTCAAAAAAGATTGGAAAGGGGCCTGCTTACCATGGTGTAGCATCCCCTCTTCTTTTTAACACAGATTGGAGGCATCTGGGCATTGAGGAGACAAGTTTCTTGAGCTTAGCCATTGGAATTTGATCCCACTCTTGTTTAATGCAGGCTTCCAGCTGCTGGAGGGTTTTGGGTCTCCTTTGATGGGCTTTTCGTTTAATTATGCGCCAAATGTTCTCAATCGGTGAAAGATCAGGACTGCAGGCAGGCCAGTTCAGTACACGGACTCTTCTTCTATGAAGCCATGCTGTTGAAATAGCTGCAGAATGTGGTTTTGCATTGTCCTGCTGAAATACACAAGGCCTTCCCTGGATTAGATGTCGTCTGGAGGGGAGCATATGTTCCTCTAAAACCTTTATATACCTTTCAGCATTCATGGTGCTTTTTAAAACAAGCAAGTGTCCCTCACCATATGCACTAATGCATCCCCAGACCATCAGAGATGCGGGCTTTTGAACTGAACGCTGATAACAGGAGGGGTGGTCTTTCTCCTCTTTAGCCCGGAGGACACGATGCCCATGATTTCCAACAAGAATGTCAAATTTGGACTCATCTGACCACAGGACACTTTGCTACAGTCCATTTTAAATGAGCCTTGGCCCACAGAACACGGCGGCGCTTCTGGATCATGCTCAACAATGGCTTCCTTTTTGCATGATAGAGTTTTAGGTGGCATCTGTGGATGGCACGGTGAACTGTGTTTACAGACAGTGGTTCCTTGAAGTATTCCTTGGCCCATTTAGTAATGTCAATGACAGAATCATGCCAGTGAGTGATGAAGTGGCGTCTGAGGGCCCAAAGATCACGAGCATCCAGTAAAGGTCTTCGGCCTTGTCCCTTACGCACAGAGATTTTTACAGTTTCTCTGAATCTTTTGATGATGTTATGCACTGTCGAAGATGAGACTTTCAAAGCCTTTGCAATTTGACGTTGAGGAACATTGTTTTCAAAGTAATTCACAATTTTTTTACGCAAGCCTTCACAGGTTGGAGAGCCTCTGGCCATCTTTACTTCTGAGAGACTCAGCCTCTCTAAGACATTGCTTTTATAGCCAATCATGTGACACACCTGATGCCAGTTAACTTAATTACTTGCTAAATGTTCTTTCAGCCGATTCTTTTATATATCAATTGCTTTTTTCAGCCCTTTTTTGCCCGTGTCCCAACTTTTTTGAGACCGTCAAGCTGAAGAAGGTGGCCTTTTGGGCTTAGCTGGCCCAGAGGACCCCCAACTAGGCAGTCCCGGCAGGCTAGAAGGACTGCAGCCGAGGTAGTTGCTGAGGCAAAAACTCAGGTTTGGGAGGAGTTCGGGGAGACCATGGAGAAGGACTTTTGGATGGCCTCAAAGAGGTTCTGGCAAACCGTCAGACAACTCAGGAAGGGGAGGCAGGGCTTCGCCCTGGCTGTTTTCAGCAGGGGTGGTGATCTGTTAACCTCAACTGAGGATACTGTCTGGCGGTGTAAGGAGCATTTTGAGGGACTCCTGAATCTGGCGGACATGACTCCATTGAGGAGGCAGGGACGGAGGACTCGGGCGAGTCGTTGCCCATTTCCCTGGGGGAAGTCACTGAGGTGGTCGAAAAGCTCCGCAGTGGCAAGTCACCAGGGATGGACGAGATTCGTCCTGAGATGCTGAAAGCCCTGGATGTTGGTGGGCTGTCATGGTTGACACGCCTGTTCAGCATCGCGTGGATGTCGGGTACAGTACCCATGGACTGGCAGACTGGGGTAGTGGTTCCCATTTTTAAAAAAGGGGACCGGAGGCTGTGTTCCAACTATAGGGGGATCACACTGCTCAGCCTCCCACGAAATGTCTATTGCAGGGTGCGGGAAAGGAGTCTCCGCCCGATTGTCGAACCTTGGATTCAGGAGGAGCAATGCGGGTTTCGTTCCGGCCGTGGAACAGTGGACCAACTTTTTTCCCTCGCACGGATACTGGAGGGTCATGGGAATTTGCCCATCCAGTCTACATATGTTTTGTAGACTTGGAGAAGGCTTATGACCGTGTCCCACGAGGTATCCTGTGGGGGGTGCTGCAGGAGTATGGGGCTTCAGGGCCATTAATTCGAGCCATTCGATCCCTGTACAATCAAAGCCGGAGTTGTGTCCGCATTCTCGGCACTAAGTCGGACTCATTTCCAGTTGGTGTTGGACTCCGCCAAGGGTGTGCCTTGTCACCTATTCAGTTCATGATTTTCATGGACAGGATATCAAGGCGCAGCCGAGGTTTGGAGGGTGTCCAGTTTGGTGGCCTCAGGATTTCATCTCTGCTGTTTGCAGATGATGTGGTCCTGTTGGCTTCATCATGCTGTGACCTCCAACGCACACTGGAGCAGTTCGCAGCTGAGAGTGAAGCAGTCGGAATGAGGATCAGCACCTCCAAATCTGAGGCTATGGTTCTCTCCCGGAAAAAGGTGGATTGTCCCCTTCAGGTGGGGGGTCAGTTGTTACCCCAAGTGGAGGTGTTCAAGTATCTCGGGGTCTAGTTCACAAGTGAGGGTAGGACAGAGCACGAGATTGACAGACGGATCGCTGCAGCGTCTGCAATGAAGCGGGTGTTGTACTGGTCTGTTGTGGTGAAGAAGGAGTTGAGCATAAAAGCGAAGCTCTCGATTTACTGGTCAATTTACGATCCAACCCTCACCTATGGTCACGAGCTTTGGGTAGTGACCGAAAGAATAAGATCGCAAATACAAACGGTCGAAATGAGCTTTCTCCGTAGGGTGGCTGGGCTGACCCCTAGAGATAGGGTGAGGAGCTCAGACATCCGGGAGAGGCTCAGAGTAGAACCGCTGCTCCTCCGCGTCGAGAGGAGTCAGTCGAGGTGGTTTGGGCATCTAGTCCGGATGCCTCCTGGATGCCTCCCTTTAGAGGTTTTCCAGGCATGTCCAACTGGGAGGCCCCGAGGCAGACCAAGGACATGCTAGAGGGATTATATCTCCCGGCTGGCCTGGGAACAGCTTGGGATCCCCCAGGTCGAGTTGGAGGAAGTGGCTGGGGATGGGGGCGCCTGGGCTTGTCTACTCAGTCTGTTACCCCCGTGACCTGGCCCCGGATAAGCAGAAGACAATGGATAGATGGATGGACAACAAAATTTTATACCACCAATCAGAATTGATGATAGATGCACACCAAATTTGGAAGAAATTGTTCCATTCAAATCTCTGACAGAGCTTCGATCCACTTCCAAACATTTAGCATGGGTCAAAACTTCAAAGTAGCGCAAACTTCAAACAAACATGAGTGACATGGTCCCTAGAAAACTCCATGCCACATGTGAAGTTAATCCGGCCACCTATTTCATAGCAGATGATTGTGAAGGATTTTCCCATTGTAAGTGAATGGGGAAAATGTAATATCAAAAAAATTTGTTAAAAAGTGAAATATTAATAAAGAAGGAAAAGTGAAAGTCCACACTCAAAAAAGTGAGCCAATAAAAAGCGACTTTATTGCAAGACAAACATGTTTCGGCTCCTGCCGTTCTCAACGTCTGAGTGGTAATCTGAGCGGTAATTTTGGAGAAGAAAATTTTTTTAGAAGTTTTCAGGTAAAAAAACACAAAAAAGTCATAAAAAACACTCAAATAAAAAAATTTTCTTTTTTTTGTTTCGCAAATTGCAAACAATCTTGGTGGACATTGTCCCAAGGAAGCTCCATACCAAATTTGAAGCAAATCTTGCCAGTAGTTTTGGAGAAGAAGATTTTTAATTTTTCAGGTGAAAAGAAACTAGAGATTGTTTTTCAGGCAAAAAAAAAAACAAATGTCTCCCCCCTACATTGATGTTTACAGACAGTAAAAGGAACATCTAACATACAATGTTGAAAGAGTGTGCAAGGTTTGATGCAAATATCTTGAATGGTTTCCCAGTTACAGCCCGGAAACAGTGGGAACGCAGACGGGAATGCGGACGCGGACGGGAAAACGTACAAAAACAATATGACTCCCAGCCCTCCTGGAGGGAGACATAATTCTTAAAAACACAAAAAATGTTTTTTTCACAAAATCGCGAACAATCTTGGTAGACATTGTCCCGAGGAAGCTCCATACCAAATTTGAAGCCAGCAGTTTTGGAGAAGATGATCTTTAAAGATTTTGCTGATGGATGACGATCATGAACACGATCACTATCACATCTATGACACTAAAATCTGTGCGATCACAATAGCTCAAAGTAAAAACAGACCTTATTGGCTCCAACTGGGCAGGAGCCTGGAAGAAACTACCCTCATTTGAATCAAGCACAGCATTTTCAGCTTTTTTCCGCGAGCTTCTCCACGCTTTGCAATCCCAAGAACCAATGCACAGGTCTGCTGCCTATCTTAGCCTCGATCCTGAAGAAAATGAGTGAAGAGAAGATTTCCTGTGATCTGGAAAAACCTAGTACGTATGTCACTTTTGGTGGAAACTGAGTTTGACCCTCATTTTCTGTAATCTAGAGCAGTGAAAATCTTAAAACACTTGCTTTTTGTGTTATTTGAACCGTCAAAATCAAGTTTATATTATTTTTTAATTCAAGAGAAGTCCAAAATCTACAGGTTTTTGTTCAATTATGGAACCCTTGCCACTGATAAACTCACTAGGTTTTTCCAAATCACAGGAGAGATGGTACGCTCAATACACTCCCACTCGCAACGCGGTAGTGGACAAGTGCCGTTATATATACCAGCGCAGCTATCCGACCAGGAGACCGCAAAGCGTGTGTGTGGTGATTTTTGTTGCATGAGTAACGCTGCAAATTCTCCTGTGGCATATTGCACAATGCTGACAACAATGGTATATGAGTAATCAATGTATTCAGATGAGTTCATTGTGATGTCCTGTTTGTAAAATTCAAAGTAGTGAGGTGTGTTAAGTGCCTGCCTGTGTTTGCTCACTCGGATGTGTAACATGCTTGTTGAGCGTTGCCGTGACCAGTACAGTGAATGGACCCTCATTAAAGCAAACTCTTTGGGTAGCTTAGGACTTTTGAAACCCGATTATAAGAGAGTTGAAACAAAATACAAAGAACTTCGGCAAAATTACCATGTAATAGCAATAGTAGCAGTGTTCTTTTAATGAAGTTCCACACCCACCACAGTAGATTTGAAACAAAAGGAGGTCCTAATGCCAGAGTAAAGTGACAGGCAGTGAGATTATTGTCATGACTTGAGATACTCAGAAAAAAATAAAGTAAAAAATGGTAGCTATTTTTACTATAAGTTTCAATAAGAGAACCTGCAGGGGAAAAAAAATAATTTTTACCCTGGTTACTATGTTTTTCTTCATTGCTTACATGCCAAAAAAAAAAAAACCACAGAAGAGCTTTAGCTGAAGAGTGGAAGATACTGACTGGCAGGCTTATGAGGACAAAGCGTTACAATCCAGCAACCATACCGGACAGAAAGTAAGCTTAAATAAACCTGATCATCACACAAAAGGAGTGGGGCATACAAATGATCACACCTGGGAGCAAGGGAGTAAAAGAGACCACAAATCAATTAAAGGAGACAAAAAAAAATGCGCATAGGTTTCTAGAAAGGGGGAGGAGCCAATTACGAGCACACGATGTTAGAGGACCAATAATGAATCCAGCAGCCGAAGCATTAATGATACAGTCAAACAAGCTTGTCTCGTTATTCTGATAGATGACATAGCTAAAAGGCCATATACAATACAGTGTTGTAATGTTGTAATCATTATCTCTTTAGTCATATGGACCTGCCATAATAACACCTTTTACTCATGTTTTCATAGTTCCACTTCAGAGAAATAAACTGATGGGGCATATTGTTATGAAACTTCAAATGTCCACTACAAAAACAGCCACTTACCTGAATCGTTGGTAATATTCTTATATTCTTCGGTGGATAAATTTCCAGGGGGTATCCGCACACATTTGTATCTTAAATGACCCATAAACAGTTGCAATCCTATTAGTGCAAAAACACTTAGACAGAAAACTGTGAGGATCATTACATCAGAAAGTTTCTTCACTGACTGAATCAGAGCACCAACGATGGTCTTCAGGCCTGCAAGAAACACCAGAATTTTATTTTTCATCAGCATCAATGCATGTATAATGAAAAGAACATAATGCTGCAATTAAAATAAAAGAGGATGTGCTTTGGACAATGAAAAAGTTACATATATATATATACGGAAAAGGTTGTAGTATTTCTGTAAAAGCAAATCTATTCAACAATTTGGAAATTATTATCTATATATATATATATATATACACACACACACACAGGGTGTAATCTAGGCGTGAGGCGCAATGAGATAATGGGCCCCTCAAAATGAACTTCTATGGGCCTTTTCACGACATCATGGGCCCTTCAAAAAAAAAAAACCACGGGGTGCCCGGGTGGCTCAGTGGCTCAAGCACGCATCATAAAGGCTGTGGCCTGCTCGCGGAGGCCCGGATTTGATTCCAGCTCGGGCCATTTGCCGCATGTCCTTCCCCACTCTAGGCCCCTCTTTCCTGTCTCTTTCTCTACTGTACACCTATCCAATAAAGGAGAAAATCCCAAAAAATTATCTTAAAAAAAAAACTGGCTTGACAGTACCAATTGTTCATAGTCCAGTGTTAAGACACTCCCAAAAGCTTTTTCCTGAACTCAGGATTACCAAAATATGTCTCTACTTGCCTTGTAAACTTCACACTATGATACATAAAGAACAGACATGGTCGCAGTCATGGACACGAGAAGGTGGGTGCTGAGGGTGCTGCAGCAACCCCTGTTGGCAGGGAGTATGAGCACACAGACAATGTGTAAACATTAACAACTTTAAAATATGCAGCCTCTTTACAACAATTTGTAATACATTTACTGTAAGAAGGTATTGAAATGTAGCCTAAATATTATTTTATTCAATATAAATAAATTAATAAAGAATCATTCTGCGTCAAACTCAGTGAAAGAATTTCCTGTATCGTAGTTGGTACAGTTGCTCAATTCAAACCAGCTCCAGGACAGCACATTGGACGCCGGAAAGAACGGTCTTTTTTGCCAGGTGCGTCCAATAGAACACGTTACCGTAAAAATGGCAAAGCAGAAAAAATTGCTCGAGATCCTATTCCAGCATATAGCCACCAGCAACTGTTTGCATTGGCTAAATACATTTATGATCGTATCTAAAATAGGCGACATATTCCTACCAGAATCAGTGGCGGTACGTCGACCGTAGCAAAGGGAAGCCAAAACCTCGCCCTTCAAAGCTTAATGAGTTAAACCTTTCACAGTTTACTTTTCTTGATCAGCTGTTGCTCATACGAATAGGTAGAAGGACAGTCAAATTTATTTTCGACAGCAAATGACTCCACAAATTATCAATACATCTTTATAAATTAGTTTGCGAGGCTTCTTTCGCAAGAAGCCACGAGAATCCGTTTTCTACAATCTTAATATAAAAGTAAAGAATGCGATGTTGCACAGCTTATTACTTAATGAGCCTCACTAATCAATTTGCGAATCTATGCCGTTTCACAAGCTAATTGAGCGCGGAATTTATAAGGCCTATGGTAATTTACGTCGTAATTTATGTGTGAAAGAAAACCCCTCATAATTTCGTGGTGCAATGTATAACACTGCTATAGAAAATAAATTTGACTGTCCTTCTACCAATTCGTATGAGCAACTACTGATCAAGAAGAGTACACTGCAAAAGGTTTAAGTCATTAAGCTTTGAAGGGCGAGGTTTTGGCTTCCCTTTGTTACGGCCGACAAACCGCCACTGATCAAAATAGAGCTAGTTAAAGTGGTAATCCGTAAGATTTGAATTGGTTTGTTTATATTGACATCTTTGGCAGTAAGCTGTAATTGCAGATGCGCTTCTAGACCTCATTTCCCATAACTCTTGTCGAGACCCAACAGTGTCGCCTGTATGACGTCGGTAAATTGACGGCTCTTACCAGTTCCACGCCTCCTCCACTCTCATGCGGACGGGAAAGATGTTCTTTGACATGGCAATTGAACTCAATAAAAGTAAAAATTATGTGACATTAGTCATCCATTAGCATCATCTCATTCCAGTAACATGTTAGGCTATTATGATAAATCGATTAACTGAAAGGGCTGCCAACTCTCACGGATTCGCCGTGAGAATTTGTGCTTCATTCATGTTCCTGTGCTGTAGTCAGTAATTATTCAATCAACGAAATGTGTGTGTTTCACGATGGTCAAATTGTTTAAATAAAATAGACCATTTGAAACATTTTTATGCAATTCCACTGCTCCGAATCCCTGAGTGAAGAAAAGCGTGAGAATTCCGGAATCATAATTGTTCTCATATTACTAGTGGCGAAATCCACCGTAACACATGTGAAACTGATAAACTTCAATGCACAAGGACTTCCATTCCGCCTGAGAATCTCTACAAACGGTCTGATAGAATAATTTCTGACTACAGCATGGTAACGTGAATTTGTCATTTAAACTCAAGCCGAATATGTGAAAGTTGAGAGCCCTGTAGTAAATAATGAAAACGGTAGTTGGTTAACAGGTAACGTTATAACTTTTTTTTAAATAAAAATAATTTGTCGAGGCGGTTAACGTAGCTTTATCCCCGTTTGCTTCCTGAAATTATGTTATAATTTTAGTTTCAGTAGCAACCTTAACAGAGACTCAGCTAACGTTAGTTTCAACTGTGCACAGTATAGCTACACAATATGGTATTTGCCATTGCCATTGGGTAGACGTCAGAAGGGATCCAGTAGCAGTACTTTCCGCTTCTCGGAAGGCTGCATTTTTAACGGTCCTTCCTTAATTCCATCCGTAAAACTGACATATAGTGTAAGGGACAAGTTAGATTTATGGTTAGGGGGTAGAACCAAGGTTCAGGTTAGGGAAAGTACCGCTACTGGATCCCTTCTGACGTCTACCTTACCATTTCTTCTCCCGGGGTTCCTTACTTCCTTCAAGCTGGTTTGCGGCTCCTCCTACCTTCTGGACAGACCAAACACTGCTTACTGACGTAAAAAGCATCACTAGATGTGCGCCTGTATTTGAATATAGTGCGAGAATGTCGCCACAGATACACTGATCGCTTTTCCTGGCAAAGAATGAAATACAAGTGCTTTCGTCAGTGGGTCATAGGCCCAATGACTGTTGTTTTATCCCCCCTCTCTGATAGACACTGACTTAACAGACAGTAACGACACGGAAATCTTACGGATTACCACTTTAAGTACAAAGAAATGAAAGTGACGTCCCCAGTCGCGATTGGTTCATCGCTTGATATGACTTTTTTCTGAGTTTTAAAATAGCCGGGTTTAAGGCTGGAGTAAGCACGCTGTTATAAACTCGCAGCTTTTTTGCCAGTTATTTTAACTGTAATTTTACGATCAGTTCATAATAGAGGTTCTGAGAATGTTAACTGTAAACCACAGTTACATGCGCACAGGACTCAGCTAACAGTTAAAATAACAAGGAGACTGTGCGTTAATTTAACTGATAAATGCAATCCATTGATAACAGCGCAGTAACACCTAGTAGTTCGGCTTTCCATAAATGGATCAATGCCACCACCTAACGTTATTTGCTTAATAATAATAATAAATATAATACTTATTATTATTATTATTATTAGACCAACCTTTTACATTATCGCTTGACTCTTGCTGGAACACGAGACCAATCACTTTACGGAAGTTTCTATTGATAAATGATGACACCCCAATTTGCCTTGCAGCATCCCTCGGCAGAAACCATGGAGGTAGTATAATAGAACTGGAGAGAGCGAGGAAGTCCCACCCCTATTACTTTCAATGGGAGATGCTAGGCTAGCTACTTCAGCCAAGAACGTATGGAATTGACCGACGCCATCTATAAAAATGGCGTTCCATGGGTGCTTATTTCCAGCACCATTTCATAAGATTGCCAATCTGATTACACAGCACAAATGGCCAAGAAAATGTGTCGTCTGTGCGGATTGGCGAATGTGTTCGAGGGGAAATGACGAGCAACGCTGTTGATCTGGGACGCGCACGCACTATACACTCATTGGCTGAAGTGCTGCAGTCAGAGCAACAGCTGGACAACCAAACTCGTGCACGAGCTGTCATCAAGCTCTAAGTAGCAGTTCTTACTTTACAGGCCTTCTTGAAAACATCGAAGAGTTGCGTCAGACAAAGAGCAAAATAATGAAGGATTACCGAATACATTTTCTTTTGTTTTCGCTTTATTTGGCAAGAAAAAAATGTGCACTTTTCAACTGGTGTCTATGGAGCTCGTGCGTCTTTGGCCACAAAATTGCATCCTTGGGAAACGCGGAAGCAGGAAGCTAACATGCTAACTGGCTGAAGCAAAGGTACTTCCTCATTCTCTCTGGTTCTATTATATATCTCTATGGCAGAAACATGTTCTTGCGCACATGGTCGCAGTTTGTCTCCGCTTCTATTGTAATTAATCAGCATGGAAAATTAATTCAGCCAACTTGGAATTCTTAGAGGAGTCAATAATGACACTTGTGCATTCCATGTCTTCAGTCTTGTCCAAGGTATATTATGTACCAAAGCAGGTAATGATTTTGCAACTTGTGACCACAGTGAGTTATTCAGCTTGGAGAAGCAAGATGTACAGTAGACATGTAGATCTTCTTTTTCCAGACAGCATTACCTTGTTTGCAAATACCAAAAATGAACAACATTATCATTTTGGTACTTGAAAACAAAGTAGGGCTGTTTTTACATCTAACAAAAATAACAAAATGCTGAACAGTATGAAACCTGGCTCGAAAAATTTTAATTGATGAGTAAGTGTAAAGTATCCACGGTTCGAAAATACAAGCCGTGAAACACAAATATAATAAGTGCAAGATATACAAGATATATCTTTCAGCTCCTTGTGCCAGAAAAAGGCGTAGAAAACACTTAAATGCTGAAACACCTTAAGGGAAGCAGTCGTGAGTTGCGCTGTGAATTGTTAGGTTTCTCTACCAATTCATTTAGGAGACTTAGCAGCAATTTATATTGTGCACTTGCTCGCTAGGTAGCACGACGTTACATAATTTGAATGAGTCACAAGTATTAACTTAAGCCTGCTGACCCGCGAGATATAATCGTATTCACCTGTCCCTGTGACAGCTCTTACATAATCTGCGCGACTATTCCATGAAGGTTAAATCTTTATGGTGACATTAGCGAATTGATTCCGTTAACTTGGCGCTCCTATATTGCATTTAGCTCGCTGGTTATGGAATAAAGTCAGCGAATAAACATTGCGTTAAAGACAACTCCAGTTTTGCCAAGCAGTACGTTCACTTCATGAAGATTGCAAGCAGAGGTATGGTGCATTCATTGACATCATGTTTCTATTTCTAACGTCCCTTACGAAAAAGAAGTGTACTTCAAGTTTCCTATTTTCAAGTAAACTTAAGTAAACGTCAAGTATATTTTCCAAGTATACTTTTTGTAGTGTACTAGTGTCAATGTACTAGTAGTATACTTGTAAGTGTACTAATTAAATACTACTTGGGACTTAATTGGCCCACTAAGTTTATAAACGTATACTTTTAAGTATACTTCGAGTTTAAGCAAAGTAAACATAAAGTACACATCTACTTTACATCTTAGTTTTATTTTATACTGCAAGTACACTACAAATGAACTTTTTAGCATACTGTGAGTTAACTAGTTGTATACTTCTATCATATTTTTCAGTTTATGAAAGTATAAATTTAAGTATACTGCAAATAAACTTACAGGTATACTGCTAGTTTATTAGTTGTATACTTCTCGCAAACTTTTCAGTTCATGAAAGTATACTGCTAGGAAAGTTAAAGAGTGTCATTGGAGATTTAATGACCGCAGTGAGTCAGGACTTCAGTTTCACATCTCATCCGAAAGAAAACATCCTCATCACTGCTCTGGAGTGTTGAGTATTATTCCACCAGAGGGAAGAATCCAACCTACTGGCCCACCAACACCTCTTCCAGCAGGAACTCATTTTCCCAGGTGGTCTCCCATCCAAGCACTAACCAAGCCCACACTTGCTTAGCTTCAGCCACACATCTGGTGCATATCAAGTAGTGGTATGGCTGCTAGTTATAAAATGAGTACATTCATTCCATTGTCACCATATCAGACCAGATAACACTGAAGTTCCAGTCTTCTTAACCTCATGTTTGACAATACTGTGTACATTTATTTGTGAATCTGCACATAATGGCCGGCTAGATTGAACTGATATCTCAACAAAAACACAGCAATGTTTGGTACAGGTACAATATGCAGGGCTTTGATGTCCACACTCTTGTTTAAAAATGATTAAATCATTTATTAAACAGAATGTACCATCTTTCAAGTACAGCACTTTTGCATCTTTTTTTTAGTCGGTCATATTTCTGACTGTGATACAGAACTCCATTAACCAAAAAACATATATTTCATCAGCCTTTGCTTGAGTTTTTCAGCCAACTGGTCAGGCTGAAGGCATTGCTAATTCATATTTTATGCATATTTCAGGTTCCATATGAGAGAAAGAGGTATTTTTTTTGTTTTGAACTGGGATTTCAATAAGAAATGCCATTGCTGTGTTCTTATACTTTGGCATCCAATACAATATTGTGTTTGAAAATTTAATTTATAAAGGAATCAATTTTGTTCTCAATCCTGAGTATGTGTTTCATTGCAAATTCTTGTAAGTACCTTCATCTGTAAATTAAAGCAGAATGCACTTAAGCATTCTCTACTAGTAAAGTACATGAGGTAACCTCTCGTCCACTTACGTTAAATAATATCTGAATAGCAACAGTAATACATTTTAGAGTGCAATAATCATAAACTGTGAGTATGATGTTAAGTTAGCTCAAAGAAGACTTTGAAGTATACTTGCAGTTTAAAAACAAAAAAACTTTTAGCTCCCTGAAATTTTAAAACTAAATTTAAATTATAGAGGGCTTGAAGTATTGAACTAGCGGACTAGTAGTGTACCTATAAGTTTACTTGCAGTATACAATGTGTACTTTCTTAAACTAAAAAGTTGGCTTGAAGTATACAACAAATAAAGTTGTAGTACATCTGAATTTACTTGCAATATACTTCAAAGTATACTTTTATAAATTAGACATTGTGCTAGAAGTATATAACTAGTGAACTACATTGTAATAGTTCATCTTTAAGTTTACTAGCAGTATACAGTACTTTACAGTATACTTTCATGAACTGAAAAGTTTACTAGAAGTATGTAGCTAATAAACTAGCAGTATATCTAAGTTTACTTGCAGTGTACTTTAATGTATACTTTCATAAACTAAAAAGTATGCTAGAGGAATACAACTAGTTAAGTCACAGTATACTTAGAAGTTCACTTGTAGTGTACTTGCAGTACAAAATAAAACTTAGATGTAAACTAGATGGGCACTTTAAGTTTACGTTGCTTAATCTTGAAGTATACTTCTTTTTTGTAAGGGTATGTATCAAGTCTGTCAATACTGGAAGAATTGTCAAATTTGTTCAGCTCCGCCCATGTGCTATTTACTCTGCTATGCTACCCCAAAGCTGACTTGTTACTGCAAATGCAAACTTACATGTGGAATATGTAAGTTCATGAGATAGTAAAAACTGAGTAAAACTTTAATGCATTATACTTCAAAGAAGCCAATGTGTATGGTAAAAAATATTTTAATGTGCTTATTCTTTTGATAGTAGCCTAACTGCGAGCAGGGGTTGGGCAGGACACGCGCCATGCACAAATAGCGCATAAATTAAAAATATGGCGCATTATAAAGCCACGTAGCGGGCCTAGAAGGCGCCCGTGTCCCAATTAAGTCTATATGTTTTTTTTTCCAATTATACAATACCAATATTCTTCAAACAAACTCTACTGATCACAGTTGATGGATTGCGTTCTGATGCTCGATCGATCAATTCTAGTTCCAGGCCCACGCACAGTCCATCACCATTGCGAGGCTGTGAAAGTCTCCATCACGTGAAAGACTGATATGGAGTTTATTTTCTCAGTGGAATGTTTGTGACAAAGCCCTTCGATATCACTTTGTGTTTATATCAATATGCAGTATCAAATGACAGTCTCGGAACCGAGCGTTGTAATACTGATTGGGTATGTATTTAAAAACTATTTTTTAATTGTTTTCTAAGTCAGAGACTGTTTACTTTGTTGTTAAATTGACCGTTGTTGATGGAGAAGGTTCAGGGTTCACTTTCAATCTTCATGTATGGTTTTCTGACAGAAGAAGGTAGACCAGATTCATTCTGGATCGAACAAACGAACTGAAATCTTTTTAGAAAAACCACTCGGGCTGTCCATATGTAGTGGTCTGGTCGATTGTTTGGTTGATGTGCTTTTGTGTCGACCGGGATTTATTTTGGCAGAGCAATCGCAAATAACACGATAGAATAATGCATTCGGGACCATAGACTGTATAAAAAGATGGATGCAGCACCCGGGTCTGAAAAGTGAGGCCGATGCGGAAATGTCAAAAAATTGCATTATATTTAATGGCCAGCAGGTGGCGACGTCGGTGGTTGCAGAAAGAAGTTCAATGCTATTGAAGTCTACGAGAAAATGACCCTACTTTGCAACCTGATTTATTATTTCAATAATGATTTTCCACATCATTTTATGGTACCTATCACAAGTTTCAAGTCTAATTCGATATATCGTGATGTTCATTTTTGTAAATTATGGCCCCAAGTAGACTAGAGTAAAGGATAAAGCCAGAATATGCTTTAGGGGCGTGGCTATCCTCTGGTCCTCGTCCGATACGGTCAGATCCAGAGCCACGGTCCTCCCCGGATCTTCAATTCATGCTCTCGTCCAATAGGAATCACATCCGGTTTCAAAATGACAAAATGGTGCTGTTCAAATTGCCAAAATCAAGGCTTCCAACATGGTATGCTGAAACCAATGGGTGACGTCACAGTTGTTTCGTCCATCTTTTTATGCAGTCTATGTTCGGGACGCGGCGGGTATTGCCGTGACAGTCCTTAATTCTCAACCCTGGCGTGTATTTACTCTGAATAAATAATCTTTAATTAATAAATTAAAAATATTAAGGTAATATTGATGTGTACGATTCATCTGAACTAATAAACACAACATTTCATAGTCTGCCTAATTGTTTTTTTATATATCTGTAAAACTAACGTGCAACACCTCCTCTCATAGCCACATTATGCCCTTCTTAAATATGCACACAAATGTGCGTTTTAATTGTAACCTGTGGTTTGTTCTAAGCAACAGTTAATATTAGTGATATAGGCATAGGCCTAATTTAATTGCTCATTTTGATATAGCCTTGAAACATAATGTTAAATAAAAAGAGCTTGACTGCATTTCTTTTTCAGTCGCAGACTATCGAATAAAACTGGAATTAATTTGCAAGCAAAGTTTCGCTTACCCAGTTAAACAACGAACATGACACAATTGAGAACGGCAGATCAGCGAACTTACTGAATATTCTTTCCGCGCATTTATGCGTTTTATGTCCTTGATCGGATCGGTGAACACTAAGACTGAGTTGTTATATGTTAGCTATAGTAATGCGAACCACGTTATTTATAGGCTACTTAATTTGAAACTGTATTTATAGGTGTGCGCATCTCCATTATATCGTGAGCAGTCCAAATGCAACTTGAAGTTAACAACTGTCGTAAAAATAGCCACTGTCTTAACGTGAACTTGGAGCTGAAGCCCGCCGGTGTTATTTGTATAATGCGATGACACCATTTAAAACTTCACGTAGGGGAACATTCACCGGGCATGTATAGCATTATAGCGTAATTTAGTTGTTTATTAATGTGACAACACTTTAAAATGATAGGTGGCCGCGTAGGGTATGTTTTTACGATAGAGAAGCATTTATGTGCACTCAGGATTACCATTAATTTGCGATTTTAGGTATTACGCGTGTATTTCCTTTATCCTACTTATTTCTTTGGTAATTTCTTTGTTATTAATAATATATTACGTCATTCCACATAAAATCTACAAGTGCCTCCCACCTGACCCCCCAGAATCAGCTGATTGTTCTATTACAATAACTTAAGTATATTTAATGAATCCTTACGAAATATTACCTTGATCTCGTGAAAGAGTTTTTGAGCTACAGGCTCTAAAAGTAGGCTACACGGGAGTATGGGTCGGAATTTCGTGCTTTCTAACTCGCTTCATTTTTTCTAGCATTTTTGAGCCCTCATAACCTCATGTGTATTAAAGATGGCAAAATGGAATTTTCAGAGCTGAAAGACATATCAGAGCACTGTTAAAAACTGCAATTAAATCAATTGTATGCCAATTCTAGGTGTCACAATCTAAAGCCAAAATCTGTATTTTCTTCAACAAGATTTGTTCTGTAACCAATTTCAAGCTTCAATATCACAGGAACTATGGGGGTACTACGGAAGTTTCAAAAGCAACACTGTACCAATTTAATAACAATGATATACAAATAAGTACTGGAACCATGGATGTGTCATGTGTTTTCTTTTAAATCACCAGAGAAAACTTGAAAAAATGTGTGTTAGGAAAACTTCACGGCGTCATATCACCGTGTGGGATAGGCTCATCCTCTAGCCATGATTAGTTATGCGTCAAATAATTTTCACACTCGTCAATGTAGAGCTGCAGCCAGTGCCACAACAAGATGGTAGTGAACTGTGAGGATAAAATCAAAAACGATCAACTTAGAGCTACTTACTAGTGTATCAGCAGGCTAATGCCACAGCCAGTAGTTTTACTGAATGACTGAAACCGAAACGGCCGATTTCCCTCTTGTGTATTTGAGTACATAATCTTGTCTTATGTATTAAGTAACAATTCTTTTTGTTTTAAGCAATATTCTAATGCTAAACATTAAGCAAAATGTATGTATCCGTATGTTTTTAGCATTAAACATACAAAGCAAAATGTATGTACGTATGTATATGCAGAATACATTTTGATTAAATGTATGTTATAGTTAAAATTACTGGCGCATTGAATTTTGGGAATGGCCCATACATTTTGAAAATAGTCCATTGATTTTCCATGACATGGGCCATTGGCCCATGGGCTTTGCTGTCCTTCCCAACCCCTGTGCGAGCCAAGTATACTTGAACATAAGGCATGAATATTTTAATACTTTATTATACTTTTTTTGAGTATATCTCGATCAAAAGTTTAGGTACAAGTACAATATACTTAGACTTTTCTGTGTCCTTTTCAGTATAAGCTAAGTATACAGAAGTATTACATTGCTAAGTTTATCTCTGATAGGTACGTCAAAAGTAAACTGAAAGTATGTTCTCTTATTTTTAGTATAGAAGAAGTATAACAATGGCAAACTTGGATAAACTTCTTTTTCGTAAGGGGTCTCCTGTCCAGTGAACGTTTCCTTGCGTTTAATGGTTTGACACAGAAAGACACTTTTTAGAATAAAAAGTAGTGGTAAACTGGACCTTCCCCTAAAAAAAAAAGACAGCCTGGACAATTAGCTCAGTCACCTTTTTAAAATTAGAAAACAGAATACAGAAAAAAACATGAAATTGCCTGCAACTGTGAACAGAATCATTAAAAAAAAAAAATGATACGCATATTGAAAAACGCGTGGCAGTCCATTGTTTTTACGGTTAGAAAAGGCAGAAGTCCAACACTAGCTACATGAGACATTGCACCTGTAGCCTACTTTAAAAAAAAAAAAAACAAGCAAACAGTGATTGGCACTCAAGACGTCACCACCGCCAAGATAACTCTGTTGATAATTGTTATTGAATTACACTGACAGTCAATAAAACGCATCACTTAATGTCAGAAACAATTATTATTCTCATTCACCAGGTAGTGACATACCATGTGTTCAAATGCTGCAGTAGACATTAAACAAGCAATTCAGATCATCGTAAGCCAAAATCAAAAGAGCATGGTCACTGTTCATTACGTGATCAGTTGTGACCCATTAGGCAAAGAAGGACGACCCCTGCGGGCGTCAATACTGAGTGTGTCCACTTGCAGCATTGATGAGGGAGATGCATCTACGCCCCATACTGGCAGCAAGTCGTCGCAGGCTCTGTCATGGGACGAGTTCCCACTCTTCCTGCAGTGCCTGGATCAACTGGTTTCTGTTGAGTGGACGTGGACTGCGTATTGCTAGGCGCCATTTCATGATGTTGCACACATGCTCAATGGGGTTGAGATCTGGGGAATATGCAGGCCAGGGCATCACATTGACATTTTCAGCCACCAGGTACACAGTGGTGACACGTGCAGTATGCGGACGTGTGTTATCCTGTTGGAACGATGTGACAGCAATAACAGTGATGTTGTTCATGTAATAATCACAGCACTGTCAATTTCATGTCTGAGGTGAAACTGTTTTTGGGTTCTGCTTTCGTTGGACCTAGTCTGTCACAACCTGGTGGATCCATACGTTTTGACCAACTCTCCGATTCAGAAAAATGAGCCGATTATGCAACTGCTGATCGTACAACTGCTGAAGCATTAAAGGCAATCACCTCAGTGGTCAGGCCTTTGACAATTGACACAGTGGATATATCTGTACTCATAAACTTGTTCACGTTCATCATGGGTATAAATTTTACCAACAATAGGAGTGATGCATTTTTATTGACAGTCAGTGTACTTACATGCGTTGCGATCATTTGTACATTTTTATCTCCAGATGCAAAATCTTGGTGTTGCTCATGAATCCTGCTACTGCGTGCTGATAGGCATCAGTGCTTTTGAAAGCATTCTTGCCTTCTCCTGTGTATACTCACGGATTACGTACGATGTGTATAAATATTGCGAAATCAAAGTTGGGGCAGACACTTCACAAAGGGTGAACTACAAAATAAAGAAGGAGGTATCAAATATGGATAACAACAGATTATAGTTTTTTCTTTTTTTTGTAAATAACGCTCTCTCTTCCTCATTTAAAGTACTGAATTCGCCAACATGAGCGAAGGCGAAAAGTGAATTCTGACACAAGTACGGTGGCGGGAACATTAGATGGGACGTTTTTGGTACCCATGAATACACGCGATTGTGCAAGTCGTTTTGTTTATAGGGGAGACTGGGGTTACCTCATCATGATTTTGTATTTGGCTTCATAACTCTTTGTTGCTAAAACTTAGAGAAATACCTTCATGGTCTATATGTAGTGCAGAATGTCGCCTACAAAAGTTGTATTGATACAATCTCAATATAACGTATATTTTCGTCACAATATTCAATTTTTGATATGTCACAAACATGCCGAAGTAACCCCATACCCGGGGTTACTTTGTCAGATGGGTGGGGTAAAATTGTCATAGTTGGCAATCAGCTGAAGCTGAAAAAGACAGTCCAATATTCTCATAACAGAAATGGTGAGAACTGTTTTATTTTTACAACGAACCAACACAAGCTATGATTTATGCATAATCACCATCAGAGTAGCAGTTATGACATATGTAGGCGAGCACACTGACATTTGCACAGTCCTCATGTGCCCACCCTTTGCATGAGAAGCATTGGACCCACTCCTCTCCACCTTTGAATGATGAGTAAGGACCACGGCACCAAAGAGGAGCAGCAAACATTCCCACTGAAAAAGGAATGGAATGAAATGCAGAGGCCCCAGGGCTAGCACCTGCCAACCCTAAATACTCTGCCAACACCTCCACTTTAATGGGCCCCACCTGTGGCCCATTAAGGTGGAGGTGAAAGAATGAGAAAGGGGAGGGGTTGCAAGGAGCAAAGCCTTACAAACCCATACTTGTGTCCTCCAAACAAAGGCCCTAATAGGTCCTCTATCATAAACATAAAATTAATGCAAATATTAGAATTATTAAGACACTATAGGTGTCTGAAAAACAATAAATCAGCTCCTATATTTGACTTAGGAATATTTTAATATAGGCCTAACACAGGACCTACAAGCGGGGCAACCTCAGCACCCTGACAAACTAACCCCATGCTGCTTGGCCAGTGTAGCCCCGTGCTCCCATTTTGGAAATCAGTCCGCATATCTCATCTCATGATCGCAACAGGCCTTTATCTTATGTGTTGTTAATAACTCTAGTTACATGCGTTTATGAAACAGTAAAAACACAGTGGAAATCTTTGTCTTCAAAGACGCTAGACGCATTTCTTTCAGAAACTTAAAGTTTGGAATTTGGGCCAAAATTCAGTTACTTAGGCAGAAAACACTTACATGACACTACAAGTGTCTTCTTCTTTCCAAGAGATGACGTCGCTGGGATGTCACATTTGTACATTTTCGTTTTCCCGTCAGTGCGTTTGCAATGAAAAAAACTGGGGTGACAAACCTAACCCCATGACCGAAGTAACCCCGGTCTCCCCTAATCGAATTTAGATCTAATGAAAGGTCTTGATTCGTTGCCAAATAAAAGTTGTTGATGAAACGCTCAAGTTGCATCATGAATGCACCACGAAACGCAGACAAAATGGAATTCTTGCGCCTTCTTAGAAACAATACGCTAATGGCGCCGGGCGCAGGCCTCGATTACACCCTGTATGTATATATATATATATATATATATATATATATATATACACACGCGCACACACACACACACACACACACACACTGGGCTCAAAAATTGCTGGTACCCTTGACTGGCAATGCGCCAACAATAGAGAAAAAAAACAGGGTTTTCTGTAGGGGCCGTGCGCACGCACATGTTGCTCACATAGACGGCGTTGAACGGAACTTGTGCTCACCCTCAGATGTCTCAGACCCCTCGTTTCATGATCAGTTTGGGTTGTTGTCTAGAATCTGGCTGTAACCAGATGTGGCGCTCTTGAGCTACCATGGTCATTCGAGGCTGCCCTAAGCGGGGTCGGTCAGTGACAGTGCCTGTGTTCCATTCTCGGACAGAAAGCCGTCTGATTGTTGAACGGTGACAGTGCAAATGACGCGCCACCTGTCGACGGCTGAGACCTGCCCATAACATGCCAATGGCTCTTTTTCTCTCTCCTGTGTCACAAGCCATTCCATTTTCTTGATGCAGAAGCATTTTTCG
Organism: Gymnothorax javanicus; assembly: GCA_029692085.1. Lineage (NCBI taxonomy): Eukaryota > Metazoa > Chordata > Actinopteri > Anguilliformes > Muraenidae > Gymnothorax > Gymnothorax javanicus. The sequence goes on from CM056205.1 coordinate 44,456,004, forward strand.
TTTTTTTTTTTTTTGTTATTGGCTTTACGTAGGCTATTGATCACACTCAAAAGAACAAGACAAGTGTCACTGTACACATCACAAACAGCTCAATATTTGTTATTACTGAAGTGCTTGGCGCGTTTACGTGGCCCGCGTCAGGATTACAATACCACGCGCTTTTCTTTATTTCCACTCGTGCCTCACTGGAAAAGCAATGAAAATCAATCGATTCCTCAATTTGCCGCAAATACAGTACATACCTCTGTTGCGTTTTAATGGCGCTATATATATGTAGGGGATAATGCCCGACGAGGTGTCCATTATCAGAAATTAATGGACGACGCGGAGGCGTGAACCGTCCGACGCAAAGCGGAGGACGGTTGCTTCCGCGAAGTCCATTCATTTCTGATAATGGACACCTCGAAGGGCATTATCCCGCTTATACCATGGTCACTTACGAAAGAATAAATATTTAATCAATTATTAATACGTTAATGTTGTTTTTTACCGTTTTACCGTTAAAATCGTTAGTTTATCTCTCGTTGTGACGCGTTGCCAAGGTAACCGGCTCTGGCCACAGAACCTGCAGCTCGGTCGGCCGCAGCTTTCTGTTGCCACGGTTACCAACTAGCGTTTGAGCCAGCGCAATAATTTGGAACAATCAGGCTATTTTACCAGAACTTTTTTATAGGTGTCCTACAACACTTTTTAACGGACACCCTGCAGCCAATCAGAATCGAGTATTCACCCAGACCATGGTATAAATAAATATATGTGTGTATATATATATGTATGTATATACACTACTGCTCAAAAGTTTGGGATCACTTGAAAATTTTCTTGTTTTCCATGGAAACACACATGAAATTAGTCTGAATAGGAAATGTGGCAAATGAACAGAACATGCTGACATTGTCTGAGTTAGAAATAATGATTTTAATGGAAAATGATGAATATGTACTTCAAACTTTGCCTTTATCAAAAAAAAACCACCTTCGCTGTTGATACTGAAACTGGTGTTTGACGGGAACTATTTAGCGCAGCTGCTAGTTGACAACCTGTGAGGCGTCTTTGTTTTAAACTACACACTCTCAGATATTTGTCTTCTTGCACAGTTGTGCATCGGGGCCTCCAACTCCTTTTTTCTGTCCTTGTTAGTGCCAGTTTGTGCTGCTCTCTGAAGGGAGTAGTTGACAGCATGGTAAGAGATTTTAAGTTTTCAATTTCTCGCATTGAATAGCCTTCTTTTCTAAGCACAATAATAGACTGACGGGTCTCTAAAGGAAGTTCTTTCTTTCTGGCCATTTTGAGCCTGTAAACAAACAACTGCTGATGCTTCAGGTACTAAACCAACCTCAAGAATGCCATGCTCCCTTTAGCGCTCCCTTATTAGTTCAACGGTTTTCAGCTGTGCAACACATTTGTAGAAGGGTTTTCTAATAATCAATTAGCCTTATAAAATGCTTAACTTGGATTAGCAGCCAAACCAGGAGATTGATGCAGAGGACTGACAGTTGCTGATAATAGGCCTCTATGCAAAAATGTAGATCATTCTTTGAAAATCATCTGATTAGTTTTAATCGTTTGTGAAATGGATAAAAATGTTTGTGAAATGCATGAATATGTTTTTTTTTTTTTTTTGGAAACTTTTTCCCAAACTTTTGAGCGGTAGTGTATGTTATGGAGAAATGGAATATTCCAACATCTGTGAAATAATTTGCACACTCATGTTCTTCCCACTCTTTCTTTCTTTCTTTATTCTCCGTGTTTTTTGCTGACTAACTACTCCTACATACTTTCACCTGGAAACTTCATTCAAACTTTAAGAGCCATTCCACGAGAGATGGACATTTGGTGCGCAGTTGACCCCCCTGGAACTGAATGAAACTTGGCACATAGGTTGATATGGGTGTCTCACGGAAAAAGCCTAATTTTTAGGTCCGTATCTTACTTTGCCTGCCGGTAGCGCCACTTGGAAGCCATTAAAGTGGCTTAGTTTTGCTGTCAACACCACAATTTACATCAACGATCATGACTAAAGGATACACAGTACCAAATATGTTATTCTTTTATCATGACCTGTGACACTTCAAGCCTGG